>OX411318.1:23236415-23877165 GCA_948150665.1 Conistra vaccinii
CGCCGTAAACAGGCGCGCCAGCGCCGCTACCGAACGGAACGGCAGATGGCGCAGCGCTGTATTGGTGATACCGTCGGCCCCGGGGGCCTTCCTAGGCTTCGTCCTTAGGATGGCGCGTCTAACTGCGCCAGGCGAGAAGAAAATAGGGTTCTCCTCGGGAGCTATCGGCGTTGCGAAGTAGTCTCCTAGGTGTTGCTCGACCGCCGCGACATGCTCGATGTCGCTGGTCGGGTTCGGGCGAAACTGACGCTCCAGGTGCTCGGCGAAGACCTCCGCCCGGTCCTCCGCTTTATACTTAAGCGCCCCGTCGCTATTGAGTAGAGGGCGCACCGGGGCTGGGGTGTTCGTCAGTTGGCGGCAGAGACGGTGTACAGACGGCCAACTGTCTACAGTGGCGTCTATTCGTTCCTCCCAGCCCGCGGCGGTATGGGCCTGTAACTCGGCCTTTACCTTCTCCGCGAGACGGTTGAGTTCCGTCTTTAGAGTGGGGCATCTTAGCTGTTGCCACTGCTTGCGAAGGCGCCTCTTCTCGGCGATCATCGCATTAATACGAGCCGGCAAGGGCGGCAGTAGCCCTCTCCCTTGCGGCTGTATCGTCGTCGCCGTTTCTAGGGCGCTTTGAATGCAAGCAGTGACGTCATCCGCCGCTTGTTCCACATCAGCGGAGGAGACGATAGGCCGAGTCGGCGTGGTGGTCTCCAACTTCTCTGTAAACGCCGTCCAATCAATTAATCGACGTGGCGCTAATGGTTTCAGTTGGGTCGGCTGTCCCGCTAGGACGACGAGTACAGGTTGGTGATCCGACTGTAACTCGTCGTCTATGACATGTTGGGTGGTCTGGCAGCGTAGCCCTCTGTGGACCACGATGTCCAGTACGTCCGGCATGTAACTGGCCGCGTCTGGGTAATGGGTAGGCGTCTCGGGGCCGGACACCGTGTACCCGAAGGCTTCCGCGTCCGCGAAGAGCCGCCTCCCCTCGGTATTCGTGTTACTCGAATTCCACGCCGGGTGCTTACAATTTAAGTCGCCGGCAAGGATAGCTGCGTTGACGTCCTGCGCGCTAATAAGCGCCCGCAACTCAGTCATATCAAGACGATTCGCGGGCGGCTTATAGCACGCATAGACGTTGACGTCCTCGCCGGCAACAAGTAGTTGCACACCCAGCGCGTAAAACGAGCCGAGCGACGGCAAGGGGAGCTCTTGATGGACGACTCTTCGCCTCACTAGTACCGCCAGACCACGGTACCGGGTGTGTAGAGCCGACCTTTCGTCCTTCCGATAGACATGATAGCCTGGGAACCTAACCCTATCTTCGGGTCCCAGGTGTGTCTCGCTGATTAGCGCCACGTCGATGTTTTGATCGCGAAGGAGATGGCGGAGGGGGGCGACCTTATCCCTAAGGCCGCGAGAATTCCAATGTAGAATTCTCAATGGTCTAGCCATCACACAGCGACAATAATGTGGCCAGACCATCGAGGATGACCGTCTCGATATCTCGGCCCTGCCTTATTGCTCTTATTAGCTCCATTAGGAGCTTAATAGCGCAGGTTGTGAATTCTTTCTTGTTGGTGGTTTCGGTGTTACATGCTTCACGCGAAGGGGCGACGACAGCGCCACCACTCTTCGAGACAGGGAACTTTCCCTGCTCTGTGATTGGCCGCGGTCCCTTCACCGGATTGGCCGCGACAGTGGCAGCACTGTGTTGCGGATTTTGTGCGAACCTACTAGTAGTTCTCAACTTCTTCCGCTGCGACACATTGTCGCTACTAGTAGGTTCGTCCACTAGTGTTCTGTGTGCCTCCTTCGGTGCAACCTGCGCTATTTTTAAGGCAGGGGCGGCCGTAGGGAGATCTTCTTGAGTCGCCGGGGGGGCGGGGGGGTTGTTCCCCCCCTTCTTCCCGCGTTTCCTTTTCGTTTTCCTCCGCCCTGAGGAGGAGGCTTGGGTCCTCTGGGTGGGCTCGTTAGCCGTCGCCATAAGCGTCGGCCCTTCTGCCTCTACCGTGGCCGCTTGTGTTTGCGGCCTAGCCATTGTTCGGCTGGTGGCCGTTATGGCGACGGTCCCCGCCCGCTTATTCCGAGTTTCGCGCTCGAAAACGGGGCACTTGATGTTGCTCGCGGGGTGCGGGCCACCACAGTTGACACAGGTGGCCGGCTCTTCCCGCGGGCGCGGGCAATCACGTGCCGCGTGCTCGCCTCCGCATCGCACACAAGCGAGCGGTCGGTGGCACTGGTGCGAGCTGTGCCTGAAGCGCTGGCACCGGTGGCACTGAGCGGGCCCACGTTTACCACGCCAAGCCTCGATCTTGACACCACGCATGAACATAAACACGGTGGTGTCATAGATCTGTCTGACGTCCGGGGTTTTCTTTAAGATAGCGTGGAACACGCAGCCGGGTCGTCCTTGTGCGCCCTTAATATGACGCACGTACTCCGGCTGGTATCCCAACACCCGGAGTTCTTCCTCAATCTCCTTCGGGTCCGTGTCCGCCGGCAGGCCCCGTATGGCGATTTTTAAGCTTCTCTCCGCTGGTAGCGAGTACGCAAACCAGGACACACCGCTGTCCTTTTCCAGGCCCGTCAAGTACCTCTGGACCAGCCTATACTCGTCCTCGGTCTCGGGGTTAAACCTAACCCCGGACCCGAAGGGACGGGCATGCGGAGGCCGGCCCAGCTTGGCACTGATGGCCCGGAAATGCATTGCCCAGTTGGGCAGCGTCTCGACTACCAGCGGCGGGTACCTCGGCTTTTTGTACCCCTTCTGTTGTTTCGTCGTCGTCGTCGCGTTTGTCGGCTGGACGGTAGCAGAAGGGGGGTTTGTAATAGTAGGGGGGGGGGGGGGATTTGTTCACCCTCCCAGGTGTCACATTAGGTGGTGATGGAGTCGGTGACTGTGGCGGTGTACGGCGGACCGCGTCGGAAAAAGTAGGCGACTGCGGTGTGCCCCGACCTCGCGGCGCGCTATCGCGCTGTGGCCGCGGTGGGTCTAGGCAGTAGCGCTTCGCCTCCTCCGACGCGGTCTCGCCTGAGCTTCTCCTGCGCCGCTGGGCTCTGGTTTCGAGCTCGAACTCGAAGTTGAAGCCCAGCGACGGTGTTGGTGACGCGGGCGACATCGGCCCGGTGGCAGCTCCGCCTGCGGTGGGTCGCGTTCCGGATCGCTGAGTCATGTCCGGGGACATATCTTCACGACCAGACGCGGCCGAGCCCACAGACGCCAGCGACATGCTCGACCCCACACGTGAGGAGCATGCCGATAGCATGGCGGGCGAGTCGCAGGCGGACATACGGGGAGGTGCCGGTGAAGCGGGCACCCGTGGCGTCGACGGTGTCGGTTTGAAATAAGGGCCGGCACTTACTGGGCGCTCCTGGTCCGCCTTCGCCGGCCCACCCAGCGGGAAGCGGGGGCCGGAGGGGGCGGGGCACGGAGCGGGCATCACTTGGGGCTCCATTGTTGGCACTGTCACTAGTTTCACTTTCGGCGCGGGTGCGGTTGGCGAAACAAAGCGCGGCGGCGGAGCGGCGGTACGCGTAGGTGGAGCACGCGCGCGTGCCGTCGATACGGGTGCACGCGGTGCGGGTAGCGCGGGGTAGCCGTGCGGTGTGGCGGAACGCACGGTGGCAGTAGCGGTGGGCCCGGGCGCGGGAGCGCGCGCGGGCGGCATTTGAGCGCGCGCTAGCGGCGCGCGACTTGGGTTCGCGGCTGGCCCCGGGGCCTGAATAGGTACCGGGCGGAACGCGGGGGGGCGAACGGGTACCGCGTGCGGTCGGCTCGACGACGGCGTAGGCGCAACGCGCGCAGGCGCCGATGACGTCGGTGGGCCGGTCGCTCCAGCGGCACTCGATTCCCCTTTCTTAGAGGGCTTCTTGGCCTTCTTTTTAATTTTTTCTCCGGCAGGCGGTGCACCGGACGACGCGTCGCCAATATTTGGCAGCGACGTCGCCCGGTCCAACACCGGACGGGCATCAGGGGACCCGGCATCGCGACCCAACGAGGTGCGCGTGCCGGGTTTAGGCATGATTTAGGCGTGGCCTCCGCGACCGCGGCGGCGATAAACGCCGAGCAGCACAGGGCGACTCCCTCTGTGTAGGTACAGGTACCCGACGGTGTCCTATACACACACAGAGAGAGGCGAATTAAAATTTAGCAGTCCGCGCGGAAAAACTTTGCTCGCGTGGGCAAGCTGCAGTGGATCGGCCACGAGCTAATCCTCGCGATACCGTACTAGAGTTCGCGAGGGGTGTTAGTCAGTCGCGGAGAATCTTAACACCGCGATTCAGGATTGCGCGTCATACGAACAGCGCCATCTATCGAGGCACTGTGAAATCAAACGTCTGTCGATGTGATCAGCTATTTGTCAGGTACACTATTATAACAAAAGTAACTAACAGCAAGCTAATAGCAGACGTATTCTACCAGTACGCTTACCATGACCACAATAGATACGGGTTTTGTCGACGGAAGAATAGAAAAAATAAGAGATTAACAATCACAATCTGTCATTTAGTCTATTCTTCCGTCGACAAAACCCGTAGACAACCCTGTTTCAATGGTTGCTAGATTGCTGAATGAGATAATATGTTAGCCGACTTATAAAATGAAAATTTACTACTTAAATCTCGTTTACAATATTTGTGTCCTAATTCCTAAAAGCCATGTTAACAAAATATAATCCATGTAGAAAACGTACTAGGTAGTACGTTTTCTTAATATTTTGCTACAGAATCATTCTTTAAGGATTATAAATAATCTTCTTCTCTTTCGTTCTTCTTCGATAGACTTATAATATTCAACACAGTTATCTACTACACATATTTAGCTTAGCCATGATACACAGACCTTCGCCTTGGCAATGAATTGCTTTCTATTATAATTCGCTACGTTACCATATCGGTGACGCAATGTATTGTATTGTCACATCGCGCCCTAATTCCATATAGACTGACCTTGACAGATGGCATTCCCTGTTTTAGATCAGTAAACACGTTTATTGTTATGATGTATAACTATGTGTACTTCCTTACGATGTTTTCTTTCATAGTTTGTTCATATTGTATCAGAAATTAATGGGATATTATTGTCTTTGGAATAATCTTATCTAGTTATTAATGTTGTTTAACCAAATCATAACCGTAGAATTCATATATTATTTGTATTAATCTTTACACGCTATTTTGGAATCGTCAATGCTAGGTGCTTTTTTTGTGTGTTGATGAATAGAATAGAATAACGTTTATTGTCTCCAGTATTACAGCAAGTAGGTAGTAGGTAGTAGTGGTACATACACAAAACTATAATACCGGAAGGAAAATGTTAAAGCGTCAGCATTATGCTTAGATCCGCTAGTGGGTTGCTAAACGCTGGTTTTCAGCTTAAACCCTTGACTCCTGATTATTATCATCATCATCATCATCATCATTTCAGCCAAAAGACGTCCACTGCCGGATATATAAGCCTCCCCCAACCGTCGCTAAATCTACCGGTCCTGTGCTTCTCACATCCCGCGGATTTCTGCGGCCTTCACAAGGTCGCCTTCGTCGGTTACCTTGTAGGAGGCCTTCCAACACTGCGTCATCTATATTTGTAACTTTATATTTATGGATATTTTTATATATAGCTATAACCGTCGCCTCCAAATAAAATAGGCGATACTGTTAAAATAACATTATTCAACCAACCTCAATTTACAACGGTAATTTCAAGAAAAGAAACCAAATCAAACCGACCACTTAACTACAATGGCTTCCCCTATCTCTCCTAATAAATTCCGATGTCCAACCGTCAGTCAGTAAATGCTATTAGGCACATTTTCGCCTCGTTCGTGTGACAGCGTCCGTGAAATATGGGCCATTCAACGTCCAGAATTTAAAATATGGCACGGCCTTTCCCTATTGTAGAAAAACGCTGAAGAATGCGTTGTCAGCTTCATTCATTTTTCTGAGGGGGTTTAAAAAGGGTTTCGCGTGTTTGAAGGCGCTTAGAAAAAGGATCTTTTCTTTTAAATGACCGGCTTTCAGATGAAGATTTCTGAAGTCGGTGCTAACATAAACACTGTAAAAAAAAGGAATAAAATCAAAAATTTAAGGCACCGTTTTAATCTTCAATTATGTGACCATTATTTCGTTGGTTTAAGTTATTTTCTTTCATAATATCAAGCCTCAGACTCCAAATACAACATACAGTATTTATGTACAATTCTACGAGTAGAATTACAACATCAACAGCTTTTATACAGTATAATACAGTTAACCCTTAATTCAAGCATAACCATAATATAATACCTTATTCCGTCCAAAAAGACGGATTATAATTTAAATTCTCAACAGATTTATACTCCCCTCTCACATCTCTGATATTTAAGAGAAATTCCCGAGGCGGTCGTTAGATTCGCACGATGCTGATTATTCCATCCATCCATCTTTTAATGTGAAAATAATACCCTTAGCTCTCCGAGATTATTCCGCTTGGAATTATAATTAAGTTGAGAATTCATTTTCCAGATTTTTTATAGCAACTTTATGTAAGGATTTTAATAATATAATCCTTGTAACTTAGTGTAGAACTTCCTTAGTAAGTTATTAAACTTTTCTGATTACTTTCTGACTTATAAGTTATTTCTGTGACAATAGCTTATTTTATATAATGCCTTCGATCAGCCTCGTTACGTTATTTCTACGACCAGTTGGAAGTATAACGTTAATGTTTGGTCTAACTTTTAGATAAATAACAAAAATGTTTTTCTGATTTTTCAAACACTTCTTTATTTCAATTAAACCATTTACAGGCACTTTGGAATTGTCAAAGAGTCGGTCAGTTAGTCAGAAAGTTGAAGCTAGTCGCCCATTCCAAAAAGTAGATCTCTGTGGAGAAGAGCGGGCAAGAAACTCCCAGGACACTCTTTTAATTTAAATAAAGATATTACAAAATCCTGGGTACATTATTCTTGTTGCTTCTATACGTGAGAACAATGTGAAAAAAACAGAAATCATTCAAAATATAAGACTAAAAAAACATTTCTTGGGTGCTACTAACTTCAAGCAATTCTACTTCTGACGAAATCTTTCTTGGTCCTCGTAGAAGTGAGGTTCATGGAATCAAATCATGAGTTTCATTAATATCTTAGAATTCATTTATAATTTATTTATTGATTTAAAGTTTTCGCACTCCTAAAAGGTACAAAGGCTGACTTAATGCCTTAGGCATTCTCTATCAGTCAACCAAGGGTGGTGAAGAGATTAGAAGGCAGGTGCACAGGTCCTGTGGGGGCAGGTGGGTGGTGTTTTCACAGTTTTCGCATAGCCCACAATACAAGTACAGTTTACAGAGATAATATATTCTTCCTACTTTTTTAATCCGATATCACATCAGTTATTTCGGCTTATTGGTGACTCGCCTTTTCAAGGTCAAAACGAGACTGTAGTAGAGAAATCTAACAAATACCATCGTCCAACATCTGGTATCCCAACTATTGCAGCCCGCGTGCCCATAGTAGACCCGCTTCATTAACTACGTGTTGGGGATTATTCGGGGAGGAATCTTACATTCCACCAATATTAGGAACATTCTGAACTGGATAACAATAATATAGAAATATAGTATACAATGTCATAAATGATAGGTATTCGATTTCAGTAAATTGGTTGTTATACAAGTCAAATAAAATAATAATATTTTACTCAATACTCAATATCTTTATTGCTTTACCATAATGTGTACTTAGGTGGTAACTATATAATTTAGATCATTATGGACCCTGTAGGGCACAGCAAAAGACAAAACACGATGAGGTCGCTATTGCCTATAGCCGACTACTCTGAGACGAAACAGCGAAACAAACTCGTTCTTCGATAACAACCATTTCGTTTACAAACTCGTTCTTCGACAACAACCATATCGTTTACAAACTCGTTCTTCGACAACAACCATTTCGTTTACAAACTGGATCTTCGACAACAACCATTTCGTTTACGAACTCGTTCTTCGACACCAACTACTTTATTTATGTTATAAGAGATATCATTAAACGTATCGGAAAGACAATTAATACAAAAATGAAAATCACGAGGTTCTTTAGCAACTGGCTCTGGCTTTTATGAATGTTTGTCTGACGTTAAATCTTCACGTCACGGAGCAGATGAGTATGACAGCCATAAATAAGCTGAAAAGCTAGTAAGATAGACTTTAACGTCTTGCAGACGGTTACAAGAGCAGACATGGGCGTACCCACGGGGGGGCAGGGGAGTGCAGCTCCCCCCCCCCTGGATTTTGTATGAGTAGGTACTGTTGTCAATAAAAGTTAAGTTACAGTCACGATGAGACTTCCTTTACAATTTCAATATATTATTTTAAATTAATTTTAGAAAAAAACCGCGTTGCGCGGGTTTTCATGTTGTATCTAGTTATTATTATATATTATATTATATTCTTTATTATCAGATAACAAGATCCAGCGTGTTAGTAAACAATAATTAACTTATTACTAGTGTTAGTAGTTAAAATAAATTTGAAAAGAATACAGCTTATAGAGTATTGTGAAAAGGACACCCCCAAGTTAACGTTTAGTGATTATCCTTTTCAAAAAACTTTTAATAATCGGAGAGTCAATAGTCTCCGCCATAGTTTTTCGTATGCTGTTGCCACTAGCCCGTAACCTTGATAACAGCGACGCGGTTTTCTTGCGAATGACGGCGTGGAAGCCGTCAGTTCGGTTTTGCGCAAACATGGTAGACGCGCTGCACCACCGTGGTAGTCCCAACAGCATCCTAAAAATGTTATTATATTGTACGCGTAGGTCATCCAGCGTTCTTTTGGTATAGTTGACCCAAAGATTCCCCGTGTAAAAGCACTGGCAATATGCCTTAAAAAGTGTTATTTTTACTAGCTTGCTACACCGAGCGAATCTTCGGGCCAACATGTTACCTCGGACCGCCAATGCCCTACGCTCCCTTTCAATATCAATATTGTCCTTAAGGTCGTCAGTGAGAAAATGCCCTAGATATTTGAATTTTGTCACTCTTTTGATGTTCAAGCCGTTTAGGGTAATATCAGATATAGTATCTGGGCATTCACCTCCGGCCCTAAAGACAATGTATTCGCACTTTTTAGTGTTGTAAACAAGTCCGTGTGAGGCAGCATACGCCTGACAGACCCTCAGCATCTCATTCATGGCACCTGCCGTCGGCGCCAGCAACGCCATGTCGTCAGCGTAGCTAATACTATTGATTTTTACACCATGCACGCTACATCCGACCCGCATATTGCTGAGTTCCACGATTAGGTTATTTACATATGTGCTAAATAGCCTAGGAGATGTCAGGCCACCCTGTCTCACACCACATTCTAACCTATATGTCTCAGCGACATGCATATTATGCATAACCGACTTTAAAAAAGGAGGAAGTTCTATGTTCGACTGTTTTTTAAGCTATTGCATAGCTTCTATCGCGGGCCTTGAGCGTGGAGACCTAATCCAGAAATTTCGTAACGAAAATACATAAGAAACAAAACACTCTTTGTGTTTTGTATTGAAAATTATGTTTTACTGTTTGACAACAAAGTTCAAATCTACTTAGACGAATGATCAACGAGAGTGTTGTATTGAAAATTATGTTTTACTGTTTGACAACAAAGTTCAAATTTACTTAGACGAATGATACGAGAGTGTTGTATTGAAAATTATGTTTAACTGTTTGATAATAAAGTTCAAATTTACTTAGACGAATGATCCTTGACTATTAATAGTTAAATTAAAACCTTTTTATTAGTTTGATGTTCCCGGCCATTACGTTGTGTCAAGTTTTAAAAACTATAAATGTGAATAACAGTTCCTGTCAATGTCACCATTGATATTTGTATTCGGGTTAATATTTTACAATGCCGAGAAATTAAAATCATATTAAAATCGATGAATCTTTTTTTACCGGCAATGAACGTACTTCGCAATTGAATATGGATGAAATAAGTGAACATGTGCCAATTGAAGACAATTTAGTTGCGCAGCAGCAAACTCTTTTGTGGAATGATGATTATTTTTTGAGTCTAGCTCCCGGTGAATATAACAGGCCAGTCAGTATTTTGATGGATGAACATGCGGAAGAACTATCTTTTCCAACAATCTACGGCGGTCATTTTCGAACATACAGAGATGGTGTTATTGTTACTCCATTTATGCAAGCTACCAGCGAACTTCGGCGTACTGATAGACGTGCTACTGAAAACAACTTTTTGTTAGTAAATGTGTCAACGTTGCGTTTAAGCATGTTGGACAAGGTACTTCAATCAAATAAATATTGCACACGTTAGCGATGTTAATGTTAGGAGCTCATTTGTTGGAGATATATTGTGCGTGCTTATGCAAACTTAGAAATGGCCTACACATAGTCATGGTAGCAATTTACATTTCACCGAATCCAAAATTAGACGAGGTAGAGCATTTTATTCATCGCACTTTACTGGAGTACACTAAAGAAGGGTCGAAAATACTTGGTACAAATGGTAATAAATTTCCACTTATCTTGGCTGGCGATTTCAACATCAACTTCGCTGATAAAAAATCAGAGCGGTTGACAACTTTTCTTTCGAAAATATTGAATTTGAAAATGAATAATGATCCACAAGAATCCACAACAAAATATGGGACCACCATTGACGCGGTATTTTCCAGATATTTTTAGAAGATATCAAGTTTCTTATTTCAGTTACCATAAACCTATAGTTTCAATGATAAATATTCCAGAATAACCTACATCTATTGTAAGATAATAAAAATATTTTGAACAATATTAACTTCTCATTTATTTAATAAAAGAAAAAAAAAAGTTTTCTTATCGGTCACCACGCTCAAAAAGTGTGACTTGAATTAATATCAAAGAAAAAAAAAACAAAGGAAAAAAATACTACACAAATAAATAAATAATTATAATTGCATATAATAAATAATTATAATTGCATAAGTTGATAAAAAATGCTATGCAATAGCTTTACCGCGGCAGTCCCCGAGTGCCACACGCCTTTTTTTTACTATGGTTAACGATATTTTCGTCAATTGTGATGCAATTATGAAAATTTGTGTATCATTTAAAAAAAGAAAATTAAATTCAGTCCACAATTGACAAAAATATCGATAAACATACATACCTAATTAATATAGAAAAAGCTTAATACGTCCTTCTTTTTTGAAGTCGGTTAAAAATACACGAACGCAGCAGCACGCGTAGCATGCGCTTTCTATGTCTACGAAGAGTAGACACAGCTGTTTCTATACAAAGTGACATTTCCTTTCTTCATTTTTGACATTGCACCGTAGAAATCTTTCTTCAATCTGTCACTTTGTCTTTCGTTTCTAACTATCTTTGTCTAGGTCATTTTATATGTAGACTATTTCAGAAGAAAGTTTTCTAAGTATACCAAATTGTCAAAATCACTCTGACGACTGACAGTTGTCTATGGTAGTGAAATATTCTACTCGACGGTCACAAAGTATACAGGGTTATCTGCAAAATCATAATTTACAGAACAGCGTTTTAAATGCAAAACTGTGATAACTAATAGAAGAAGAAAGCTATCTTCTCCTATTTTACATCATTTAGTTAATATTACCAAGGAAATGGTTAAGGCCAATATTACTGTAATGTTATTTGTTCCAAAACACGGTACTTCGACACACTGAAAAAAAAAGCTGTACGTAGTTGTGTTTAACGAGTAAAAATTGTCAATCAAACAGTAAAAACATCCTATGACAAAACAAAGAATTCTGAGTCGAATTATATTAAAGAGTGAATTTCGTAAAAAGTGCAGTTGCGTCTTTCTACTTTGCTGCCGTCGTACTGTCTACACAGAACGTCATTTTTGTCTTCTCTTCCGTCGACAAAGCGGTGCTCATGCTACGCCTGCAGCAATATCAAACTATGGGGAGGGGGATTTCTGATTTGCCCCCCCCCCGGGCCAAAAGCTGGGTACGCCCATGGGCAGACTTTAAAGCTGTTTTCAGACCAGCGCGATTTGTCGCGCGACGCGACACCGGTTATTGTTATACCGTGAAGTTTTGTATTGTTCGTGTCGCGTCGCGCAACAAATCGCGCTGGTCTGAAAACAGCTTAATGCGTATGTCTGAGGGGATGGGTTGCCCCCGTTGCCCAGCAGTAGGCCGCTATTAGGCCATGTTGAAGATGCTGCTTTAAGTTTGAAACACCTATGTCAACTTTGATATAGTTACCTAACTACCTAGTGATCATTGTTTTTTATTCCAGAACAGGCCATTCAATTTTCAATCAATGCCGGTTAAAATGACAGTGACAATGACATGAAAGTTAACTCTGGAGCGTACGTAAAAACAAAAACCTGTCAACAACAAAAAATAAAATCGCATTTCCCGGTAAAATCTCGAGTGGACAATAACAAGGACTCCACGCTGGAATGAGTCGAAACTCAATCATAAATCAATCGCACGAAAGCTTAACGAGGTTTGTTGTTAATATCAGGACTGCAGGACTCATTGGAGAGTTTACAAGGTGGATGAGATTTATTTTATTTTATGAGAACAGCAGGTTCTGCCCGCGACTTTCTTGTGTTAAGAGGGTGCATCCTAAAAGTTGGCAACGTCGTAAATAGATGTCAAATATTTACCAGTTTCGATTAATTTGGAAATAATACTGTATGGAAATAAGAAATGTGGCTAACTAATTAACTAGAATATTAATAACGAATTGCAATTATAACATTGAATTTGATGTTGTACCCGTTTTAGGTGAAAAAAAGGCATTTGGAAAGTTTCCAAATACCTACTTTAATTTTTTATTTACATCTAAAACTAACTATTCGGTGTTACGATATTAATTAATGCATTTCATAATCAATATTCTAGTTCGCTAGTTAGCCACATTTTTTTATTTCCATACAGAAATATTTTCAAATTAATCAAAACAGCGAAATATTTGACATCTATTTGCGACGTTCCGTCCCGTTGCCAACTTTTAGAATAAACCCTCTTAACATAAAATATATCCTATAATAAGACACTCGGCAACACTGTAGCTTAGCTTCCTTACATTAGTGAAATAATTTTTGGAATCAAAGACAAAGACAAAGATATTTATTTGGCGAATATTATGGTAGGTACAAAATTGGAAATTGTATTTGTATCTGATACAAAAAAAAAAATCTAATCTAATAAATCTTTTAACATTACCCCCCTACACGACGTACAAACTCACAAATGTTATTACCTATATTAGGTTTTTTATTACTTTTTTGGTAATGTTATTTTGTAGTACTTATGTGTCGCTTTTGGATTGGACAGGGATTTTTTACATATTGTATTTGATCATGATCACTACGTAATCAAGTTTTTACTATACAATTCCTAATTAAATCTTGTATGAAACCAACCATAAACTTAAACTCCATCTTAATCTATCTTCTTCTATACATATAATAAAATTGTAGAAAAGTGGTGTCTGTACAATGGAAATATATAAAAAAAAAAGTAGCAGGGGTTGTTATTATATCGATGCCGAACCCGAAATCGTAATTAATTTTTTTTTTGTCTGTTTGTCTGTTTGTCTGTTTGTCTATGTGTTTGTGCACGCTAATATCAGAAACGGCTTATTCGATTTAGATGCGGTTTTCACTAATATATTGTAGTAAGCTTCACTTAACATTTAGTGTTTATTTCATGTCAATTGGTTCATAAATAAAAAAGTAATGTCAATTTAAAGAATCACGGCGAACGGTATTATAACAGAGTACGTACACGCCTCGCGCCTACGCGTCCGTGGCTATATAAAGCTCGCTGAGGTCCGCGCCGCTGCCTGGCTGTTAAGTCAGGATAGTACGGTTAAGCAGCTACGACCTCCTCTGAGGTCAAATGCGAGATGCCATACAAAAAATTAACCGGTCAGGTAGTTAAAGTATTAATATTGTGAAGAAAGTGGCACTATATAGTGCCACGCAGTCATCGTATGGGATGAATGCATTATGGCAAATAGGAAAGCGGTTGAAGCTGTAAATAAAACCCTGCAGGACATCCGCAGACACCAAAACATGATGGGTGGTGCCACAGTTCTGTCTAACGAGGTGAAAGCTTTGTTGAAAACGTCGACTCTATGGTCGAGAGTACATAGACTGTGCTAGACTATCAACATACGAGCTCGGCTTGGCGGGAATTCACATGCTCAAGAATTCTCCGATTTTCTTCTAGAAGTCGGTGAAGGCACTCTACCAGAAGAGAGCGGCCAGGTGGCCCTACCTATTTAGAGACTCTTGGTAGAGTAGTTCCCACTTTAGAAGATTTGATTCGTCTGGTGTACGGGGACATCAGTCAAATACCTTACTAATAGAATTCTTGGACGTGTTTCCATTCTAACGCCGAAAATCATCAAGCTGCAGCAATCACAGTATTCTCTCGCAAATTGAAGGGAGCGAAGTGATACGTTACATTATAAAACTGATTCACATCCCGTCACATCACACTCTGAGGTCCAGTTGAAAACCAGCGTCAGTCATTTATAGTTCTCTGGCATTTTTTGCTGAACTGGGGCTTTTTAGTGCAGCCGTGAGGCACACTTCCCTGCTAATCTCTTACATCGCATTTTACCCTTTTTTTATTTTTGTCTGCTGTATAAATTGTGTGCTTTTTTGGTCTGTGTTAAATAAATGTATTTTCTATCTTCTTTTTTCTTTCTCATATATACCTCCATTAATACCTACAGGATGTGGAGGAAGATGATGCCACACATTACCCCTTAGAAATTCTTAATTCGCTAATTTTGGACTTCCGGTTCACATCACTTAGCTAAAGGCCGATGTCCCGATTATGCTCCTTCGAAACTTAACTCCGCCGAAGCTGTGTCACGGAATTCGGCTCAAACTTGTGTCTTTACAGGGAAACGTCATCGAGGCAGAAAATCTAACAAGTTGTTGCGTTGGCGAGACAATACCGCGTATACCACTAACTCCCCTCAATTACCAGTTAAAGCGCGTGCAGTTCCCTGTGAGCTTATGCTTTGCGATAATTATCAATAAGACACAGGGGTCGACACTGAAGACTAAAGGCTGCGGGTGTCAACCTCAGGACAAGCTGCTTCTCACACGGATAACTGTACGTCGCTTGCTCCCGAGTCACCACTCCTGACTCTCTGTATATTTTGGATGCTGAAAACAAATCTACAAACGTAGTATACAGGGAAGTTTTATACAAATGTGGCTGTTAGTGTAGCACCTATATTGAGGTATCTTACGACTTCCACGCGAACGAAGTCGCGGGCAGAAGCTAGTAAATGAATAAATGTTTCTCAGAATGATTTTAATAAGCCCTAATGGTAGAGACCTGATAAGTAAGTTTAATATCTCGAATCTTTCTGTGACCACTGACTGAAAGTCACGTTGCGTCCCGTTCCTTATCTCAAAACATTGCTTTAAACTTTATAATTATTATTCCTTTGCATAAACAGAATGGCTCACTGACACCCACTGCTGAATTTAGGGATCCCTTTGGTTGGTTGATTCTCCTTTGTATTAAAACATCGTCAAAAGTTTTGGCCAGCTTGGAACGGCCTCTTTTAAGAAAAAGTATTGCATTGTTATGTATTGCCTGCTACAATTATCTTTTACCTCTGACTTTATATTTACGATTTTTTTATTTCTTCATTCGGTTCTAGTGTTCTTCAATGACGTAATTCGTTTTATGCGCTACAAACTCGGTCAACGGTGTCGTATAATTAGGAAATCAGACTAACTTACCTTAAGTGACGTCTGATGGTAATTTTATGAACGGCTCATCCTGAAAACAATTATAAACGGTAGTATTCGTCTCCAACGAACTCGTTCGCGTAGATATTTAGAATTATAATAATTAAATTTATTCAAAATAAATTTGAACGCAGCTAATAACATTAGCCATCAGCGGTGACATCAGCTGTCAAATCACTTTCTTTAGAGTCACAATAATTGTCATGTCAGTGCCTCTTTGTACACTATTTGCCATTATGCGTTATTTAACGGGTGGGTGCTTAGTATCAGACAGGGAGGGAACTAATTGTTTTCAGGATGAGCCGTTCATAAAATTACCATCAGACGTCACTTAAGGTAAGTTAGTCTGATTTCCTAATTTTATTACACGGCTCATCCTGAAAACAATTATAAACGGTAGATGTTCAGAGACAGCTAATGGCAATATCTAAAATTGTGTATGAATAGAAAATAATAAAAATGGAAATTCAATTATACTTTACAAGTTCCATATATTTTACCACAAGTAAAACCAGAAACAAAAATAACAATAACATTAGACTATTTAAGTCCTATTATATTTATATTCTTACAATCAAACAGTGATAAGTGACCTTTAGGTCAAGTCAGGTGCTATTAACTAATAGTAAATTTTAAAACATAGCAATGGATAGTAGGTACCCATTTTGGCTTCAGGTACTAAGTAGGAACTAGTACTAAACAATGTTCTTACAATCAAAGCTTATAATAATTTTTTTTTTTTTTTATTTTTTTTATTTTTTTTATTTTTTTTTTTGCCCTTCAGGTTTTACCTACTAGTAAATAAGTTTTAGACCTAAGAAAATAACAATGAATACCCTTTGGGTACTAGATAGAAACTAATAAGAACTTCTTCAAATCCAAAAATAATTATTTGTAACCAAATAATTATTTGTTACTTAATTAAATCATAATTAAAACTTAATCAGTCTTTATCATTGACAAACTAATTATCACAAACTGGTTGTTTGTGAAATAATACAAAAAATGTAATAAAGGACTGACTTTTATTACATTCTTTGCAGTATTTTGTTAGCACTTAATCTAGGATTGTATTGGCAAAAACAAGGTCAGCCCTGTCATTTACAATAGGTAGATTATAATGTTTGGCAAACACAGCTGATCTATCAGACCAGCCTGCAGTCTTCTTAATAATCTCAATAGACACACCTGCAGTTTTGGCCTTTGAAGTAGACGCATGTCTGGTACTGTGTGAACTAAAAATACTTGTGTCAATGCCACTCTCAGTTAGGACTTCTTTGATCCAACGGCTTATTGTAGTGGATGTAGCTTTTTTAAAAGGTTTTTTAGTGGTAATTACCAGGTAAGGTATATCTCCTCGAGCTTCCTTAGTACTTTGCATGTATAATTTTAAGGTTTTTGCTGGGCACACTGTATGGTTTTCAAAGTATGGTAAGCGCAAAGTGGTGTTTGTTTTAGTTTTGATAGATGTTTTTAAAACATCAGATATATTAATGACAACACAGTCAGATGTAAAATGTATGTCTTTCATTTTAATTGATGCCAATGTCTGAACTCTGTGGGCAGTACACAGAGCTAACAAAGTAACTAGCTTTTTTGACAGTTCTTTAAGATTTAAAACAACTGGCATCTTACCTAGGAAATCTAGTACTATTGCAGGGTCCCAAGTTTCTGTATACCTAGGGAGAGAGGGTCTTTGCCTAAATGCTCCCTTTAACAACCGCTTGATATTCTCATCCTTCCCAATTTCAGAGCTTATTAGCAGGGACAATGCTGAGCGATGTGTATTTAATGTTGAGTAGTTACTTCCCATATTAAATGCTTCTGACAAGAAGCCTATAACTTGTGGTATAGAGGCTTTGTAAATATCAATATTATTACTATGGCAGTGTGCCCACCACTTTTTATATGAGCAATCATATTGTTTTTGAGTACCTTGAGCTAAGGATCCAATCATTATTTCCAAGGAAGCTTGAGGTATATGTCTTAGCTGGAACGCCGTCCGGAGAAGTGTCCTGCAGCCAGGGTAAGGTGGGAGCTCAGACGGTGTTGTTTGCTAAAAGGAGATGAGAGCAAATCATTGTTAGCATTAAATATGATCGGTTTTGATACAGTCAATATTTTAACTAAGGGAAACCATGGCTGTGCTGGCCACCAAGGAAACACAAGGATTCCCTCAGCTTGATCATGTCTTATTTTTTCCAAACATTTAGTAATTAATGAAAAGGGGGGAAAAGCATAAAAGAAAAATTTGCTCCAGTCTAATGTGAATGCATCTATATCAAAGGCCATTGGGTCTCTTTTCCAAGAGATATATTTTAAACATTTTGCATTTATTCTTGTAGCAAATAAATCTATTTCAGGTGTTTTGAAATGTTGGGTAATTCTTGTAAATGCATAGTCTGCTAAGGACCATTCTGTATCATGATTTAAGTTCCTGGATTCCCTATCAGCCTCTGTGTTTTCTTTGGACTTGATGTAGGAAGCTGTAACAAATATGTGTCTATCTTCACACCATTGCCATAATTCCTGAGTAATGTTATTTAGATGTATAAATTGTATGCTACCCATTTTATTAACACAGGAAATGGCTGTTGTGTTGTCTATCCTTAACAGAATATGACAATTTTTCATATTCTTAGCAAAGGACCTTAGGCCAAAGTAAGCTGCTTTTAGTTCTAGGTAATTAATATGTTCCTCTTTCTCAGTTGTATTCCAAAATCCCCCTATTGACTCGCCTAGACAATGAGCCCCCCAACCAGTAAGTGAGGCATCTGTGAAGATTTCTAACTCAGTTTTTTGTAAGGCAAATGTCTTTTTGGATATAGAGATGTTAGACAACCACCATTTTAGTTCAGAAATAATATTGTCAGAAATATTCATAAAGCTTTCAAAATTATCATTTGATAACTGTAAGGCTAAGTACTTTTCTCTTTCCATAAGCTTGGTATGTCGCCAACCATATGGTATAGCCGGACAGGCAGCTGTCAATGTTCCAAGTAGTTGAGCAAGGCATCTTATTTTGCATTTCCTTTGTAACATGAACTGCTTTATCATATTTATGATCTTTTCTTCTTTTTCAAATGGTAATTTAAGTGTTAAATGTTGAGAATTAATAATAAACCCTAGGAATTTACACTGTCTACTTGGATTTAAGTTACTCTTTTCAAAGTTAAGTATAAAACCTAAACATTCAAGTATTTGTACAATGTGGCGTGTTTGAGTTTGACATTCTTCATATGTATTAGCTATGCATTGGATGTCATCTAAGTAAATTACCGTTATGTAACCTAAGTTCCTAATATATGACATCACAGGTTTTAATATTTTGGTGAATACACTGGGTGCTGTACACAAACCATATGGAAGTGCTGTAAATTCATACAAATTTTTAAATTCAAATCTAAGGTATTTCCTATCTTGTGCAGCTACTGGAACTAATAGATAAGATTCTTTTAAATCAATGGTTGTCATGAAACAATTTTTATGTACCAACCTAGTAGAGGTACGTAAGTCTTCCATCTTAAAATGAGATGTGGAGACAAAATTATTCAAGCATTTTAGATTTAAAATGAACCTAAATTTACCATTAGGTTTGGGTACTAAAAAAAATGTTTGAGAGGTATTGGCCCTCTGTAGGTTGACAAAGGGTTATTGCACCTAATTTTAATAAATCATTAATTGACCTCTGGATATTTAATTCCTCAGTTTGAGAAAAAACATTTGAAGGGTTTCTGGTTTGAACAGGAACAGATGTAAATGGTATGTGGTAGCCTTGAACCCATTCAAGAATAGTCACATCATCTGTAATAATCTGCCAACAACTTAAGTATCTAGCTAGATTGCCAGCATGTTTTACCTGTTGTGAAGTTAGCGCCGTTGGCGAGCACGCTGGTATTCCCTCTCGGGGCGGTTCACAGGCACACGTTTTACTGTCTTTTTGGGTGGCTGATACTGGTTCGTCTTCCTTGTTTGAGGCTGTACTTGTGGACGCTTCTGCCCCCCACGCATTGTGTTCTTCTGTTGTGAGTTGTGGCGTGCGGGGCCAGTCCAGTTTCCCGGACGATTGAACATAGACGGTTTGGGTTTTCTTAATTGCAAACCAGATCTTTCAATTTCTTTAGTATTTTTAATCTTTTCAGCTAAGTTTTCGCCAAATAGGTATTGGTTTCTTGGTAGTGTTTCAGTCATTTTGGTAAAGGATTTATCCAATAGAGGTGCCAGTAGTTGTTTTCTGGTATTTGTCTCTGTATAATGAATTGAAGTTAAAAGTTTTGTACCGTCACTTATCATTTTTAAGGCATCCGGTACGTCCTGACCTGCTAAAATCTTGGTCATTCCCTGACCCAAATAGGTAAGTGCTATGCCCAGTTTCTGTTGCTTGGCTCTTAGCATATCGTCCCGGTTCCGGGCTGATTCTGTTAAGGCCACCCTGACTTCAGCATTAAGCTCTGGTGCTTCTAGGAATGGGCAGTTCTGTGGCACTTTATAGCCATTAAAAATATCTTTAACTTCGTCACTATCGTTGAGTAAGATGGTTTCCCATCGTGTAGCTATTAGGTGATTTATGTTTGGGCCATACCTTTCTTCTTTTGGCTTTTCATTGCCTAATGCGACCAGCAAGGCTTCTGGGATATCATCCAGGTTAGGGGTTTCCAACAGGTTTGGAGTATTGTCAGAGTTTGGGGTTACATAGTCCGGGTTTGGAGTTTCATCCGGGGTTATAGTTTCGATAGAAACTTCTTCAGTAATCGGATCTGAAATAGGTACTTACTGTTAACTGCTTGTAACTCTAGACCAATATACATACAGTAAGTAGGTATATCAAAGAATAATCTACCATCATGTGTCTCGCACAATCTAGTAGAAACTTTATCAGAATTGATATCTCGTATCAAAAGCTGATCTTCGTGCGGAAGTATCTCGTACTAGCACGGATGGCGGTCAGACTCGCCCTTCAGACATGAATTCGTAAGTACGAAGTAACCATTTAGAATCTCGTTCCATGGTTATGTCTGGACAGTAAATGTATGAGTTACGCAGTTTTCCATCACCTAGGAAGAACATGTGAGTACTTACCCAAGTTTTCTTTTCTTTGCCGTTTTGATTCAAAGTCATCATGGCGGTTATGACGCCGGCGTCGGCGAGACAATTTTTTCAATTTCGCCTTCATTCTTGCGATCTCTTTGTATAAATCATCTTCCGAGTCCGAACTGGACATATTCTCGTATTAGTTAATTTATTTTCGTAATAAATGACTAGAAATATGAAATTATGATTTTTCATACACAATTCTACGCGTTGTCGCGAGCGCGCGAAGTCGAAAAGTGATTTGACAGCTGATGTCACCGCTGATGGCTAATGTTATTAGCTGCGTTCAAATTTATTTTGAATAAATTTAATTATTATAATTCTAAATATCTACGCGAACGAGTTCGTTGGAGACGAATACTACCGTTTATAATTGTTTTCAGGATGAGCCGTGTAATAAAATAAAAAAAAGCAGAGCCACGAAATTGGGGATCCGCATGTATGCACTTTTTACCTAATTGATATTGCACGTAGTAGAATAATTGGTATCACCTGCAGAGCCTTTCTTTTTTGGCTGCTGCTAGTCGTCCGGTAAACGGACGAATAACATAAAATAATCGTCCGATTATCGGATGTATAATATTTTTATTCGTACGATAATGAGACGATTAAGTTATTTTATTCATCCGTTTAGCGGACGACTAGACACTTCGTTATTTTTTATGCCAAAGTTTCAGTTTAATAGGTTCGTAAGTAATAATTATCGAAGCTCAAATTATGGTCTTGCATTTTCAGCAAGACCATAATTTGAGCTTCGATGTTTAATTCCGTCTTTTCTGTAATTATATATTATATTATAAAGAGGTTTTTTTGTTCCTATGTTGAAGTCTTCAATGGTGCTGATCTTTCACTGACAAAAAGCTGAAACAGCACGCGTATGACCACAACAGAATGGGGTATTGTCGACAAAATGACAGATCCACAATCACAATCTGTCATTTTGTCTATTCTTACGTCGACGAAACCCTGGTAGTCATGCTACGCGTTATGAGTGCCATAGGAAATTATGTTTCTTCGACGCGGATGAAATCACGGGCAGAAACAAGTTTGCCAATAAATTGAACCCTTATTAGCAAGTCACCAGATTCTCAACTCACCAGATTCTCAACTAACCAGATTCGCAACTCACCAGATTCGCAACTCATCAGATAATGTACTATCGAACAAAGAAATTATTTACTTAACTTTCAAATGAATTATTATGACTATTTTACTGATATTCAACCTCATTACCTATATAATATTGTAAAATTCGTTCAAATGCATAAAGAATGCAATACTTCAATTACCTTGAACGCTAACAATATCATTGTAAGAGAAAGAAGACATTTATGTTCTCCCGACCAGATCCGAAATTCAGTTGTTGCTACTATGGACAAATGCAAGAGAAGGAAGTATGTGTCAATTTAAATAATCTACAAAAGCAGTAAGAGTTTTTCGTTTTCGAGCTCGCTTCGCTCGCTCTTGCATAGGTGCCTACTATGTACTTACATTCTTTTAATTCTCAAACTTCTTGCGTATCCCAAAACAATAAACTTATTTCTGTATGAACGTTCAAAGCGAAAGAAAACCTACTTTATTCGAAGCGGGATACTAAAAACATCGAGCTCGCTTCGCTCGCTCTTGCACACTATGTTCTCCATAGCGGCCCTATTCTGCTAAAGTGACCTTAAAGGGTAAAGATGTCTCTATTATTGGTCATGATTGCAAAGTGGCCGAAAGAGAAAGCAGAACACAGCACAGAACAGCTTAGTTATTATCAATTTCAATAGAGTATTGAAATTGATAATAACTTAAGCTGTTCATCAATTTGAATTCTGACTTAGAATGTCTAAGATCGTATTTTTTTTAAATGATATTCCGTAAGAAGAAAGCAATAAAAAAGAATAAATAATTCTCTTTTTTTATAAATATGTATCTACTGAAATCAGAAATACATTATTTCTTCTAAAAAAAGTACAGCCCTGATTGTAATACATTATTAAATTCCCTTTGTCACATTTAACGGGGACATTTCTACGGGGACAACGGGAATACACCAACCCTTCATGTTGGTGGTCGAATTAAAGGTATCCAATTGACATATTGCGAATAAAAATGTAAATGTGTGTATTATTTTGGTTTTGTTTCGATTTTTAAGTACAGTATTCTGTTATTTCTGGCAGTTCTGCTACTGGCATTTTGTGGCAGAAGAATTCATTGTACTTAACTTAATTCACTTGGGTTAATTAACTTAGGTGCATTAACCCAGGTTTACTTTTAGTATACTGCACCCGGGTGAATAATATTTACGAAAAGTATTGTTAATCCACCTAGGTGAAATTAAACCACGTGAATTTAGTCATTCATCCATCAAGAATTCCGTATTATTTTGTTTTTGTTTCGATTTACCAGTATATTTTTTTTGTGCATAAAGTACCTATTCTGTTATTTTATGTGATTTTGTGATTCATTGTACATTTGGTGAGTTGCGAATCTGGTGAGTTGCGAATCTGGTTAGTTGAGAATCAGGTGAGTTGCGAATCTGGTGACTTGCTAATAAGCGAAATTGAACATTGATAACAACGTCTTCATTAGGTCGTTCGTTCGAAGCATCTGCTCGGGTTGTTCGATATTACTTTTGATACTATTTTCTTTGATTTATTTTGTAGTAGGTAATGTTTGTTAACAAATCTTGTATACAGGGTTAAATTTAATTCATGGGCATCCTCTTAATGTATACTATGGGATAAACCTTGAAATCGCAAAAATAAACAGCTGTTTCCTACATTTTGACGAGCTGTGCGAACATAAATTTACGGAACAGCTCATAATTTTTTATACTTAATTTGTTAACCATTTTAAATTACCAACTTTTCGTCAAGGCTTTTTTTCATTTATACAAAAAGTTCATTTACAAGATATAGTTTTTCCTTCAGAGCTAGTTAATTATTATCGGGAGTGGTATAGATAATACAGGGGGATGCTCCGGGCAATTTTCTTGTCGTAATCCCTAGCCGTTAATCACACCCACGGGCGATGAAAATGATTTTATTATTTTCCTTTCACCTGATAGATAATAATTTAACATCTATTCATGTTAGTGAATGGGTTGATAGCAAGAAGTTTCTGAAAATATTAGACAGGTATTTTGTTGCTTATTAATTATTATATTAATAAAAAATTATTTAGATAAAACGCATTAAAGTTGCGGAGTAGAAGCTCGCTTCGTCACAATTCAGTATAAAATCTACCGGCAACTGACGTCATGCCACATTTTAACTCAATGTATTGCTGTAATCTTTTGATTACTAAAAAGTTAAATTAAAAATTTAAAAGACCCCCGACACAAACAAAATCCTTTAAAAAGTTATAAAATAAAAGCCATGACCCTTTAAGTTGAATATAATTTGTAGATAATATTTGGACATCGCGTCGGGGGACGGCGAATGAAAAATTGAAAATATATTTTCTACAATAGCATGCCGTCCCCCGACGCGATGTCAAAATATTATCTACAAATTATATTAAACTTAAAGGGCCAGGGCTTTTATTTTATAACTTTTTAAAGGATTTTGTTTGTGTCGGGGGTTTTATAAATTTTTAATTTAACTTTTATTTCCTGCTTTTTAAACTTTATATACGTATTACCCGTACATACGCTACGATCGACACGTGCCTCGCTTATATCGCTATACGTTGTTTTCCCACAGTAAAGTTAGTTACTAATTTACCCTGTTTTTTTTTTGCTTCTCCATTATCAGACCCTGATAAATATATATCTATAACCTATTCATTGAGACCATTCCAATGAGCCCAAACACAATACCATGCACTGCTGTAAGTTGGTGAGGAGTTGGGTATCCTGCAAATACCAGGTAATGCTGCAGCATCAGTTCAAGGTTACTATGGTATTCTAATACCATTGAAGTAACAAATTACCAAATTTAGACTCAATCAGACCTGTGGAAGATGCTCAAATCCATTCATCAATTAGAAAAGAACCTGATATTCTTCAAACGGCTGACTAGATTTTTTTTAATCATAGCTAAGAACACTCCCGATCAAGTCACCTTTCAAACAAAACAAAAAAAATCTAAATCGGTTCAACCGTTTGGGAGCTACAATGCCACAGACAGATACACACATACACAGATACACAGACACACAGACACACAGATACACACGTTAAACTTATAACACCCTTTCGTTTTCCGTCGGGGGTAAAAAAAAAAGAAAAAATAGGTGTCCAATTTTTTTCAATAACCTGTCTGACGGACAAAAAAATTGTTTAGTCAACATTCCTATTGTGTAAAATACAGAAGGCCTGGAGTACAGACCTTCTGTATCTTAGGGCCGATTTTTCAATCCTCAGATAAAGAATCGAATAGCGTTTATTCCATAGATAGCATGATTCTGCATTTTTCAACAGTCAGATAGTCAGTATCGGACCGTTAAAGCCCCTATCAGAGGAATAAAGTTAACTGTCCCTTCAAGCCTCAGTTAGTACGTTATTCTAGTGAATAAATGATGTTTTGACATTTGTTTTGTTTGGGGTTTTAATATACTTTGTCTCTGTGTGATTTCGTGCTCTTGTGTTGATGAGAAAATGGATGTTTTTGATTCAAATGACGATAGTTTTTTTTTTTATATCTTCAAATATCACTTTTCTTAAATTTTCAGGACGACATTATTTTAGCAATTTAAAACCACTGCTCAACTTTTAGTACTAATTCGAAAACACCGTTAACACACAGAAAATTTGTTTGTAACTGATCCTTTATAGCTAAATACATGCCCACTTCTATCAACTTGGCTACAAAAAACAACAAAAAAAAAAAAAGGTCGCCACCATCTGTGGATCTAAACAAAAGATAAGAAATCTCGTCAAAATGTCAAACATACGTTTTGTTTCTAGTCTTGTCTAACACGTTGAATACTGTATCACATGATAGTGTGAAGTTGGTTAACAAAGACCTCAGATAACTATTCTTCAGTTATTATACGATTGAAAAATTGAAAATATTTATTCGCCTCATAAACAGCCAGATAATTTTATACGCTAGGTAACTATTCGACGATTTATCTAAGGTTTGAAAAATCGGCCCTTACACAAACTCTGGACACGGAATGCAAAACAGGTTCCTAGGACTTAGATCTCTAACCACTGTTTCTTTAGAGACTTACCATCTCGCTGAAACATAATTATTTTTAGCTACACGAAGAGAAAAAAAATGTAGGACAGAATTCATAATAACATTTTCTTTCACTACTGTTTGCATATCATTTCACTACTGGACCCTGCCAGCCGTATATTTGCTCAGTCCTGAGATATCGTGTTGGTACTTGGCACACTAATGAGTCCTACTACACTCGTGTCCACTGAATAAAACCCGGATTAAGTACGGTCAGCAGAAAAGTTTGGATTTGAAAATTTCATTTTGGTTAGGTATTTCATTCATGGTTATTTTTAGATGTGTAAGGATGGTGAGTTCCTTAAAGTAATGTACAATGAAAGTATGAAAAGCACTTTTATTAAGGGTCGTTGGTGGACATTGACGGCATAGTGACTAGAATTTCTAACTGCCAAAGTTAACAATTAAGGCTCTGTGCATGACAAAACTACTCTTTTGTCAAATACTTATCTGATTAGGAGAAAGCCTGACATAATTAAAACATTAAGTCGGTCTGACTATAAAAGTACAGTTTTTGTGGTGCTAAAACATTCGTGTCAGTCACAGCACCTGTTAACAGTAGCATAACTTTTGCGCATTAGAAAATATTGTATAGGTATTTCGCCTTTGATTTACTTAATGAAGATATTGTATAATCATATAACTACATTTTTATTTTATCTCAAGAATAGCTGAAGACTAATAGTCGATTTCGTGCACGGCCCCTGAACACAAAACAAAAAACGTTTAATTTTTTGACAAGTTAAATTGATTAGTCGAAGTGCCATTAACTTCTAACTGTCGAAGTCAACACGTGTCCCATGGAAGTTAGAAGGTAATGCCATAGACTCGGTGGTTTAGTTAGAATATATTTCTACATTTTTATTAATGCCGTTGCAATACTTGCAATTAAAAATGTAGTTAAATGATTTAGAACATGCGAATTTGACCTTTATATTCGTAACCATAAAAGTGAATTTCACAAAAAAAAAAAACAATTATGAGGTATTAACACATCGCCGTCGACATTCTATTTCTACAAACATAATTATCGCGACATACTTTACTGGAATTAGTTTAATACACAAAGAAGAAATGCCTATTTTGCTATCTGAAGCTACCACAGTACACTTTGCATTATATTTCATTCAACAGAACTTGCTTAATCTTTATATTACTCAGTCATTTTATTTGACGTTAACATTAACACCGTCGTTCTACATTTACTAAAGGCACAATTGAACATAAGGCTCCTAAATTCCTCACAGTTGTGGGTAGCCAAAATGATCGTATTTGGGTGGTATTTGGTTTACTGAAAACTGTGATGATTTTTTACACAAAGGTCAGTATATGAAATATTCATTTAAAACTCCTCTCTTTTTTGCACTCAGTACACTTCATTCAATATACAGCATGCCCTCATTACGATCCCCTATACCACATATCCAACTATTTAACTAGAATCAATAGTAGACGCCTACAATCTACATAAAATTGGAGAGGAGTTCTGTATGTCATTAAGTTTATACTTATTTATGAATACATTCTGAATACGACTGGTTTTTTGAATACATTTTATCTTAGTGACGTCTTAAATCATCGAAAGGAAAATAAGAAATCAATACATAGTAAAAATAACATTCTGAAAGTATTAAATTCAGGGCAGAAATAAATCAACTGGCCTAGCCTTTTGCCAACATAGTAGGGATCGGCATCCAGATGAAACCGTATGCAGCTGAATATCAGTATTTTTCATGGAGCGACTGTCTATCTGACCACCACAACCCAGTCACTGGGTAAAACGATACTCCTTGGTAAATTCAGGGCAGAGCCCTTTTCTTAAAAGTTCGTTCATTCTGAACGAACATTAATTAACACGCCTTCTCAATGTGTGTTGGTAACTTTATCCTTTTAAAAATAGAGGAATAATTCAGATCATATCTATGCCACTAGCGGCGTGAAATGCAACTACTTTGCGATATGCCCAGCGGTCAGCTATCGATAAATAGTTTGGAAAATCCAAAAGTGCACGCCTCATACATAACACTCATTCATAAACGAAAAAGAAATTCAAAACATAGTTTTTAACAAAAATGAACAATTTATCACTTTTCATGAAGTCGTAATGTCAAAGACTGACAAAGATATTTACTTGGCGGTTGCTAGGCAACTTACGGACAACGGTTGGAAATATTTAGATAAAGATATTATATTTTAGTTAGTATTTTATTAATTATAATTAAACTACTTTGAATAAAAGAGCCATTTTCAATAGGGTTCCTTCTACGGCTGAAACGAATGTACTAAAAAAAAATTTACTCGATTAATTGATTTTATCGCAAGCTACAATGTTTTCAGGGTTCATAAATTGACGGACAGGAATTTTTTTTCAACTATTTTGATGCTTTTTCCATTTCTGCTGCATAAAATCAATTGTTAAAAAGTACAGTATTCATCTCCATTTAATCATATATACAATGGTATATAAATTAAGTAGGTTCTGTGTACTAGCAGGAGTGTAACAATAAAAACAGTTACAAAAATGGGGCAAAAAAATTTTTTCGATCGTAGAGCACACTCTAATGCTTCGCATTAAGAGTCGTGCAATAAATAGGTTGCTTTCGTCGATCCGACTTTCGGTAAGGCACATAGTGATATATCCGGCGAAATCATGATATAGCGGCGTATCATGAAAGGGCCTGGCAGATCACGATATGACATTTACTACGATCGGACCATGACATATATAAAAAAATAAAGATTAATAATAATAATATAAAATCCTACATTAGTTTTCGATATATCCACGTAAGACAGCTTTGATGAAACCAACACGTCCAAATGTTTGTTATTTCATTATCCACACCAAGATTTACCATTGTTATGTTATGAGTGTTATGACCTCTAATAGATTTTCCTGTAATCTATAAGTATAAAGCAATTTTTTGTAATTTTTTTTCAAAGTTTTAGACTAACTGGTAGTAGGTACCAAGTTTCGGAGCTAAGGTAGGGAGAATGATAAATTTTCAAGTATTTCTATTTTAAAATTATAAAAAAAAAATTGAGACCCAGTTCGCAAAACTGTTTTTTAATTTTCTTCTTTGCCTCCTATTTACCCCCACATTCAAAATTTACGTTACCGTCCGTGTTTTGGTCATAGAAGTTTATATGTGTACCGAACAACTTAATCGGTCCATTACATTCGGAGCAAATCGACTGTGACAGACGGACTGATAGATTAACAAACAGAGACGATAGGGGTTCCGTTTTATCATTCGGACGTACGGAACCCTAAACACAGGATGAGGACGTTATTTCAATTCTGGCCACGCACCAAAAGAACCTTGCAGCGTTATAGGTAGGTACACTCTTATAAATGTCATGTTTTTGCAGACCTTACGTCCACTCATTAGCACCGACTAAATACGACGCCTCCGTTGTGTCACTCGCGTTAAATTACCCTCCACGTAGCGTGTCATTCACGTCACGTAGCGTGTCACTCACGTCATGTAGCGTGTCAGTCACGTCACGTCACGTTATTGCGTTACTCACTGTAGATTAAAATGGAATTGTCGTGTTAATTATGACGTTTTGTTTTATAGGTGATGTTACTCGTACTCTCTTATTACAACTGGGATTTTTTTTCTTTAGAGAGTTGGTACCTTACTGCTCTTGTTTCTGTTTGGTATACGTAACTGTCAGTCATTAGTCATTGTCAGCAAAACATCTCACTCAAGGTCATCGCACTCGGCAAATAACTTGTCAATCAAGTTAGGACTTTAAGTCAAATGTATTAAAGTCTATTTTACGATGGCTAAACAAAATAGAGGACGGCTCGCCGGCAGCGAGCGGCCCGCGAGACGTCACCCGTCGGGCCGACAGCGCGCTTCAAGCGAGGAGCCCGCTCGCCGGCGCCTCACCGTCCGCGGGGTGACGCCTCGCCGTAAGCGCGGTGACACCTCGCCGGCCGCACGGTGACGCCTTGCTTGTGAATAAACAATAAACTGTTACCTCGCCGGTGGCGTGCCGGCGGCGGCTAGCGGTCGCCTTGCTTACGGCGCGTTGACGACTAGCCGTCGCCTTGCTTCCGGCGCGTTGGCGACTAGCCGTAGCCTTGCTTAGGGCGCGTTGACGACTAGATTTTTCGAGGCGGTGCCGAGGCGCTGCCGTACTAGAGCGGTGCTGTTATAATGGGCGATGACCTTAAGGTTCACGACAAACAGCGCAATAAGATGATCAACATGTTTTTGATGTTCTTATAACATTTATTCTCCCACTGTCCTGCAATCAGAATCTAAGCTTCGCATTTAGTCAGCAGTGTAACCTTCAAGCGTAGAACTCTCAACACGATTATTCTACGCCACGTTTATTATCGCCCTTTCGCTGGAAAATTTTGATAATCTTCACGTGCGAATTTAACACCCACGTCTATCAGCGCTACGTTCCCTGCCACGATGGATTAAAAGGGATATTTCACGTCAATTAAAACATTTTGCTGAACAGATTAACTCTGATGAAAAGCTGGTGTTATTAAATGTCAAGGGATGAAGGGATAATTAGATGAGCGTGGCTGTAAGCTCATGGGAATAAATTGCATTTATAATGTTAGTATTTACATTTTAAGCTGCTTAAGCTGATATCAGACGCTTCAATTTTTGTTCACTTTTGACTTTCATTCGAAGTGAAACATCTGATCACAAAATTAATAAAAAGTGCAAAATGTATTCATTCGTGAACTCATCTCATGTTGTTATATTTCACTCGAAAGTATTCCGAATGATCGAAAAATTAAATGAAAAGAAGATTGTGCGTTCATTTCTTTGTTATTTTGTGTTTGTGTGTGTGTGTTATCGTGGAATGAAACAAAAATTCACTCGAGTGATACGTCATCATCTTTAGGTATTAGATCAGTTATTATGCACATAAGTCAATCTACCTAGCCTTTTCCCAACTATGTTTGGGTCGGCTAACCTAACCGGATGCAGCTTAATACCGTATTTTACACGGAGCGATACTGGTTGTCGAACTTTCGGGCTTTTGACGATCCGTCACGACTGTCAAAGGTCCACGGGGCCGGGACCAACGGCTTAACGTGCTTTCCGAGGCACGGAGGAGTCTCGGTATGTTAAGATAGTCACCCATGCACAGACCAACCCCGGCAAGCGTAGCTTAACCTAATGAATCGATCCTCTTACTGCTGAGCTGTGTATGCATGTAAGTAACAAACAATATAATATGCAATTCTAATACTCTTGGATATGATCCATCACACGTTTGGAGATTAATCCATTTACTCGCCACTAGGTGATCGATTACAGCCTCCCTGCAACGATGGTCGGTCTTTTATAGCTGTATTAACGTATAAAATCTAGTGCCGGCCCATGTAACTCAGATCGCCTAATGTCTGGACTTCTTATAGAATGTCATGCTAGGGTCCAGAGAGCATCACTCAAGAGTTAGAATAGGTAGTGCATTCTGATTGATCAGCCGGTCTATTATGAGTGAGCTGTCATAGTGAGTTTATTTATTTGTGGCAAAGAAAGAAAGAAGAAAAGTTATTGTGCGGTATTGAACATGACGCAAAGAAAGAAATGAAAACACGAAAATAACAATTTGGGGGAAAATATGCGTCACATCCACGCAAAACGGCCATCGCTCAGCATAGTGCTACGACCCTATGCGAGACAGAGCCCCAGCGCTGGTTTTCAGCGACAGCCGGCGTTGACGTGATAACGTCAACCGGTGCAGTATACAGTGAAATAACATAATAAAAAAAAATCAAATAAATACAATACTTGGTCCTAAAAGTTTTAAATATGACGTAAAATGGCAACATTTCGTTCCGTCGCGCGTCGGCAACTTAAGCGCCGCGCCGCGGCGCGGCGACCTGTGCTGTGCCCTGTGCGTGCACGCGTAAGCAGTCGTAAACCTATTTGTTACGCTTTCACGCTAAAACGGCTGAACGGATTTAGATACAACTTGGCACATGGGTAGACCATGACATGGTTTAGGACATAGGATACTTTTTGTCCCCTTATTCATTCCGGATCGAGACTAATGCTGATGCTAGGATTGACACTTTTGACAGCTCAATTCACCTAAGTTAAATATAATTATTATTAAAAAATTTACAGCATAACCAAATTCAATTCAGACATTAGCGGAATGGTCGATATCGGCTTTGCTTGCCATAACAGAAAAATAGAATAGAATAGAAGATTTTTACAGAAACGATGGTTGTTTTTAGCCTTATTTACCTAGCGTAGGTAAAGGAGGACGAAGAGCTTGTGGCTAAGTAATAACATCCGGGTTGAGACACCAGTCTTACCAAGGCGTATAGTATTATCCAGTTACTGGGTTGTGGAGGTCAGATAGATAGTCGGTCCATGTAAAATACCGGTATTCAACTGCATCCGGTTAGACTGGAAGAGGACCCCAACAAAATTGGGAAAAAGCTAGGTAGATTGATTTTTACCTTGTGTAGGCCAACTTGGAAAGTTTTTACGTTATAAAGTCCCTACACTCACGACATGGCATAATAACAAGCAATCTTTTTAACATCTACCTAGGTATATCTCAAAATTACAAAACACATTAGCAGGTAACACGCATTCCCATATTTAACTTCGATGCGCATGTGAATAACTCCATTAATTAACATCTAAGTCGTCAGAAGTTTGAGGGAGCTTCAATTTTCCGCGAATTTGCGCTCACACGTAAGGATAACGCTCCAATAAGTTACGGAAGGTTTTCTCACCGATAATATGCGAGTTTATCGAGTTTTACTTAAAAGGAATTTGATAAAGCTTCGATGAGGTAGGCTTTGATGTTACTTCTACGAAAAAATTCATAAAAATACATTGAGAAATCTATATCTAATATAAATACCTACGACCAACGATACGGATGGGTTCTCCGCCGTGTTATGTACAATGAGAAGAATAGAACATCATGTAAGTACATAAGATGCATTTTGGTAAGTGCCAATAGGCGTGCATCTCGATTTGTGAGTATTTGTGGAACGACAGAGTCGACCCGAAGCAATTAAACATACTCTACATTATTCTAAAGCAACAAAAAAAAGTTGAAAAATATTTTCTTTTTCTTTTACTGAGCCCTCGACCTCGCCAACCCCTTATAGACGCTTCGCGACCTCGTGAGGGTCGCGCGCGACCCACAGGTTGAAAAACACTGTTCTACATAGTTATATTTTGCTCGTGCCGATCGGCAAACTCCGTTCGGTATCTACCTTCACTGAATGAGCATGAAAAGGCAAAATATCTAAATAATTATATCAACGGCAAAGTGACAAGAAATTCTAACAGCCTATTTACACAAAGTGAAAAAAACGTATAATTAAAAAAAAAAAAAGATTGTTAATGGAAGGCACTTGCACCCTGTAAATGGAGCTTCATGATGCCCATTACTACCAACCGGAACAAGTGTGAAACGTACGCCATATTGCAACCAATTCTGAATAGGTATTGTAATTATTGTTAACGTCGTAAGCCGGATTCACATCACTGTGTCGCGTCGTGTCATACATCCAATCAACATCGTCTTACGCTGAGCACCTGAGATTCATTTGATAAGCCAATCCTGGATCACCACACGACACGGCAGCCTAATATGAATCTGCCATTATCATATTGATCCTGGACCCACCAACGCTTTTAAGCGGGTCCATATTGGCTCACCTAAAGTTCTTTACCCGAAATTGTTCTTCCTAATGATTTGTAATCCGAATGATCACTCTTCCTAAAATTTTTCATCCTAAAGTTTTCATTCATACTATTTGTAGTGCTACCGGCGATGTTCATAACACTCATGTTTCCGAAAATTGTAATGAATAATATCATAATGTAAATATATTTAAACTCCTACTGTTTTTTATCATAAAACGCTTTTATCCTACTGAGAGAACATAATCATGAACCAGATGCTTTGAAGGAAAAGGTTTGTTTTTAAACTATTTCTTGTGATTACAAAACAACTGTTCACATTTTTACATTTAGCCATTTTATTTTTGGTTATTGTTGTTACATATTTATTACTATAACTATACCTGAGCTAATTATGTCTAAAAACCAACTGTTTAGAATGATTCAGGTCGTTTCACAGATTTTTGTCTTAAATGAATGAAATTCAGGTCAAAGTGTCGTCTTGGGGCACTATGAAAAAAATACTTCGCGACCAATTTCGAGGTAGCGCTCGCCGGCCGCTGCCGCGGCACCGCTCGCTTCGCTCGCTCGGCTCGCGCGTAGTTGGTCACAGTTCTAACCTAACCTAACCTAATCCTAATCTAAACAAAAAAGATATGACTTTGAATAATAGTGTAAAAGATGGTTATGTTGAGAAAATATAGGAAAACAAATAAAAGTATAATAGATGTTTATTGCTACTGACATTATGAAGTTGAATGCTTCGGAATTATGAACATTAGAGATAGAGTAGTTAGGAATTGTGATTGTTAGGATGAAAAATGTTAGGAAGAACATTTTCGGATTTCCAATTATCGGAGTTGAAAATTTAGGTGAACTTTGGCGCACCCCTTTTAAGCATCATCATGCTGTACCAATTTTTTCAAAAGAAAGAAATTAAATTTATTTAGCACAGAAACAGACAAAGGAACACAACAAAACATATTGTACTGCAAGTACAAGATATTAAAAAAAAAACAAATAAAAAATGAAAAGTGCGTTGAGCATTGTGTAAATGTGTAAAAGCTCTGTGTTATCTACCAAATATCTAGTTTAGTTAACTGTTTGCTTGCTACCTGGTACTTATCTACTGCAGTTCTAAACGCATATAAAAAGCAACAACGTAATAACGTGCCGGGTATCTCTATACCACGTAAAGCCGCCCTCCAACGGTCCGCAATAACACGGACGCACGCGCACCAGCCCGCACGACGCACCATGGGAAGCCTAACGTGCGTGGTAGCGCAGACACGTGCGTGGCGGTGCGTCCTAGTTTGGATAAATTCGCTTTGAAGTTACCGACGTGCGCGGATCAGCCCGCACGGACACGCACCATGGGAAGGGTAACGTGCGTGGTAGCGCAGACGCGTCCGTAGCGGTGCGCCCGACCCGCGGTGATTCGGTAAACTTCAAAGGTGCGCGAGGTATTCTCGGTTCCTATAAACGAAAACGAATCGTTTTCCTTACCAATGGCAGAATTTTTATTGCCCAACTTGGCATATACTTAAACAGATTCGTAAGCAAATATTTAGACATGGCTTTTTTGGATTTTTACGCAAATGGTTAAATATTCTATTTCAGATTATGAAACGTTTTCAAAATCCATTTTTATTACCTAATCAATTTCTGGAGCGGCTCTGGCACCTCCGGTTCGCAGTTTCGATCGTCTCTAGTAGGTACTTAATATTACAATTCGGTTGTATCTAATTGCATCGATCAAAACTATCCAAACATAAACAAATAAGTACTTGCTTATGCAAATCTACTCTTGCCGTGGCTTTGTGAAATCGGTTTGTCTAGTTCCGATAATCGATACGATACGATGTGTGACTCAAATCGGATCTAGATATGTTTCGATATATCTGACGTATGTCTACTGATTTTACTTACCTTTGATAGCTACCTCCATATAGGAGGGTCTACTATGCAAAGCTATGAGGTCTTTGCTTCATTATTGATAAAGATACAAAAGAGTCTTAATTTCATCAGTCGACAGTCCATCAGACGCCGACTGTTACCTCATTTGACTCACGCAGGCTCGTTCAATACACGGTAATACATAACCGTGCTCAATAGCTCTTTGGAAAATACAGTAAATACACTTTATAGGTACCTTTTACCTGGTACTTTGCACGCAGCGGCATACAAAACATTCATTTTACATTATTAGTGATCGATGATTTTACAAGATCAGAAGCCGAAGCATTACTTACTTATACCGTTTTTCGCTGCAAATAAAAATATTTTATCGCTCTTGTTTCGCGATGAAGAATGAAAAACTAACCATCTCTAGGAATAATGCGACTTAGTTCCGATGTCGTCTTTAGCCACGGTAATAGTACAATTAACACGGTAAACTAAAATTAGACGGATTACATTCATTACGAGTTTGACGGAATCTCGGTGGTGCCTGGTGCCATGGAGTAAAGTAATACATTGGGTGGGCCACCACTATACAGGGCATCCCACGGATATTCCACATGGAGGCAAGTACCTTGAATATTGTAGATGGAACATTTTACTGAAAGAAGACATTATTTGAATTTAAAAAACAATTTAAAGTGCATTCATAGATATTTAAATAATTACATGGTTGAACCGGGAATCGAACATGTGAAAAATAATCACCCTATAGCTTAATCATACCGATCGAAAGGCTTCATCATAAGGATTATTTTTTTGCTAAATAACATAGTGTCACAAATATAAGGAAGACCATGAATTTTAACATACGTCATATGTGTAGCATGAACGTTATGTTGACCGGGGTTCCAGTAAACTGATTATTGAAAGATGAACGTAGACCAATTGCAACGTGTATCGCTTTCAATATTTAAAAAGAGACTTCAAAGCTTTTTAGTAGTTTTTAGTGGCGAAAACATATTCTAATATTAAGAGGGTGCATCCTAAAAGTTGGCAACGTCGTAAATAGCTGTCAAATATTTACCTGTTTCGATTAATTTGGAAATAATACTGTATGGAAATAAGAAATGTGGCTAACCAATTGACTAGAATATTAATAATGAATTGCAATTATTATAACATTGAATTCGATGTTGTACCCGTTTTAGGTGAAAAAAGGCAATTGGAAAGTTTCCAAATACTTTTTTTACATCTAAAACTAACTATTCGGTGTTACGATATTAGTTATTGCATTTCATAATCAATATTCTAGTTTGCTAGTTAGCCACATTTTTTATTTCCATACATAAATATTAACAAATTAATCAAAACAGCGAAATATTTGACATCTATTTGCGACGTTGCCAACTTTCAGAATAAACACTCTTAAGGATTTCCTAATTGAGAAATAATTTTTAAACTAGTGTTGTAACAAACACTTATACGCATTAAATATGTATTACCTACGCACCATTGTCATTCATTACTAGCAGAGGTCCAACCATGTTGTTTGTAAAAGTTCCGACGACCACTACTAGATGGCGTTGTGCAAATACGTCACGTTTCTGAATCGCGGTGTCGAGATTCTCCAAAACTTAATGACCCTCGACAGAATATTGTATTTTATTTAAGCTAAATTCCTACTAGCAGTGAGCGTGAGGTGCATGAGGTGCATCCGCGGATTCTCGTCCTATTAGGAAAGTTCACGCAGAACACCCTTGTTAGCTGGAGGATAGCCAGATCCTTAAGGAAATAATATTTTTTTGGTTTAGAGGCCTACGTCCCCCGCCTTCGTCTTAGCTGACTTGGCTGTTAGGGACTGCGCCTATATTTTGTAATTAACTTACCTTCATCTCCTGAAAACCTGTAAAACCTGTAATTTCACGTATTAAAAATAAACACCAAATCCAGCATCCACGTGTTTTCTTCGTTCGTGTGACGTCAACGGCAACACCTCCTACAGTGTATATATTATATACATGTATTCTTTCTTGTAGTTATGTAGTTCATAGTGTAATATTATAAAGTTTTATTCTAATTACTTAGTTATAAGTTGGATGTTTTAAATCTTTTGCATGCCTACGTGGTATAATATGGCTGAACTCTATATTTTGTTGTCATCATTTACTTTTACCCATATTTGCAATTAAAATTATCTTTTCAACACAGTTGCTCGTAAAGTGGCTCTTATTTAACCGCTTTTAGGTTCATAATGCAGTGTATTATAGACACGTGCTTTTTTCTTTACATAATCGCACTAGTGCGGTAATGTGCGCCATAGATAACTATTTACTAGTCGGAGTAATGACATGGCAGTCTGGCAGTATGGAATTAGTAAGTACTATCAAGGCACGACATGTCTTTCTTATTGCGACTTAATATAGTGTGACAAAGTAAACAGGTTTTTGGAACGAAGTTCTTTGACGCGGCTTCATTCTTGCGTCTGTCTTTTTCTAATTCGATAGAGAGAGAAAGAGAAAGTGTGAATTTCGTCAAAATGGAAATCTAAGATGGCGGGTGCGAAAATTTTCTCATTTTTCGTCATGGGTATCGTTTTCGTAGTTGTCGATGGTTCTAAAGCCGATAGTGAGGTCAAAATGGAAATCCAAGATGGCGGCTCCGAAATTTTTCTCATTTTTCGTCATGGGTGTCGTTTTCGTAGGTTTCGATGGTTCTAAAGCCGATAGTGAGGTCAAAATGGAAATCCAAGATGGCGGCTCCGAAAATTTTCTCATTTTTCGTCATGGGTATCGTTTTCGTAGCTTTCAATGGTTCTAAGGCTGATAGTGAGGTCAAAATAGAAATCCAAGATGGCGGCTGCAAAATTTTTCTCATTTTCGTCATGGGTGTCGTTTTCGTAGTTTTCGATGGTTCTAAAGCCGATAGTGATGTCAAAATGTAAATCAAAGATGGCGGCTGTGAAAATTTTCTCATATTTCGTCATGGGTGTCGTTTTCGTAGGTTTCGATGGTTCTAAAGCCGATAGTGGGGTCAAAATATGTAAATCCAAGATGGCGGCTGCAAATTTTTTTCTCATTTTTCGTCATGGGTGAGAAAAATGCGAAATGAGACATTTTTACAGCCGCCATCTTGGATTTACATTTTGACCTCACTGTTGGCTTTAGAACCATCAAAAACTACGAAAACGAAACCCATGATGAAACATGACAAAACTTTCGCAGCCGCTATCTTAGATTTTGATTTTGACCGCACTATCAGCTTTAGAACCATCGAAAACTACGAAAAGGAGACCAATGACGAAAATTTTCACAGCCGCCATCTTGGATTAACATTTTGACCTCACTATCGGTTTTAGCATGATCGAAAATTACGAAAACGCCACCCATGACGAAAAATGAGAAAATTTTCACAATCGCCATACTGTATTTTCCATTTGACCAAATTCGCACTTTCTCTCTCACTCTCTCTCGATAGAGAATAATTAGTAATAATTAGCAGCGACATCTAATTTTTTCAAGTTTCAAATTTTGTCTCCACCTCCGACCGAACGTGATGGTAGGCTGTTCAGCGGTTTTGTCAGTGCCTTGCGCGCGCATCGCTACCCGAAAAAAAATCCAGCGCGCCATTTTTCATAAATATTTGTTATCGTATATGTTGTGTGGTTACTGCAGGTTACATATTAAGAAAAATACGAACCGACGTAGAAACGTTTTTACAGGAAGTGGATAGTCAGTACCTGGCAACAAAGGTCAGTTGAACTTTATAAATCTAAATGTATTATTTCTCTAAAGTTACGGTATTGTAGCATAAGTTCTTACAACAAGACAGTTTCTTTCCTCGCAAATGTGTTGAAAAACGTCGTATGAAACGCGTGCGCATTGTTCATTACCCACTCGGCTAAATTATCGCGCTCGCCTTTGGCTCGCGCGAATAATACCGCCTCATGGGTAATGACCAATACAGCACACTCGTATCATAATGTACTATTATCTACACCAACACTTTAAATCTACCTTCATTAAATAGCAAACGCCCCGTACGGACAATATAAATTGTAACAACGGAAAGCAAAATAAACAAATTAAACAATATGCAGATAAATTACAAAACAAAAAGAAAACAATAAATATAATAATAAAAGTAAACCATATTAAAAGCAAAAAGAATGTCTTCGCCCCGGGATCGATCCCGAGTACTAGACATTTCAGCCCGGGCGCTATAATCATAATCATCATAATCATAATCATTTATTTGCAATAAGTTTTGGTACAGTGTTGGTCTTATAGTCAGTAATAAGTTCCTAATACAAAATCAGACATTTGACATGCAAAACATTACAATGTAGGTATTTAAAGCTAGAGTATAATTATAATATTTATGTCCATGGCATGCTTTAAATGTTTCTATTATTACTTAATTTTAATACATTACAATAGGTACATTCATTATTAATCTTAGCTTAGCGTTACATTAATTTAAAATAGGTTATTAACATTATTTATAAATTCATTTATAGAATAAAATCGTTTTTCCAGTAGCCATAATTTTAACTTTATAAAAAAGAAATTATTAGGTAACTCTTTAAAGTTCTTTGGTATTTTGTTATAGATAACTCCACACATAAGATAACAGTTCTTTTTATACAGAGTAGTCTTTGGAGCCCTAGGCAGAACTATTCTATCTGGATCTCTTACTTTTCGAGGACAACGGTCTTGAGCCTTTTCAAACAGGTCAAAGTGCCGTCGGACAAATTTTGCACATTCTAAAATATACATACTGGGCAATGTAAGGACTTTTAATTTTAGAAACAATGGCTTACAAGATTCCCATGGTGGAATGCCACAAATGGCTCGAATGCATTTTTTTAGTACCCTAAAGGCCTTATCTGCGTCTGTTGAATAACCCCATAGTGTAAGGCCGTATTGTAAAGTCGATGCAACGCAACCGTGATACGCAGTCAACATCGTATTCTGCGACGAGGTCTTTCGCAGTGTGTAGAGACCATAAACGAATTTGTTTAATTTGTTGCATACTTTTTCTACGTGCGGTTTCCAGGAGAAGTAGCCGTCCAATGCAACTCCCAGAAAAGTAGTTTCCTCTGGCTCTATGCCCCGAGACCAAGATGGTTTCTTAAACAGTGTGGCGAATATGTTGTTGTTATTTTGCAATGAATCAATATTCTGCCTTATAAATTGAAACAGCACCTTAATTACGTAATGCACAATCAATTTTAAATTGAAAAAGATTGCCAGTCCATTGCTTCATAAGTTCGACAAAAAATATTGATCAGATTTTTTTTATCGAACTTATGAAGCAATGGACTGGCAATCTTATTCAATAGGTTTCAATTTAAAATTGATCGTGCATTGCGTAATTGGGGGGCAGGATCTTTATCCACAAATTAAATGCCTGAACGATAATTCCGCAAGCTGAGGACAAAATGCGAACGGTCAGCCTTGCAAAACATTTCCAACTATCCAACCTACACTTCGTTAAACAGGGTTATTTGTAAAACACCAGCAACCTCTTAAAGGGGCATTATACTCATCACTATGAACAACTTTTACTATGGGACCAAACATGAAATCGAGAAAAAAGTCAGCTGTTCCCTACATTTTGACAAGATATGAGAACATACTTAAATGTAGGGGACAGCTGATTTTTTTTTCGCGATTTCAACTGGTCCCATAGTGTAAGTTGTTCATAATTTTATTATGAGTACAATGACCCCTTAAGAGGTTGCTGGTGTTTTACAATTAACCCTGTATAGACGCAATGTATGATAAGTAATTTCCAAATAATGATAGCTTTAATTTCAAATTAAGCAATTAGTTAGGGAGCAACCGTTAGTTTCTTTACAATGCATTTGCTCGAAAAGGGCGTTTTCCAAGCAGTCAATTTGTGCGGAAAGTGTTACTTTTTTTGACTAGGGCTTTTTACTTTTCTGTTTTTTTTTAATTTTTGAATCCGTCGTCAGCCCGTCGCAAAGAATTTTATTTTTATTATGTACCTACCTATATTTGAGAAAAGTTTGATGATTACGATGACGATGGCGATGGCGATGAAGTTAATGTTGGCGATGGCGATGACGATAGCGATGACGATGGCGATGACGATGGTCAGTCATTCAAAGTCAAAGTCGAAATCTAATTCGAAATCGAAGTCGAAGTGAAGTCGAAGTCGAAGTCGAAGTGAAGTCGAAGTCGGATGTCGAAGTCGATGTCGAAGTCGAAGTCGAAGTCGAAGTGAAGTCGAAGTCGGAAGTCGAAGTCGGTGTTGAAGTCGAAGTCGAAGTCGAAGTGAAGTCGAAGTTGAAGTCGAAGTCGAAGTCGATGTCAAAGTCGAAGTCGAAGCCAAATTCAAAGTCGAAGTCGAAGTCGAAGTCGAATTGAAGTCGAAGTCGAAGTGAAGTCAAATTCAAAGTCGAAGTCGAAGTCGAATTGAAGTCGGATGTCGAAGTCGATGTCGAAGTCGAAGTCGAAGTGAAGTCGAAGTCGGAAGTCGAAGTCGGTGTTGAAGTCGAAGTCGATGTCGAAGTCGAAGTGAAGTCGAAGTCGAAGTCGATGTCAAAGTCGAAGCCAAAGTCAAAGTCAAAGCCAAAGTCAAATTCAAAGTCGAAGTCGAAGTGAAGTCGAAGTCGAAGTGAAGTCGAAGTCAAACTCAAAGTCGAAGTGAAGTCGAAGTCGAAGTGAAGTCGAAGTCGAAGTGAAGTCGAAGTCGAAGTCAAAGTCAAAGTCATGAATGATGTTTATATCATTTATATAAGTCAGCCAATATGTCAGATGTTAAACATCATAATTATGCGACTACTGTAAGGGTCGCTAGTTTTTTTTGTTTCCTCGCACAATGCATAGTAAAACGTTGTATGATACACGTGCGTCAGATGATTTCCGCACTTGTAGCATAAATAACTATTCCGTCTTTTCACCAATTGACATCACTCCGTTATATTTTATTTTACTGCCACCGTCAGTTAACAATTGGCTTAAATATATTATTAAAACGCCTGTGCCGAGCTTAGTAACGCCATCAATCAAGCACATAATCACATATTAAAGTATTTACTGAGCTAGTGACTCTGAGTGAGCTATTTAGCGAACGAGTGAGTGAGCGAGAGAGACGTCAATCGACCACTTGTTTTTGATTTTTTTTAATCTATATCAAAATGAACCCACGCTATGGAACGCTGCGTCACCAGAACAAAATAAAAATTAAGAATAAAAAACATGCGGGGCAGTCTTCGGGGACTGCCGATAGAAGTGAAAACTAAGTAACTTGTGAATTGTATCGTATACACCAGGAGCGGCCAACCGGTCGATCGCGGCTATGAGTCCAGTGGATCGTAGCAAGGCAAAAAAGTTTAGCATCCTAATAATACGTGACAACTGGGCACTGATGTTTTATTTAAAATTTCAAGAAGTATATTGTAATTGGTAGATCGCACAGGGTTTCGTCAGTAAATAGTATATCTTGGGTCTAATCAAGTTGGCCACCCCTGGTATACACAGTATACATAGAGCTCATGGAAAGCGTTCGGTGACGATGACGCGAGTTCCGAACTTGGGTCTAATCAAGTTGGCCACCCCTGGTATACACAGTATACATAGAGCTCATGGAAAGCGTTCGGTGACGATGACGCGAGTTTCGATTTTGGGTCTAATCAAGTTGGCCACCCCTGGTATACACAGTATACATAGAGCTCATGGAAAGCGTTCGGTGACGATGACGCGAGTTTCGAACTTGGGTCTAATCAAGTTGGCCACCCCTGGTATACACAGTATATATAGAGCTCATGGAAAGCGTTCGGTGACGATGACGCGAGTTCCATGATTTTTGTTCACCCAATAAGTGCTCAAAGCGCCTTAAGAAGTTTTCACTTCAAAAACTGTAACCCGACTTACCCGACTACGGGAAAATAAAAATGATCTTAAAAGTATGACACAATTATTATAAATGGCATGCGACGATTTTTGTACCTATGTCTTGATTTCTGTCTGAATTATTTTATAGTTCCGTACTTTTTAGGTCACTTATTTTCCCGTAGTCGGGTTACAGTTTTTAGAGTTCAACTGTCACTAACGAGACACAATAGAATTTTCTATTGTTATGGCCTTCTGAAAGCCAATCGACGCGGGCGGTTGAGCGGACTTAATTTTTTATTTTATACTTTTCGTTAGATCGCTTGATAAATGTTACGACAACGTAAATTGAGTAATACAATAGGTCAATAGGTAATGAACTTGTTTGAAATTCAAATAGCAGTGCATAGTGCCTTGAAAGAAACCATAGCGCGATGTATTCGGGTAAAAACAAAAATGATTCATATGATGCATGGAACAGAACAAAAAGAAAACTAAAGGATGATACTAAATTTGTCAAAATATAATAGGCCTTAACAAAACAGGCCTATTATATTTTGACAACTATACTACAATTACGAAAATAATAAAAACTTTTTACAAAAAAAGAACAACCGACTTCCAAAAAAGACACTACAAAGTCAAAAATAACTTTAATTTCGGAAGTCGGTGGCAAAAAACGAAAATTCAAAACCAAATACACCGACTTCCGAAATTAAAGTTATTTTTGACTTTGTAGTGTCTTTTTTGGAAGTCGGTTGTTCTTTTTTTGTAAAAAGTTTTTATTATTTTCGTAATTGTAGTATAGTTGTCAAAATATAATAGGCCTGTTTTGTTAAGGCCTATTATATTTTGACAAATTTAGTATCATCCTTTAGTTTTCTTTTTGTTCTGTTCCATGCATCATATGAATCATTTTTGTTTTTACCCGAATACATCGCGCTATGGTTTCTTTCAAGGCACTATGCACTGCTATTTGAATTTCAAACAAGTTCATTACCTATTGACCTATTGTATTACTCAATTTACGTTGTCGTAACATTTATCAAGCGATATAACGAAAAGTATAAAATAAAAAATTAAGTCCGCTCAACCGCCCGCGTCGATTGGCTTTCAGAAGGCCATAACAATAGAAAATTCTATTGTGTCTCGTTAGTGACAGTTGAACTCTAAAAACTGTAACCCGACTACGGGAAAATAAGTGACCTAAAAAGTACGGAACTATAAAATAATTCAGACAGAAATCAAGACATAGGTACAAAAATCGTCGCATGCCATTTATAATAATTGTGTCATACTTTTAAGATCATTTTTATTTTCCCGTAGTCGGGTAAGTCGGGTTACAGTTTTTGAAGTGAAAACTTCTTAAGGCGCTTTGAGCACTTATTGGGTGAACAAAAATCATGGAACTCGCGTCATCGTCACCGAACGCTTTCCATGAGCTCTATATATACTGTGTATACCAGGGGTGGTCAACTTGATTAGACCCAAGTTCGAAACTCGCGTCATCGTCACCGAACGCTTTCCATGAGCTCTATGTATACTGTGTATACCAGGGGTGGCCAACTTGATTAGACCCAAGTTCGAAACTCGCGTCATCGTCACCGAACGCTTTCCATGAGCTCTATGTATACTGTGTATACCAGGGGTGGCCAACTTGATTAGACCCAAGTTCGGAACTCGCGTCATCGTCACCGAACGCTTTCCATGAGCTCTATGTATACTGTGTATACCAGGGGTGGCCAACTTGATTAGACCCAAGATATACTATTTACTGACGAAACCCTGTGCGATCTACCAATTACAATATACTTCTTGAAATTTTAAATAAAACATCAGTGCCCAGTTGTCACGTATTATTAGGATGCTAAACTTTTTTGCCTTGCTACGATCCACTGGACTCATAGCCGCGATCGACCGGTTGGCCGCTCCTGGTGTATACGATACAATTCACAAGTTACTTAGTTTTCACTTCTATCGGCAGTCCCCGAAGACTGCCCCGCATGTTTTTTATTCTTAATTTTTATTTTGTTCTGGTGACGCAGCGTTCCATAGCGTGGGTTCATTTTGATATAGATTAAAAAAAATCAAAAACAAGTGGTCGATTGACGTCTCTCTCGCTCACTCACTCGTTCGCTAAATAGCTCACTCAGAGTCACTAGCTCAGTAAATACTTTAATATGTGATTATGTGCTTGATTGATGGCGTTACTAAGCTCGGCACAGGCGTTTTAATAATATATTTAAGCCAATTGTTAACTGACGGTGGCAGTAAAATAAAATATAACGGAGTGATGTCAATTGGTGAAAAGACGGAATAGTTATTTATGCTACAAGTGCGGAAATCATCTGACGCACGTGTATCATACAACGTTTTACTATGCATTGTGCGAGGAAACAAAAAAAACTAGCGACCCTTACAGTAGTCGCATAATTATGATGTTTAACATCTGACATATTGGCTGACTTATATAAATGATATAAACATCATTCATGACTTTGACTTTGACTTCGACTTCGACTTCACTTCGACTTCGACTTCACTTCGACTTCGACTTCACTTCGACTTTGAGTTTGACTTCGACTTCACTTCGACTTCGACTTCACTTCGACTTCGACTTTGAATTTGACTTTGGCTTTGACTTTGACTTTGGCTTCGACTTTGACATCGACTTCGACTTCGACTTCACTTCGACTTCGACATCGACTTCGACTTCAACACCGACTTCGACTTCCGACTTCGACTTCACTTCGACTTCGACTTCGACATCGACTTCGACATCCGACTTCAATTCGACTTCGACTTCGACTTTGAATTTGACTTCACTTCGACTTCGACTTCAATTCGACTTCGACTTCGACTTCGACTTTGAATTTGGCTTCGACTTCGACTTTGACATCGACTTCGACTTCGACTTCGACTTCGACTTCACTTCGACTTCGACTTCGACTTCAACACCGACTTCGACTTCCGACTTCGACTTCACTTCGACTTCGACTTCGACTTCGACATCGACTTCGACATCCGACTTCGACTTCACTTCGACTTCGACTTCGACTTCACTTCGACTTCGATTTCGAATTAGATTTCGACTTTGACTTTGAATGACTGACCATCGTCATCGCCATCGTCATCGCTATCGTCATCGCCATCGCCAACATTAACTTCATCGCCATCGCCATCGTCATCGTAATCATCAAACTTTTCTCAAATATAGGTAGGTACATAATAAAAATAAAATTCTTTGCGACGGGCTGACGACGGATTCAAAAATTAAAAAAAAACAGAAAAGTAAAAAGCCCTAGTCAAAAAAAGTAACACTTTCCGCACAAATTGACTGCTTGGAAAACGCCCTTTTCGAGCAAATGCATTGTAAAGAAACTAACGGTTGCTCCCTAACTAATTGCTTAATTTGAAATTAAAGCTATCATTATTTGGAAATTACTTATCATACATTGCGTCTATACAGGGTTAATTGTAAAACACCAGCAACCTCTTAAGGGGTCATTGTACTCATAATAAAATTATGAACAACTTACACTATGGGACCAGTTGAAATCGCGAAAAAAAAATCAGCTGTCCCCTACATTTATTTACATAGTGTATTTGGTTTTGAATTTTCGTTTTTTGCCACCGACTTCCGAAATTAAAGTTATTTTTGACTTTGTAGTGTCTTTATTGGAAGTCGGTTGTTCTTTTTTTGTAAAAAGTTTTTATTTTGCACTTTTTAGTTGTGGTACCTACCCCATACAAATTCGAATACCACTAACCTGCTAAAATAACAGTGATTGGAAGTTATCATTATATCATCCATATTTAACTAAGTGGGAAAAAAATACGTATTATTGAAGCTAACTCAAAAACTATCCAAGTAAAGTTAATAAAATTAATATGGGACCACCTCGGGAGCATACCCTTTCAAACAAAAAAACAATTTTCAAAATCGGTCCATAATTGACGGAGAAATCGCGTAACAAACATACAAAAAAAAAAAAAAAAAAAAAAAAACATACAGACGAATTGAGAACCTCCTCCTTTTGGAAGTCGGTTAAAAAAGGGAGATCATTTAAAGTCGACGTACAGAAGACAAAGATCAAAAGTAAGAGAGTCTATGGGAACTGGTAGTGGTTCTGCGAAATACAAAACCTGAATAGCCCTTTTATAATGTAATGTTTACTTTTTTTTACCGAGTTTATAAACCAAAAAAAAAATAGAGTTCTGAGGTAAGTAGATATTTATTTAAAGTCAACCTTATCATATTATAATTTATTTGTTGTTTACACAAAACCAAAACAATTTATAAGAAAACTTCACGTTAGAACAATTACCGGTGTTGCGTCGCGCCATTGTTGGAAGAGGCTTCGTGTGTGGTTTGTAGCGTCCGTGGTCGTCGGCCATATGGGCGTGCGCGTGCGTCCGCAATATCGCGCACCGTCGGAGGGGTCTTGGTGCGCGGTGCGTAGTCGTCGGCCGTGCGGGCTCGTGCGCGTCCGTCCTCAATATCGCGCACCGTGGGAGTCGGCCTTAACAATACGATTGTATCGCACCGTTAACCTCGCAGGAAAATGCATAATATTCTACTTCAAAACATATATTTTATTCGACCTTACACGGCTGTTCCAAATACGAGGTTATCTAGGTGTAAATTTATAAATTATAGCTTACTATATTATGCATTTAACCTTCCTCTTGAATCACTCTATCTATTAAAAAAATCCGCATTAAAATCCGTTGCATAGTTTTAAAGATCTAAGCATACAAAATATCTAAGGACAGACAGCGGGAAACTTTTATTTTATTTGTAATATGTAGTGATGTAGTGATGTAAATACCTAAGTCACAGTAGAATAACTGAAAGACAGTAGTAGTTATTGGTGAAAATGCGGTCATGAGTTTTCCAATAATTTTGATAATTTATTCACTGATTTAAATTACTCGTCGTGAATAAATTCGTCTCTAGAGCATTAATGTCGAAAAATTACTTGAATGTTTTTTTTTTTACCTATACAAGTAGTTTTGTGTTTTTTTTCTAAGGCTCTTTAAAAAATGTAAATAGCTTAGCTATTTCTCAGGTAGGTTTTACCTTCTTTTTCTTGTTTCCGGGGGGAAACCTTTAAAGGCTTTGGGTAGTTACGGATTATTACCTCATTAAAACCACCCCGGCGGGCGGTCACCATCTGCACATGGAAGGGGCACCGTTACCTCTAAAACACAGATCCGAAACCCCCTCCGTGCAACGTTTGTTAGGGCACATCCATAGTCTCCCCAGACTAAGGGGTCTTTTCAGTTAGGTAGGGGAGACCGGGGCCACAATTAACAAAAAAAATATTTTTAGTTGTATCTTCGAAATGATTCAACATTTAGACTTGATTTTTTTGTTAAACGATGCTTTAATTATTCAGGTATCATGTTATTAACATAAATCAAACATAAAAGAAATGATGTCTTAAATAGAACACTTTTTATCCAAAAAGTCAGTTGTTAATTCTTACCTCATCTTCGGGGCTAGAATTAACAGCTCTGAGGTAAGTATTAACAGAAGGGGCAACAATTAACATTATGTTATGCCAACTAATATAGAAGAAAACAAATACATGTATGACAATATTTTTTGGTATTAATAAAAGTGAAATTAATACAGAATTGTATGGAACACATTTTCTTATTAATTTACAATACATATCAAATACAATTCAGGCAAGTGTATGAAGTGATGTCGCCTTTGATACACCTATCTTAGGCTCGGTCATTGCAAGAGATAGGTATATTGAATCCAGTCAGCACGATGTATCTTTATTACAGGAGACGCCCTAAAAAATAGTGATTGATGTATTTTATTATTTATGTACTGTACACAGTAAAATACATATAGATACTACATTTTTAGCGCGTTTATACGTTTTTACTGAGCTCGTGGTAGAGCTTTTAGCAGAGGTTATGGTTTTGGACCAAGAAATCACTAGCATCATTCTACATGCCTGATGATCCAGCTACCGGTTCATAAGATATTTGCGCTACCACCACATCTGGGGTAGGTATTAACACGTTAATACTGACCCCGCCGATTTGTTAATTATAACCCCAAAGGTACATTTTTAGTATTAAATAACATAACAAAATATTGGTTAATAATTACACCAATACAGCAATGTAGCATTATTAAGTATGAAATATGCTTCTAGGAAAACAAAAAATATAATCATTACACCGTATATTTCGCAAATAAATAAAAAAATGTAAAAGTTCAAAAAGTTCGTTACGTGTGTGAAAATGTCGTCCGGTATATAACACATTCGCATGACGCGCAGACCACAGCTGACCAACCCTGAGCCATGCGGCGTGATCTAGTCGGCATATTAAAGCACGCGCTGTACGTGTAGTGTTTATAGTTTTTGAGAAAATCACTTGTTAATACTTACCTCTGTTAATTATAGCCCCGGTCTCCCCTACTGAGGAATAGCTAAGCTTTTCAACATTTTAAATAAGTAGTATTTTGGTTCAAAGACCCTCTTTTCCAAGTCCCTGTGACATCTATAAAATTGAAGTGTCTGTTTGTAATGTCAAAATAAAAGCTTTATACTAAATCCAGAAAGTATATACGGTACATACAACAAAAACACAATTTAAAAAAAATTGTCTGTCTGTCTATTTGTTCCGGCTTATCTCCGAAACGGCTGGCCTAATTTTGACGGGAGTTTCACGGCAGCTATATAAATAAACAAAGTTGATGTATAGAATTCCACGCGGACGAAGTCGCGGGTGACAGCTAGTTACATAATAGACGCACCGTACTTATTTGTGTAAATATAGAATTTGTATAATGTTCGCATGTTTCTTCGAATTATGATTTGTAGATATGTAAGATATGTTACATTCTGTAAAAATGCGGGAAAATAGTTTCCGATCTCATAGCAACATAATGTGCGGAAAAGATTGCGATGTTACTATTTTCGGATTTGAAATCGTTCAACCGCTTTGTTGTTGTTTTCTTAGAAAAACTGGGATATTTATCCGTGTTTTTGTATCCGAAATAGGTACAACATTTTCTGAATTCTAATCAAACTAAGACATCTACCAACCCGCACTAAGCCCGCGTGGTGGATTACGGCCCACTCACTTCCATAGAGGAGGCCTGTGTCCCAGCAGTGGGGAACATTATAGATTAATTATTTTTGATTTGTATGTTGTTATGATTTAATTATGATAAGGTTTATTTCAATCCTTGAATTGTTTTATTTTTAATTTTTTATCTTTTTATTACGGACGCTTTTAACGTGCGCATCTTTTTTTACATTGTTCTCACATGTATAATTTAAACATGAAATTATGTAACCACTATTTTGTAACAATTATTTATTTAAAAGAGTGTCCGTGGAGTTTCTTGCCCGTTCTTCTACATAGGTACCTACTACGCTTTGGAATGGGCAACTAGCTTCATATTTCTGACTGACTGACTCCTTGACAATTCAAAAGTGCCTGTATATGGTTTAATTGAAATAAATGCTTTGAGTTTGAGTTTTAACAAAGTACCCCGAATAAAATCCCCTGACATGAGATTTAACAATTTTAGACTTTTGAAAACCTAACGAATCTCTTTCTTTTAAGGTCGAGACAAAACTTGGAATTATTCTATTACTAGTTAACCTGACAGACGTTGTCCTGTCATATTGTTTGCTCTTTTTTCACCTTCACTAAGTGACAGTTAAATGAATTCTTAAATAAAAGTGTATTGCTGGATTTTCAACGCTAGGCTCAGCGCTGAGAGTTGAAAATCGACCAGTACACTTTTACATAGTGACGGTGAAAACGGGCTTATATAATTCTCACTTAGTGGCTGGCGGTCACCCACTATTTTTTCAATAATTCGTACAAAAATCTCATAAAAAAAGACATTCAGTTTTTCGCGAAATTGAAAACATTGCGGAAAAATTATCCAATTTTTCTTGTTTTTTAATAACTAGATAGAATAGACTACAGAGAAGTAGGAAGTAATATTCTTCCTAATATTGGTACCTCTTGGACGATGATATACATGTATACTCCGTTTGAAATGAGATTACACATTTAAATAAACCTTTTTTATAGTCCGTTCAACCGATTTTGTCTTCTATTGCGTTGGTGACTTGGTGACATGACAAATGGCAGCTGCAGTAAACAGTTGGTATTGTGTAACCAATTTTTTGCTTTTAAGGGATCTTTATGCCTACGGTAAAGTTAAATGAATGTTTAAATGTCCAATCTTATTTCAAACGGAGTAAAGGTAGGTAACCAATTCAATTTATCACATCGTCAACAACGAGCGCCAACCATTGATTGTCCAAATAAATATCCGTCAATCGAATACAAAACATTTCAACAAAGCGTCGATTCCCACACAAAGAAGGAATCGACAACCTTTGGGTTCAGACGTTCTGCTCTTAAATAATTCATGAGCGGCTACTCTAACCCAATGTTCGGCGTCTGAATATTGTAACGGATAGTTACGGATTCAACCAGCTAATGCTTGTACTCGCCCGGATCACAAAGGAATTGTCAGCGTTCTTAGAACGGAGAGAATTCAGCAAAATGTTGACGAGAACTGGGAAATTTTATTTTATTTGTGGTTCTGTTTGTGGTCGAGTTGTCGATTTCATTTTGTGTGTGCGAGCATTTTTCGAAACGTTATTGCTTTTTGAGAAAACTAATTCCATTTCAAGATGCTTGAAATTAAATTCAATGTTGGTGCTGCAAATTAAAATAAAAGGTTTCGTCCAAAAGTTTTCTAGAAGATAAAATATTTTGCAATATAGCTAGATTATTTTTCAATTGGAACTACAATCATGAACTCCCTTGTTTCTGGTCTTGACGAGCTTTAGCAAAAGCTGAGACTAAAAGCCAACTCCCACGGTGCGCCATATCGCGCACGCGCACCAGCCCGCACGAGGACGCACCGCCACGCACGCGTCTACGCTACCCACGCACGTTAGGTTTCCCACGGTGCGTCGTGCGGGCTGGTGCGCGTGCGTCCGCGATATGGCGCACGGTGGGAGTTGTAGCTTTATAACGCCAATCAGATGAATACATTAAAGTACTTTCAACTCTACAATTTCAACGAAACAACGTTCTATTGCGCTAAAATTGAAGTCAACTCTAGTGAACTCAGTTGTGTTCACTGAAGTTAACTTGAGCGCGAAGTTTTGCGCTGCACTAAAATTCCATTCAACTCAACAAAGTTTATGTGAACTAGATTCATCTCTGAAAATAAAACCCTGAAAGAATAGTTCCAGACAAATATCCAATACCCAATGGGTGAAAACCCAGCGATAATGGAAATTCAATAAGAGCCAGAGAATCTAAATGACCGTCCCGATTCAACTATTGTTAGCTGATCGGTCCGTGCCAATTTGATTGTGCTATCTAGAAGATTTATTTCTTCGGTTTTCGACCTTTTTACGGCGAATTTCCAATTTATTGAAAACGTTTTAGCAATTGTGTTTTTTGATCACAGGTCAGTAATCGGTGCAGTCTTAGAGGAGTGCAGGGTGCAGCAACGGGGGCGGGGGTCACATCTAGTTCCGCGACCGAGGTATCAGCTACCTACTAGCCTTGTAATGGGCTAGTGCTTTTGAAGTGAAAACTTATTTTTCATATCTCATGCTCGGAAAGTAGTGTTTGTTTGATCCGAGTAGCGGGTGGGAGACGCTGCTTCCCGCTCTAGGGCGGGAAAGACTCATAGTAATTGCTTCCCGCCCTAGGGCGGGAATGAATTTTAAAAATAGAACTTATGGTTAGGTAGTCGGCTACGAACACAGATATTATAAATCTAACTAGATATCGCAAGTCCCTCCATCTTTATGGAAACCAAGCGCGCTTTTTCACACGCAATTTAAAAACAAAACTTTTCAATTAAAGAAAACATTTCCAATGCTGCTGGGGAGTTTGTTGCGCCACTTCTTCTCTCCAGCAAAAGCACTAGGAAGTGGTGAAGGGCGGGCGTTTTTGGGGGACTGTCTTATGTAATTTTGACGTTCGAAAAGTGCTGATTCTCAGCCTAATTTGAATAAATGACTTTTGAATTTTGAATTTTTGAATTTTGAATTTTGAATGCCTCGGCCAATTTTTCTATACAGTCTTTACAGCTCAATATGGCTTAAAAAGACATTTTTCTAGATTTTGGTGGATTTCCGGTGCCGATAATGCTAAATGAAAATCTCCGATTACGATCATTGATCGTAATTTTACTCCGTTTTTTGACACGCGCAGTACATACTTACAATCGCGTCATCTAGTTAGATTAATATCTGTGGGTACGTAACTTTTTAAGAAAAATATCGAATAGAATAAAAATAAAAGCTGCGGCAGTGCTTCCACTTACGTTTTTGGTTTTCCCCAGTTTCTTAATGAATTATCCCTAAAATTCCCTAAAAATATAAAAATTCCTTGGTTTAGGGAATTTTTCATTTTTATGTCATTAAATACAAACCAACTGTAGGTATAATGCGACTAATTTCTGATGTCGTCTTTAGCCACGGAAATAGTACTATTAACAATAACATGGTAAACTAAAATTAGACGAATAACAATCATTACAAGTTTCAGATAGAGTAAAGTAGTACATTGGGTTCTGCCTACTAATTAAACAATTGGGCTACCAACTCAAGTTCAATTTTTCCCTAAATCCCTGCCAAAATAAAATATCAGTAAACCATGCTTATATTAGCCTTTTTCCCTAAAAAAAGGGAGAAATCCCTAAAAGTGGAAGCACTGGGCTCCGGTCTTGTGAGTATATTATAAACAGCCAGTGTGAATAAAAAAAAAAAACTTATACGCGGGACGGCCCGCAGCGGTGATGCGGTGCGTTCCATATTTAAACATTTATACAAATTGTTCTAACTTGTTAGTTCATTTTAAATAGGTTCTACTGATGTTATTAAATATCAATAAATATTTTAAACACTATTTTTTACTTTCCTTATATTCGAAATGAAAAGTAGAGTGTTTAACACGGGTGAAAGACATCAATTCCTACTCGGACTATAGCCGCCCTCGCTACGCTCGGGCGTCTAAATACCTCGTATGGGAATTGATTCCTTTCCACCCTTGTATAACAATCTACTATAGCGGCGTTGTGCACTTTTTTTGGGATGGGTAAAAAATGTCAATCTCGCGTCAGAACGTGACCGTAAGATCCGTTGCCTAGCAACCGACAAAGTAAATATCAAAATAAATAGTCTTTGAAATTACATAAAGATTGAGAGGTAAGAAATTTTACCCATATTGATGGGTAATAAATTGTTTATTTATGTTAGACTATATTTTGAAAATAAATAAATATACTTCAACTAAATGAATATTGTATTTAACCACATAAATGATAGTACTTTTATACTGATAAATAAAGCAATTCATGCAAAATTATACCCTAACCATTCCAAAATATTCAAAAATGCACAACGTTAATGTTCAAGTTTTCACTGCTGCCGGCACTCCTGGAGTGCATCCCGTTGTTTTTTTTTTCAGGCTTTGCCCCACACTATGACTCCTGTATCGTGGGTGCGTTTACAAACATTTAAACTCACTTATACAAGGCAGACCCGGAACAACTACTTGTAGGTCATACTAAATATTTGTTCCGTGCGGGAATCGAAACCGTGACACGCAACGCGCAGTTTATCGCTTATCCACTGCGCCAAACGTGCCGTCTAGTTGCATAATAATTATTATAAAACTGCCACAGTCTTCTTTCTAGCTGTTATCTTCCTCTTATTTCGTATCGACGCGATCAAACTAATGGCTCAAGATGGTAGCGAGGTAGACTGTCCAGGGGTGCCGGACAAGTACCTACCTAGTTACCTCAGAGGTACCACGACAGGTGTAGACCGTATCGTCACATTCGCTACTCGTGTATAACAGCTGTTTCAGTTCTACAAACAATCCTATCAAATATTAGGTAGATACTACATACATAATCTCTAATTATAATGAAAATAATGAAATGCTGTTTGCTGGTAAGCTGTCGTAAAAAAAGAAAGTGAGAGAGAAAGTGAGAGAGAAAGTGAGTGAGAGAGTGAAAGTGCATTTTCTTGGGGATTTTTGTACGAATTATTGAAATTTGGGCAGGGAACGAAACGAATTTTTGTTGAAATCTGTCGGGTCAGCTAGTAGCATAATAGACATGAACTATATTATCCTTACATTAACTATTGGAGGATTTCATTTAGATATGAAGTAAAGCTAAGCTTTTATTTAGATAGTTTGCGATATTTTTATTTGGTATATATTGGCGTATATTAGCTGATGTGTGGCTAATAATATGATTTAAATTATGTTTTGAGCTGCGTAATGTAAATTATTTTGCATACTCTTATAAAGAATCAAGTTTCTCTAACTGAACAGACAGCTGTGCTGCTGGGGAGTTTGTTGCGCCACTTCTTCTCTCCAGCAAAAGCACTAGGAAGTGGTGAAGGGCGGGCGTTTTTCGGGGACTGTCTTATGTAATTTTGACGTTCGAAAAGTACTGATTTTCAGCCTAATTTAAATAAATGACTTTTGAATTTGATTAACTTACCCCCACCATAATATGGCAAGAATATCCTCAAGCAATAAAATTAACACAAAAGCTATTTTTAGCCCTGAAAATCTACGAATCAGCTTCAGGAAATGGACTATACTCTGAAATTACAGTACTTTTGCACAATGGGCTAATATTTAATACCCAAGTCGTTCGTGTCATTCTCAGATGTATTTTATTATCCGGGATTCGGGCTATGTAACCGGGGATGGGCCGGACGGATGAAGCCCGGATAATAACGTTATGATTGTATCTCTTGACGGTTTAGATCTCCGTTCGTAGATATACGAATTGGGGCTTGTAGCCTAAATGAGTAGGTAGGTACTTCAATGGAGTCGTGCTGATAAACTTGAGCATTCACTTGAATGAGCATTCTAGCGAATGATACATTACAGAAAAAAAACGGGAGCGTTTTAGCCAGCATTCGAGCAAGCGTTCAAGCGAAAGGACAATACATTTTGCTTCAAACACCTTGCCGAGCCGAACCATTGTATCATTGTTCCGTTTCAAACTTCGCAAAGATTGGTATATCAATAAGGTCGCCCGCCCTATAAAAGCCAACTCCCACGGTGCGCCATATCGCGGACGCGCACCAGCCCGCACGAGGACGCACCGCCACGCACGCGTACAACGCGCGTCTGCGCTACCACGCACGCTAGGTTTCCCACGGTGCGTCGTGCGCGTGCGTCCGCGATATGGCGCACCGTCGGAGGGCGGCTTTACATGTGAGTATGTGACTTAAGAAACTGATGAAATGTGGGTGTACTGTGTAGATACACCTCTGCCTAACCCTTCGGGGAAAACAGGCGTAATGTCATAACATTTCCCCTTATATTGTACAGACGCCAGCACGTCAACCTACTCCAATCTGTCAAATTTTCCCAATCAACATTAAACCTTATTCTTTGGCGATAAAGTTGAAAATATATTAAAGAAATTTGATAAATTGTAGTAACTTGATGTGCTGGCGTCAGTACCTATAAATTTTCTTACGTATCAACGATTTTCTGGGTAGGCTAGTTTAACTACTTTAGAGGCAAATTGATACGGGAATGTTATTAGGTACGATTATTACTAACTAGCTGTTCGTCGTCCGGGTGAATTGACGACTTTTGCAGTGAATTTTCCAAAAAAAATATTTCTACAATCCTTGTCCTGACAACTACGAGGTTACGAACGCAACAAAACAAGTTGAATAAGTATAAAAGCTTTTAAAAGATCTGACGAATCGGTCGAGCCGTTCTCAAGTGATGATCTTTCATACCTACATGCAGCATTTGATTTCTATACAGGGTTATTTGTAAAACACCAGCAACCTCTTAAGGAGTCATTATACTCATCATTATGAACAACTTTTACTATGACCAAAGCTGAAATCGCGAAAAAAAAATCTGCTGTTCCCTACATTTTGACAAGATATGAGAACATAAATGTAGGGAACAGCAGATTTTTTTTTCGCGGTTTCAACTTTGGTCCCATAGTGAAAGTTGTTCATAATGGTACAATGACCCCTTAAGAGGTTACTGGTGTTTTACAAATAACTCTGTATATCGCAGCCATCTGGTTGAATTAGCCAGATAATTGGACGCCTAGGCCGTACATTAAACGCCGGATCCAATTAAATAGTTCAAAGACAACTAGCCAAATCATTTCGCACAACATTTAACCAGATGGCTGAAATTCGTGTAGTTAAACTGGGTGAAATAGTTAAGGTTAGAACTGTGACTAACCGCACGCGAGCGGTGCCGCGGCAGCACCTGGCGAGCGCTATTTCCAAGTTGCTCCCAATTTTTTCACCATTTGAATCACATGGCTGGCTTGGTCAGTCATTTTTAAAGGGTTGACTTTCAATACGCCGAGTTGTTAAATGTTGAATGATTCTAGTTCGGTCTAGGCATCCAGTTAGATCGACCGCGTACGATGAGCCGAGGTTTCCAATAACTTGGCTAATTTAACCAGATGGCTGCGACATATAGATGAGGAAACATCCTTAGTTACACCTGTTCGCAGTAAATATTCATTAAATGCATCAACATGAAAGTTAAAATCATTTAACGGTAGACTAGACTTCGCAGCGCATCGGAACTGGAGTCGACAAGTGAAGCGCAAACGAAGTTACCTGCGCCTGACGTCGCTCAGTGCACACAAACACAATCAAATATCTTCCGACATCGCTGAGTACTTCCTATACTGCTGTAAACATACGGGGTTTGGACCGTGAAATAACCGCTGCGGGAAATTGCTTGCGCAGTTGGGATGCTTTCGCATTCGTACGTTGACGTTTAGGTACACGGTACACCACGTAGACGCTGCGCTACCGTCTATCTGTAGACATGTTTGTATTGAAACTTACGTCACGTTTGAGTAGCATGTATTTGTTCCATAATACATAATAACATAATCAGCCTATTAATGTTCCCACTGTTGGGTCACAGGCGTCCTCTCTGTGAGAGGAAGAGGGCTGTAATCTACCACGCGGGGTCGCGGGCCCAATGCGGGTTGGTAGATGTCAAACGTCTTCGAATTTTTTGTTCTAAGACATGCCGGTTTCCTCACGATGTTTTCCTTCACCGTTTTGAGAGCTGTGGTGATGAAATTATTTACACAACGTAAAGCGCCTGCTTGGGTTTCTTTTAAATTTTCTGTTCTGTGGTTCAAACCCACGACATACAACTCGTAAGTCGGGCCGTTACCACTGGCCCACCACTGCTCTCGTTCCATGAATCATCGCTAATTGCGCAGGGTGGCACTCACCAGCCTCCTGGTTCAGCGCAAATTACAGCCACGGCGCGTGGCAATAGCGGGCAGTGACCAAAAACACAAACATTCATTATTTCAAAAACTGAAATAAAGTCCGTAATATCTATCGTGCGTGATCTTCAAAATGTTCCATTAAAAACCATCCTACATACATAGTTTTTTGTTTGGGTTCCCACGGAGAGATATTAGGGAAAGGGCACTGACCGCTAAGGCTAAGGCTGACTGTCCACTGGAGCGGAGAGGAGACGAGCGGAGCGGAATTGTGCCAATATTAACCAATAGAATCTAAACTCCGCTCCATAGGTGCGCTTCTATTGGTTAATATTGTCACATCTCCGCTCCTCTCCTCTCCTCTTCGCTCCAGTGGACAGGCAGCATAAAGAGACTCGGGTATATATAGCGAGTCTTTGTTAGCTTATTATCTTGACAACTGAAAAGAACTAAATTCTATGACATAGGTAAAGTAACTATTCTCTATTTCTATGACGCACATATGCTTAACATTTCGCCCCTTATGTTTTCTAACAAGGAAATTCTCGGGTGAACTACCGCGATGCGCCTCGCTTTGTGGTTGGAAACGTTAAGACAGCTGAATATAAACGTTATAATTTGCTCGACTGAGCCTTTGTAGTCTTTAGTAAGCTTATCTCGTTCACAATCTTGTAATTTCCGGTGCCAAATGAAATGGGATTAGGTACTTTTCAAGAGTTACTCACAGAAGTATAGTCGACCTCGTAAATGCTTTAACACTTTTGACAATTGCCACTAGCTATGACTAAATTGAAACTTAACTATATATTTTCTACTAGACCATGGACCATGTCGTTATTATGACGTGCAAGTATCCGCTCGGATTTGTCCGGAAACGTCCAGCGTTTTGGCCCCCCGTCCGGACCTTGTAGTTTGTCCGGACTTTAGGCCCGGACTGGTTTTTTTTAAGTAATAAAAATATTTGCTAAGTTTATTAGTTGTCCCTAAGTTGTAGTACCTAAGCTTACTAGCTTGGGTAACGGCCCACACAATGGAAAATTGCGGAAATCCTCTGGATGTGGAAGGCGCAGGATCGGTCGCTGTTGCAATCTTTGGGCGAGGTCTATTTCCAGCAGTGGACGTCTTATGATGTTTGTGAGTAGGTATTTTGGGGGGTGGAAAGTTCCTCCATTGAATGAGTGTATGTCATTAGTTCGATCAACAGGTGTGCGACATGTCATAAGGTCGACAAGTCGTTTGTTCGACAGGTCGCTTGTGCGACCTGTCGAACTTCGACAAGCAATGTCGTTACTTCGACAAGCAATGTACGTTGAACAAAATTATGACATATATGTAATACGGTGCTCAATACCGATGGGGCTACTACTTTTTATATTTTATGTACAACGTTCTAGTTGATATCTCCTGCGGCCAGACAGACAGTTGCCTGTCTGGCCGCAGGAGACGGCCTAATGGCCGAATCCTAATTATAAGCGTTCGTCGTGCGTATACGCTATCACGTTAATTTTGTTCGGTGAACCCGAACGCGTCGTCGGGTTTACAGAGGGTGCTTTCCGGTTTTCCAAACAAAAGCAGAGTAACATGTGACGCGATTAAGGGCCCTCGCCCACGGCGTTTTTTTGTAGCGCGTTTTGTAAACGCGCTTCTGCATCGCGCAGCATTCTCATCGCGGCTGTATCGATACACATGCGCGACAGCATCGCTACAAAAAGTCGCCGCGGGCGAGGGCCCTAAGAGGGTCCTTCCCGGTCCGTCTATCGTCAACGCGAGCATGGTCGAAAAGCTTGTTGTTTCATCCAGCGCAAGTGAGAACTTCTAACAAGCTAGTGAGAACGCGATAACATTGTACGAAGAATAGTGTTTAAAGATTTGTTTTGCCGTAAGTGTTTTTGAGTAATCCTTACGTTGTGAAATAAATGTTTGTCATTTAGAATCTCCATTACAAGTGCGAGGTTTCTATGAAGATGTTTTCTTTACCTACTTTAACAATTCATGAGTACATTATGACCGGCCAAAGATCAGGTAAAAGTTGTGCAAAAAAGCCGATTTTTGGAGGCTTATACTGATTTTATTTTTCAATTCTTTTTTATATTTGCTCTCTTAGAAACCTAGACAAAGTGCACACAAGATACATATTACATTAAAAAAAGAAAGATGTGTTACTACGCCATAATCGCATACCTACGAGCGTTTGTATGAAAAGTATGACGGGTTGGCCGCTGTTAGGCAGTACCTACAAGCAGGGCCGTAGCCAGGAATTCATTTCGGGGGGTTAATATTGCCAACTTTTTTAGAAGAAATAAAGTATTTCAGACAGGGCCGTAGCCAGGAATTCATTTCGGGGGGGTTAGGATTGCCAACTTTTTTAGAAGAAATAAATTATTTCAGACAGGGCCGTAGCCAGGAATTTATTTCGAGGGGGAAGGTATTTCAGATAAGATTAGGCTCCCAAATAAGATTAAGTATAGAATTCACTAATTAAAGTTAATTTCTTTCTGAAGCATTTAGGTAGGTATTTTATGTAGGTATGCCCGATTAGTTTAGACGTTAAACGGCTCGAGCAGCTTAGATTACGAGCTTTTCGCGTTTCGAACTCTGTTCGAAGTCAAAAACAGTCAAACAATCATAGTTTCAGTTCAGAATAGGTACCTATTAAACCTAAATCTTGATAACGCAATTCCGTCCAATATCAGCTCTCCGTCGTTTCGAAATCCAATAATCTCGTAGATTTGGGGACTCAATTACTTACTGTCCTTATCCTTTAAGTTAGGTAGGTATCTATCTGAAAATTTATAAGATTACGACTGAATTGAGTACTTCAACAGGCTTTATTTATTCGAGCCCCCAATAAACTATCGCGTAATCTTGTAAAAGTTCCAACGAAAACTTGAAAGATGCTCCATTTCGCTCCACTACCGCTAGCAATATTTTTTGAAGAAATTGCACGTGTGCATGTGGTAGCGCAGTTTAAGATCCTAGATCCACATACCTACTACAGCATAATCAGCCTATAATGTCCCCCACTGCTGGGACACAGGCCTCCTCTCGGCGAGAGGGAGTGATAGATAGATAAACCATTTATTTAGTGCACACAAAAGACAGCACAACATACCAAAACACGATTAATGATAACTAATTAGTGGGCCGTTATCCACAATGCGGGCCCAGTGCGAGTTGGTAGATGTCACATGTCTTCGAATTTTTGGTTCTAGGACATGCCGGTTTCCTCACGATTTTTTCCTTCACCGTTTTGAGAGCAGTGGTGATGAAAATATTTACACAAAGTAAAGCCAGGTGCCACACCTACGACTCACAAGTCAAACACAAGACAACTCGTAAGGATCGCGCCACACCTGCCGTACGTTCGGCGCGGAAGGTTCGGTTGATTACGCTCCTAATATTTTTCAAGTTACCTATGACACATCAGCCGAACGTTACGTCGGTTCATGAGCAAGCGTCACATGACGCGACGGAACGTTCCGCGCCGAACGTTCCGCAGGTGTGCCGCTACACTAAGTCGCGGACTTTACCACTGGGCCACTCACTTCAGTTATACCTATTCCAATGTCAGAAGTGACCACTTTATATCTTTATTTTAAATTTGGGGTAGTTGCTAGTCAATAAAACAAAGAAAAATACGTCCTTATCATTTTATTCTCACAAGAAAAAACGTTAACGGATCTCTTAAAATTACAATAACGAAAGAATTATCCACAGCTAACAAACGCATAGCTGCATAATACGATATATTTACAATTAAGCTCTTTGGCTTCTAAAAAGAATTTACAAAAAAAAACTTTAAAAAATCTTAATAATCTTGCGAATCAAGTAACGCAACATAACATAATTTAAAATTATTAATAAAATTTCAACAGAGGACTTAAATAAAATAATGTTAAAATACACTATACAAAGTGCCCAGAAATTTTAATGTGATTTTTATACAAATGTGTCGAATACTGCGTCGGTAAACGATTTTAATCACTAAATTTACAAACAGAACTTAATTTTTTACTTTCCGTAAAATTAAAATGAATTAATTTTCTAATATAAGTAACATTTACAAGACATGTAACGCTTTAATTAAAACGAATAGATAAGTTACATTAAATTTTAGATTTAATTGTACAAAGCCCTCTTAGAGATAGCCAAGAATGTTCTCACTGTAACGTTCAAAATGTACAATCCAGTCCGTGGCCTGGGCGGACGAAATTGGCCTGAACAACAAAATATTTGAAAATGTATGATTTTGACATTTTAACATCAGCGGTATGATAGTAGGCTACAGGCGCATTCACAGCCGATTAATATAAATGTAATAATAAGAGAAAAATGGCCATAAGATCTAAAAGCCCTTGAATTCGTTTCGCTTACGTCAGGTCAAAGATATCTTCAGGCCACGGCTTGAACAGGCTGTACCACAATTTGCAAATATAAAATACTTTCTTTAATAAACTCTCTTAAAAACTTGCTGAGGCAGACTGACATTCCGATTGCATGAATACAGCACATATTGTTCTTTATTGTTTTATATATAAACAATAATTTATGGGTCAAACAGCAACACAAAGGTTTTTTATTTGCTAAGACCTGGACTGCCCCAATCGTACTTTTATAAGAGTACCATATTTAAGTGGTATAATAAATTAAACAGTTAATTAATTGTGATTTCAAAATTGAGTACAATAAGATACTAAAATACGAATCCGTTCAGTCCAAGTATTAGAACAATTCGAAATACCAGTCCAAACTCAGGCCAAAAAATTATAAACTCCAATTACAACTGTTATCAAAATAAACAGAAAGCGCAAACATCTAAAAGATTAATTCTAAAAACGCGATAATATTACAATGAAACTTTACAAATTGGAAATATTGACAATAGTCCAGGAGCTTGTGATGCATGAATTTTTTTATGTGTACTCTAGCTCCTGGCCTATAGTCGTGAAGCGTACTACCTAAGAGTAGGCACAGAAGGATCAGTACATTTTGGTTTAGGGAGACCTTAAGTATATCACATCGACTATTTAGCCCTTGAGGTGCTGAATAATTTACAAATTGGAATGTTAATTGTCCGTGATTCGTTAACTTTGATTTAAATGTTTATATAGCAGTGGTGCTAAAATATGTTGACTTTAAAACCAGGAGGTTATTCAATCCTAAATAAGATTTAGGTATTTAACTAATGCCCGTTTTCACCGACAAATAAGTAGCACTTATGTGGCTCCCGAAATAAAAGCGCACTGTTCGATTTTCAACTCTCAGCGCTGAGCCTAGCGTTGAAAATTCAACAGTGCACTTTTATTTAGGGATTCATTTAAGTGTCACTTAGTGAAGGTGAAAATGGGCATTACCCTCTCTCTCGAAAGTTTCTGCATTAAAATTTATAAGTATAACTAATTTAAACCGATATTTAACTCCAACGCATCCGATGATACGGTTTGCTCCCCCCCCCCCCCTGGGGTCTCACAACAATCGATGGTTAATTCTTTCTTCTCAGTCAACTAGAATGATTACCGGTAAGTTAAAAAACCACGGACGCCACACCCAAAGGCTCTAGGGTAAAGCATGAGAAATTACCACTAAATTATTATCCTATACCCTACAAATAGCATTGAGCTGAGATCTCGCTTCTAAACGATTAGTTATAACATCTATGCTAAACTGTGACTTTCTGTGGAAACTTGGTTATAAGTACCGGCTTGTTAGATAACTGAGGTCAGGTTAATATGGTTTCTGTAGGCTATAAGAGAACTGGCACAATGTTGCCATGTTCAAATAAGGTTAATTAGGTGCGGGTATGACCAGATGTATGGAACTATAGACGTAAACGAGGCAAAAGGAGTATGTAAGGATCGTAGCGTTCTGTAGCTGCTGCCTACCCTAATGAGAAAGCGTGATTTTATGTATGTATATGGTCTTCTCTCCATGTTAAAATCAGACTTCAAAATCCATACTGGTAAAGATTAATCATTTACACAGCTCAGGATCTAGAGGGGACCGGGGCGCGTGCCCCGGGCGTCAACTTCAGAGACTAATTCAAGTGCACCAGCCAGCGCACCGACACTTCGCATTCAATATTTATATTTCTTTTTTTGGCACCCCTGTTGAATTGGCGCATTATCGATTATCGATAAAATTTGATTGGTATGTTGCTGCCAAAATTTTCATTTAGAGAAAATTATAACTTATAGCTTGGGGTTCTAGATCCGGGGCTGTATTTACATCATTGATACAAATAACACAACAACCAAAATCCATTGATTGCTACTCCATTTCCTCTGCACACCCACTTCCCACAATAACCATATCAACCTTTCCGTTCGGATATCTTTCACAGATATTTGCTTGTTAATAATCCTATCTAATTAAAACTTAGACTATACGAATTTTGCTGACATCCAAACCACTTCACAAATATCTAACTAATTTAATCAACATTTGTAATATCAAAATCCGTTTTCACATAATCCGTAAATGCGGTGCTAGCAAAATCCGTAAACTCTCAGCCTAAATCGGTACTTATTTGGTACTAACTCCGCAACGCCACGTAGACTAGTTGATCTAGATATAATTACCGTATGCCGTTAGCTAACGGCTATTATATTACTTGGGTAGCACACTATAACTGTAACACTATTGTAACTATAGACATTTAGTTCATATTGTTAAGAAAATAAAGTGTACAGAATATTATATTTTACTATAGACAGCTTTGCAGTATAGTTGAAATGAATGCTATGTGAAAACCATGGGGAAATTCAAAATATTTTGTCGTAAGATACATTGCGTGTAAATATTATTTTTAAATTGAAAATGAAGTATTCCTAAAATGCAATTGGTACCTAAACTACGCAACTAGAAAAAAATTGTATTAAAAATTTGAACTATTAACACCGGATATGTAAAACTGTAATACGTAATGAAAAAACATACAGAATGACTGAAAACACTTATTAGCATTTCGATACGACACCTAGGATCATCAATTTCGAAGTCAACTCTCGAAATTACGTGTGCATAAGGAAATGAGTTTACACAGAATATAATAAAGTGCATTTTAGAATGTCGTGCCATCGTTAGTTCCGCTATCCACCGATAGGAGCGCTAGTAAGCTGCCATTTTTTTTTTCTACAAGCTAATAAGTGTTTTGAGCCAAAAGTATCTCTGCCTAGTGAACTAAGCATGAAGATACTAGAAAACGTACAGAATTTCAATTACACTAACAATTTGTCTAATTTAATTAACTTTTCAAATTGACAGACACGGAATTTTAACTAATTTCGCGAAGTTTTTTTTTTCTATGTAAGAATCAGAGATTACGTCAAATAATGTACCGTCAGTCGTGTGTAATATGTATACATTTTACATATTAATACACTACATGTATCGTACAAAAAATGTGTGCACCGCAGCTTTGTAAGTACACCGTACAAATAACTACTTACAAAATAACTTTCAATTAAATATACGATCTATTTGTCGTATCAAATTAAATGCCTTCATCATGGCAAATAAAATACTAATATTTTAATAAATAATCTCTCATATTAATCAATTTTGCTATAAAACAAATTTGGAAATAACAAGATAATAAAACGAAGAAACGTTTGATTTAAGTAAGTGATTTTCAAAATCACTAAATGTACTAAAATATTTCGTCAATAAATAATTAACAATTTTAAATAACTTACAAAGCTGTAGCACACACGCGAATCAAGTATAATTAATATACCATAACGGTAACAACGTTCAGTCACAATATCAACATTTATTCAAAACCGACAATTAGATTTAGAAAAAAACGTATTACACTACGCTGCCGCACTTACCATTTGTTAGCGATAGATTTGGGCCCAAAGATGGCCGCCCTAGAGTGTTGTGCGCGAAGCTGGCAACACTGACATTGTGATCATACCCGTTCATGTATTGGTTGTTCTGTAAGCCAATCAGGAGTTCGACAAGGGCTTTGCTCGCGCTTTGAGCGTTTAGCAGCTCAAAGACGATACAGTTACATTCTGGTTCTGGGTTCTTGAGTGAGCTTTTAGTGCTTGAATTTGAGCTCGTTGAGTTGGTTGCTGAGCTGGGCGTTGAGCTGTGCGGCGGGTTGGGGTGCAGCGGGCAGGTGAGCTGCAGGGTCTTGGGGTACTGCGTGGGGATGCCGGACAGGTGGTTGGCGGCCGCGCGCGCGTAGAACACGCACGTGTGGCCGTCCGCGTCCGGGTAGTTCGGGTTGCCGTTGTGCTGTGGACAGAATTTTGTTAAGTTAGTATGAGGTCAGTTTTTTCTTGTTTTTCGTCGTGAACTGACTAAAATACTAAGATTCGAACGATGGTCTTGTTTTGTCAATCGTTTGAAGATAATAGATAGAATTTAAATACGCTTAGCGTTAAATGTGTTTAGTTATATTTGGTGCGTGCTGTTATTTTAAATTTATTACTCATTTTATTTTTGTTTATGTCTTAACGGGGCAATCGGGTAATTTCTGTGTTTAATTATGGCAGTGTGCATGTTTATTATAATTAGATTTTTCATGTTTAAAATTATCATGATGCAAGGATTCGGTCATCGGTCGTTGTAAGGCACGAACTGTGTTCCGCCAAAGTTATTTTCAAACCGGGCATCGAAATCGAAGTGTTTTTTGTGTTTTGCTGTGGTTGTAACTTTATGTAGCGAGAAATACATGAAAACAGTACAAAAGTGGGTGGACTCAGCGTTCCTGACGTCAGGCGAACGTTCTAGTGCTTAAGTATGAGGGAATAACTGCCGCAGGACCCAGTCCCAAGCTTATCTGGTGAGACCTTTCTATCTTAAAGGGATCTGATGAAGAGGCCAACCTAAAGCCAAGAGTGTATCTTCTCATTATAAATCCATACATCTATATGCTGTATTTACAATTTGTTCGACTAACTTTAAACTATAATACGTGTGTGATTATTTGTGTAGTGCAGTGTTCCAAAATGGTTTGTTTTTTGGGATTGCGCATTGTTTTGTTTTTATTTGCAAATTTGGTGTGAGGTCGCAGGTAGCTGTTGACCAAAAAAGCAAACCTTTTAGATTTTATTGCTCTATGACTTTGAAATTGGATTTAGAACCCTATAACTTCGAAGACAAGTGTAGTTTTGTGTTTAGTTGGGGGGTAAAGTTATTTTTGTGAAGAAGTGTTTAAGTTTACATATTTAAATATTGGTGAAGTTCAAGCCAGCAGCCGAAGGTAAGATTAAGAAGGTTTCTAGCGAGATTTACAAGAAACCTCAGACAGATAACAGTCAGACGAAGACAATGGAAACAGTAACGTGTTACACAGCATAGCAGTGACATACAAAAGTGCAGTGACATAAAACAGTGACTATAGAAAAGAGTTGAAAAAGCAGTTAACTCTGGCAAAAGATACATCGGCGAAGCTGGACACAGGCTGGACATGAAACAATCCGGCGGCGACGTCGTAAAAAGATGCCCATCCATAGATAAATATCACCCGTCTCTTTACCCTTGCCCACTCAAGGATGCATATCCGGTATGGCTTGCTATCCTTCCTGGTCTTTAGGGCGCGTTCTTCCTTACCATTACCGCGCCCCGTGGTCTACTCCTTGAGATGCAATGGCCTCTGTAACCCCATGCAACATGAAGCTCCAGGGGCTAGTGCAAATCTTGGGGTTCATTCGATTATTGAGTCTGGTTAAACCACGCTGGGATCGGTGCATTTCATTCATTCAATCATTTAAAATCATCTTGAAGCAGAGAGGAAGAAGTCTATGTCCGGAATGAATTGATAGATTTAAACAATACATACCCATATCAGCAGCTGCGCAGCAGCGAGGTGTCCTGCCGCGGCGGCCGCCCGCAGCGCCAGCGCGCGGTCGTGCGGCGCGGGCGCGCGCGGCGGCGGCACGGCCAGCGCGCGCGCCAGGCCGGCCACGCCGCCGCGCGCGCCGGCCGTGCGGAGGGCTTCGATGCCGGTGGCCACGACTTCACTGCTCAGGAAGGCGCGACGCTCGTATTTTAGGCGGACCCACCTGAAGGTAAGAAAAAATTATATAAAACCACACATGTATGACGTAGTAATTAATCTATGTGACTGCGGGCACCCTCAAAACGGTTAGCCACTAACAAATGCTAATTTTCGTTTTATTGGATGGCAATCCGACATGCGGTCCACCTGACAGTAGATGATCACAGCCGCCAATATCTGGTATACCAAAAGCATCGTAGGTACTTTAGCATTCTAAGGAAAAACTGATAATTTGACATTGATCCCATACAATATCACTGCTTAGTGGCAAGAACTAATAATAAAACCCCAAACATCGACAAATAACTTCTACTAAGTTCCTACCATAATTTTGTTAAAAAATTACTAACCTTTCTTTCTCCTCTCGACTAGATGTGGCCATGGGTTTCACGTGTCCTCTGAAATCAGCCTCCCATATTGAATTCGCGAGATCATTACCCAGAGATACCATTACACTCACGTGGCTCAACCTGAAATATCAAAATAAATATAACATTAATTAAATTGCAAAACAGACTCTTGAAAATATGAAAAACACAACCCAGAAAGAAAGACTGGGTAAGTAAACTTAACAACCTCATTTTATCCATTCTTCGAAACATTATTATTATGAACTGTATTTAATTTTCTTGAAAAGGGACGACCATGGACTACACAGCACAGCATATAGTGAAGAAAAAAAAACGTAGAAGATGAACAGCGAGTAGAATCCTAAATAATAATAGGTATATTATAAATGTGAAAGTGAGTTTTTGTTACGCTAAAACGTCTGAACGGATTTGAATGAAATTTGGCACACGGATAGACCATGAACTGGAATAGGACACAGGTGTCTTTTTATCCCGATAGTACGTTTCCGTGGGATAATTTCCAATATGCACGCGGGCGAAGCCACTGGCAAAAGCTAGTAAGTACTTTATAAAGAGGGCTCGGCTACAAAACATCATTATCGACGTTTTTTATCAGTATGAACAACCAGCACTCGGCCTGTGTAATGGATTACAACAGCCCACTCCCTCTCACAGTGAGGAGATCTGAGTCCTAGCAGTGGGAACATTATAGGCTGGATTTTGCTTACAGAAACAGTTCAAAAAGTATAAAACTCACGGCCACTCATCGAGATCCAGCGAGCGCACTCGCGATATATGCGAGCCGAGGTTCCTGTGTATGCCCGAGCACTCGATGCAGATCAGCACGCCCAGGTTCAAACTGGCCCAGTCTGGATCTTTAATAGAAATACATTTTATAAGTTAATGATGGGCAACTTTTTTTTTTATCAAAGAAAGCCATTTAATTACAAAATTAATAAATGTTTTTGTGTATTAAATAATATTGGGAAAGTTTAATAACCTCATTAGCGTAATGGCTATGCGTCGCGAGTTCAACACTCGCACCAAATATATTATATTTTTCTACAAATATAACAATTTGCATATTATTTTTGGTCTAGGTGTTTAGAGTATCTAAAACAGGTGTCAACTTTATACCCGTATATCACTATAAATCCCTTTTAAATAGCCTGGCAAAACCGCCCCGGCTACTCACGGCTATGCAATTTACATGTGAAGACTGTATTCTGTTCGTGTTCACGACACGTTGTGCATGTTCTGAGCAGTTCCCTTACAAAAATTACTAGGCTTGATGCGAATTCAAGAAAGTATTTCATTAGTATTATTAAGTAGTTCTTTTTTTTACGTAATTTATATTATTATACTGTCCTATGTCCATTTAGAATAATGTAACTTTTATATGGTGAAATATTTTCTTAAATAGGACCTGTGGTTTCAGAGATTAAAAAAACAGCTGACGAGCTATGCGAACATAAATGTAGGGAACAGCAGATTTTTTTTTTCACCTGTAGACAGCTGAGGTGCTGTCCTACCAAGGGGTATCGTATTACCCAGTAACTGGGTTGTGGAGGTCAGATAGGCAGTCGCTCCATGTAAAATACTGGTATTCAACTGCAACCGGTAAGACTGGCAGCCGACCCCAAGATAGTTGGGAAAAAGGCTAGGAAGATTGATTTTTTTATAGAGAGCTGAGGTAACCTAGTAACATACCTGCAGCACCACAATCGCAGCACTTGTCATTGCCGTTCACTCTGCGGATGTAGTAGGTGGCGCGCACGTCGCCCGTCGAGTTGGCACCCGTCGGCATCGGCTGGCGGGACGTCTGGAAACAATACACATGGTTATAAATTATGATGATAGACTACTATGGAGTATGATAGAATACTGTGGAGTATGATAGCTACAGAAGTTGGGGGCTCAAGCTTGTTTCCAGCATTGACTATGGTTAGATTATTATAGCCTGTATTTTCTTAACACAGTTCCCAGTTGTACAAGTTCCTATCACATATAGACATTGTAGGTTACCTGGAAGCATTATGCTGATAAATCAAGCTGTTTGACGAAGTAATTTAAAAAAAAAAACTACTTTTTATGGAGAATAATTTTTGTTTGGTAACAAAGTTTTGGCTACAAATGATCAAAATCAACTTGTCACTAGCAACATTACCAACTCAAGCAAAATCTTCAGTAATAGTTTTTTTTTCTCCTCCAGCTACCAGCCAGCCAGTCTACGAAGATCGTCTTTCTATCTCGCCTAAGGGCGTCCTATCCTACGTTTACATTTGCAGATATGCAGACTTCACTAAAGAATAGGTCTACCCTACGGGCTACGTCGTCGGTCTTCGGTTCTATAGCTAGCTGGGTATTGATATATGTAGAAGAAGCAGTCTTACCCGGCCCTGCAGCGACGCCAGTATCTGCGCCTCCACGGCGGCCACCCAGGCGTCGCGCTCAGCGGCGGCGGCGCCCGCGCCCGCGCCGCCGCCGCCGCCGCCGCCGCCGCCGCCGCCGCACACCTCCCAGCGCCAGCGCTTGCCGTCCAGGCTCACTATTGTGAACTCGCATGAAGTTGCGTATTCACCTTCTGGAATTAGAGAAGGAAAATTAATATAACATGTGTAGTGACACAAATGATAACACAAGACAACAGCTCAACTGTCCCTGAAAGATTCAGCAAAGGTGTTTAGAGCATCCATATTTTAAATAAATTATAATAATAAATATTTATTTATTGTTCAAACTAGGACCAGATTACATGGCAAGGTAATGTAAATAATATCTTAGGCTTAAGACTGAAAAATGCTCAGTGAACAAAAAAACCGGCCAAAACGCGTTGTGGTTAGGGCATGCAATACCGGTTTACCGTTTTATCGGTAAACCGCCTATTTTGGCGGTTAGAAAGTTACCGGTAAAAATAAATTAAACCGGTAATATAAATAAAATAAAATAAAACTTTTATTTCTTGCGTAATCACATTACAGTTCCATTCTTATTTCGTTTATTCATTTATATACATATTAATTTGCATTTTTAAATATTTCTTAAAAAAAAGATATAAAGAACATTTAAAAATATAAAAAATAGTGTTCCGCCGGTGTCGGGAGCAGGGTCCAAGCTACCGGTGGTTAGGGCTGCAGAGACAGGAACCTCCTCACAATGCGAGCCGTGTCGAGGAGTACTGCCTTCTGAATCAGGCCTTTGATCCAACCGCCTAACGAGAGCCTCGAGAGATGTTGGTCGAGGCTTTCGGCCATCAGGCCGTTGGCCGTTACGACTATCGGCACAATGATAGCCGAGCTCACATTCCACATGTCGACAACCTCGTGCGCTAAGTCGAGATATTTTATTTGTTTCTCTTTCTCAGCTTTCACGAGGTTCCCGTCATGGGGAATGGTAACATCGATTATCATTGCGCGGCGCGCTAATCGGTCTATCACCACTATATCAGGCTTATTGGCAACAATAGTCCTGTCAGTAATGATAGACCGATCCCAGTATAACGTGACATGGTCATTTTCGAGAACTGGGTCGGGCACATACCTGTAGTACGGTACCTCAGAATCCACAAGTTTATATTTCAAAGCAAGTTGCTGGTGAATAATCCTAGCCACTTGGTTATGCCTGTGCAAGTACTCGCCGTTAGCCAGACGTGAACAGCCAGAGATAATATGTCTGATGGACTCACCCGGACGGTGGCATGCCCGACACACGTCAACCGTACCGTCCTTCATTATATGTCTCCGGTAGTTATTCGTCAAGATAACTTCGTCCATAATTGCACAGACGAAACCTTCAGTTTCCCCGAAAAGGTCACCGAAACGTAGCCAGGATACGGACGCTAAGAAATCTACACCGGGCTCATGGAGAGCCCGATAGAAGCGCCCGTGAAGCTCCTTGCTTTGCCATACCTCCTTGCGGTCATCTGTAGTAAGTACCACAGTAAGTACCATTCTTATTATTATTATGGTTGATTCAATCATTGTTCTGTATTATTGTTGTTGTTTATAATTTATTATTCTTAATTTTATTAGTTTATTAATACGATTTCGAAACCGGTAATTTACCGGTGTTTAATTTTGTCCATAAATATTTTTATGGACATAATTTTCAGGTTCACAGTTTTGACGTTTACGTTGACGTTTGTGACGTATGACAAGATTTCTTAATTTTGTCTTTGTTTTTTGCTTGTGTTCAACGGTGTTGGGTGTTTTATTTGTTACAATCTACGAAGCAACGGTATGTTTATATTTAAATAAAAAGCTTAATAACACAAAGATTTTTAGATACTAGTCATCGATTTATTGTGTTAGACATGATTATTCATTTGAATGTACTTAGATAATGCGTTTGTATTAAAATTATTTTGTATTTCTATTAATGTCACAGTTGTTGATTGAACATTTGAGTTTTTATATATAAAAAAAAATTGTACTAATTATTTTCATTATAAAAATATTTTATAATAAATATAATAATTGTTTGCTTGTCATATATGGCATGAATCGCAACTGTATTTACTTACTGAATTTTATTTAAAATAAATAATTATGTTTACATCCAAGTTTATTTATTTATTTTCTCATTTTAGGCTTCTGAAATAGTTTATTTATTTTACTATCAATATCAAAGCAAATAAAAAAAAATACATCAATTACCGATTTACCGGTAAAAAAAAAATTGTTACCATTTATTTTACCGGTAAATAATATCGACGGTTTTTGCAAGCCCTAGTTGTGATTCTTTTGATATTCGACCACAACGCGTTCTAGCAAAGAAGAAATGCCACGACGCGTGCTTAGCCTTTTTAATGCAACCACGACATGACGGACAGGTTGTATGAAACTAATCAACCCTCATCGAATCTGCATTGACGTGATGAGTGATCGGATTTAGTGAAAGGCGCTAATGTCGAAAACAGGGATGATATGAAAATCCAAAATGACGAATTTTCAAATTCTTCGTAAAGGGTGTCGTTTTCATGGTTTTCGAGAATGCTGAAGCCGATAGTAAGGTTAAAATGAATACCAGACTCCACAAAACTCAAATCACGTACCTTCATCCCCATCCTTCTTAACCCCGCTGCTCTTCATCCGCCGATGCCTCTTCTTGACATGCGGCGTGTCCTTGTCCTGTCCGTTGGTAGAGCCGACCTCCGCCTCAGAGGCGAGTGACTGCCGGCTGGTCGCAGGCTCCTTCATTGTGTCAAATGCTGACATTAGGGCTTTGTCTGTCGCCCGGGTTGGTTTGTCTTTGTACCCTGAAGAGAAAGGGTTTGAAGTAAGTGGTTTGTTTTTTAAGGGTAGGTAAGAATTGTTTATTTCAGTTTTTAACCGAAGCCTTATTCTCCTCAACTTAAACCATGTCTTATGTAAATGTTGAGCACCGAATCGAAGGATCTCGGCGAGGATTCTACTTGGACGTAAATAAAATTCTCGGCGACTAACCACTAGCACATATTTGTAGGTGGTAAGATTTTAAATGGTAGCACCGTTGTTGTGGGGTGTGACGTTAATTCCCTCGTTTGATCACCCCTCGCCGTAGACACATAGGTTTACGAAGATAGTTGCTTGAAGCAAGTTTTTATCGTCTATCCATCTTCCATTACTTGGAATATTATTGTCACACGACTATAGCATTATTACTTGCTAATTACTCACCGAGAGACAGTCCTCCAATGCTGTCATGTATATCCAGACTGCTGTACCCGTTGTAGCCCGGCACGGTCGTGATGATGGACTTGGAGCCGCGCGGCTTCTGTCCCGGGACTTTAACCGTCACGTACTGAAGAGATATCTCTTTGCCGTTCACGTCTTCCATATAGTCCTGGACATTGATTTAAAATACTTTTAGAAGGGGGGATTGGTCATTCTGTATTTTAATGTTTATGAGTAGAAATGGACTGTATTAGTGAATAAATATAATAGTATGTAAAAATAAAATATTTTTTCTTAAACAGCTATTTGAATGCAGGTCTAAATCAAGTTTTTAATAATGCAGAATTGATTACAAAATTAGACTGGTTTTAAAATAAGTTAAGTTTCTTTCCACAATAAATAATTCTTGGCACTACTAAACTGCAGTGCCTCGTCAGATAAATAACCTGTCACAGCTCGTGTTTTAAAAAGATGGTTGAGAAAAGTATATAAGAAAAGTGAATTTAAACTTACGTGTAAGCTTGGATGATACGTCAACCTCCCATCGTCGCACAGCGTCACATATTTCTTCTTCCACTCTTTATTGAGAGCCTTACTGCTCTTCTTGTACAAATACCCCTGCTTCAAAGGAATCGCTCTGCCAGACCCAAGCTCCCCATTCTTTAGTCTATCGTCCCCCTTTTTGGAAGGGGTGAAGAGATTCGATCTCCTTCGAGACTTTCTTGACGTCGTCGGCGTTGATGACGGCGTCGGCAAGTCCTTAGAATCTTTCGGTGGCTGTAAGTTATCAAGACAATGTGGGGCGGTGAATTTCACGTTGTTATTCTCCGTTGCTATGGAAACGAGGCCTGATGAGGAGCCGTGGCTGCCGAGCGAGTTGCCCCATCGTGATGACGTGTCGGAACCATTCGTGCTGTGTATTTCAACGACGTGTGTTGACGAGATTCCGCTGCTATTTGAGGATGCGTCGAAGGATTGCGCGCCTCTGTGTAAGTGGTGGGATGAGGCTGAGAGTGTGTGGTGACCTCTTGGTAGGGAGTCCTGAAACAAATACGAATAAAATTTAAATATGACATATTATTAGCATAGCCTCCACGAATTGTGATACTTGAACGCACGTCTGACGTACACTGGATGGTCAGCGCCGGCGCCGCTATACTTCATATGTAGCTGAATGTCTAATATTTTAACCGGTGGAGAGCTAATACAAGAGAAGGTGTTTGGTCATCAGTGGACGTACGATGATTATATTGAACAACAACGCTTAAAACTTGAAGATATAAAATGTATGTCAAGTAAAACTTCCCAATAAGTTGTTTGTATAAGTATTCCAATGTTGTTGTGTAGGTAGGTTGATAGCTCCAATTTCTTATAAGGGCTAAATAATAGCTTCCTACAGATACGTACACATGGAAATTAGATACTGAGTCAGACATTTCCATAATGAAGAGGCGTTATAAAACGTCGATATGAACCAATTAAGGTGTTTTACAGTTCAAATGACCTTGCCCTATTCAATGCATTCGAATCGAATAAATAAACTAAATGCGCAGTTCTGTATAAAGAGGTAGGAATACAGGCAAATTATTGGTAAACCAGACGTACCGTGGCGCGTGTATGGCCAGCGCACTAAGTGCGTAACATGCGATCAATCATAATCTGAACTAATAGGGATGTTAATTGGGGAAAAAAAAACTATTATGACCGTCATGTCAGTCAGATAATAAAGAAAAAAATATACTTACACGTATTTTTTGCTTTATCATAATAATAAAAAATGTTATATATAAAACGCATTAAAGTTGGGAAGTGGGGGCTCGCTACGTCACAAGTCAGTATAAAATATACCGGCGAGTGATGTCATGCCACATTTTAACTCAATGTATTGGCGTAATCTTTTGATTACTCGTACGTAAAAAAAGAAAAAATATGTGTCCAATATGTTTTGATAATGTACCAGACAAATGCAGACAAACAAAAAAAATTAAACTGAAAAAAGAAGGCGTGATTTTATGTATGTACGTATAGGTAAGCATGTAAACATCCAAGTACAATACATTCAACTATCGAGGATAATACCTTTCAGTGCACTATACTCCTTACTCTATGGCATAGTAAGGTGACCTCATCTATTCAGATGTTACGGCATTATTGATTGACAAACATACAAACAGTCTTTGAAGTGGAGATGAGATAATATAACATAACATCACGCCTATATTCCCCCGAAGGGATAGGCAGTGATGTACCTATAGTACACCCACATTTCACCAGTTATGTTTAAGTCCCATGTTATAGATAGGGGGTGAGTCTATTGCCATCAACCGGGCACAAATTCAGACTCCGGGCTGCCACTGAGAAATTCCAGATGGAAAACCCAATAACACTTTGCCTGGCCCGGGAATCAAACCCAGGACCTCATTCGTAGCATTAGCGCTTGCGACCACTAGACATACGAGGCTGTCTGTGATAATATATTTACATAATTTTCCACTTTTTTAGATTTATACACTTTATGATTCATTCAACATCGCAAAACGGTAGCCATGTTGTTATTTGACGTCACAAGACAATACAAATCTAGGACAATAGGTTATTGTTAGCCTATTTTAGGAACTGGACGTCATTCAGAGATCCTCAAACGAGATAATATATTATTTATATCGGATCGATTGAACTGTGTTCGATTGTAGGATTGAAGTTAATTTGAATGGCTGTCAGCAACTTTGTTTGAGTCAATCGTTATGTGTGCATGCATCGCGAATTGAGATGCAATTGTGTGTAATTAGAAGTTTAATAAGAGTATGAGTATGCAAGTTTGTATGTACCGTGCTTAGAGCGAGTTACATGGCCTTAAAATGTTTTCGATTAAGTTTTACTACAATAATATAAAAATATAAATTGTAAGCAGCTAGTTTAATTAATTTTGATCAGAAAAATTCGGTTACGAACTATTTTTAAGGCTTCCTCAAGAACAGTTTTTTTGAGTAAGTACTTAGTAGATAAGGAGCCTTTGCGATATATTTTTTTTCGGGAAATAATATATAATATCTACCTACTATTGTATATATTCCTTGAGAATTTTAATGAAAAGCCCGGCTATCTATAAAAATAGTATAATAGTAATTCTCTTTGTTTTATTTAATACCTTTGGCCATCAGCCGTCTTCGTGAAGGGCAACCAATAACCAGGAAATCAATTGATAACAATTAAAGGGTATGTGTGTGGAGAATAATTATTTTAAAGTACTCGAATAATATAGCCTTGTGAGGTGAGCAGACGATACAAAGAAGTTGGTTTTCAGGGTTCTGTAAATTGAAGCAAATTTAGTTTTTTCGAAAAAAAAAAAAAAACAGAACTAAGTGCGCCCCGCGGTTTCACCCACATAAGTCTCGATCCCGTGGGAATATAGAGATAAAATATATCCTATATCTTAAACCAGGTCATGGTCTACCCATGTGCCAAATTTCATCCAAATCCGTTCAGCCGTTTTAGCGTGAAAGCGTAACAAACAAACTCACTTTCGTATATATAATATTAGTTAGGATATTTACTCAAAAAGTACGTCAATCGCGTTAATAAATAGGAAAGATTCAAAGTAAATATAACAAATCAAATAGCTAGCCCATCCACTATGAATCTACATAAAAACGGTAAACATTTCACTCGGATCATGTTTACGCAATACTCGGAATTATTAAACTGACTGCTTGTTTGATATTCGATATTATGTACTTATATTCTTTTCGATCAATGTTAATGTAAGTACTGTATTAAGTGTAAGTAAGTACTGTATTAAGTGTAAGTACATTTAGTAATTGGCATACTTAATGTAAAAGGACCAAAATAATATCCTTCTTATGCTGAAAAAATATTGGTCGTTTGTCCTAGGGAAAGGCTGGGTCAATGGCTCATGGGCTTTAAGGACCAAATATCGTTATTATGCTACAAAAATTGTTGGTCCTTTGTCTATTTGTACTATTATGTATTCTGTGGTCCTAGGGAAAGACTGGATCAATGGCTCATGAGCTTATCTTAAGGTACTCAGCACTAGGAAAATATAAACGTAATAGGAAGACCTCCAATAAGGATATAGTCAGTTACCACCCTGAAGTTGAATGTCGCTTGCTTGTCATAAAACTACAAGATCTATTTTGTCTTTGTGTCTTAGATATTTTCAACCTAAGTAAAGTTTCAATTGACTAGGAATTGATGACAAAAGTGGTGAAGTCACTAGACCTAAGTGTTATCTTATAATTAAACTAGCTTCCGCCATCGGCTTCGCCCGCGTGATTTCTTTATAAATTATAGTCTATGTTACTCAGTGATAATATAGCATTCTACTGGTGAAAGAAATTTAAAAAATCGGTCCAGTCGTTTTTGAATTTATTCATTACAAACAAACACAAAAAATCAAATCTTTTCTTTTAATTTCTTTATAATATTTTTAGACTGCTGGTTATTTTAACTGTTCAGTAATTTTTGAGATTATTCAATACTTACAAATAAAAATATCAATTTTTTTTCTTTATATTATTAGGGTAAGGGTATATAGATAACACATTCGGAAAAGAACAATATCATTATAAAATATCTTAAACCGAGATTTATATAATCAAAACAAGATTGTAAAACAATTATCTTTCTACCTACACGCCTCATTAACCTTGAAATGCCTAGGAACTAGTTTGAATAAGATATGATCAGCAATATTTGAGTTATGTCCACATAAATACCACATTTTATCGACACACCTTAGATGGTGCTAAATTATATTGAATAATAGCGACCCGCTCCTGATTCGCACAGTTTTTATGACTTGACAAAACATCAAGATTTCTTAGGTAAACGTAACTTTAATATTAACATATTATACACATAAACCTTCCGGAATATAATAAATTCTCTAAACGATGGTGAAAACCTCATCAAAATCTGTTTCGTGGTTTAAAGGAACAACGCAGACATACAGACAGACAAACGCGAAAAGCGACTTTGTTTTATAATATGTATAGATGTGTCAATAAAGAAGCGTTCTTACTATATAATTATGTAATTTATAATACATAAAGACCTCATTGGTCTGTTGGCGTAGTGTTCGCAAGCTCTACTGCTGAGCTCATGCTCGGGCAAAATGTTATTGCATTTTTTCACCAGGAATTCCTGATGAAAAAAAGTCCCAAGCAGCGTGTAGTCCGGATTAGTGCCTGGTTGATAATAATAGGGTCTCCTCTCCCCAATTACAAGGGACTTAAACATAACTGTCGAAATGTGGGTGTAAACATAACTGTCCAAATGTGGGTGTACTATAGGTAGGGTACACCTGGGGACGTACCATCACCTCTTATAGCAGTATTATTTTAACCTTACTTGAGTGGGGGAAAGAGATGGAACTATACGTCCTGTAGAGCTTCATCTCTTTCCCACACTGAAGTAATATTAAAATAATACTGCTCTATGAGCTAGTGGTAGGCCCCCTGTACGAACCCTTCGGGGATTATAGATGACGTGTTGTTTGTTACCTACGCTTCTATGTTTATACTAATATTATGAAGAGGTAAAATTTGTATGTTTGTTAAAAATATTGTTTGTTTGTTTGTAAGTTTGTATGTAGGGGGATATCTCCGGAAATACCGGTCGGATTTGAAAAAATATTTTTGCATTGGATAGCCCAATTGTTGAGGAAGGTTATGTAATATCAAGCTACGATACTTAGGACTTAGGAGCCGAGCAAAAAGAAAGAACGCTAAGCGAAAACGAAGTAGGTACTTAATAATGTAGGCGGGCGATGGGATGCGATGCGACGCGGTGGGACTGGGTCTCGGGGGCCGTTATGAATAAGTATATCGCGTATCGCGACAGACCAATCTTTTAATCGCAAAAATTGAATAGATTATAATATTACGTGAGAAACGAAATTGGAAGCTTTCACTGTTAATGCGAAGTAGTACAGTCACCTACTTTAATATTACGCAATAAGATTATACACTGATATCATTTGATTAGATTTATCATCATGTTTATTAGAACATCGACTCCGAGTGACCGAATCGATACGTCATACAATTCTTGTTATGAGGTTAAATAGGTATAAGTATTTATATGAATTCATATATTTAAATAAGCAGTGGTGACCCAGTGGTAACGGCTCCGACTTACGAGTTGTAGGTCGTGTAATAAAAGGATAAACCGATTATTATTTGGAAATCGCCCCCTATTACATGGGACTTAAACATAACTGTCAAAACTTTTTACAAAAAAAAACAACCGACTTCCAAAAAAAACACTACAAAGTGAAAAATAACTTTACTTTCGAAAGTCGGTGTCGGTTATGAATTTTCGTTTTTTGCCACCGACTTCCGAAAGTAAAGTAATTTTTTCACTTTGTAGTGTTTTTTTTGGAAGTCAGTTGTTTTTTTTAAAGTTTTTTTTACACTTTTTAGTTGTGGTACCTACCCCACACAAATTCGAATACCACTATCTGCTATGCAAATATATGCAACAGTGACAGGAAGTTATCATCATAATATATCATCCATACAAACTAAGTGGAAAAAAAAAGGATTATTAAAGCTAACTTAATAACTATCCAAGCTAAGTTAATAAAATGTATATGGGACCACCTCGGGAGCATACCCTTTCAAATAAAAAATCAATTTTCAAAATCGGTCCACAATTGACGGAAAAATTGGTGAAAATACATAAAAAAATAAAATAAAAACATACATAAAGTCGAACATATAACCTCCTCCTTTTTGGAAGTCGGTTATAAATGTGGGTGTACTATACTTATGTACACCCACATTTATAATGTACCTATACCTATACAGGGTGGCAGGGACATCGACGCGAAGCCGGTTACCTACCATGATTCTGAAAACCCCTGAGTTGAAATTTTTCGTCGGTTGTAAAAAATAAATCAGCTGTTCCATACATTTTGACCGCGTAGGTATGGCACTTTTCTATGAAACAGCAGATTTAACACGTTTTTTGTATAACCCCTTTAATTTTTAACTTTATTATATTTTTATTATTTGTTAAATATAGTGGCTATAGTAGTAAAATTTCAAGTATCTATATGTAGTGCGCGCAGAACTAGTTGGCCGCGCCTTAGGTGGCGTCTCATATCACTATTGCAATCTCATGTGCATTTTGTCTAAACTAGCCGGAACTTTCAACACGTGTTGCCGTCACGAAGTACGGCGAAGCCGACGAAGCGGAGCCTTAGTAATAGAGTCCTGTTGGCAGTACGGAACCATAAAAACAAACGATTTTCTATACTACTGATCACTTTTATTATCTCACTAGTAGGTAGGTATCAAGAGAACATCATCAAGAGAGGAGTGATTATGGCAATTTCCCCTATGGTCGTTCATTATAGTGATCATTGGGATTTCCATGTTCAGCAGTAACATTATTATTGAGCCTACGAAGCGTCGAACCCACGGTGTTTTATAGTGTCTTCAATAAGAAATAATTCCTAGTAGGCAATGTTCACAATTTCCTGGTAGGAATACAGTGCAGCACCCTAATTGCGTAACACACGATCAATCACAATCTGAATAATTTTGAAGGATATTGCTAATCCATTCCTTTTCTTCTCAACAACGTAAATAACGCAATAAATGTTTATGTTTTATTTTTTTATTCTTTATTTTAAAAGGGGTTTTTTTATCCATACAGATATGCCAACCCCATCGTACCTTATCAACTATTTAACTTTAATTAAAGTACCTACAACTAAACTATAAATAATAATTCAGTGACTAGGCATCATTTTCACCAGGCCACACAACCTCTTTGCAATCGTTGATCGCAAGGAATGTTGTTGAACAGATTGCAATTGATCGTGTGTTACGCAATTAGGGCGCAGCTCGCAGGTACGAGGAAACCCTGCCACCATAGAGAATTGGTAAAGAGTGTTTATCTCTGAGCCTGCCACAAAGGCACAGATTACAAAGGACCAGGGACCAGGGGGCCAAGTCTACTAATTTACAAACGTCACAATGGTGTCACAATGGTGAGTTTTTGCAAATGGCAAATCTGTCAAAAACTCACCATCGTGACACCATTTATGACGTTTGTAAATTAGTAGACTTGGCCCCCTGGTATTGTTTTCATTAGTCGTTTTGCTTTAAGCATACAACTATAGTGGGTAGGTACAGCTGCGCCTGTACGTCTGCCTATCCCTCTTATAGATCTATGCCCTACCAACATCGAACGTAGCACACCACTCAATGTCCCTAAGTGCTGGACTAAGATAAGGTGTTACTTTAGTAATACATGTAAGCAAACAGACACAACCATAATATTTAGTTGTCATACAGATTATTTAGTGATAGCAATAATGATAAGCGCCGGCATGGTTGCTTTCTTTTATAGAAAAGGTTTTTCTGGCCTCATCTATACTATAAAGTATATAATAAAGCTTAAGGCTGCCTGTCCACCGGAGCGGAGAGGAGAGGAGACGAGCGGAGCGGAGATGTGTCAATATTAACCAATTGAATCAAAACTCCGCTCCAGAGGTGCGATTCTATTGGTTAATTTTGGCACATCTCCGCTCCGCTCCTTTCTTCTCCGCTTCAGTGGACAGGCAGCCTAAGGATTTGCTTTTTTGTTTGAGGTCGCAAATCAAATTCACTAAATAGAAAGATTAAGTAACAAAAGGTATTTCAGCCATTTTTGGTTATAAATGTATGTATAACAAGACAAACCAAATATTATAAACGAAATAGCTATTAGGTGTTGAATGAAGACATAAATCTAATTTTTAAATTACTTACTAGCTAGGTAATTGCTTCACATAAATCCGACACTTGAACTAGTAGAGCATAATAATTAAACTATTAAATGGAACTTATGAGGCGCGAACATAATTGTCTAGGAATTAAAAAACAATAAATTGTAAAGAAAATAAAAATCGTTCAAATAATTGCTGAAATTTAATTTCAGACAAGTGCCTAAAATTAGCAGTAATTAGTAGAACTCTGAATTGTTTTAGATTATTTTGTGAAATGATGAATTGCCTACTTTCAGTAAAATAACAGTTTGGATTTATGATAACATGACATGAACAAAACCTTCTAAGAAAAAACAACACCCTGTTTGTCAATACAAAAAAGTCAGTTTGATAAATAAAATGATTGATTGAGAGAATAGCCCTAGTATCCATACTTAAAGATATTTATAAGAAGATATTTTAAGTTTAAAGAGGAAGAAATAATAACACTCATCTCATGGTCCCTATGAATCTAAATATGCATAGTCAATGACCAACAAAATAATGATGAAATGACTCGGCACTCAATAATGTGGTTGAACAATCAAATGATCACTTAAAAAATAAAAATCTTGTGCAAAATAGGAAAAAAATTGGTAAGACTTGTAGCCGACCCCAACATAGTTGGAGAAAGGCAATGCAGACATCATCAGATGATACAAGAAATGTATCAATTTCAAATGATATCAGTTTGATGCTTTATTTACATTTTTGAATAATAAAGATGACAACATTTTGAATCATTTTAAGAGTCCGGAAGCAGAATTATCAATATTATTGATTATCAAATCTTTCTTTACAGTATGAATCACATACCTACCTACTAAAGATAGACACATAAATACATATACTGATGCCTTTTTCCTGGGGGGATAGGCAGAAACTACAGAACACCACCTGCTTCGATCCTTACAATGAAGTATGTAAGGATCGAAGCAGGTGGTGTTCTGTAGTTTCTGCCTGACAGTTATATGTAGTCAGAAAACTAAGAAGGAAGAATGTATGTGAAATAATTCTGTGTAACACCGCCCTTAAGGTGACCCACTGACCATGAATCTTCTAATTTATCACAGTATTGAGTATATTATTAATAGCCTTGTTTACTGATCCTATACCTCTTCATCCATAAGTATGTTATTTTAATTATTGATTCATTCCTGATGAGATTTATAGTGTTATTGTTTGGAAAGACAGGTAAGTAAGTATCTATGATATTAATACTGGTTGTTTGCTTAAGAGGTTTCTCTCTCTAGAGCCCTGACCAACGGCATCTTGGACCGTGTTCCTGATGCCGATGGGACATAATTTTTTTTTTATTGAATTTTTTGGTTTTATGTTTTTTTTATAAAATAATTTAAAAATGTAAGAAATATGATAAAAAATGAAATAAAGGAATATTAATACTGGTTGTTTGCTTACATTATTATGCCTCTTAATATTGTTTTTTGCTGCATGTTTAAAAGTTTAAGCAAAGCTGATGTAAACACCAATGGATAAACAGAATCATAGTGTTTATTTTATATTTTAAAGGGTGCCAAAATTAAATTACATAATTGTGGTAAAAACACTACTCATTCCTGTTTCAAGGTCATGTCTGATGTCATACTATCTTCAACAATATTTTGCTTTTGAATGCAGACATTTCTTTTTTAAACCCTAATGAGTTAAGTATGTGTAAATCTATTTATATTTATTTAATACTTTTAGCACACAAATGTACAGAGAACCTTTAGGCATTTTCTGCCAGTCAACCTAAGGGTGATACAGAGACAGTGTATTTGTCCTAATTAAAGATTACCTACAGCAAATAAACTTATAAAAAAAAACTTTTGAGTCACAAACTTTTGTATTTAGCTTCTAATATGTGAATAGTAGGTAAGTAATGGCTGGTTATGTAAATAACTACTATGAAACACAGCCATAAAGTAACCAAACAGAAAAAAAAATGCACACATGCTATTTTTTTTTTTTTGTCATTGAGACTGAGGCATGTGTATAAAGTGTCACACATTCTGTGGTTCATGACCTCTGTAAGTACTGAAGACTGTCATTACTGCCTTTTGCTCCTTAATTCAATTTAATGATGATTTATGCTTATATGTTCTAGTGGTACAAATGATAATAACATTCTATTGTGTAATATTCAAGATGGGAAGGATTATGTGAAGTAACATGTGGTATTTAAGTCCTAACTAAAAATAGTTGGCACATTTCTTTCTGTGAGTTCTTGCACTATTTTTGTAACTTTTTATGCAGTAAGTATACCTACAGATAATTAGGATGATAAAATGCAAAGTTTTGAGTAGGTAAGTACTTAGGTAGGTACTTTTGAGATCGTGAAACTCTTAATGGCATCGTGATCAAAACAAAGTTGTTTTAACGAACATAGTCGAACGCTAGGAAGTAATAGTTCAATAATTACCTTGTAAAGGAATGTTGAATGGTTGTGGCTTGGCGAATTCACTAACGGCTGTGGAGTCACAGGCCTGGAACCTCCAGACAAGCATTGGGACGAAGCCGACAACCTAGTCCCCACAATCTTCTGACACGCTGTAAAACAAAATAATCACTAATATAATCACCACCACACTCAATACTTTCACAATTTCGATATCCAAAAAGCACGACAACTAGATCCAAACGGTTAATCGAACAATAAAATTTTCACGCACATTCAAATTTAGACGATTTCCTACGATCGCGTTCCTCAGCTCTTTGTATGTTGTAGCACGAACTGCGACGCCTCAAACTCGATATAGGCGACATGTTAGACTTGAAAATAAGTGTTCTCTCCATCCTTCCATTCAGGACAAGATTGAAAATAATCGTAATATTCACACAAACGACGCTTTAAAAACGTCAAAAAAATGTAAACAATGCGATGTCGCGGCGACGAACGAACGAGAACGAACTAAACGACCGCGCGGCTGGGGGCCGGTGTTGCCACTGCGTGCCCTAGAACACCCCGCAAGCGAAACGAGATCCACAGACTAGCTAATAAAGTACCAGTACGCTTGTAGTCTCATCACATCGTAGCATCACGCGAGACGATGTGATCGTAAAAAATCTCTATTATGTAATTTTATAACTCTCTATCGATCTCGATCAGTAGAATAATCGATAATATGTCTAATATCATTAACGGATACGTATGCTTTGAAATAGACAGAATCCATATTCCTATGTAGCAAATTGATATCTACGTGCATCAGATAAGTAGATTATTCTCAAAATGATAACATTTTCACGTGTATTATATCGGTCGAGCGTTTTGACATATTTCCGTTTGATAAAAACTGAAAAGACAGCAAAACATCAAGTGTAGGAAATCATGTAGGTATATTCAACAAAAAAAAAAAACAATTTATTCATTTAGCGTTCCATCCTTGCTACATCACTGTTTTGATATTAAATTATAGATTTATAGTCTTTAATATGCTGAATATTTTATTTTAAAACAATAATAGTTAAATACTGATAAAATTATCCTAGAAACCTGTCTCATTTTCGCAAAAGCAAATTCTATGAAAAATGTAAATAACAATTCTATTTATTTAAATTAGCAACGGTAGAAACATTCCATAAACAGTGTTGTTGAAAAAACCGTGTAAGCTGACATCATCCGACATAAATATTCGATGTTCGTTTAAAATCGTTACACTTACCGTCTTGGAAGACTCGTTCCACGTTCAGACCGTACGTAGCGCAAGTCTCATAGTAAGAACATCTTCGCAGCTCATTCGACAGCTTGCGAGCGCGGTTGTCGTCTACCACGCGTGGACTACTTTCACTTATGGCATCTGGAAGAGCAACCAATCATTTAATAGGAAATACGTCTATCGGACGCGTGTACGTAATTATGTAAATTGACTGTGTAACATATTTCTTTGATAGGAAAACTGTTTTGATAATTAGAGTTAATGTTTGTATCTTTATAGGATCTAATATATGTAACACCATAAAATAACATCACGCATTGTTTCCCCGAAAGGTTGGGCAGAGGGGTACTATAGCACACCCACATTACGCCAGTTATACTTGTCGGAACATTCTGAACTTGACATGAGTATCTAATATATTGCCAATTTAACACATAACGATTTACTACGGTTACCATAAATACGTCTCTGCTTGACCCTTTGGGGAATACAAGCATGGTGTTGTGTTTATAAACGATTTACTTTACTACACATACCTATATCAACCGTTTTAGTAAAAGTGCTTGACTTAGTCATAATATAATGTTTCTTGTAGGTGTAAGTAGTTGGTATCAACCAGTTATAAGTAGGTGGTTCAGAATTTTCCGACATGGTAGAGCATTTTATACTAACTATATTTGTTATGATTTTCATAAATCATCTTAAGACGGATACAAAAATATATGACGTAAAAAAATAAGGAAAGTTGATAATTATCACGTAAACAAAGTAAAGAAGGAAAATCCAATCAAATGCAATTATTTATCAATAAAATTATGAGTGTTCTTAAAACCACGGATAAGTTAATAGAAGAAACCTAAGATAACACAATGAAATGGAGTAATATCGGGAGCAAGGTGAAAACCTCAATAAACCCACCTTGGGTGCCGACCAATATGATCGGAATCTCTGCGGAATTCCTATAATGGGACATTTTATTGAAGTAGTTCGACACCGTATTATAGCTGATCTCGTTGTCCAAGCTGAACACGAAGATTACGGCGTCCACCCAAGCCGTAAACTGTAACAAGAGATAAAACTGTTAAACATATTGATCAAGAAATCTGATACAGTATTTACCTATTTAATTTTAGAATCAATTTCCTCCGACGTTTTATTGGATTTAATTTGTTAAGCGGAAACTTATCTATTATGAATGACGTACCTCATAGCCAGGAAAATTAATTAAGATTGTTCATAGCTATATAGGGTATTTTATAGACTGAGTGACTCGATTATGGATTTATGAATATAAATACCGTCGCCTCCCACGAGACCTTGGTTTGGTCGTGAAAATCAATAATATTATAATTATTAGGCGTATGAGTGAGTGGACCGATTTCTTCGTCGTTTAGAAATAATAGTTTATATAAATGTCTATGTTTTAGCTTACAATCCATCTTGTTTTGCAGTTTTTAAGTCTCGCCAAAATCGTTGCAGAACGACATACGACTAACACAACAAACTGCATAAGTAATCCAATATTCTTAGTCAAGAAAGACCCTAATGTAACCCCATTGCGAAATATCTCGTAAAGAAAAAACCGCGCCCTACACTGAGACCCATAATAATTACGTGGGGTAATTTCGTGCAGTCGTAGGGGTTTAAAACGGAAGGGTTATGTGATACTTGTATATGCAAACATAATGCATGTGGTATGGACAAGGTAATTGTATAATGTTATACCGTAAAGCATTCGTAATGATGCAAGGAGCATAATTAATGCTATAATTGAAAACGTGTGCAGAAAAGGTGTCCTAAATTATTTCACAGCTTCCAAAGATTTAATTAGTAGGTAGTGATTGTTGATGAAATCTGCATTAGATGGCTGATAGATGTGTGACTTTATAAAGTTATTTGTAACATTTTTGTAAATACGCATTTAGTACAAAGGTAATAGAAAGGTTAAAAATTTTGCAAGATAGTAGGTAGTTACAAACGTAAATAACAACCCACTTTCTTTAAATACAACTGCTATGTATGACTTAACTCATTAGTATGTAACTGTGACAATAGTGTTTGGTTAATCTACATATTTTTCGCAAACCATTGAAACGTAAAGAATGTCTCTATTATCATGTACAGTAGACAGTACAAAATGTATGACAACTCAGCTTCCACTTGAATGAAGATGCGTGCGTGGGAGGGTGTCACCCCTTTGCTCTGAACAACAATCGACGGCTGAGGAGCGTCATCCGGCGGCAGAGTGCGTGACGATGACACGAAAAGAAAAACCTTGGAAAAACTACTCCACCCTCTACAGAACAAATCCTTTGTCTTAACGGAAACCCATTTTGTATAGTTTAAAATTACAGCACTAAGCACTTTATAAGATCCATTGTTATATCAGGACAAGACAAAAATAGCACTTAATTTGCTCGCCTCAACGCCTAGAAAGGGGAAAACAAATACATCGGTCGTTTCGTGTAATCATTTTATTATTCCTAAGGCATTATCTATAATGATGCTGTATAAAATACAAATCTATTGCTGAATAAGCAACAAACTTGCGGATAATTCAGTACAGACGTCCGCATTTATTAATAAACAAAAGAAATATCATTGAGTCGGCCTATCTTATCACAATATCAGGAACAGATAGCTGAATCGGAATAACAACGCGCAAACTAATCGAGGCCTTATTGAATGAGATGTTTATTTTTACAAACGTCAAACGAATACAGGATTATGAGTGGATTGCATGTCATAATGAAATCCTAGCCGTAAAATTTGGAAGGGAAGGTTGTTGAGATTGCGACCGACCCGCAAAATATGTACTTATGTGATATACTTTAAACGGTGCATGAAATTATATTGTTGACGACATTTGACACACATAAAACCTAATATTACAATATTTTGCCTGAAGATTATTAATTATAATCTTAAACATATACGCGTAGAAATATACCTCCTGCTATACATAGAAGATAAGTATAACGTTGAATTGATACATGAATTTTGACACAGGTTACATTCATATTTTACACATAATATTCCAGTCAATTCAGTCAAAGATTATTAAAAATAAACTTTGTTCGATAATAAAACTCTTACCTATTCATGAATATGTCGCTGACTTATTTAAACGTATCACATGCTATATTTCACCGTACAAAACTTTATCAGTCATTTTAAAACTAAAATAGTGCAATGACATTTAATAAAACTTGATCGGTTGAAACGGCACGGTGTATCCAGGGCGGCACGCTAGTGGCGACTGGGCGGGCGGGCGGCTCCTAGCTTGGGCGGCGAAGCCTTCGTTTATTTCCATTTCCCTCTCTCTCCCTGTCCGCTCTTCACAAAAAGAGACAGAAACATTGAGTGCAACTTCAATGCAACCACTGCAATCCTTTACTCCTGGCGTCCGATGTCAGGATTAACATTACTGAGATAATTAAAACAAGAACGTTATGATGATTCTCGTTATTGTTTTCCAGGTAGGTATGTGGCCGGTTGCAGACTATTCTAATCGAGAATTGTATGACATAATATGGTATTGTAAATGAAGTCGGAAGCGTCAGCAATAGCATCAAAAAATTTGACACGTCATCGATTTTAATTATCAATATGACCTACTATGGCCGAAGTAACCACTAGGCTAGGTAGAAGTAGAAGATACGTAAATACAAACGTAAATAGCAGTATTTACGTTTGAAATCCGTTTATTATATTTATATGTGAGAACAAATGAAGAACTTTATAACAGTTAATGGTACTACTACATTACATACCTAGTATACCTACATACATTCAGACCAAGCAGATCTTGTAATGAAAAAAATAAGCTGAAAAGCTACATCATCCAATTATGAATTGCAAAATGAATTACAGAAGACTAATAAAAGATTAACCGCACTTTAGCACTCGTCATTGAATAATCCTATATAATAGAAATTTTCTTGGCAAAGGACTCTGGGGTTGTGGGTGAATGGACTACGAGGGCCAACTTTCTAGACCTTGAGCCTCAGACGGTCTAAGGTCAAGCCGTGTCGGTTGAATACCCCTGTTGCAAGGTCAGCCAGTGACAAAAAATTGATTAATAATCATTTCGGATTATTTGAAAAGAGCGTAATAAATATTACCTAATGGAACTTGAAGGTATGGCATGGATTTAGGTTCATTTTTATTTTTTAAACACTGGACCTTTTTTTTATACGCATACAAACTATTTTATGTAAGAACTAGTCATTATATAGAATGCACTTTCATCTTCTATCACCGCCGTGAGCACGGGGAAGCGAAACTACGAGGAAGCAATCGAACGCAACTCGATTCGAGTATAACTGGTGCGTGCAGTGACCATGCGACGTTGCCCACTGCACTACAAAATTACCCCGGAATCTGGGTAAAAAATTACTGTCGTACTTTCTGTCAAAAATATACAATAATAAGTAGGCAAAGAAAAAAAAACCATGCAGCCAACAACTGTTTATGCCATGTTTTCTTAGTTTTATAATTTCCAGTACGTTCAATCGAGAACGTAAAATAGGCATAAACGCATATAAGTAAAGTCCATTAGACACCCAAGTAGGCGAAATGGCACTTTTTCCACTAAAGACATTTCAAACAACAAAAACACATTAAGGAAGCGACGACAGGAAGTAGCTAGTGTTGTGGGTACGACATTATAGTTATTAGACCATTTTCGCTATGGTTCCGCTCATATCTCGCATTATCTTTTGAGGCCAATGTACCAGAAAAAGCGTTTTGTACGTCCGCAAATCATTATGATAACATATCCGGTTTAAAAAAAGATATGCATTGTGATGCAAATTCCACTTACCAAGCCGTACGCTGCGCAGTATGTTTGTTATTTAAAGTTTATGCTACGTTTTGTGTCTTTTAGGTATATTTATAACGTTAAATAGTGTGTATATCAATATCAATAGCTTGTATTGTTTAGCTTTTCCACATTCTAAGCCCTCGACAGCTCTTGTACAACAACAATGTTCTACAACGCAGTAATATATAAGTCAAGTCAATGACAACGACGGCGACGCGCCATACAATTCGAACCATACCAAGTACCTTCCAAACAGGTTTACGTGTCCCTTCAAAGCCGGGGTTCTGAAGACGAACAATAGGCTCTATCAATGTAGGGCTGGCGAACGTACTATTTGCCCAAATTCAGTCTCAAAAGAGCCTGCCTGTCATGTAAAGGGAAATAGGATGCAAGGATGATGCTAATCTTCAGGACGAAAACTAAGAAGGTAAATAACTACTAAGTTACAGAAAATTTTCAACGAGTTTTAGGTTAAAATTTACAACTAACACGCAAACTATCAAACTAGTAATACATTAAAGTTAAAACATGTTTTTTTTTGTTAAAACATTCTCCGTTAAGATCACGTGCTACTTCCGTCAGCCCTACAAATACAAAAACACAGAGTTAGTTACACTTTAGTTTTTTTTTCTTCGAATAGTATGAATAGGAGAGTGAATAGCGCCGGCCCAGGTAACCCGATCTAGAGACGTGACTAGTGATGGGCAATTCTCGAGAATATTCTCCTTGCGAGAACTTTGCTGTTAAGTTCTCGAGAACATTCTTTTGGTAGGGAATTTACGAGAATTTAAAAATTGGATGACTTTATTGAATCGGTTTTTTTTTAGAGTAATAGTTTTTAGTGCATTTTAACGTTTTACGAAGTTTGAGTTTAAAATAAACTACACCACAACTTAAATTCTCAGTAAATTCTCCTGAGCGAGAACATTCCCGAGAATATTTCCGAGAAAATTCTCATAAATTCTCTTAAATTTCGTATGGAGTAATGTTAAAGTACGATTTCTGTATTAAAACGAACTTTATGAGTTTAAAATAATCAGCATTAATAAAATGAATAAGAAAACAACATTATAAGAAAGGTTTATGGTGCAAATAATTAAAAACAAAATAACAATCAAAAATAATTTTGACGCAACTAAAATCGAATTTGACAATCGCGACTCCATGTGGTACTTGTTTGCCCTCCCTTGGGATTTTATTTTAGAGCCGGAGGCGCGCAGGGGGGCGGCGTCGACGTGTTTTGATATGGAATTTTTCACTTTTTGTATGGAAAATATAAAAAAATATTACCTACATGTTAACTTTTGGGGGTTTAAGGGTTTTTTATAAAGGGGGTCGAAATTTTCATTATTTTTGCGATAAGACACACCATTTTCGAGATAATATAAGCTAAAGTAAATAAGAATTTAAGCTAAAATGTCTATTGTAAAAAACCAAACTTGAGTATTTAGTAAAATTTGGTGTTTCCAACAAAATCTGACTATTTTTAAATGCGATTAAAAACGAGTGGAATAAAATTAGTTGGCATGCACTAAAATTCACACCAACACTTCGACTTCAGTGCAAAAACAGTACTGTATTTTTTTTTTCTTTTACTTATATCTCGAAAATGGTGCGTCCTATCGCAAAAATAATGAAATTTTCGACCCCCTTTAGGAAACCCTTAAACCCCTATATCCCAACATGTTAGTAATAATTTTTCATATTTTTCATACAAAAAGTGAAAAATTCCATATAAAACTAGTCGAGGCTGCAGCCCCTGCGCGCCTCCGGCTCTAAAAAAAATCACAGGGTAGAGTAAACAAGTACCATGTGCAGTCGTCACGTGATTGTCAAATTCGATTTTAGATATGTGTCAAATTTTTTTTTTTAATTTAGAGATTTTTTTTGTCAAAATAGCTTTAAGATTCTCATAGCCAAAAGTAGGGAATTTTATTGACAGTTTAGTTAGTTTAGTTCGGTGTACAAGAGAATCGGCACCATTGTCAAATTCGATTTTAGTTGTGTCAAAATTACCTATTTTTAATTTTTTTTTTTTTTTTTTTGTCAGAATAGCTTTAAGATTCTCATAGCCAAAAGTAACGAATTTTAGTGATAGGTTAGCTAGTTTAGTTCAAGTACAAGAGAATCGGCGCCATTTCTAGTCCGAAACATAATAAAGTAACGTTTTTTCAAGTAAAGTATAAAATAACAACAAAAGAAGTTTACTTTAAACCTTGAAATCAAAATATATTGTATAAAAATTTTGCAATTTTACTTCCATTTTTAAATTCTCGTATATTCTCCGTCGAAAAGAATATTCCAGAATATTGCAGAACATTCTCGATCCGAGAATATTCTCCGGGTGAGAATATTCTCCCGACCCATCACTAGACGTGACCCGCTCTCGCCTACATTGTTCGTGCCATACGATACTTTTGCTGGACCGCGCATAAATCACTAAACTTCGCGTCATGGTTGGTGAAATGTATCGTCTCCTCACAATTGTAACTGATACAGGATATTTTTATTTCCCAGAGGGGCCCGCGGCCAAACATTGCAGTAATCTAGTTTTTTCATGAGAAAAAGATGATATAGGTAATAAATGATTATGGCCAATTTAAAAAATAATATAATAAGAAAGATTGCATTCCAGTCTGTACATCCAATTTTTCAGTCCTCAGGTCCTTTCACCCTTAGTCCCGAGCTTCATAAGAGTAATTACCTCTGCTAGTACAAAGTTGGATGAACGTTGAATGCCCTTTAAAGAGGTTACCGACAACTAAACTTGAGACACATTCAATTTAATAGAATAAATTTGTATTACACACGAGATAAGGGTCAAAACATTGTGAAACCTTTCGTCAAATGCATATTTATCTTCATTTAGTCCAGGGTTGTTGAACTTCAACTGCATTGGTTCAGATAATGACAATAATATAACGATCTTTGATTCTACAGACAAATGCGAGTAGATACAGAGTTTATATGCAGCGATAAAAGGAAAAATAATACGCGATATTTTGGAAGACAAAACTTAAATGGGTTATTGTCACGATTATGGGCAATGGGCCAGCTTTAAAAACTTTTGCAATAAACTGGCGTGGCTTCTGGATGTGGTTTTGAGCAGAGCCAATTACCGTGTCCCAGTAGATAATATGTAGGTATGTACGTTGATTTTTATAGTAAAGTGCCATCGTTAACAAAATGCTAGTTCTACTTTAAGCAATGCTTCAGTCATTGTATTTCATTAATTATGTTAAGATCAATGACGCTGACCAACTTTCCTATTCAAATGTCTTGCAGAATGGACGTTACGTCCATTAATTTTTTACAATTGTCAACCCTACAAGGATTGTATAGCAACACCGCGACGAATGAGCCAATAATGGCTTTGATCCTATTCACAGAGTAAAGGAAACGTGACTGAGAGATTTACGTGTAGCTTTGTTGCTCATTACTGTAGATATCATGGGAAACAGGAAAAATAAAAGTAGGTAAAGCCAATAAATAACAACAACATTAACATTTCAATTAGCTAATCGTATTAAATATACATGCATAATTAATAGAATAATATGCATAATAAATTAATAATGGAACGTTTTGTAGTCCAATTTAGTTTGCTTGTGCAACTATAGTAATTATTTTCACACACAGTCCTAATTAAACAAATAAAAGTAAAAATGACCGTTTATGGGAAATTTTCAATACAATACCCTAACATAATATGAACATAATCATAAAAATTTTAAGTATCAAGAACAAATTGACGATCTACATTTAAAATAACATTATTCTCACCTTTTTATCGCATCAGGATCGCTATAAAAACACGTGTAGAAACTTAAACTAACGTTTCGTTTAAAATGTTAGGGTAATTAATGTAAATAGAGTTTATTTTCTGATAAAACTAACAAACACCACAGGGGTCGCGTCGTCCAACGAAACAAGGAAATTACGACCTAATTAAAGAACCCCATACTAATTAAATTGTCTACGACGACTTACTGTACATTCACGAAAACATTTGCGGTCAAGAAACTCGTTATACACCATTTTAAACCTTACATTTATTACAATAAAACTGGGGCTGTTTAAATATTGGGGCTGGGAATGGATGAGGATTTTTCGACTAGTTTCAAAGCACCACAGCACAGGCGCCACATCGTATCAGAAAACATGGAACTAACTGCGGAAATGCTAACCCGGTTTGAATGCTAAAATAGTGCAAGAACACGATTTAATAAATCTCCCCTAAAATGGGGTAGTTTTCAGAATTTGACAACTTTTTTATTCTCTGGGAAATTGAGTGAATGAGCGATTACTTCATTTATTTTAAGGTAAAGGTTCCACTTTTCAAACCAATGTTTTATTTCATTCAATTACATTCGAGGCATTTCGAGGATATTAATTAAAAACATAATACTTCATTTTATATCCTTGGGACCGCGCAACCCCGGATACGAGTTAAGCTTTTTGTTAGGGTAACCCGTTTATGAGGTTACCATTATCTGAAGTAACTCCTTGAATGGGTTCTATGCTTGAAACCCAGTAAAAGGGTTATCTCTTCAATATGAATAACCCATTGAAGGGGTTCTATACTTGAAACCCATTGAATGGGTTACATGATAACCCATTGAAAGGGTTACATGATAACCCATTGAATGGGTTCTATACTTGAAACCCAGTGAACGGGTTACCCCTTCATTATAATGACCTATTTATTATAAGGGTTTTGTTCGGGTTAACACAAGGTTATTCAACAAATGTGCGCTAAGTAGGTGATGGGTGGGGTGGCGCGAGCACCACGTACCATCCACCATCGCTAGTTTTGCTATGTACCTACAATAGTTCAAGCCAAGAGCTCAAAAAAGTGCCGTCGCGCATTTTATGAAAAAGTTGCTTCGGAATTTTGGCTTTAAATAAACTAGCTGCCCGCCCCGGCTTCGCACGGGTAGCACTAAGTACTTATCTACGGCGCACCTACATACCTACCCTACTTACCCTAACTAACTACCTACCTACCCATATAACTACTTACTTACCTACCTACATACCTACCTATCCTACCGACATACCTACCTACCTACGTACATACCTACCTCATTACCTACCTACCTACCTACCCTACTTTCACCTACCCATCCTAAGAACCTTCTCCTTACAATAACAAACACAGCAAAAAATTAATTATTAAATTAATAATGAATTAGCGAAATTCGTCCGTTCACGCGTGATAAATAGGGATTCATTTTTTATAGATAGTTAAGCAAAAATTTCAAAAAGCGAAGCCGCTATTAACTAAACTAATAACTCTTCTCCACCACTCAATAGTCAATAAGTCATCGTTGTCGAAGTCTTTCAGTTACTCAGAATAAGAACGCCAAAGTTGCCTAATTAACGCAAAAATCACCGTCGAAATGTAATAGGGCTTTAATAAGTGCTATTCCATTTTGCAAACTATGCCCATCATCGAGAGATCATATTACATTGCTCCGATCGGAATGTTGCGCTGTTATAGTTAAGAGAGTTGAAAGTATAACCCTTTTGAATGGCTTAGTTTAAGCCGTTCAAAAGGGTTACCCACATCGTATAGGTTTTTGATTAACTGCTTAGAAAAACCCTATCGAAAACCCTTTCAGCCGTTCAAATGGGTTACCCACATCGTATGGGTTTTTGATTAAGCCGTTCAAATGGGTTACCCACATCGTATAGGTTTTTGATTAACTACTTAGAAAAACCCTATTGAAAACCCTTTCAATGGGTAACCAAAATGGTCCCTTGAACTACTGAATTAAATGTGCAACACTAAAACAATTTTATCGAGCATTTCAAATATAACATGCCGACAAAAACCATTCAATTCATTGTCGTTTTTATCAAAGGTAGCGTATTTAAGCGTATACCTTCCATAATGGTCTGAACGACCTTGATAGTGTCTGCGTTTCAATGTTTCCGTGCAAAAATATTCGTTTTAAAATGATAGTGAGATGAGAGCTCGTGTTACGTTTTATTAGCTTTTAAACGGACTCTTTTGATAAACGAGCGTAACATTTTATGGTCTTCTCTTCACTTTACTTTATTTTTACACGACAAAATAAGGAAACGACATAATTCTTTTACTTGAAAGCATATTTTCTTTAAAAAAATATATGTTAAAAAACTTACAAAGTTAGTTAAAAGTATATTTTTGTTTTCAGGACCAGGGGCCAAGTCTACTAATTTACAAACATCACAATGGTCTCTCGATGGTGAGTTTTTGACAGATTTGCCATACCATATCTGTCAAAAACTCACCATCGAGAGACCATTGTGACGTTTGTAAATTAGTAGACTTGGCCCCCAGGTTATTTATTCTTGCCTTTTATTTTTTACCAATGAATGTTTGATTAGGTAAGAGAAGCTACGTAGGTACCTACATGGATTACGTGTTACGTTACGTTTAAGGTATTAAAGTGAAAGCACCTTAAAAGGTTCCTTGTGGATTCCGACAAGGTCGGCCCACCCTTTCCCCGCCTGTGGGCGCCTTAAAAGGCGCCTAAGAGATTAATCAAGCGAAAGGGCAGGAAGCATCAGCGTCCTCCTGTTTACTACTAATAAAAACAAACGGAGATCGAATCACTAATCCCCCTGTTAAGTGCCGATGAAGAGACGTACGGGTTGTTCAGCCAACGAAGTCAGAAAACGGCTAACGAAGGTTTGGATTATGACTTAATTCCTAAAAGAAGTAAATTAATAGTTCCGCGACTATCACACCTCTGTCTTCTATACAGTAGTATTACAGAGATGCAAATTCTAGCTCTCTTCATGGTTCTATTTACGTAAGCATCACGTAAAAGCCGGCTACACGTGACCAATAACACCTCATTTATAAAACATTATGCTTATCTACATTGGGTAGTACTGTACTAACACATTATTATGTCTATTTATGTACTTGGAATACCTTAGCGTCGAGTAACGAAGCTAGCTGTTAGCATTAGAACAGGTTTCACACAAAGAAATAGGTACAAGTTGAGTTCACACTTTTCAAAGGAATGTAACATTGTATGTTTTTTAATTTATATCGCCTACAAGAGATTTTGGTTAGTAGTTTGCTAGAATTTCCTCTGAGATTAAAAAATATACCACCACTCAATAGCTGTTCTAAGTTATTCAAGAAGTAGAGAATCTCAATATCATAAACTTGAGAGGTCCTAGTTATTTTACTCAAAGTTTTCAATTAATGGCATTCCAATATAAAGTCGTCTGATAGAAACGCTACATTTCACAGAAAATACAGAGAAAACTTCATGCAGTGTTATTACGACTGCATCAAAGTTTCAGCGGACGAGGGAAGTCTCATTAAGTTACCTTCACGAAACTTTCGTCAGGGAATATCGAAGAGGGTGAAATGAATAAATTAGATAACAATAAATGTATTGACGCCAATTTCTTATGGAACAATCACGCTGATCAATTGCGGGAGAACCTTCCGGCTATTAGGAATAGACGTGGGGATGGGGAAGCTGGTATTTAATATAATTTGTGTAATTTACTTGGTGATAAATTAACGTACGGAAGAAACGACATATATAATTAACTAAGTAATTACCTGTCCCGGTAATTAACACAGCTGCAATCAACAGCCTTGCGGAATTGGTTTTAAGTCAATATGAAAATACTCTTTACAATGGAATTTTATTTTCGTGTTACATTCATTTTTCCAATGAAAACTGTCAACTTGTATATCTAATTATTTTATAGAATCCAAAGAATCCAAAAATAAATTAAAATAACACCAGCTACGTCTGCTATCAATAAGTCTGCTTTGCACCTTAAAAATTTAGTTCTTTGAACTTTCTTCATTGAGATGCAGAACACGGTGTCAAGCCTCTAAATCTGGTGTAGCTCATCTCCAAATATTTGACCTTCAGTACATACAAGTTTGCAAGTCGATCGCTGTGCGTGACCTATGAGATCAACGCACTTTCAATGTGAAGTAACGGTGCCTCTTGAGTCCGAACTATTATGAAGGCAATTTCAAATCTATTGACATTTAACAACTCATTGATTTATGGCTCCGTGGCTTTTCTTTCCATATGAAACAATTTCCTGTACATGGTGCAAGTTTATACTTGTAATATTTTGTGGTTGCAGTGATTTTAGTAAAAATAAGATTGTTTTAAATTGATTGCTTAGTAAGCAATGATATTATATTTAATTTAATATCATTGTTAGTAAGAAAGTAAAATTGAAGTGTCATTTTCTGAACATTTTGCGTTTAATTATGTGGTGTTCTACAGGTTTGTAAACAAATAGTAAACAGGGATGCGGTTACGTGTACCTTCACGTCTCAATTAAACCACAAGACGTCGGGATAACACTGGTAGATTCTATTGAATAATTCACACAAATTAGCATAATTATTCCTAGATAATTATTTCTAAACTTTCAAGCAGAAGTTTCCTACATATAGGTACCTAACTCTCTATTCTTCACGAGGTAAACAACTTCACGTGAGCAACACACACAATTTTTTAATTTGTACACAGTATGCTTCCAGCAAGTACATATTTCCATTTTTGCACAGGCGAAGTCCCTATTGTGTCCCTGTGGAGTGTATTTGTATGTAAATAATAAATACATAAAACTTATTTACGATTCGCACAGGTGCAGGTAACACGCGCTGCTGGGTCCGAATTTATGAATATATTTCGTCGATAGGGCGTTTCTTCATTATTAAAGAACATTGAAAGGTGCATAGTATAAACATTTTCTTTTACGAATATCTCACACATCGTGGTAGATATTTAGGTGTGTTTAAAAACTACAATTCATGCAATTAGATATAATTAAACGTTCAACTACTTGAAACCGACTTCAGTCGAGCAATGAAGGACGTAATATTAAGTACAGTCCGCAAAACATACTCCATAATAGAAAAATGGCAAACGATGTTTACAAGGAAATTAAAGAGGGAAATAAAAGGAAACATTTCGGAAAACTCGGGCGCTGCGTGGTGCGGAAGGCAGAAACTTTTTTAAAGTTAAAAAGTTCAGTGCCGATGCCGGCGGAATAGTGCGCGATCTTAGTTGTTTGCACGTTTAAGGTGGAACTAGTCGCGGGCTCGAACTCAATGGTGGACATGGCCAAAAACCACGCTGTCTCACCTGGCATCGTGTTCGACAGAGATAGTATCAGTGATGAGCAGTTAGAAGCTGGTCTACATGGACAACTTATAGTTCGCACGCACAGAAACACCGTACCGACCAATTTTAGTAAAACGAGCGCGTCAAAAATGACGAAAAGGCCTTTGGAACAAAAGGTTTTTCTGAAAAAACCACTGCATAAATCAATTACAAATAAAGTTTATTGAAATCTTCGATAATTTTTCTGTGTCGGTACGGATTTTGTTTTCGAGATTTCACACTTCTTGTATTACTTATTTACGCCCAAAGTTGCGTTAAAATTAGCAAGAAAAACAAATCTTTGTTGGCTTATAACTTTTTAATGGCTTTTTATTTTACTATTCTGCTTCCGTACAGACAAAATTAATAATGAGACCTAACGATATCATGTTAAAGTTTGAATGTAGGATGTCAAACAGTGGAATTAAACCCCTCCGAAGTTTGTATGGAAAAAATATCAAATTGTTTCACGCTCCAGGCTTCTGGTTTTTACTTCAATTAACTATCACCAACGAGTAGTTCTCGTGGTGAACTTATGATTGATCTCTTATATTAACGTCTAATAAATTATTCCTTACGTAGTCAAAGGTTTCATATAACCTAAAATTCCAAGTTTCAAAGTACACGTCACACCACTCGTCATTCACAGATTTACTTTATTTAATTTTTGGTTTATAGACTAGCCAAAGGAGATGCGTTTAATTTAAACTATAATTCCATTTAGCAAAATTATCTGCCAATATTAATTTTCATGTCCGTAATTCATAAAATGTTGTATTTTAAGCTACAGCCTGAATTAACTAACAAGCTTTGAAAGCCTCGACAAAGGTGTTAAAAGCTTTTGGAGTACAAGGGTAAAAGGTACCAGCAGCTATATTTATTTTATGGTTACAACTGGTTGCACTACTGCGAACATAATTTTCATGCCTTCTTCCTCCTACACATAAATCTAGCATCGTGTATGTTTACTGCTAGACTACCAAACATTTTACATAATCATGCTGTTTTTAACGTAGTTATTATGCCTAAGCAAATAAAGAACTAGACGACTAATTTATTATTCAAGTTCTTTTTATATTTGTTTTATGAAACGACAGACGAAGTTTTATTTACTTTAACTTTCGCGCAACCATTATGCAGTAACTACATACTTAGGTAATTCTTAGCAATTTTATAATAGACGTAGACGATCACTTTTTTGGAAGTTACTGTCATTCTTAATTTCCTTGTTCCTGAACTTAGTCATTTGTGCAATTCAATAAGCATAATTTGATGCACCTAATACTCTAATTCAATTTGGAGCTTTTACAGCTAATCTACACCAGAAAATGTTTCAGCAGTTACACCTGTTTAATGTATCTACCAGTCTATCAAACGTATTGTCCGCATGACGATTGACAGGTTTATAATTAGAGCTACCAAACCCCGCTCTACAGCTTTGTATACAAAAGTGGCGACACCATGGCGCCACACGCGATCCCACCCTTCCGACTACAAGTACTTTCACCCTACGTAATTCAACCCATGGACAAATGTCAGTTGATGACAGATAATATAGGACTCGAATCATTCGGTCTTTCATTCAGTTCCAATTACAGGTTGTTTTCCGTTATTTTATTCAGGCTGGCTCAGCGTGCATCATTTGTGCTGTTTGTATCCTTTGTCGACTGCGTCCACCGCCCTTTCTTTGATGTGGGTTCTGTACATTATTACTGCGGCAATTTTTAGTTTATTCATTAATTTAAGTTGTTTATAGACGCAAGGTAGCAGGGACAAAGGCGATGCATTTTTTGCTTTTTCTATATTGTAGATTAATTGTAGGAGAACTTTGATGAAGGCATCCTGAATAATTTAACACAGTAAAAGCTGTTACCTACCTTTGTAGGTACTCGTAACGTAGAGTGTACCTCAAGCTAAACAACAGCATAGCTCGCCCCCTTGCAAGTGCAGATAAAAAGGCCTAAAAGAATATAGCGCGGCAAAACGACTAACACACTGACTGTTTGATTTTGTTTTGCGGCTTTGGCCATATTGTTCCCTCGCTTTCGCACGAGTCTCGTCTAAAAAGGGAACACAATACCCCTATTCTTTGTTTGGTCCCCCCCACGTCCCTTTGACCTCATATGCAGCAACTTTCGCTATCTCACTGCATACTTTATTCGCTTCATGTTCATTCAATATGGTATATGGACGTCATTTATCATACAGGGACAGGCACAGCCGTTTAGGGGAAGTGTTGTCATCAGCAGCATTATGTGATTCACAAATTATGAATCCTAAGACAGATTTGACTGAATATTATGTTTAAAACTGTCCGTAATACAGAAACAGCAGTTGATGGTCCCAATTTGCAAGAGTGACTCCTGATTTGTTTTTATCTCATTACGGTAAAAGCGTTACTCTCGAAGGCAATACTGTCGAGCTTTATCAAAGCGTGGGAATGAAAATTCATGAGAATCAAGCGACCAGCAGTTCCGGGAAGCTAATATCGTAAATCGTAACTAGACTACAAACTACAGGTATAATTTCCTTCAGTACCTATAATTAGGTAAAAAATGTACAAGTAAAATGAAAGGGTATGAATTCGATTTCTACAACATCATTTAAGTAGGTATGCAACATAAATCTGACAGTCCCATATTCGATTAACTTACAAACTCGATATCACGAAGTTTTTATTAAATGGCAACAATTTGTCGACGGGGCGCCAAACTGTCGTGCGTCGCCGTCGGCCATCTTGATCTAATAATGTTGTAACTTGTAAAACCATTATCATTACGGGACCTTTAAAATTATAACGCTAAGGTTTATTATCGTACGGTGTTACGGTGTAGTTTATTGACATTGGTTTAGTTTATAAGTGGAGGTGGTATTTTCTGCTGCCTTTCTTCCTCCTAATAAATAAAATTGATGAAATTGAGGAATAAAATTGATCCAGTTTATTTTTATTTTTTTTCGACATATGACTTATTATAGGTACTTAAACCTAACTAGGCATAAAATTTTGATCGAATTCACCCTGTTCAATTAATAGGCATATAAATTGAACATTTTCTCCTAAGGACAGTTAGTCTGACACAAAATTATTAATCGAACTATTCAAGAAAACTATCGCAAATGCCGCATCCAGCGCTTCCAAGCGCTTTTCAATCCACGTTAAAATCCAGAGGGTTAAAGTTTTTCCATCGTACTTTCCGTCAATTAGCGAGGGGAATAATTTGATCGAGAATTTCCTGTCTACTGTTTTGTCGCGGAGCGCGCACTAAACGAGGCAGGTAAAGTGCTTGTTTTTAGACGGTTATAAAATTAAAATGAAGGAATTTATGGAGGGTCGTCGTCGAGATTGTTTATGGTCAAAATGATATTTTCTAGATAAATTATTATGTAATTTACCAGAATAAATCTGATGAGAGCACGTTTTCTTTCTTTAACCCATTTTCAAGCCCTTTTGGGGACATTTTGTCTCATTGTGTCCATATGTGCCTTTTGATATAATCTTTCCAAGGTAGGTAGGTAATTAACTTTTGACAGCTAAAGTTTCCGACTCGATTTCGAATTCAAATTCATGTTGAATTTAATCGAGATAATAATTAAAATTAAATAATTGAAATAATATTATCATCGAATTCATAATTCGATGAAAAAAACAAAGTGCCCATAAAGCATTGCATGCATTTTTTCACTTTGGTTTTTAATGGTAATAATATTTATTACGTAACTTCTTATGCGTGTATGTATAATAAATGTCAAAAGTTGAATGAATGTTTGAAAATAGTATAATCCATTGCAGACATACGTTCGAAAATATAGTCAGCTCAACAGCGTAGGTACCTAAATACCGCAAAAAAGTTAGACGTACGCAATTACGCCGCAGGTACCTACTCTATCTTAATATAATTATATAAATCTCGTGTCACAATGTTTGTCCTCAATGGACTCCTAAACCACTTAACCGATTAAGTATAATAAAATTCGCACACCATGTGCAGTTCGATCCAACTTGAGAGATAGGATAGTTTAAATCTCAATTTATAGCCGCAATTTTAATTTATTGCTAATTAGGGCTACCCATGCGAAGCTGGGACGGGCAGCTAGTAGTCTAATAAATATGTTACTATCTTATTAGTTCATTAGTATAATATTATTATTTTAGCCGAAAACTTTCTCAAATTAGTTTCAGGGCTTACCGAGTTTGTTCAAGCTCGTACCTAATTAATTTGTTCTTTGAAAACATTCGTTTGAGGTTCTCCCTTGCCTCGGGCGACGGACCTTATACGTCAGACAAAACATCCCTCGCCTCATGTTAGTCCAAGGTAAATATTACAGAGGCATCTGATACCTTCCTACCATGTTTTTCTTTTTACCGAATAAACATTGATGTGATTAGGATGAAAATGTATTCAATTTTCTTTATCTTATTCTTACTGTAGGTAATTATGTTGACAAAGGTCGAAGATCGCGTCGTTTCTTTGTTAAAGTTAGAGGTACAAAATATTGAAGGTAAAAGAACAAAGACCGCTTGAATTAGAAATAGCTGGTTCTCCTTGGTAACGGAGGACTAGGGCTAAAGAACTGCCTAATTGAATCTATACATACAAATCTACTTACATAGGTAGATACCAAAGTCTACAAATGTCAGACCAAATCGGTACAGACCAAATCGGTAAAACTACACCTCCGCTCTGTGCATACACGCTCACACGCACACCTTTACAACCATTTACAATAAAACTAAAACTAACTTAGTGAAAAATTGCCAAAATCTAATCAAATCTTATACTAGGTACGTCATCAGAAGAAAATGATGAAAATGATGGGCAAGCGAATAATAAATAAAATAAATAAATTATCGTTTATTCTCAGGTATTAACCCATAGCAATAATTATTACAATGCATTGTTATTAAAATATTACATTATAATAAATTAAATTAAATTACAATTAAAATTAAATAACATTAAATTAAATTACATTATTAAAAATAACATTAAAAGTACAAGATTAAATCATTATACAGGGTGGCAGGGACATCGACGCGAAGCCGGTTACCATGGATTCAGTACATGGTTCTGAACCCCCCTGCGTTGAAATTTTTCGTCGGTTATTAAAAAAAAAATCTGCTGTTTCATAGAAAAGTGCAATACCTACTCGGTCAAAATGTATGGAGCAGCTGATTTTTTTTTTAATAACCGACGAAAAATTTCAACGCAGGGGGGTTCAGAATCATGTACTGAATCCATGGTATCAGGCTTCGCGTCGATGTCCCGGACACCCCGTATTAATATCATAATAATTGCAATGCTTGTAAAAAGCTGCTAAGTCATAAGTACTAACATAACATAACACCAACTTTGTACACTTAGTTCGCAATAAACGTTTTGACTTTGACTTTGACTTTGATTTTACTTATTTCGTGTCTGGCTCAACTTATAAGAGAACTAGCTCTTCTCCGCAGTTTGGCTCGCGTTGATGTAGATTTTTCTAGATGAAAGGTTATGTCGTTTTCTGTACGACGCGACGTGTATAATTTCATAAAACAAACAAACAAACTCACTTTTGCTTTAATAAGTATAGAAAATGCTGTGAAAGCGGGAATGTACAGGGTGTGTTGGGCGTAGAATCACTTGTGGGAGAGACGCCATAGGTAACCGCGGACAAATGCGGTGAACCACTTTTCACCCACTATCACTAATACCACTATGCCTTTAGTAATGAGGTTGAAAATTGGTTCACCGCCAGTGTCTGCCATGGTACATTTACTCGTGGAGGCTAGAAAACCTTCAAATTCTCCCAATTCCTCGAATGAAGTCTACCAAACCTTCCTACACTAAAAACAGAGTATTTACTAAGGCTAACGCAAACGTAATAAGTTATTCATCAAGCTAACTCTGCGAAGTTTTCTAGCCTTTATGAATAAATCAAGAAGTCAATCTATTTTTCATAGACCCTGGTTTATTAATGTAAAGGATAAAGTAATGAATTGAGATTAGTGTTATGTGCTGAAGGGTTGCCGTTATGTATTCTGTTAGGTGTAGGAGCAGGTTGATGTTTTATTTATTTTCCACTAGCTCCTGCCCGCGACTTCAACCACGTGGTTGTCGGAAAATATCCCGGGTACGTACCTATTACCGGGATTCAAAGTACCCTATGTGGTAATCCAGTACCCTAATTACGACATTGCTTCATAAGTTCGAGAAAAAAATCTGCTCAATTTTTTTTTTCGAACTTATGAAGCAATGTAGTACCTACTAGCAATCTGTTTCAATTCATTTCAATTTTTTATTGATCGTGCATTACGTAATTAGGGTACTGGTTATACACTATCTGTATGCCAAATTTCGTCCAAATCCGTTCATCCGTTTTTGCGTGATTGAGTAACAAACATCCAAACAAGTAAGCATACAATCATATTTATAATAAGGATAAGTAGTAGGTACGCACGAAGTTCGGCTTTTGGAAGTAGAAAACACAGATTTTTCTTAATTTTTTAAAAATAAGTATTGGAAATTATTTCCTTCTTCGTAAATTGAATAAAAAGGCGGGTAGAACACATGCCTTATTTTTCAGGCAGTCGCGATATCAGCTTGCTTACTGGCAAATATTTTCACAAATACTTTTATTTAACTAGGTGACAAACTAAAACACCCCTACGTTATTTTCTCGCTTTTGATGGTATTTTAATGGGCAAGATAATTTTGGAATCAAATAAAATAGTGCAGTCATCCAAATCGCACCAAACACATCACCAAACCAACGCATAAAGATAATCCAGTTCACTCATTTCTGCAGCGATCCAATTTTCTAGGACGACGGTCTTTTATGCTGATGCAATGAGAGTGCAAGTAGGACGAGCCCGCTAGAACTCGCATGACGTGCATTGTGTGACGACGTAAGAGAGAAACTTATGTAAGGACTCCTTATGTCACGCGTCAACCTTACGTGGTAGCTTCATAGAGGAGTTATTATACTACAGCACCTTGGCTTAGGCATAACTAGTGAGGAAACTGTCGAGAATGAATTTGGATGGCTATAGAATTTCCTTATGATAGATGATTTTATTTCTGTAAGTAGGTATCACAAGGGTACACATCAAGCTATACATTTCCAGTTTAAGCTGACCTCGCATTGTACAAATCGTTTACAATGCGAGATCACGATAAACTGGAAATGTATAGCTTGATGTATAGCCGTGCGTACAACCACTTTTACACGTCATCATATTTTCTTTTTTAAACTATATGAGGTCGGCTTTTCCTACCTGACTACTCTATGAAGAAAGACCGAAATAAACTCAGAGGTCACAGTCTCTTTTAAAGTCCAGACATAATCTTGGTCAGATCATGTGTAGACCATGTAGATTGGTGTCTGTAGTGGTCATTTGAGGAAAGAACCACACAGATTGAGTGGACCTGTCCAGTCAGTGCACGCATTTGTCAGTAATCGTGGAGCTAAACTCAGAACTTAAAGACCGAAAATGGAAATCTGCCGAAAGACCACAGAAAATGGATGGCTAAAAGATTAGTGGAAGACCAAAGAACAGATGGATGGATTGTGTGGAAGATTTTATGGCTAGAAAATGGGTGGATACTGGCATGACCGCTAATAGAGATGGACAGAATAAGATTGTTGCGTACGCCGACCATAAATAAATAGGGACATTCACCAAGGTTTAAGTACCTATCCCGGGTAGATACAAGTACAACACAATTAGACAGAACTACGACTATTAAAACTTTTTATTACTTATACAAGCAGCATAAAAAAACACAATTAGGACTCCACGCAGACTTTGCACCTACTTGGAAAATATTATAATTATAAATGGCACTGGCCATATTTCCGACATTTTAAATGTTATATCAAGGGACTCCACGATTTAAAATTAGAACAATAAGTGCTGGAAGCCTGGAACACGCGTGACCTTTCGCCTTTTGCCATTTAAGTTCCCTTTTGCCATGTTCTTAGTGCTAAAGCTTGAATTTGTGGTAATAATAATATGTTACTTAAATACTTGCTCCTTTCTATTTTCAGCTGCCATTTTCCGACTTACAGTTTGTATAAGGGTATCTGATGCAACGGCACTCAATGCAACTAGGTCACAGCAATTACTCGAAGGACAATAGCGAACAGGATGCGCTTGACGACACAATCTGCGTTTCTCAGGACATGTGACGTCATAATACAGTACAGACAAAGCCTTTTGATTTCAGGCGCTTGGGTGGTTTAATCTGTTGGAAGCTGGTAGAGATGTAGAGGGTTACCAACTTAACTTGGTTCTTTAGGGTGGCGCTGCTAGCAAAGGAAAATGCCAAGTGTACGTCAAATCCAGTACATTTTAATTTAGTTCTCTCTTTTGCCGTCTACCAAGTTAAACTGGTTATAATGGTCGAAGCCTTGAGCTTTGTTAAGACATAAAGTAAATACGAATTTGATTACTTAGTTAGTTAGGTTTGGGGTTCTGGGAAACTGGTCTTATTGATCTCGTTTAATACGTGAGTTATGTACAATACGGCTATATAACTTGGCAGTTCTGAAGTTCGCGCAGAAGGCTGCGCAGTAACATTTTAGGAACCAAACGGTGACATGAGGCGAGTGTGAGTGAGAGAACACATGCGCACAAGTTCTTAGCGCCTATGTTCAGAACAGTTAAAGTTAAATATAACTTGGCTGTTCTGTACAGACGCCAGCACATCAAGTTAGTATAATCTGGCAAATTTCTTTAATAGATTTTCAACTTTATCGCTAAAGAATAAGGTTCAATGTTGATGGAGTAGGTTGATGTGCTGGCGTCTGTACTTAGTTGTGAAATAGCCCTTTCGCTATCATATTATTATCGATAGCCATGACGTTTTTGTGATACGAAGTCGAAAGAACATGCAACATGCTAATGGGCTAAATGGATTATCGATCAGTCGGTTATTAGCTTTGGCTGTTACCAAAGCTAACTGGTAAAGCTCGTCAAAAATTTTCTCCGTGAAAATTCCTTATTTCTAATGAGCTTATCATACTAATAGTAAGTAATTAACTGTTTATTTATTTTACCTAGATGGTCCTAGTTTATCATTTTAACTCCCAGTTACAACTATATTATATATGGGGCACGCCCATAATGCCTGGAGGCTTTTATTTAGATATTGTTTACGTTTAGTTTTTATTTTTTATTTCTGCCTGAGTATAGTCCTCGATGTTTTTGGTTGGTATATTGGCGTGTGCTAGCTATATGAAAAGTGAAAAGGGACGGAAGTGTGTAACAGGAAGCCGGGGTAGCGCGCGCTATTTGATTTGACCAATGAGCGCGCGCGGTGCTAGAGTTGGCTCCAGATGGTACCAACACATTTTCCGAGAGTAATGTCAGTGTCAGCCAAGATGCCAGATGTTACAAATCTTATTCGACTACTGTAAGGCTACCTGTCCACTGGAGCGGAGAGGAGAAAAGAGGAGCGGAGATGTGCCAATATTAACCAATAGAATCTTGACTCCGCCCCTGAGTTTAGATCAGTGATCCTGAGTCAAGATTCTATTGGTTAATATTGGCACATCTCCGCTCCTCTTTTCTCCTCTCCGCTCCAGTGGACAGACAGCCTAAGGCTCGCTCGTTTTTTTATCCAAACGATGGTAAGGAACTAATAAGAACATAACTGTTACTTACTACTTACACATGTAATCAGCCATAGCTTGAGCTTCCCATACATAAGCAGCTTTAAAATTCGAACTTAATCTTCACTCCACGTAAACACACAAATAATATCATCACAAGTAGAGCAATTAAAAACTCTTAGCGGAACTTGCCTGAGCGGTTGCTTCCGAGTTCCGAGCTGAAATGGGGCAAGCGGCCAAGGGGCATGGCAGAGAACGAACAATGCGAGCCTTTTCCAATTTCAAACTATTAGAAAGACTCGGAATGGGCACGGAATCGGCTCAGCTTAGTGTGATAGTGCATTATGGACTGGGCAAGGTATGCTTTTGTTGAATGTGGTATAGGAAACTGGAGGCTCGTGGCTAAAATACTCGTAAATGATAACGGCCGCACGGGTCGATCTATGGTTTAGCTATGCTTGACACAGTCAGTTCGTGGATGGGTGATCATCAATTTCATACCGAGATCCCTCTGTGCCTCGGAAAGGACGTTAAACTTTTGGTCCCGGCTGTCATTCGTAGATCTTTGACAGTCGTTACGGATATTCAGAAACCTAAAATCCGAACAACCGGTTTTACTGAGTATTGTGTTACCCAGTAATTGCTGGGTTGTGGAGGTCGAATAGGTAGTTGCTCCATGTAATACTGATATTCAGCTGTTGGACTGGAAGCCGACCCCAACACAGTTCGGAAAAAGCTAGTCAGATTGATAGTTTTGAAAAAGAAATATCTAGGCCCTAGATATTCCTTTTTCAAACCAGTACATACATTACTATGCCCTAGATTCTAGGGCATAGTAATGTATGAGCTAGGATAACAATCTTGTATTAAGTCTTTTTTGAATAACCTTCTTGTTCTTGAAATTGGCAAGGTCTCGTGAACCCTAAAATTCAAATAACTTAACCAAACTGGAAATGTTTTGTTTGAGAGTCCTTGTCTTTATTGGCCTTAGGGTAGAGGGCTGTATGATGAAAAGTGAGTCTGTAAGTATACCTACTTACTTTTCATCATAATAACCCTGAAAGATGAAACAATTCAACATGGCCTCCAAATTCAGACAGATAAAAAACTCTAGATTGAAAAAAAACAAAACCTTCAATTTACACGAGCATGTTTCAGTTTCAGCTAAAACCGATCGATGATTGGATTTCGTATCCCAGGGACTTTCATCTGAAAGTTTTTATTTTTATTTTGACCACGTTTATATACCTACTAGACCAATTTGTATCAAATTGCTGTGGCGAGGTGCCGATATATGGCGCGTGCCGGAGTAGGGGCACCATGTCTCATGTCGCGAAGCTTTTTTTAGGAATTTCGTTTGTCTATCACCGTTCATTGCTGCATGTCGCGAAGCTTTTTTTTTGGAATTCCGTTTGTTTATCAGTGTTTCATTGCTGAAAATGTCCAAAATGTGAAGTTGGTCAACTCATAGGGCTCCCGAAAATGGGGCTCGTGACTACGATTTGCTTGGAGGCCCTGCATGACACTCTCACAGACCAGAAATTATGGCACAAAAGGAAGGATGGAGGGGCCAATGCATAAGCAGCCTATTATGTTCCCACTGCTGGGAAACAGGCCTCCTCTCGGCGAAAGGGAGTGACCGTAATCCACCAAGCGGGCCCAGTGCGGGTTGGTAGATGTCCTATGTCTTCTAATTTTGTTTCTAAGACATGCCGGTTTCCGCACGATGTTTTCCTTCACCGTTTTGAGAGCAGTGGTGATGAAATAATTTACACAAGGCAAAGTGCCTGTCAAGGTTGGAACTTAAGAATTACAACTCGTAAGTCGCGGCTGTTACCACTGAACCACCACTGTTGTCAGGCTGCCAATGACGATGAAGGTGGCTCGTGCAAGTGAAATCGCTAATCAAATACCGTTCAGAATGGGTTTGTAACAGATCAACCCTTACTATTTTAGAAGTCTAGATTTTTGAAGTCCCTCCCCAAATGTCAAAGAGTTACCCGGGTAACAACGGACTGACATCTTGATCCAAAAATTGGTTCTTTATTCGTGAAATATAGCTGCTCAATCCATATTCAAATTTTAAACTATACTTAAAGGTTCGTCTATTATCCCAAGACTCTTATCATAATTGGTCACAAGTCACAACACAGGGGACGCGTGACTATATTTAGATGACTTTATATCGGGACAACCGGGTTGCGGGCTTGCGGGTCAATCCGACCTAATGCGATGACGTCACTGCGACGGCAGCGGAAGGGTTAGATAACGCGTCAGTGCGTGCTCGTAAATCTAAGTGATCGAGGGTTGAGTCTTAGGAGTCGAAGGTCTTTAGCTGGTTTCGTTTAGTATTTTAAGGTTTTGACGAGGGTGTGGTGTTGGGTAAGTCTAGCGGTTGGAAAGAGGTGTGGCCAATGTGGTAAAAACCCGGCCACGAAGGGTTCCGTACCTTATTGAGATTTGAGATTGAGCAAAAAACGCCTAAAAATACTCGTTTCTTGTGTGGGGGCCCTTTCAATTATTATCTTAATTTTAATTTGCTGTTAAGTATAGCGGCAATAGAAAGTTAATTGACTCAGACGTGACTTTGCGGAAACCCATTTTAAATAAAATACTATAGACGATGTATATTTAGTAACCTAATCCCTAAAGAGTCCTAAAGAACCCTGTAAGAAATCGATTGGTGGCGACGTGGCGACAGTGCACTCTGCATTCGGTACTTGACGTGGCAACACCTCCTGTCTGGGTTCGCAACAGGTCAATCGACATCCTGGGGATGCCTCGTGAGAGGTGAAACACGTGTCGATTTCTTCCAGGGTTCTTTATGATTTAGCGGATTAGGTTACAGAATACGTCGTCTATTGTAGGTAGGTACTTTTATTTTTTTGGCAATAGAAATACATCTGTAAAAATTTCAACTGCCTATTACGGTTCATGAGATAGGTACAGCCCGCTGACAGACAGACGGATGCAGATGGACGGACAGCGGAGGCTTAGTTATTAGGGTTCCGTTGGGTCCCTTTGGGTACGAAACCTTAAAAATTATGTTGTAGACACCATTAGAACCTCGGGGTTTGGAGGGTAGGATAATAAGCCAATTAATTGTCCTTAATAGACTGATAAGAAACTGCTAACACCACAGAAAACAACGAAAAGACACATTAAAACTTGGCTAAGTAGGTATATACACTTTAGGAGCTATATTTCAAACAGCTTATCAGTTCTTCTTTTTCGTGTGACTAACCCTGGTGTCAGTTGTTATGCCACCCATGAGATATGAGAAATATCTGTCAGGCATGCCGGTTTCCTCACGATGTTTTTGTGTGAGTTTTCAGTTAAGTATCATTAATTTATTTAAACTGGATGAAAGATGCACGGAACCGGGAATATGGCACGAAAAAGTGGAGGCCTTTACCCAGCATATAGATGATTCCGGGCTGAGATAATAATTTAACCTAACCATTAAATAAACTACCACCGTGAAGCCTTCATGAAACAATCACAGAAACAACCTACGAATAATAAAAGTTATTCGTAGGAAACAGCACAGCGAACTAGTCACACAATCGATAGCGAATCGAATGAACTGTCTGTCGTCGCCACTCGACTCAATTAAAACGATAATTCAACTAGCTAGCTGCCTGAATAGATTGCCTTGTTTTGATAGCAAGACGAGTTCTTGTTCAGATATGGTGAGATCAGCTATCTAATTACGTACTTAACACATTTTCGTAAATGATTACAACTAATCTGTTTCATTGTGACAGTTCAACAACATTCATTGCATTATTTACGTTGTTGAGCAGATTTTTTTTCGAATTTACGAAGTAATGGATTAGCAATCTGTTTCAAAACGATTCAGATTCTGAGTCCTTACGATTGCGGTGGTAATCAATGATGAAATTAATCATTATTTACTTAAGTACTCTTAGTAAAGTGCCTGCTTGGTTTCGACTCCTACGAGTACGACCAACAAGTCGTAACTTGCAGCCTTTACCCCTGGGCCACCCACTGCTGGCACATATGCCAGTTAAATTAAACCCCAAAAGTAGGCAAGTATCGTTACAAATCATTACAAGAAGATTCGTTATTGATACAGGTTTATTTGAAATTTATGATTTTATTTGTCCGTAATTATTCCATTCAAAATTCAAAAATTCAAAATTCAAAAGTCATTTATTCAAATTAGGCTGAGAATCAGCACTTTTCGAACGTCAAAATTACATAAGACAGTCCCCCAAAAACGCCCGCCCTTCACCACTTCCTAGTGCTTTTGCTGGAGAGAAGAAGTGGCGCAACAAACTCCCCAGCAGCACAGCTGTCTGTTCAGTTAGAAAAAAAACTTGATTCTATACAATAGTATGCAAATAATTTACATTACTCAACACAAAACATTCAATAAAATATATGCCATAATGACAGCTAGCACGCGCCAATGTACCAACAAAAAAAAATATCGAAATCTAAATGCAATAAATAAATTGTACAATAACTATTACTTATTGATTGGTTAACACGAATATTTCTCAGACTGGGTGAGTATCACAATCACAATGGCATGCTCCCAAAATTGTGAAGAAAAACATGGAAAACAGGGAAACCGGCATGTCCTTAGAACCAACAATTCGAAGACTTGTAACATATACCCGCACTGGGCCTGCGTGGTGTATCACGGCCCACTCTCACCAAGAGGAGGCCTGTGTCCCAGTAGTGGGAACATTATAGGCTGTATTAGGCATATTGTGTATTCCTAGGCTGGATTATGAGTGATAGGTTTTCAGGACCACTACTTGCAGCAAATAGAAAAGTGAAAAGGAAAGAAGAACAAGTAGATCTAATAATGAACAGTAACTGCAGACCTGCAGCATCTAAACATGGCTGAAAATCTAAATACATAATTATAAAATATTGCAAACGCACGCTTTAGATTTAGTTGCACTTTGCAGTAAGTAACTTTGTTAGGGTCGGGCTCAAAATAGGCTCCTAGGAGTTTTCTATTTCTGGCGTAGGTAACCCTTTTACGGTAACAACTTTAAAGGAGGTTGTTTGGGTCCCGCGGTTGGTCGAGGATGATAAACAACGTAAAATTCGACGCTTAATACAGGGTCAAATTAAATTAGCTAGTGAAACTCTGCAGAAGTGTCACGTGATGGTTATCGATACCCTAACAAGATAAAACAAAGGAAAACATTTTTTTTTCAACTCTTATTGAAGTAGCAACACTACCAGCGGTCGCTGTCCCCTAAAAAAACTACAAATCTTAAAAAAAAATTGCGATACCGTCACGTCTTCAGAGTTCTGCTAGTTAATTTAATTTGAAATCTTACCTATATTTTAAATGGTTTTTGTTTTTTTTTTACGTTGTTCTCACCATGTATGTAGAAGCAACAAGAATAATGTACCCAGGTACAATGTACCCATGTATGTTTTGTAACATCTACATATATTATTTAAAAAAGTGTCCTTGAAGTTTCTTGTCTGTTCTTCTCCACAGATATCTACTTTTTGGAATGGACAACTAGCTTCAAGTTTCTGACTAACTAACCGACTCTTTGACAATTCGAAAGTGCCTGTAAATGGTGCTTTGAGTTTGAGTTTGACCCTACTGCTTCAAGGATCTAACGACGTTGTCAGGGGTGCGCTGGTGGTAAACATTTGTGTTGTGCAATTGTTTTTTGGAAATGTCACTTGAAATGTATTCAAGAAACAATATGGCATTCGTTCTGATTTTGACCACGCGCCACATTAACCTTGTAGCGCTGTACCTTACTAAAGGAAGGGCTATAAGGCCCTTTGTTGTAGGTTCACACACGTTTTTCTTGCCGTGAAAAACTACGGTTTATTTGCCGTGTGTATGCACGGTCGTCAGTGTTGTATGGATCACTATGGAAGCTTGTTGACAGACACGTTTTTTCTACGGCGCGGTTTATACGCCGTACCGTAAAAAAACCGTGCCGTGTACAAAAGGGCTTCAGTCCGTGAGTATATTCCCCATGAAATTTTATAGGACATTACTGTTATTTGGAATTTTATAACCATCTCCACCATGGGTAAATCCATATCCCCTTACCTATTTACAGTCAAAACATGCTACCGGGAAAAAAAACAAGCTAGTAGCTACACCTAAAGAAACTCCAACTACGCAACTCGTAGTAAAAACTCAATGTTTTCGTAAATATCGTAAACCCGCTAAGCGGCTTGTAAATTCGATACGACAGGGTCGTAAAAGCTCACGATTTTGTTGTTTAGATATATGTAAATAGAAACGTACTAAGTAAACTAGCTGATGCCCGCGGATGCGCCCACGTCGACACAAATTATTATTCTTAAATAAAAGTTAGTAAGCCTAAGTTAGTTCTTATAGCATCAGCTATCTGCCAGTGACAGTCCCGACAAAATCGGTCCAGCCGTTTCGGAGATTAGCTGGAATAAAAGGGACAGACAGACCACAATAAAAAAAAAATGTTATATGGACCATAAATACTTTCATATTATTATGCATTTAGTAAAAAACTGTTATTTTGACATTACTAACAGACACTTCAATTTTATTTATTTGTATGTATAGAATAGATAAAATGTAACGTCTCGCGTCTATTAAAGTACCCTCGTTTTATAGCGCAAATCGATAGGAGCATCCTGGAGGCAGTGGCGGTGCGGCTACGTTGTTGCGTGCGGCACGGGAATGTGGGATGCACTTTGACATTTAGGCATTCTCTTGTAGATACGAGTTCTTAAAAGAAACATAAGCTGCTAAAAATGTTTGTGAAAAGGAAGAGCATAGGACCTTTCATATACTAAAGTAGCCAAAAGAACTGTGTATTTTTGTGGTGTTAAAATACAGGTATCCTCCTCGCAACAAGCCCTTTCATTTGATAATTAATATAATTATTATGTAACGTGGTACCGTTTGCAAAACAATTTTTTATTTGCTCTCCAAAAGTGACCCTCGTATTGAAAATTTATTTATTTACGTTACACGTCCGTGTTTGGGTCACAGAAATACATTATGTGTACCAAACAGCTTAATCGGTCCATTAGACTCGGAGCAAATTGGCTGTGACTGACGGAAAGATAGACAGACAGACATACGAGTGATGCTATAAGGGTTCCGTTTTTTACCCGACTGCCCCAGAAGGAGGGTAATGTTTTTCCTTTAGAGGTACGGAACCCTAAAAATGGTAGGTACTGTAATTTTCAGGTTTTTTTTAAGGTCTCCTTCAAAAACTAGAGCGGTGATTACGATTATTTAACTTATTTAAACTGCAAACATTTCCCGTACCGCACGAAATAACGGAGACGCTCCCATCAAGAGTAGGTCACTATCTGTTTCGAAATACATGTTCAAAAGCTTGACTGTCGACTCCTGTACAACATAGATGAGTAGGTACCTACCTAGATGCCACATCGTCAATCGTTCCTTACACGCGAGTTCACGCGACGTCCATTGTCTTGAATATTTCATTGAAATTCTATTGATTTCTGTCGAAGCCTGTCTGAACTTCTGAAGTCGTTGTTTTTCAGTCAAATGATATGAAAGGTAAACAAAGTTGTTTACGTACTTAGATGTTTGATTAGAGATGCAAATATTGAAATTGGATTGTTTTATTAACGAAGGACGATGGGACGTAGTAGGCACCTACTTCTTAATATTATACGTATGCTTACACTCCTTGTATGCATGTAAAGCATAATAAGTACCTATTACGCTTACATGTAAAAAAATGATGAGACTAGACTAGACGACAGTTAAAGACAAGATTTTTTTTTCAAGATAAGTTTTTACTATGGTGGTGACCCTATTTAATCAATAAGGTTCATCTAGTTACCGTTTCTGCCTTTTTAGGGTTCCGTAACCGAAAGGTGCCAAACTCTATTGTGTAAGATAAAGATAGAGGTAATTATTATTTCGGTAACCTGTATTAATTTTACTATAGTTAAGTATATTCAAATAAAAATGCCTGTAAAAAATATAAATGTTGAATAGGTTCCCGTATTAATCTTACCGGTTTCGGTCCCTGCCAAAAACTAAGGATGACAATACAATTACTATTCTACACTTCAGTATCTAGGTACCTACCTATGTATTGATCGGTAATAAAAAGGTCAATGCCTGCCTGTACAAGTAGCAATAAAGTATTATGTATTTAACTTACATAATACATATTACCCGTAATCGTAATATTATTACGATTACGGGTAATAAGGTAATTAAAACGGTTATTACGGTTACGGGTAATTACGATTTGCTTGTTTAGATTATAAATTATTGTTGTTGTTTAGTGTTATTGATTACTCAGAATTACAATGTAATTTTTTTATGAATATTTTAATGTCTATGGATTTACGGTTTTGTTCAATTATTTCGAATTTTCGATTTCGAGTCGGACTCATTCGGATTTCATTGTAGTTTTATAAATTGTTGCAGAGGCCCAAGATATAATTAAATCAAATTAATCAAATTTATATTATATAATTATATTAATAGGTAGATATTTAGTACCGACCTTATTCTTTTTTCATTTTTATTGTTAGTGTTTATCTGTGGAAACTTGTAAAAGGCCTTCAGTTTTGTATTGTTTAAGACCACTGTGTAAGTTAGCTGTAAGTTTCCCGAATAGAATAAAATAAATAAATATTATTATGTAAAGTTTTTGTAAATTATAGGTATATAGGCACCTACATTACTCAATTATAACTTTGGCAACAGCTGTGGTAGCTAATGTAATTTTGCAACATCATTGACGTCAGAAAAAAATCCAATAAAACGAATATTAATTTTAGTTACTGCATGTGGTTCTTTTCTTGCTCGAATTAATAATTGTCGAGCGGTATGCAGATACCTACCTACAATTACATTAATTTCATCTGCTGGCGCAGATTACGTACAGATGGGACACTCCGTAAAATCATGCGACTCTTGCTACGACACAATAAAGAGCAATTCAGCGCTAAACTACAGATATATTCACCTAGAAGTTGCCTCTCTTTCTATCGCGTAACTCTTATAATTATCTTCTGACTAGGTACATTACGCCCACTGAATTCGAAAAGTCGAGCCCACCGCGTAAGTACTACTTAAATTGTACTTGCTGCTTCATACCTAAAATGCGGAGTGTCCTATCTGTGTTCATCTGTGCTGCAGCAATAGTTGACTTTTTACTAAAATATTAGAAGATTTACATCACTTAATTAAAAATATCTTACAAAGGTTTGTTACTCATTTTCATTTGCTAGTCAAAGAAACAAACAACACTGACCTGCATTTCTGGCGAGCCCCCTTCATCTCGTATTAGAAGTAGGTAGCTATGGCCGTCGATTATCACTTCCTTCTTGAAGCGACCACCTGAAAAGCAATGAAAATCTTGATAAGTTAATTAAGTAGGTACTCGAGCACTAAATACAGTATGTATACACTTAGCAACTTTTAAAATTGATTTTCGCCTACTGTGTTGATTGTAATTTTAAGTTGTTACGAACATAGTAGGTATTTTGGAACAAACACTAATATGAAATAGGTCTTATCTCAAAGATGCATTCGTTATTCCATGAGAAAATTGCTTTTGAATTTTGCTAAATAAATACATAGGTATTAGCGGTCGTGACTGTACAAATAACCAGCTAACAAACTATGATTATCATTTTTAACCCTTTTTCATAATTTCAAATCATTATCCCTGTAAATCCTTCGATCAATGCCGTGAGTTTGTGATGAAGATATGAAAAACAAACTATCTAGGTATGGGTACCTCTTTTAGCTTTCAGAATTAATAGCAATAAAAAAAACAGGAATTATTCACGCAGAATATGTAACTAGAGAGAATCTGCTAAAATACGGACCCATCTATCAACTGCCAAGCAAAACCCACACAAATTGGTGACAAATCTATGGGTGGCACTGGCAAGGATTTCGTCATTTACTCAGCATCCCACGTTTCTAATAGGACCCATTGTTCAATGTCCACCTCCAGAGAACTAATGAAACAGCAAGTACGAAATAGGATACACACTATCCAGGAATAAGTAAATTTCTACCATTAGGCTGCCTGTCCACTGGAGCGGAGAGGAGGGGAGCGGAGATGTGCCAAAATTAACCAATAGAATCGCACCTCTGGAGCGGAGTTTTGATTCTATTGGTTAATATTGACACATCTCCGCTCCTCTCCTCTCCTCTCCGCTCCGGTGGACAGGCAGCCTTATTGCTGTCTCTGAGATAATGATCGAGTTTTGAGTGTGTGGGTGAAAGTAAACAGATAGCACTTGTAGTCCTACGCCACTAATCAAACCCTCGAGGAGAGTGTAATCAGTGCAATAGCGCCCTCGGTAGTTCGTTGAACTTTCCAAATGTTAATGTTCCTACTGGTAGTGCCATCTAGTGGCGTACTAAAGAAATTGAATAGTGATACCGGTTAGTGCTGCCATCTAGGTTGAACAAAACGAATTTTACTTTCAGCGCTTACCTCAAGTCTAACTAGTTCCGCTACTCAACGCTAGATGGTGGTGTTGAGAGTTTATGCTTTGTTTACATAACTAAAGTGTTTTTGTAAAATTTATTGATTGCATTATATTTATAAATTAACAAAATAGTATTACTCACCTTCAGGACTTTCTTCTTGCATATACGCCCCAGTTAAGTACCGATGGACTAGAGCTGATTTCCCACTGTCCGGTGAACCCAAAACTCCAACCCGAAGTTCTGTTACACCTCGTGACGACGTCCATTCTTGGCTATTCACGAATGAATCTGCAAAGACAGAAATAAAAGGTTATTTTCAGAATAAATTTTATATGCTTTATGATAATTTAGAATAAATAAGAATGTGTGGCGTTGCCATCTAGCGGCAGTGAAGACTACCACGCTTTCGCAACAACATAATAGATGGCGCTGACAAGTAAATGTTCACAAAATATTTTGCATTTTATTTTATGAAATAGCCATTTCGTATATCAATATTGCAACTTAAATTCAACAATAAAAATGACGAAAATTATATTAGCATCAATACTCAACACAAACATGAGCGCAAAATTGATCACTGAGGAAGCAGGAAGTAACTTATCAAATACATTTTACAAGAAGTGAAATAACTTATTCTAACCAAATAAATGTATTTAAATTATATTCATGTAACGAAGCAACTTTCACTGGTATCCCATTACTTCCTGGATACAGTTCAGAATGTTAGATAAACCGAGGAATGGAACCAGTTCTGTCATTGTACCAATCAACCGTGAACGAACGTAACTTTAGACCGGTTTGTGTAATTATTTAAACTAATAAATTATTGTAATTAATGCACTGTTATCTCATATTCGCTAATCCGTTGGCTGATTAACCTAAATTATTCTGGTAATTTGATTAGTGAAAAATTAAGTAGGCTACTTGCTTACTTTTAGAAGTGGACAGTCAAAGCAGAAGTTTGTTTTTTTGAATAGAGCTATAAGATTCTTCTTACATGGCATTACGATTAGATGCTGTAGGTAAGACACTATCTTCAGCGTTATTGTCAGTCTTTGTAAATAATGGCAAGCCTGTGGTTCTAATCAACGATCTGAAATCATTTATGTGTCTGCTGTATAATCTTTGAGCTTTCGCTAAAAGTGGACTTTAAGAGGGCGCCCAATGGTCCACTAGCGAAACTTTTAAAAACATATTAGGTATCTCGTGAGTAAGAAGGAATTATGAATAACGGCTTTTAGGGATTTTCGGTAACCGGGGTTGCGGGAAAGTCCGAAAGGGTTGCCGTGGCCCCTGGCAACGTACAGGCAACTGAACGAACACGGGTAGTTTAGTCAGTAAGAGTCTGACACGCCCTCCTGCTCCGCCCAGAGTGGAAAAAGTTATTTGATGATTTCCAACCCAAAAAAACTGAACCCTCGGTAGGTAAGTAAGTGTGTCAAGAATTTTCTAATACCTTTTCCTTTTATAAAGTTTCATATTGAGACACGAAGCAACAAAATTCGATCTGGTGGCCGCTGTCCTTTAGATCGATTTTATTATAAAATTCTTATTATTATAGAAAATTCTAGACACACTTACCGAGGGTTTTACTAGTTTTATTCATAATTCTTTCTGAGTCACGAGATAATATTTTTTTTATTAGTGAAGAATCTCATTTTAAAGATAATCTGAAGAATCTCTTAATAGAAGTAAATCAGCATTGTTTTAATTTAAACGTAATATCCTTAATACTATCGTCGAATTGTTTTGAAAACGAATGCAGCATTACAACAGACGGTGGATGTTATGGTTTCGATGTAAAACAATTTAGTACTAGCGCGGGTACCTACTTATCTGTTTTTGCTTTAAATCACGTTTTACCTATAGGACTTTTTATGTTAGGTACCTAGTACCTACTCTACCTACGTATGCGATACCTACATTAAGTATAAAGGTATTTTTCTGAATATCATAAAATTACTATCTGAATATCATAAAATTACTAACGACACACTGAAATACATATCTATGACTCCATCCTCAAATACACCTAATTTGCTCACATAACTCGTAAGTGCTAAATTGCGAAAAAAGGCGATGCCAATTTGAGCTGAAAGTGTTGAGTTACATAACTGCGTGTTCTATTGAAAGGATATATTAGCATAAGGACATTAACATACCCATTCATGACTAGGTACAGCTGAAAACGTGAAAAGTACGATTGCTTTTGAAAAATTTAGTTTCTAGTTGCTAAGAGCCCCATAAATACGTAGGACCGTAGGTATATTATAGAACCTGTAACTATTGTTCTTTGAAAGGATCCCATACCCAATGCTTTCCCTGGGGAGTTGCAAAGGGTAACTAATATTTATTAACATTTTTTTTTTTCTAAAATGATAGCTGTGTAGAAAGTTCTTATATAATATACTTTAAAATCAAGAGACATTAAATCATATCAATAATAAATTATAATGACGGTCACGCCTACCAAAGAAAAACCCATAAAAGATAGAAGGTGCAATAAAACTCCAATAAAATGGCATTTTCTATAAGTTTTCTACCATAAAACGTTTTGCGCGTGCCTGAAGCTCTATGGATGTCCGATAACATTTGTCACAGTGTGGCCATGAAATTAGATGGTTCAATACACAAGCGGTAGCGAGGCAATGATTCGTTCTTCAAAGTTACTATAAATAAATAAAAATATTTTATGTCAGGTATCAAGACCCATAGGGTGTTAGGTTAGTATTACATCTTACTTAAAAACTATATTAGTAATACAAACAATCAAATAAGCCGCATTGCTTACCTACTTTTTGTTAATCGATTGAGTCGGGAATTCGGAATTTTCCACATGCCTACCTAACACAGTAATGAGTAACTGTTGAATACTGTTGATCCCATATTTTAAAGCTATAGACATTAGTACCACAATATAGGAACTACATTTTTTAAATGCAATGTGATGCAATGACAAAGACACTAAGCCCGCGCCGCGTCAATGGGACTTGTGGTAGCGCGGACTCTACTTGTGTTAATGAGACAGTGTCTACCACGGATATCTATGGTGTCTACATATATTATTATCTATTAAAAAGATACACTACAGTAAGTATCCCTAGCTCTATAAGTTCTGAGTTGCGCTCCAGGATTACTGACAAATGCTTGCACTGCCTGGATAGGTCCACTCTAATCTGTGTGGTTCTTTCCTCAAAAGACTATTTCAGGCACTAATCTACATGGTTCTCATATGGCTTGAACAAGATTATGTCTGGACTTTAAAAGAGAGTTTGTTTCGGCCTTTCTTCTCATCCTCAGAGTAGTCAGATAGCAAACGCCGACCTCATTTAACTTACTCGTATTTTTAATATGACGTGTAAACGTGTTAAAATATCCTATTTACAGAATAAACAATTTCATTTCATTTCTAGAAAACAGTAAAGAGAACTTTTTCACTTCTACGTTTTGGGCTCATTCGATTATTTTTCCAAATGATAGAAATTGTTCTAGTGTTTGATAGGTAGAGAGTCCATCGCTGCTTCCCTAGCCTTTCCAGCCAAATCGCTAAAGCTTCCATATTGTGACATCTCCCGCGTCGAATCCACAAAGGAACTTGATGTGAATATCTTGGACCATAAATAACATTGCAACATTCTTCTACAATGTTCACTTTATTCGCAATCATTGGTTTGACTTGAAGATTGTCATGATGACTTGGCATTTGCAAGTAAATCTTCAACTTGTGCCAAGGGCAAGTATTATTAGAAAAATATATAAATAATAAATATACATTATGTAACTATAATGTGGTGTCACGTAGGGTAAAACCACAAAAAAAAAACAAACGTAGTGATGTGCATGGTGATTATAACAATATTCCTAGTGCATTTGTTTTGTACATTTTACCTTATTTAACTAGAAATCAATAGAATTCAAGCTCAATAAAGTGCATTTAATGCAATTCTGAATTCGTCGATCAGCTGTTTTTACTATCCTGATTTATGAGACAAGACATAAACAGCTCAAAATGAAAGAACCACGTAAAACCTTTGATTTACAATTCGCAAAAGAAACAGGGCAGTTAAAAACTAGTTAGTATTCACACAAACCTCACAATAGTCTATAAACGAAAATCAAACAAAATAAAAGTCCTCAAAAGACTTTTTACGACATGTTTACAAGCAAACGAATCGCCATCATTAACGCATGGTTCCGTACTATATAAATTACCTTTATTACGACCCAGACACCTATAAATCAGTTTTTGGTATAGGGTCCTTTAGACCCACGTATGTAGGGTTAAATTAACATTCATGGGATGGCCCATGGGGTTTTACGGCGTCGTCAATGTGTGAAACGAGAGCTTAATCGTGTTTTTTGGTACTCGAAATTATGGGGCTAATCTTGTACCTTGTCAAAATTTATGGCACTTCTTTGAAGGGCTTGAAAAAGTGCGACATGAGTTTTAGTATGTAGTTTTGAATTATATGAAAACAGTTTTTGTTCATACAACAAGATGTACACAATCATATTAAATTAAAATTGTGAGGATTTGTCTGTTTTTAACCGTTATTAATTATAAGTTAATCTACCGAGTGAAATATTATCAGAACATTTATATTCCATCAGAGAGATTGAATCATGAAATATTTTAAAACATTACGAACACAGACAAAGCCACAAGGCTCGAGTAAAACCCCGTAAGAAAACTTGTATAATAGTTATTGTTTCCATTTTTATTAATTTTCTAATTAAGCTTTCCTACTTTCCACTTACAAAGCCTCTCAAAGCTAAGGAGTTTTTCTCTAAAGGTTCTTTGAAACAATATTATTTTAATCTCGTTTCGTTTTATTAAAACAGAATGGCAACTCGCGTCTATTTAGCTTGGCGATACTTATAAAAGCAATTTAGGTAAAGAATAAAGGCTTTTGCAGACCAGCGAACAATACAATTTCTAAGAAAACTTCACGGTATAACAATAACCGGTGTCGCGTCGCGCGACAAGTCGCGCTGGTCAGCACAAACCTTAAAACAGGATTCTGTTCTGAAAAGATAATAGTTGTCTGATGGCGTAGCATAAACAAACCGTTATAGTAACTCCTTTGGATGTAAATGTTCGTCGACAGTCGTTACGGGTCGTCAGAAGCCCGAAAGTCTGACAACCATTCTTACCACTTGGGTATCATGTTACTTAGGTTCTCTGGGTTGTGGAGGTCAGATAGGTAGTTGCTCTATGTAAAACACTGGTGTTCAGGAGCACACCAGTGGCCCGCCCTTCGCACAGGTGAAAACATTGAAAATTCTGTGTTATTATCCAAATTAAATCTAAACGTATTATACACATAAACTTTCCGAAATAAATGCTCTGAATAGTGAAATCCGCATCAAAATCCATTGTGTAGTTTAGAAGATAGAAGCGGTCACACAGACAGACAAGATAAGCGAAATATGTATATTATAGAAAGATAGAAAGAAAAAGTACCTTCTCTAAATAAATTAACATAAATTTTAGTGTTCAGTCACACGACAGTCAAATTCTTATCGTATTAGAATTCCAGTGAAACCAAATAAAACCACAGAAATTCCTACATCTGATCTAACCCTTGCTAAAGTAATCAAGGATTCCTAGAATTTAATATTGGAAGGCTGACCTCAGAGAGTATTCTTGGACTAACAAGAATACGCCCTTGGTCACTTGCAAAGTTGCAAGGATTTCTCAGTGAATGCAATTTCACCTTCGATGGCTACCTACTCTATTCCTTTTAATAGATAATCTTTAACTTCAAGGAGATTTAAAATAGTGTTTTCGTTTGCTGTGCTAAATTCATTTTGATCTCTGCTGTTATTTGTAATCTCTCTCTCTTTTAACTACACAATGATTTTTGCAGTTTGAGTAGTTGATGCGGCCTACCCAAAAGTCCTTTCTTTGGTATTGTTCGTCGAGTTGAGCTCCTTAAGTTCTGAGTTGAGCTCCACGATTACTGACAAATGCTTGCACTGACTGGACAGGTCCACTCAAATCTGTGTGGTTCTTTCCTCAAAAGACCATTTCAGACACTAATCTACATGGTTCTCATATGGCTTGACAAAGATTATGTCTGGACTTTAAAAGAGACTGTGACCTCTGAGTTTGTTTCGGCCTTTCTTCTCAGAGTCAATTAGGAAACGCCGACCTCATCTAGCTTATTTTAAACATTTTTTTGAATATGACGTGTAAAAGTGATTCCGATATCCTACCTATTTACAGAATAAACAATTTCATTTCATTTCATTTTTGTTTTCAAAGACAGCGACATTAGATAGGTACTGCAAATTTTAATGGCTTCTATGACAGGTGAAATCTACGATCAGTGAACCTGCTGTCAAAGGTGATGTAATTTGTAATGTTATTATAGTTACATATTGTCACCAATATGACATTTTAAAAACCTCAGTTTAGGTTTGTTATCATGATACTTAGCAATTTTTTATACTTAGTCAGCTTTAATAACAGTATAGGGTTCCTAGTACCAGACATTTTTAAATTAGCTAATTGACCTTACCCAAATCTGTTGTTAATTGAAGCGACACACGAATAGCGTTATGATTGTGTTATGACCTTGACCCCGCCCACAGTGACGTGCCTACACGCCTACGTAACGAATTAGCAGCATGTCAAATACACGAAGCTTTTGATAATGATAATGACGTAGGCGGCTTTAAAATAATGAAGACAGTCGTGATAAAATAAACGCTAAACAAGACATACAATATAGCTCATAAGCATAATGATGATCTGTACAATAGTGGACAACCGTAATTGATTGAGAATCAGAAAGGAAATAATTCAAGAGGATGGTGCATTAACTTTACGAACAACTACAAGGTGTACAATAGCGACGATGCTGTAACGAAGGCAGACGTACGATCCTATCCTATTGTTAACTGTTTCATGATTAAATGATCACTTTTGCCTATATATATATTTCAATAACAGATTGCTGTTAGGCAAAAGTGATCATTTAATCATGAAACAGTTTGGAATCGTGATTAGCAGAGACTTTCAAGAAAGGATATGAATGAAAAACTTCAAAGTCTTACCAAATGTTTTCATGCTTAATATTCCTTTAGTTCGTTCAACTGTTTTACTTCGTTATCGTATCTTACGTTTGCTTTTTTCGAGCTCCCTTCTCTTCAACACCAGAAGAAAGTTTAGTCAAACCAAATCTTTTTATCCTGTTTACCCCTTCAGTTAGTTCACTGTCACTCTGTTGTATGTTGGGGGAAGGGGGAACGCGTTGTACCGTGCGATGGGAAGCGTCGGAGCATCCGTGTGGCTTCCTTCCGTTGCCAAATGACTGCCTGTTAGTTGTCACTGGCTGGAATATGGCTTTTAATTTTACCTTTTTGAATAGGATATTGCTGGTTTTATTGGTGACGTCACTGGGTGATTGAAGTTGGTTGTATTACTTTTAGCAGTAGAAGCTTTTTTCGATGGCTAGTCACATCACAAGCTATTTATTAATTTTAGGTTAACTAAGTGCTCCCACAAGGTGGACCGATGACCTTGTAAAGGCCGCAGGAATTTGCTGGATGCGGGAGGCACAGAATCGGTCGAAGTGGTGGTGCTTGGGGGTGGGGGCCTATGTCCAGCAGTGGACGTCTTTCGGCTGAAATGATCATGATGAGGTTAACTAAGTTTAGTTTGACGAACCTAAGTCCTTCATGATCATTTCAGCCATCCCTTACAGATGGTGATTGATACTTTCCAAACTAAAGTAAAAACTAGCTTTTGAATAGAAAATCCCAAATCTATGAATCCATACAATACAGATGACATAGCAAACACAGCCCATTAAATCTCCGATCAAGTAACTCTATACTCTATAGCCTGCGATAGATTCGCAGTGTTGAGTTTCTGTACACTCCTTAGAGCACACAAAATGCTAAGAGCTTTCAGTGGGAGGATTGGATTACTCAACACAGCTCAGATAGGATCTCATGCAAGGTTGCCATGGTAACGGCATGTGCGAAATGGATGTCGGATAGTGTTTGATGGGATCGGGAATGGAAAAGGTTTACACACGTTTAGGTGTGTAAAGGTAGATTAAAATGTGTGAAGATAGACGTAATAAAGGAGATACTGATAATGTAGGACATGGTTGTCTGAGAAGAATAACTAACGAAGTAATATCATCATTACCAGCTCCGTGTTTTTCTGTTATAATTAAAAACTACAATGGACGTTTAGCAGCTGTAACCTTATTTTTCTTTAATTCTCCTAACTATGGGCCCAATTTAAAATTATTTCCAGCTTGAAGTGAAAAGAGATGTTCCGCCTTGTCAAATATATCAGACCCATTTCCGACGGATTTACATAAAAAATCTGTTGAGATGTCCGAAAACTGTTTCTTGACAAATTTATTGACAACATTCCCAAAACAACTTTATCATCTTTAACTTCTTCTATCTAAGATCTAAAATCGAATGGACCTAAAGATTTTCAAATGCAAAATGTTATTTGTATAGTCTATTCATCTATTGTATCCACAGATATAAATCCCGCTTTGCCCTGTATTTGCCAAGGAACAGCGACATGAATGGAGAGGACATCTGCCTATTCAAGTAGAATTTACTACTAATTCCTTGTGTTATTTATTTTTTTGAGTGGACACACGCTGGGCTCATTATTCGGGCATTCATTGAAGCACGTTCTGGACCGCCTACGGAATTAAAATAAAATGAAGAGTATTAGAAGTAAGTGTTTGGTAAAAGTCTATAGTTCACAATGCGCAATGGTGATGGTATCCTTTGATGTAGTAAACCTGCTGTCAGCAATTAATTCTCAAAAATGCAAGTCAACTGCACTTTATCTGCTAAATATGGCACAGATTCAAAGATTAAGGTTACATGCATCACATGCATGAGTAGATATTATGTAGTAAGAGCTTCGAAAAGGAAACTGAAATCGCATCGAATCGAAATGCTTGTTTTTCTTCTGTATGGGAAGAATTTTCCCAGCGAGGACAAATACATATAAAAGCTGTTAATAATAATTGTATTCATAATATTAATGCGTTAAAAGGTATACAATCGAAAAGTTAAATTAAATGACCTTTCCTTCAAAATGGCAGTCGAAAAACTTATCTTAAAAGAGTATTTCCAGTACTTTTAAATAAATATTTCTAAGCTTTAAAGCTTAGAATTATTTGACAAAGGTTCATGTCCGCCCACCTGACAGACCCTGGCCATGATGCCAAAGGTCGGAACAGAAGTCAAGCGGAAACAATGAACTCAGACACAAGGGTATAAAACGGTGGGTAGATATGGTACAGTCGGGATTAAAATATAAGTGGTCATTGTAGATTTGAAAGGGTGGAATTTGGACGGTGTAAAGTTACAAAATTGTGAGTTCGTTGAAACTGAGTTGAAAATAAAACGAGAAATTATATCAGGTTAACTTTACATACCTAGAAACTATATCCTAGGACCTTCAGTATCCCACTCTTGTGTGGGGTCTAGTCACTATAGTGTTACTAAATGATTCAGAACTTGTAATGTAAACCTACTTGATTCATATATAATGACATAAATAGTATCTTATATGCATGATATCACATCTTCTTTTAAAATAAAAATGAATGAAAGAAGATTAGAAGAAGCGCGTGATAGGGAGAAGTAAAAGAATTGAAGGGAACTTCAATACTAAGCAAAGACGAGAAACAGAATAGGCAAATTTTGGGAAGAGGCATGGAATACCATCGTCACTGCGAGTTACAATTAATATCTTTCAAATTTACCTACTTTTGCTATAATTTATAATATTAATATTAAGCTTTTGGCGCTTACCGTACAAAAGGTATCTAAACATGTACGTGGGAGTTTATAACAAAGATCAAAGAGATCCTTCGGGCAGGAATGTTCAATGATAATATTATTTTATCATTCCAAGTGTTTGTAATTCCTAAAGAGCAGAGATGTGTGTTTTGTGTTCGTGGCATTAATTAGCTGTTAGGAACATAGAAGATGTTTCTATGTTTATTTATAAATCATAGTTTGTGTATAGTGAACTATCCTAATACTGGGCTACTAAGTAATGTTTTGTTTGCATTTATGACGAATGAACCATTATTTTGTTTTTTATTTGTAGACGAACATCGAGTATTTCAATTGGCTCATTCGCAAAATGTCGCTTTCGCAAAATGTCTACTGGTCGTAAAATGTCTCTTTCGCAAAATGTCGCTTTCGCAAAATGTCGCTTTCGCAAAATGTCGCTTTCGCAAAATGTCGCGATAGAACATAGAATTTTTTTTGTTAAAAAATACATTTATTAAAGTAAAGTAAACTAATCATAATAAATAAAAAAATAAAAATATTTTGTATACAGACAATGAAGGTTAGTTTTAGTTATAGTGTTAGTTTAAAATGACTTAATTTTGTTACTTAAGGGAGATCGTTTTTTTGGGCCTCCTGTCTCTTAGTAGTTTTATACTTTAAAAAAGTAATCAAATTTTTTTTTTTTTTAGGATCCACCCTAAAAAAGCCGAGGTAGTTTATTCTTCGTAAACAGGGACTAAAATAGCTTTTTAATCCCTAGGGACTAAAAGTGATTTGAATTAGGAATTTGGATATTGTTAGTAAAAGTTCCAATAACCAAAGAGATCAATCACGAACATTGTATGATCAAGTAACTAACTGGCAAGAGAGGGAAAGTGTGAATATTGTCAATATGTAAATCCAAGATGACAGCTGCGAAAATTTTAAATTTTTTTTGTCATCGGTTTCGTTTTTATAGTTTCCGAGGGTGGTAACGCCGATAGTGACGTCAAAATGTAAATCCAAGATAGCGGCGGCGATTATATTTTGGCATGAGAATTTTGTTTTGTGTTTAAAATCATACGTAAGAACTTCGTTCCTGATATGCTGGGGTCGGATCGGTAGGTATGTATTCTGCTCATTTTAGAGCAGTCAGCTAAGGACTATACGATTAGAGGGATTTTATACAGGTCATAGAATAAGGCTAATTAAGAAAAACTATTTTTTTTGCGCTAATTACTTTTAAAAGCATATTGTAAAGTAGTTCAATATCACAAAATCAAAATATGCATGAAATACTAAATACTTATTATGCATATAAAAATGAGCAGAATACAACCTACCGGTCCGACCCCAGCAGATCAGGAACGAAGTTCTTACGTATGATTTTAAACACAAAACAAAATTCTCATGCCAAAATATAATCGCCGCCGCTATCTTGGATTTACATTTTGACGTCACTATCGGAGTTACCACCCTCGGAAACTATGAAAACGAAACCGATGACAAAAAAAAAATTGAAAATTTTCACAGCTGTCTTCTTGGATTTACATTTTGACCATATTCACACTTTCCCTCTCTTGCCAGTTTGTTACTTGTTCATACAATGTTCGTGATTGATCTCTTTGGTGATTGGAACTTTTACTAACAATATCCAAATTCCTAATTCAAATCACTTTTAGTGGACACAACTTTACAAATTAATTTCACTAATATAATGAAAACATAATCTAAAATATTCGTATATTAAATTATTAATAAAATGCTCTAATTTAACATATATTTTTTCCAAATCATTAACACTACTCATTTAGACGTAATTTGCGGTATAAAATCATTAAAAGTACCTTATCGTCGCCTTAACCTTAATCTCTCAAAGTACATGCAAATACATAAAAAACCTTTTGTTTTCCAACCTTTACAGCACAATGGTGCGTGACTGTACCGGCCTTGTTTCCTCTAGAACATTTATGTCTCAATGACACAGAGTAGATAGATGATGATTATAACGGCAGTATATCATTCAATTGTGTTAAGAATTCAGTTGATTGCGTTGTCATTGGACACTGATTTGGATATGATGTGGTTTATGTCAATATTGTGTCGGGTTGTTAATTTATTTTAATTGATAACGTAACTACTGTTTGCGGCGATTGTTGAACTTGGGTACATTATTTGGATCGGCTATGGTAGAAATTAGAATGTTTAGGATCACGTACAGATTCATGTATGAGCATCAACATTAGGTATGTACACTATAGTGACACATCCGAGAAGAATTACAACTAAGACAATACTCCTAGTTGTAGTTCTTTCTTTATGGCATACTCAATCTATCTTTCAACTATAGAAACTTTGATAGTTTTACCCGACTACAGCGAAGAAAAAACGAGTGTTATAATTTTGACCAGTATGTATAGACACAAATAAAAAATCCGGAGTCACACGTAATCTTTTCGATTTATGCGAATAACACATGTGACTCCAGATTTTTAATTGGTCTGTCTGTGATGTCTTATTATTTATAACTTTTTAGTTGACGTTTTTGTCGTAGTTATAGGTTTTAGTTTTTTATAACATTTATTTTGTGTCAGTGCTTAAAAATGACGTAGGTATATGCCAATAAAGCTTCTCTTCTGTATATGTGTTCTTCTTCAGGTATGTGCTAATAAGAATAAGTAATCACGCAATCGCCTATTTAAGTCAGGATTTTGATAACTTCATTATCACAAGTTAGGTATTAAATACCAATTTAATTACGTAATTAATTTCTTAGTTCAATTATTTAAACCAGCATTATAACAGCTATCTACTTCATTTAATCTGTCTTCTGCAAACATCATTTACGCCTCTGCTCATCCGTAATTACAGTGACGTCACGTGTCGGGTGCGCAGGCGCCCGCGCGGTTGCTTCTTAACTTAAATTAAGTTGTTTTAATAACATTAGTGTTGACTAACATGACTGTGATGATATGGTTGTCAACTTCAGGATTTTATAGAATTAAAAAAGCTCTTTAAAAGGAAATAAGAAAATTACATAATTATAGACATACTGGATGCTTTTTGTACCTTCATTAACAAACTGAAACTCAAAGCATTAATTTCAAATGAACCAATTACAGGCACTTTTGAATTGTCAAAGGGCCGGTCAGTCAGAAAGATGAAGCTAGGTGCCCATTCCAAACCGTTGTATGTACCTACCTATGGAGAAGAACGGGAAGAAAACTTCAGATTATTAGCTTAGATCCCTCTCTAAGCTAATAATCTGGAGTTTTCTTCCCTTTATATTATTAGCTTAGGGAGGGAACTAAGCCTAGATTACCAGAAAAGAGGAAACCCAGTACTATAATCACCCAATAAAGTTGTAATGCCCGAAGACTTTTTCACCAAAAATCTTTGCTTGTCTGCAAAAGGATTTCATGTGGCAACCGAGACAGAAGAGCTAATGACCAATTTTGAAGTCTAGGTTGTCATAGTGTTAGGGTCACAAATTTTTGAATCACCTAACAAAAATTCATTTACAAAAATGTCCGGATAATGTTCTTGTAAATTTTTATTTTTTCAGTTAACAATTCGAGAAATTCCTGTAGGTTAAAATTCCTTACGGGGGGCCAAAAAGCCGAACATGTCCGGATATTGGAACACTTCATAGATTTACATGTTCAAGGTATGAATGACGAACGTATAATAGAGAATATAGGCACTTCTATGTTGAAGACCAAGCCTAGCTTAGAAAATGTAGCGCCTTCAAGCTGTTATGACTACATTTTACAGAAATGTTTCAATAGCCATTGTTAGTGAATTTGTTATAGAATGGAACTAGCAACTGTTGACAGTTTGGAACACGTATAGTGTTACTTTGAACTCTCGTTAGGGATAGAGGAGTTTGTTGCGCCACTTCTTCTTCCCAGCTAAAGCACTAGGAAGTGGACTGTAGTGGTGAAGTGCGGGCGTTTAGGGGGACTGTAATTTTAACGTCAAATAGTGCTGATTCTCAGCCTAGTTTGAATAAATGACTTTGGCTGTTTATTTTTATTTTGACATTGAGAGTTTGATGCAGTAATGAGTAAAATTCCGTTATACGGTCATTATCGAAACTTATTTGTAGCTTAAAAGGAGCGTTGTAATTCGTATTTTTCAGTTTTCATGTCACTACAGTAACGACAATGAAGCCATATATTTTACAAGTTCTTGGAAATTTCTTTAATAAAACCTTAATTATATTGCCGCCAATCACGCTGGGCTATTATGAGGCAGCATTACTGATGTTAAATTAATATAATAATTGTTTTCCACAATAGCCATTCTTGAAACAATTTTATTTAAAAGCCTTGTTAAAAACGTTTCGAGGTTATTACCAGTTATCCTTGACACAACATGTTCGGTTTCGTTTTCATGCTAATTTCTATTTTCTTGTTCGAAATAAAAGTAAATGAGCATGAAATAATATTATGTCAGTTTTGAATATACATACAAGTTAAGGAATGTATGTCTTAAAGATCATCATCATCTGCCTGGCCTTTTCCCAACTATGTTGGGGTCGGCTTCCAGTCTAACCGAAATAACCTGAATTACAATATTTTACATGAAGCGACTGCCTATCTGACTGTAGTTACTGGGTAACTTGATACCCCTTGGTAAGTTGTCAGACGTTTGAGTTTCTGACTACCTGTAACGAATGTCAAAGATCTACAAATGACAACCGGGACCAACGGCTTAACGTGCTTTCCGAGGCACGGAGGGGTCTCGGTATGAAATGGATGGTCACCCATCCACGCACCGACCTCGTCGAACGTAGCTTAACCATCGACCGACCCGTGCGGCTGTTATTATTTAGCCACGAGTCCCTTTGTATTACTTAAAGATAAGCCCCCTAATGATTAGCGTTTGGTTAACCATATTTTTATGACATTTAAACTATTTTAAACGTCTCACTTAACTAGCAACATTTATAAATAAGAGGGGTAATGTTTAGCAGAACATGGCAATATTAATCAAGTTTTAGCAATATTAACCAAAAAAAGATTTAAACAAAAATACTAAACTTTAATTTAAATAAATGAACTTAGCAACAACACCGACAACCCTATCTAACAACACAATAACAAACTTACAACTACAATCAAATCACAGGAAATAAAACCTTATTACTCACACAACAAGAAATAACAAGCGGCAATTAACATAGTGATCAAGTTAGTTCTAAAAATAGCGGGCATAGGGACTAATGAGCGCAATTTAGCGTTAAATCGCTCTGAGATGTAGCTTTAAAAGGAACTGTCACCGTTAGCGCAATGCTGTGCTAAGTTGTATGATTATGAAATGCTGTACTTCATATTTGTATAATGCGGTATACCATAGATGTTATGGGACTTTGTGTGTGGTAAGAAAATTGCACTGTAGTTAGTTGTCGTAGGTCGCCGAATCAATAGTTCTACGAATTCATAGCTACGTCATAGCTACGTCGTAGCAAGTGCGTAGCATCTATAATACTTTTTAGGGGTGCGCCAAAGTTCACCTAAATTTTCAACCCCGATAATTGGAAATCCGAAAATGTTCTTCCTAACATTTTTCATCCTAACAATCACAATTCCTAACTACTCTGTCTCTAATGTTCATAATTCCGAACCATTCAACTTCATAATGTCAGTAGCAATAAACATCTATTATACTTTTATTTGTTTTCCTATATTTTCTCAACATAACCATCTTTTACACTATTATTCAAAGTCATATCTTTTTTGTTTAGATTAGGATTAGGTTAGGTTAGGTTAGAACTGTGACCAACTACGCGCGAGCCGAGCGAGCGAAGCGAGCGGTGCCGCGGCAGCGGCCGGCGAGCGCTGCCTCGAATATGGTCGCGAAATTTTTCTAAGTATTTTTTTCATAGTGCCCCCAAGACGACACTTTGACCTGAATTTCATTCATTTAAGACAAAAATCAGTGAAACGACCTTTAATCATTCTAAACAGTTGGTTTTTAGACATAATTATCTCAGGTATAGTTATAGTAATAAATATGTAACCAAAAATAAAATGGCTAAATGTAAAAATGTGAACAGTTGTTTTGTAATCACAAGAAATAGTTTAAAAACAAACCTTTTCCTTCAAAGCATCTGGTTCATGATTATGTTCTCTCAGTAGCATAAAAGCGTTTTATGATAAAAAACAGTAGGAGTTTAAATATATTTACATGAATGATATTATTAATTACAATTTTCGGAAACATGAGTGTTATGAACATCGCCGGTAGCACTACAAATAGTATGAATGAAAACTTTAAGATGAAAAATTTTAGGGAGAGTGATCATTCGGATTACAAATCGTTAGGAAGAACAATTTCGGGTAAAGCACTTTAGGTGAGCCAATATGGACCCACTTTTTAGATTTGTTGGTTCTGATTTTTTAGAAGGTACTTCTAAAAAATACGTAAGTTAGCTTGTTATAGTTTTCCTATAAAGTTGTAAGCTGCTGAATAATAATAACACGAAATAACAGACATCCGACAGCAACCAACATTATTTGGTTGTATTTATTTAACCAATTCACTTGCAAATAGTGTGATGTTAAGTTGGACCAAAATTTTCCACTAGTATGTAAAGAAGAATCCTATGACTGCTAGGAACCAAAAGTTTATAACTTGAACCAATGGCAACCCCTGAATCATCCGGCGCCACATGTCGCCTGAATGCTGATTAATTGACGCAAGCGCATCCGATAGTGTTGCAAGTGCTTCTCTGGCGTTAAGTAAAATGTTAGGTTACAAAGTAATTATGGTTTAGACATGTGGAAATGTGGACTTACAATCTTGCAAGTTGCAAGAACGACGAACAGACTAATTTGTGTCTATAACATTTTTAGTTTTGAATAGTCATAATAAAAGAGATGTAGCGACAGGAAGAATCATTATCGATACTATTAAGATATCGATATTTTTAATAAAGTAATTGTTCTAATTCCAAAAAGGAGGGGCTCGTGACTAAAGAATAACAGCCGGAGCGGTCGTTCGAAGGTTAAGCTACGCTTCTCGCGGTCGGTTCTTGGATGGGTGACCATCTTTACATATCGAGACCCCTCCGTGTCTCGGATAGCACATTAAGCCGGTGGTCCCGGCTGTCATTTGTAGATCTTTGACAGTCGTTACTGGTAGTCAGAAGCTCAAACGTCTGACAACTTACCAAGGGGTATCGTGTTACCCAGTAACTGGGTTGTGGAGGTCAGGCAGGCAGTCGCTCCATGTAAATACTGGTATTCAGCTGCATTCGTTTAGACTGGAAGCCAACTCCAACTATTTTGGGAGAAAGCTAGCCATCACTAGTCTAGGCAGATAGATTGTTCCAATTCCAAAAACGATTTTTAAAGTAATGTGAGAGGATTGACCTATTATCGACATCTCTGTTATATCCAACTAAACAGACAGCTGTGCTGCTGGGGAGTTTGTTGCGCCACTTCTTCTTCCCAGCTGAAGCACTAGGAAGTGTTGAAGGGCGGGCGTTTTTGGGGGACTGTCTTATGTAATTTTGACGTTCGAAAAGTGCTGATTCTCAGCCATAAATGACTTTTGAATTTGAATTTGAATTATCGATATTTTTATAAAAAAGAAGATCTTAATAATTTCATATCCCAAATAATAAATAACGCCTAATCAGTAAAAGTAAACAACACAATACAAATTAAAATGATTTACATACTTTGAAATAAACACGTTGTAATCACGCGAGCAGTTATTATTACCAACGATGACTAACGAGACCGCTCCTGTGGACTAGGCTAGATTTATCGATAGTACTACATTGTATGTAGTCAGGCTATATTGTGATGTCTTGTTCTATGTTACTGTGAAGGATTTTCAGGCATAGTTTTTTATGCAAAAGTAACGGTTCTCTACATGTAGTTCCTACAGGGCTTCCTTTTTTTTGTGTGTTTAATTATCAAATATCTTCTTCCGCTCTGGGCGGAGCGGGAGAGCGTGTTAGACTCTTACTGACTAAAACCCACCCGTGTTCCTTCAGTTGGCTGTACGTTGCCAGGGGCCACGGTATCCCCTTTCGACTTTCCCGCAACCCCGGCAGGCATTGGCCCTACCGAACCACGTCAGTTTTCATCTGCATCTGACAGTTCTTCTAGATGTCATAGCTTTTATGATATTTTCAGCAGTTAGTCAGAAGCCCGAAAGACTGAAGACTATATTTTTAAGTTATTATTAGTTAGCTTCTGCCTACTGACAGTCGCTCTGTGTTTTAAATGCTGTTATTCAATCAGTGAATTAATTACTGAATTATCCAATTATAACTTGCAACGCAATTTGGTCTATATTGCTCTTATAGACTGCTAAACAATCAGCAATAGGAAATTTAATAGCCTCGAACTTTTTCTTTAACACTCAAAAACCACTAACGTGGAAAAGTAGTTTTTGTTTAATTTCCCTCCTTTCTTAATGCCGTGGTTTATAGTTTCGAATCATCACAAAAAGCACTTACGGTACATCGGAATGGTACTTGTTTTGTAAAAGATGTATTCAATGATAGAAAAAAGGGGTTGAGTAAAAAGAGTATTATGTTTTGCGTAATGCTCAGCGAAGCGTGAAATGAGCTGATGTCGCGAGAAAGTCGTTGGGTAATATGATAACAATTTGATGGCAATTCTTGTAAGAAACACATTTCGGCAAGACTAACGTATTTAAGAAAGAGCCTTGATACTGAATACATTTTAAATAAGAAACATTTTCAAACGTCAAAATTTTGGCAAAAAAATTCATCTCCTATGATAGGAATAAAATAGGATGATAGAAACTTCAGATGACTCAGAAGATCAAAAAGCTAATTCTCCACAACTGAATTTACGCACGAAAATCCATTTGAAAGCGATACGTGACTTCTTTTTCTTGTAATAAAAAATCGTCACGCTCTATTTTATCGATACCAAACCAAAACCACTCTAACACGACGAACCCATCCTTAACATTAAAGGCATACTCTAAACTTTGCAACAGAAGCAACGCAAGTGTGCTCAAAATAATTAAATTAAATCTTCAATGTCGTCCGTTCTTTCGTGCATTGTTCTTTCAGCATCTGCTCCAGTTTACCTGGAGAACATCTGCCCACAAATAATGTGGCATTGAGCCCTTCGCGAATAGATTAAGGAAGCTTTGTGTGAAGGCAAACCCTAATCTTGAGTAGTGGTGGGACATGTCTGATAATAATATCGATAATTTTGGCGAAACATTTTATGATAACAGATTTGATGTTTTATTTTGATTTTCGTGGCATTTAAGCGGATTAGGTTACTTAATATACGTCGTCAATTGTATTTTATGATCTAACAAAATGCGAGGTAAAAAGAATTGAAATAATACCTACTGAAACATAATTATCATCACGTTGCACTCTTGTATTGATGACTAATATTTGTATGTCATTATTGTCATTAAGTAATCAGCCGATAAGCTTTTATGAACTACGTGTGGATCAAATAATATAAAACAATAGACAGCTATTATTAGTTTCATTATCACTATTACATACTACCTATATTGTATACGATAAGGTTGATAAGATAGAGAATTAATTTATGATTCTTTATGACGACATATTCAAAGTAACTGATGAGTATCGCAGGGTATTGAACTAGACTATCTTTTATCGATAGATAAAATAAGGAACTGGAGTAGTGTTACAAGATATGAAGATAAGGTTGAGTACATGTTTGTTTTGGGTTCTCGTGGGCTACTAACATTTCTAAACAGTGTATTCGATTAAAGGGCAGATAAAATGAGATTTTTCTTGCTATTTTGTACACAATGGCAGTACCCAAAATAATCAATGAATAAAAGACATTGTTTTTCATGGAAAAAAAACTACAAAAACGTAATCTATCGATTTTTTTACGTATTCTTAAGTTAAATCCCGTCCCCAAAACCACTCCTTACTCTTCCAAACATTTCAAACCATAATTACATGTTTCCTGATACGTGAATTTCGCGATCATTATTAAACAATTTACCGGCGGTTACCATGGCAACGCCCACTATTTAAAACAGGCCCCTTTCTGCTTACCCTGTGTTCAACAAGTGAAAGATCTGTTTGTGTTTATGATGCAAATAATTCTTTTATGACGTTAATTGATTTGGAATTATGACAGATGACACGTCGATGCAAATGCCTGGGAAAGAGAGACGTGAAAGTGAATGGGATTGTATTCTTTCCGCTTTCTGTGAATGCTGTGTTTATGTGCATGCTAATTTGCTGAAAAAAAAAACTGTTTTTTTGAGAACATTTCTATTTCCAATCAACAGCTTTATCGATTGGTTATCAATCCATAAATCAACTCAGCCTGTTCCAGTACATTGCTGGACATAGGCCTCTGCCGGGCTGCGCCACAAGACCCTGTCCTACGCCTTCCGCATCCAGCCTGTCCCAGCCAGTCGGCCAGCCGCCAGCCGGCTTAGATTTTTATTTTGAAGTGAAAACTTCTTTAGCGGCGTTGTGCACTTTTTTTGGGATGGGTAAAAAATGTTAGGTAAACTCGCGTCAGGCGTCAGGCGTCAGGTCACGTGACCTGATCGAAAATTCGTAAGGCGGAGGAAGAGTAGAATTTGTTGACAGGGCACTCTGTTTTATTTTTTTGGAATTGTTTTAATGGACCTACAGCTTTCGTTCTTGTACTGACAGCAAGCCACATAAATTCCTGACATTTTCGTTAGATGGCGTTACTAAGTTTTCACTTCCATCGGCAGTCTTCAAAGACTCGCATGTTTTTTTTTTAGATTTATGGATTTTCCATCGTGTCTTTAAAGAGAAATGTCCATTTCATTAGTTCTGCGTACCTGATATTAAACGTAGCTACCTATTGGATAACTGGTGACACAGGAAACTGTCATATAACTTGCTATTATAACTTCCACCTGGCGGAGGGAATGAACGGGCTCACTAATTTGCATATACAGTTACACTGATGTAAAGAGGGATAACTAAATTCTGAATATTGCTAAGCTCTCGAACCATGTAAATTAGATTTCGCTGGCAAACAATAGAAAATATGTAAGTTAAAAATTTTGAATAAGAAAAAAAAAAATTAAGATTCTAGCAAAAAAAAGTACGATATGAACCGTTCTATTTAAAGTTTAAAATAAAATGAGGTAGAAAACTGAAAAAAAAGAGAATTATTTTCAAGCCGCTGAAGCATATTAATCGGGCTATCGACCCCTCTAATATTAGTAAGTATGTACGAAATAATATTATAGAATATAATTTATGGCCCAGACTTTTAATTTACCTACTGTATTTGCGTCATTGATGATATCAAGCCATGATTTGACGTCATTCATCATATCTGATGATGGATGATACTCATGATACACCCACTTCAGACTAAATGAATTCGCAGAAAATCTAATAAAATCTATGACTACGATTCAGTTTTATTCACAAGGTTCTGGTTTGTTTAGTGACCACTGGCGACCCCCTCACCCCTGCTTCACACGGTTTTTCACGGACAAAACGTCCACATTTATTTATCTTTATTATATGAAAGTTGGATATTAATTTATTATGCAAATAAACTTGTGGAATAATTTTTCTACATGGTGCTGAAAACCGCATCAAAATCCGTTGCGTAGTTTAGGAGCATAGCGCAGTCACACAGACAGACACGAAAAGCAACTTAAATTTTTAATACGTATAGCAACCGAGCTTTGAAAATGAAACGCATGCGATTTCTAAAACCCCATGGCAACAAACTCATAAACAAAAAATATTAAGCACACCAAAAAAAAAAACCAACAACAAAAATAGGGCTGCGCCACCGAAAATAAAATATCGATAGCGCAATCGAATCGCGATTTACGATTCAGCTCGTGCGGCGCGGCTAAACAATGGCTTCCGTTTCCTGCCCGCCACGTGCGCCCGCGCACCGAAACGACCGAAATTCGTATATGGAATTCACTTAATTGGACGAGATAAATATCGAATTCAGGAAAAGTATAAAATGTGTGTAATAAATTTGAGTTGTTTATCACCTTAAAATTGATTTAAGGGTTAGGTTAGTTATGTGGTAAAAGTTATTTCAGGTTTATCAAAAAATTTCTGTTTAAAAACGATGTTTTTGTGAAGTTTTGTTTGCAGAACAATGTCTTTGTTTATTATCTGTCTGGCAGAAAAATGTGCAAGTCGTATCAAATATAGCACATCGTCATGGAAAAATTATTAAACACACAAGTTGCGTAATACGAATGCAAATATTATTTTTCAGAACTCGTAAATTACCGCAGTAGTTTTATTTTCAGAAGAAAAAATTATATTATCTTGGAAGATATTATGCCTTTTGAATATCGTTTGATTTTACGACTTGCTAAGAGCTCGTGCCAAATGTGCCAATATTTTTTAATAAAATAATAATCTTTATTTCTATTTTAGATTGCGTTCACATAAACGCTAACGTTAGATTATTGAAATAAATATAGGTGCGTGCGTCAATACAAAATAGTTTCATAATCCGGTAATTTTATTTTGGATAGAAAATCAATTATTATTATTGGGCAACACATAGAAGCATCAAACTTATCTTTTTGTATGCGCGTGTTTCTGGGAGAAATAAACATATTTTTCTTTCTTTACTTACTCAAATGATTGGAGAGAGCAACTTAGGCCCAGTTAATTCTTAACCAGGTATCTTTTATTTCTTAATATAGAATAGAAACTACAAGTTTTGCTTACCCTATTAAGAAAGAGTGTAAAACGCAAGTAGTACGCGGATCTAGTGAATGTCAATTGAATAGATTTCCATTCACCTTTTTCCATTTCAACACACAATGTATGAGAATGGACCTGAGTTGTATTGTTTTACTGCTTGTTATGCACTCATTACCTCTGTTATTCTTTTTTTTAACCATTGTTGCACTTATTTCTAAGTATTTTAGTAGTCTCTGTCTGATGTATGTGCGTTTTTACATTCGATTTTGTGATGTCAAATTGTAAAAAAAAAACCATTAGTATTGGTAAAATAATGCGTAGCATAACCAGCCTATAATTTTCCCACTGCTGGGTCTCAGGCCTCCGCTCTGTGAGAGGGAGTGGGCTATGCTCCGCCACGCAGAACCAGTGCGCGTTGGTAGATGTCACATGTCTTTGAATTTTTGGTTCTAGGACGGTTTCCTCACGATTTTTCTCTTAAGAGAGCAGTGTTTATGAAATTATTGTCTAATAAAAATATATTGTTATATATTTTCTCAGGAAAACTATTAAAAAGGCAGTTAAAAACATTGACAACATAAAAAAATGCTGCTAATATTATAAAGAATTCCAAAATAACTATCGATAGTTCTAGTAACATCGACAAATCTATGTGAACAGCATGTTACATCTCTATAAACGTATCAGTGAAATCACACCTGACTGTATTACATACAGCAATACGCACCAAAAGTACAAACATACCATTAAATAATTTAAGTATAACTCCATATTCAAAGGGACAGTATATAGGGACTGTAATGTGTATCTATAGGTTAGGTACCTATATGTTAATACCGCTCGATATCCCGCTTCATTTGTCGGTTGCATCTGAACTAGGGATGGCACGCAATCTTTTTATATTAAGAGGCTAAAGCCGGGATTAATAACAGCAGGGAAGTTAATAAGATTTTATTAAAAAATGCGGAGAAGAACATGGTTAATATGGTTATGCATTTATATTTTGCGGAGTGGACGCTGTTTGAGTGAAATTTTTTGTTGAAGGCAGCTCGAATTCTGCTTAGCGTTATATAACAATATCACAGGCGTGCTGGCTCGCTTAGTTCACAATAATGTTAGTACATAGGATTTAAGCCGCATTATAGAACCCACCTCACAATTGGCTTTGACTTTCATTCGCATCACACTGTTTTTAAAAAAAAAAACAAGGCTGCATGTTCATCTTTATGTTCGTTAATACCCACATACTGTTCTGTTGATCATCAAAAAACATCAAGAGTTACTGTCATTTCCGAATTCAATTACGATGCTTATAAAAAAATTGGAAGCCCTTATAGATCTTCTTAGAGATATATAGAACGGATTTATATTTCCCTCTTTTCTTTTCCTATCTGTTATCTAAAGTAAATTGATTGCATACTGACACTTATGCCATGTACGATAAACTAAACGCATTGCCTAGTACTTATCACGATCATCTACAAGTGTGACAATATTCTAGAATTTATCGTAGGTGTCACCCCTGATTTCCTGTACTTTCAGTATCCGCCGTGCGTTTATTTGCTTTCATATCGACGGGACTGCTTGCGTAACGTCAACGCACTAAAATGCGTCAATTTGCAATGCTGTTGCAGTTCTGTTAGAGTAATAATGTGCGGTGATAGGGCACGGTTCTAGTTGTTGGAGATGAAGTTCTATTTTAAAATAACATTGTTGAAATGTACTTTTGAAGCACGTTCTTTCTTGAACTCTGTGTATTGATTAAATTCTTCGCTTCCACTTCGATTTTGCGACAGATCGTTGTAAGACCAGTAATTCATTAAAATTCACAATAAACAGACAAATCTATGCTATTCAATTAATTCATCTCCTAAAAGCCAACTTCTCCACCAGCCAGCTATATCACTTGAATGAAACTACAATTTCCCGACACATAAAACTCTTTAACTGAACCACGAGAGTCTCTAAAGACTCTCAAAAGACTAAACACGTCTTGAAGACCTTACAACAGGAAGTTATGACTTACGACCAATTTCCCAGCTTCAGAAACTTAACGAGTTTCTATTGTAGTTATAAAAAGGGACGGTGCAACTGGGTCGCCTGTCATGGCGACGCCGACCTCTGTGCTTCGCAAATGGCTTTTCCGATTGCACTATACGCCGCGCCGCTAGTGCTGGTAAATGTGTCGAGGATAGCATTCCCGTTACGGTCTTGTAATAAATTCTAATGTTACGGTTTATTGTTATGCTTATTGTTTTGTTTTGCTGGTTCATACGTTTAGCAATGATTGTTAATTCTTTACGTAAAGACTAAGGAAATATAGGAAACTCTTTTACTCAAATTGACGTGTAATAGCGATTCCAAATCGTTTCCGTGAAAGTGATTATTAGGTTTATCTTGACGTGACTACCTACTGCCAATCAGAACGATCAAAGTTCACTTTTAAGCAGAAGAAGAAATAAATGAGATTTTCCTAAGCTTTTAGTACTTACACAACACATCCCTAGTATCCCCTACTACATGTAGATGTCTATGTATGTTTCAATCTCGATATTTCCATTATCGTTGTGCAGCACTATTTGCGACCTATTTTCTCTTCTCTTGGTTTTAAAGTTTTCAAAATTGGAATGGCACTATTCCGTTAGGTCGGCTGGATGGATTGCTTCTTTTTTCAAAGTTCATGCTCGGCTGGTTTTTATTTTTAAACGTTTTCATTGGTGTACCGTTAACGTTCAATTTTTACGATGACAGTTTCGTGTTAGATTTGACAATTTGTAACGGTTACTTCAAATGATTATTCTTTCTTTACTTCAATTCGATTTAAATTATTTTTAAATCGATAAAAGGCGCGTTAAATCTAAATGTTATTAAGTAACTAATTGGATAATTTGTGGTAATTTTGAATTAGAATCGAATGGAAGAAAAATTGAAAGTAATTTGATTATAGTAACAATCGAATAGCTGATTTGTGACAGAAATAAAATCTAAAGAATGTAATGACATCACGCTGATTTCCATTTAAATTTTAAACAAGCTGAAATAAGTTGAAAATAAAGATATCGAAAAGTTCAACAGTCATCACATTTATAAAACTTGGTGTCTTGTAAGTTGTACATACCTAACTCGTATGTCATAACGCGAAGTAATGTTTTTTATAATTTTAATCATGAGCCTTTTATTTTTATTTCTTGTATAATTTGTGTTCAGTTGATGGCATTAGGCTCGCTGTTATTACATGGGACTTAAACATAAAAGTAAAAAAAGTGGTGAGACGAGGGTGTACTTATACTGTACACCCTCGTACTTATAGTATAGATACACCACTCCCTAACCCTTTGGGGAATGATGTTATGTGTGTATTGTATATTGTATGTAGATAAACAGTATTTACTGTATTGTGTTGTTTGTAAACAACAACGTTTCAATAATAGGTCTTCAATGAGTTAGGTATATTATAATAAAGGCTCACGTTTCGAACACTGCACCTAGAATGACAATGCAAGCTGAGGTCAAAATCAATGTCGTACATGACATGAGTCACATCACTAGTTCCTACACTCGATATGACGAATGTTGTAGATTTTATCGATTACATCAGTGCGATTAAGTTGCGACGCCGCCGGTTTGTTTATGTTTATGTACAAGTTTATGTTTTTTTTGCGTTGTAAACTGATGAAGTAGTATTTGCAACTTTATTTGCTTTATGTGATAAAACTTGAAGTACACTTGAGATAAGTAAGAACTCGATGTTTTTTATGATTTAATTTTATCAAGTAATGCCATTTTAATTTACTACAGCAAACAATTTAAGCATAATTATATACCCAAATCGCTTTAGCGTGGCAATAGCGGTCACTGACCCACCTACATCTTCTAGCATTCTTTATTTCAAAAACTGAAATAAAGTTCGTTAATGTTCTGAATCTATATCTATTGTGATTCTTCAACATGTTCCTATAACGAAAAACCATACATAGCTTATTGTTTGGGTTCCTACGGAGAGATATTAGGGAAAGGGCAAAATTGCCACGGTAAAGCGATTCGTGTATAACTTATAATACTTTTTACTTGACTGCCCCAGAAGAGGGTAATATTTTTAACTAGGTACTTCTTATGGGTAATTGCAGTCTTTTAAATGCTCTTGGATTGATTGGCATTATAATGAAACTTTTCATCGATATTAAATTTCATCGATAAACCACCTTCCCCGCTGAAAACAAACTAGAGCTGTGATGTGATTATATCGAGTGTCTATATTGTCAAGTGGCCGTGACTGATAGCTAGTTGAGAGAAGCGGGCTATTTGTTACATAGGAAAAGGCATGACATGATGAAATTTATATTTCGCATATACCTATTTTATGTTTATGAAATATACAGGGTAAAATAAATTAGCTAGCGAAACTCCGCAAACGTGATAGGTAGGTATCGATATCTTAATACGACAAAATCAAAAAAACAAACTTTTTTCAACTGATATTTCAAGTGACAACTCTACCTGCGGTTGACGACCCCAAATAAAAACTCATCCAATTAACTTCTTTTTCATTTTATCATGTTTAGATAACAGTACTCATCACGTCTGCGGAGTTTGGCTAGCTAATTTGATTAGACCCTGTGTATAATGATGTAAGGTACCTTTACTAGTTTTAGGACTGATCTACGCTTTAGTCATCAGCCTAGCCGATAGTCTAGTTCAGTGACTTCAAAATTGGACTATTTCCAATTTGTCTGATTAAAATACAATTTTGCAAATTATATTTTTTAAATCTGTTTTGGGATCATGCCTAAGCCTTTGATATAACAAAAAAAAAGTACTTAATTAAGGCTGAGAATCAGCACTTTTTGAACGTCATAATTGCTCTATCATCTAGTTCTTTAGCTGGGAAGAAGAAGTGCTCCTAACTCACTGTGCCCAACAGGGTCCATATTATTATGATCTTATTATAGGTTTTACCACCTAAGAATACCTACATGCGGAACTACATGTGGAATGCAATAAAGTATTGAGTATTGAACTATTGACTAAATGGTGCAAAATCAGCACTGAGAAGAGTGACCAGTTGTAGCTGTGTGCAAGTACTGTACAGTTGTATTGAGTTACGAATTTCAAGATAACCCGACTTTTTCAGATTCTCAGCGCTACCTCTTGAGTGGACGTTCCTTCAATTTTTGACAAGTTTGTGACAGGCCCGGACTTTCTTTTCTATATAATATTTATGTATAGAGAACGTGTGCCAAAAGAAACACAGCGCTTTTACCAAGCAGAAAGATTTGTATAATTTTCGATACACAATGTTCCAAACACTGTGTGACATAAAGATAAACAACGCTGAAGGTGTTAAATGAATCGTGCGGTAATCGTATGGTGACTTGTGGTAATCTGCAAGTCAAAAAGATCTGCAAGTGAAACATGCATAGAAATAGGCACATTAGAACTCAGTATTAGAATCAAATGATTAAACATACACACCAGCACAGAAAAAAGAGCTCCGCACCCAAGACACAAGCTTACCTGAACCCTCCTCTTTACCTAAGATCCACGTACATCAGCCATATTTGATCTGGATATTGATCCCGGGAGAGTCGTGCCCATCCCGACTTCACCGCAATATGTTGCAGAACCTTTTCAATAACCTAAGCCCCCGCGCTGACCCCAATAAATTGTTAGGCGCACTCGTCTTGGCAGGAGGAGATCAAAGTTATGGGAGGAAGCGATTGTTTATAAGAGTAGCTTGCTGAATATTATTCAGAAAGTTTTCATTCCATGTCCTGTCTGACGTTTGTCTATGGTTTTTTAAAGTGTAAGATGCAGTCATAGACAATGGACTGAGTGTTCCGTATTCAGTGAAACGTACAGGCCGAAACGTACGAGAGAGACAAAGCGAATTCGCGGCTAGTAGTTTTCTCTTTAGTGGTATTACAGGTATTGACCGCACAGTCGCTTTGTCTCTTTCTATTATAGAGAGTGGCTACTTTTGTAAGGCTAACGCTCAGTCCGATTCTCTATGTCTATGAGTGCGGTTCTAAATAATCAATAAAGCCTGATTTACACGGTGTGATGTTATTGACTGCGGCATACCATAAGTTGAAGCATCAATAAAAATTGCAACGTCAAAACAGTATTTAGACTAGTCGGTCTAAACGGTATTTAGCAAGTCTTTTGTTATTTTAATTTTAGTGTATGCCTCTACCTCTATGAATGAGGCTTTAGTACGTGGTCAAGGTCATCGCTCGTCTGCGTGCCCTCTGATCATACAGAGGGCATCGCGTGCGATTGTCGATTATTTCATTTTATCATGTATGTTTGATCTGACATTCGGACGACCTAAGCACAGAATAAATAAGTAGCATCAGAGTAGGGAGCAGTGGTGGCCCAGTGGTAAAGGCCCCGACTTACGAGTTGTAGGTCGTGGGTTCGAACCATTTCATCACCACTGCTCTCAAAACGGTGAAGGAAAACATCGTGAGGAAACCGGCATGTCTTAGAACCAAAAAATTCGAAGACATGTGACATCTACCGTAAACCGGGGTTACTTTGAATCATGGGGTGACTTTGATCGAAACTTCCATTCATATAAAATCGCGAATTGCTTTAAACGAAACGCAATTTGGTAGTTTTTTTTTTCAATGTTAGCAACACTGAAGAACTGTCAAATCCTTTTTTGAGGACGCGCTGGGAATTCATCAACGATTTTTAATTGAAAAAGGTAAATGTATTGTTCTTCTAAATAACTGTGCTGCAAAATTGTTATTGGGGCTACTTTGTAATCACGTAATAAAACCGGGGGTATCTAAGTAACCCCCATTCTACGTATAACTTTATCAGCCAGTTTTTTTTTTTTCTTAATTTCAAGCTAAATTTTTTCGTTTATGATTACAGTAATCGAAATCAATAAAAAAAACCGATAATTAGACATTTTTTGTATTTTTTTACACCCACAAATTTAAAAGATATGGACTTTCAAAGTTCAATATTGATTGCGTGGTTAACAGGGCTACAAATTGCGAGATTTGTAGCCCTGTTAACCTTTTAGACATTTAAAAACGCTATCTCTTGTATCGTAGATCATGTAAAATTCATATCTCCTATTCATTCGCCCCCTCTGCCTCTCATAACTTGCGCTAATGCAACAGTTTCCCGTGTAAGCCGACATTAAATGAATTTATTATGAGCTCGGTGCGAAACTTTTGTAATTTCGATAGTGTCTGTATGCTCCCTAATAGTCAGGTTTTTATTCTCTTACTGTTTGTCTTAGTTGAGACTTTGGAAGAATGAAGTTAGGGCAGAAATAAGGGTGAAGATCAATGGTATTATTTATTAGAGATTCTACCCATGAGTTCGCCCGCGTGGTAGTCAACTATACTTAAAAACCTTCCCTGTGGTACTTGGCAATAGTTTAGCTCTCTTTACGTTTGTTTAGAATCAAGTTTTTTTCTAATTGAACAGACAGCAGTGTTGCTGGGGAGTTTGTTGCGCCACTTCTTCTTCCCAGCTAAAGCACTAGGAAGTGGTGAAGGGCGGGCGTTTTTGGGGGACTGTCTTATGTAACTTTGACGTACGAAAAGTTTGAATAAATGACTTTTGAATTTGTCAGTGATAGAATTTTCGAAATCTGACCAGTACTACATCCAAACATACGGACAAAAACCTCTTTATAATGTCGTGTTGATGGATAGTTTTTTGGGCGCTTTTTTTTTTCTGGAGTAAGGTATAACATAACATCACACCTGTATCCTCAAGGGTTAGGCAGAGGTGTACCCTATAGTGTTATGTTTGAGTCCCATGTAGACAGCGAGCCTATTGCCATCAACCGGGTTGCTACTGAGAAATTCCAGATGGAAAACCCCATTAACGCTTTGCTCGGCCCGGGAAACGAACCCAGGACCTCATGGTCAGTACAGCGTTGGTTAGCAGTTAGTGGAGTAAGCTATAAATGACGAACAGCTGTCTTGCAACAATTGGGCTGGACAAGTACCATCAGACTAATTTTTCAAAGATCGGTTTCTCGTCATTACAGACAGAGCTGGTGCGCGGGCACCGTAGTGCCCCCGCCACGACGAGTCAAGCGAAGGGCACTACCTACCTTTTCTCGAAGCGCTTTGTCGTTTTTTTGAACCTTCATAAGTTGAGTTTGGATTATACCAGATAAACAATTTCTCAGGAATAATAATATCTTGTCTTGTAAAGAGTAGGTAAATAGTAAACAGCCGGTAGAGCAGATGTCTAAAGAAAACATATTACACATCAGCTAATTGATTTGAGCAGTTGCCAGATTGTTTGACATTTACTATCTGTTGTTTTGAGAGCGTCCCACGTTTTCATTGCACCTATTGCTTTTCATATGCTCGTGTTTCTGTGACAGTAAAATACGCATTGCATTGCATCGTCTAATTCCTTAGCCACCTTCAAGAAAACCCATAGTATACAGGGTGGCAGGGACATTGGCGCACAACCTGCACGCGCATGAACACAATAGAAACGGGTTTTGTCGACGGAAAAATAGACAAAATGACAGATAAACAATCACAATCTGTCATTTTATCTATTCTTCCGTCGACAAAACCCGTTTCTACGGTTGTCATGCTACGCGTGCTGTTACCATGGATTCAGTAATTCTGGACCCCCTTGTGTTGAAATTATTAGTCCGTTATTGTAAAAAAAAAACTGTTATGTCCTATGTCTACGCGGTCAAAATGTATGGAACAGCAATTTTCTTTTTAAATATCAAATTAACAACGCCGGGTGGTGGGGGTGGGTTGTCAGAATCATGTACTAAAACCATGGTAACAGGTGTGCGTCGCTGTCCCTGCCACCCTGTATATTCTACCTAACACGTAAGAACCTTATTAGTTTATGAAAAAGCTGCAGCAACAAACACCGCTACATTAAGCCGCCAAAAGCCATATAACAATAATCCAGACCATTACCCCCAACTCTTAACAGTCTCCATAACCATTCAGTGAAATTGGGAGACAATTCCTAGAGGTGGAAGAGGTCAATTTAAATTCAAGGTTGGCGCTAAAGGGGTGCGCCGGTGAGCGAGGAATTGGACTGGATCCAATGGCCTGTTCTGACACTTCTGACCCAATTCCCCCCATATTAGGTCAGTGGCTCCAATGGGCAATTTGCATTTATATTGGATAGCTTTTACCTGCCATGCTGTTCATGTTTATTGGTTTATGGTTTAAGTGTAAATTATTATTGTGGGTGGTTTTATTATTTTGTTTTGTTGTTGGTGGTATGGTATTTTATAAAGGTACCATTCCGTAGTCGACCGCAGGCGGCAGCAGCAGACGACGTGTCATCGCAAGTTCGCAACACTGCTGGTTTCTATGAATTTCTATGAAATACCTTCCGTAGCTAGCGACATGTCAGTTTCATAGAACTGCTTCCTGCGGTCGGCTACCGAATGGTACTTTAATTACAAACGTTGCTCTAATTAGTCGCTGCAATCAATGATTTTATTGCCAGAGTACCTAAACAAATGCTGCCATGTTTGGCAGAAAGATTGACACGTGTATCAATAATGTGCTTGCCAAACTTCTGATTAAAGAAAATAGCACACATATCAACTCGGAAAGGGATCGTCACCGTATCAACTCGAGCCATTCAGTATTCTTTGTATGAAGCTCCCTACTGCAACGCACAGTAATCGGAATTGTAACGTAATCGCCTCGCCTCGGGACGAGCTCACGAACTGCGGCGATACGGTGACGATTCCTTTCCGAGTTGATATGTGTGCTATGACCTTTATTTGACGCCATGACGTAGTGGTGTAGTGCTATTTTGCTTGAGAAATCCCTCACTTAAGTTGACTATCAGTATTTGTTTCATCCAAATCATGTTTCAGCAATCTTACTTATCTAGTAATAGGTACCTATCACATGCACCGATGAGAGCAAATATAGGTTTTAATCAAAGTTGTTTGTATTTGGACGGGGTCCAACCGAGATGCGGGTGTAGGCAAACACTCTTAAAACTAGTCTTAGGTAGGTACTGCAATTGTGCACAGGTTAGGTAACAAGTTTCTTCTGAAAATTGGAAAATGGTTGTGAACCCAATCTCAATAAGCTTTATCATCGAATTGACTTTGTTCGTACTTTCGTAGGCTTATTGGTGACTCGCCCGAATTAACTGGAACGAATCCGGACGAATCGCCAATTTAATAAATATTAGTTTTTCTTGAGGTGATTCGTACGAATTCAATTAAAACGCCTGCTACACGGTCGCCAACCGCGTCCCGACAGAGGTGACTTTAAAATGGTGGATTCGTCCGGATTCGGACGAGTTAATTCGGGCAAGTCAACAATAAGCCCTTTCGTAGTGTTGAGCTAAGATTAGGAAATAATTCTTTTATAAAACAAGAAATCTCTTCTCTGACTAAGTCGACAGCTGAAGTATCAATAAGATTATTATTATCTTTAATTGCCAAGGAGTAGACACACCTACCATGTTATATTATAACTTTCTATTATCATCAGCTTTTCACCAGATGTAAGATCTGTACGATTTAAACGACAGGCCAGATCCCTTGCCAGAATTGCACAGAAATAAGATTTGGCAGACTATCTTTAGCATGTCAAATTGAGATGAGGTGGTGTGATGATAACGTATCCTCTCAAACGCACATTACTAAGTGCGTTTGTGATTCTTCAAAACAGTATATCTTTATAAATAAAAACTACAATCACAACGCAAAAATTACTAAAACAATGATAAACTACGCAATAATATTAAAATTTATTCCCACGCATGAGACGGGCGTCAAAATAATTTGTAATTTTAAAAATAGAAAAAAGACGTTTTTGCTGGCGCGCTTCTCACGAGGTCGTGTCGTCGTGGGTTTAATTATTTTTTTTCGTGACCAAGGCTAGTTTTGGTAAGGTCAAATACAAAAAAGTTTGCTGAAAATAGTTAAGTTAACGTGTCAAATAAATATGTTTTATGAACACAGATAACATAATGTTGTTTCGCAAACAGCAAAAGATAGAAGTGTTGTAGAATTTTTAGAGTACAAATCTTAAGCCAACACGTTTTGTATTGTTGTGTAAATTATACATACCTATTATTATTTTGAAAGTATTAATATGCAATTCTGCAGCATCTTTAAGTTCAGAAGTCCAAACACGTGATTCACTTGGCGCATCTGCAAGTATTTGTTTGTGGGAAAAGATCTCAGCACGAAAAACATGTTGCTGAAGGTTACAAAATGTCCATTCGTTTCATTCCAAACGTTGCCAAAGTTCCACAATTACTTTACTTCCATTAAATCTCTTAATAAAATTGTATTATTATGCACTGAAATTAAATAACATGAATTACATACTTTTTGTTAATTTGACGTTCCAACTATGACAATTCAAAATTACCATAAACGGATGACAATAAATTACAAAAAAATAACAGTTCCGTTTTTAAATATACCTCAAACTTTATAAAATTACACATTTGCATAGAATTTATGTTCGATCATTATTTATATAAACGTTTAGAAAAAATAAATCAAAAACAATGAACTACTAAACCGATAAAAAACAACTCATTAAGTGGTAAGTCGTTGTTTATAAAAAGGGTCAAGTTTAATTGGTTTTGTAACGTCAAGTGTGACATTTAGGTTGGCACGCGCTAGCCAGGTGCATTTTAGTATAATTAGTGATGTCCGTTGGCGGAAATAAAAGTTTTAGTCGATTTTCTAGTAACTAGATATTTTTATTAGATTGTTTATTTGAAAATGTGCATCGATTTTATTGTTATTATAATATTAAAGCAATTGAAGTTATTTTATAGCAATTATACATATTTATTTATTTAAACTTTTTTCCTTTTTTTCCACTAGCATGTGTTTAGTGTGTAGGTCTATTATGTAGGTAATGTTTTTAAAATTGTGGTAGGAGTAAGTTAGTACGTATTTGCTTTAATTAATAATGATTTAACCGCAGAATGTAATGTCAATTAAATAACTGTGTAAACAATGTAATCAAATCAGCTTACCGTTTACTTATGGTATGTCGATTTAGTATGAATACATATTTACCTATTTATCGATAGGGATGTGGTCAGGTTGCAATTAATTCAAAAAGATTTTCTTGCATTTAAATAAAACCTTAATTTTATTAAACGATTCCACCATTGCTTAGCGGTCATTAACTTTCTTTATCGAATTCATCTTCAAACATATCAAATTCATTCCATACAAATGGTATTTATTCATAAAAGTAATTCAATTAACAGAATTAAACTTTTACAGCTCACACCGGCTTGCATTGAACTAGCGGTCGTTGCATGTCTGCCCTCCAATTAACTTTACATAAAAAGATTTTATCGCTGAACGCATCGATCTAAAACTTAATCAGGCTTGAAGGCAACGCAACTGATAAATGTGCAACAGATTAGAAATATTTACGTTATCTGTGGACCGAGCCCTTGCATTCATTAGTTAGATTTAGTCGATTTTCACTAACATCGTTTCTTAATCGATTTTATTGTTTATAGCTTCAGGAAATGCTGGATCTTCGAGGAAACAACGTTGTCCTGTTTGCGGCTTTTAAACGGAAACTATCTTCTTAATCTGCTGCAGTTGACTTGCAACCCTTAAAAAATAATGTACACGTTGTTGTTCATATATTTAATAATCAACTTAGTTGTCTTATGTTTTTTATTAGTTATCCGAAGAAAAACAGAATATAGCCGTTCTTGCCAGCAGGTTTAAAAATGTTATCCAACTTCTTACACAAATAAATTCAAAAGAATGTTGTAACACAATATATTACTTTTATTAAGACAAAGAACAAGATGGGTGTCGTGCAAAAATACGATGCTACGATAAAAATATGGGAATCATGTCAAGAAAATACAACATAACTGTATCGATAAACAATCAGGCTTGGAAGCACAAACAAGACCAAAGACCACATGTGACCTATAAAAGATCCATAAATGCAACATATGGTTTTTTTGGAGTCGTTGAATATAAAAAAATATTGTCAATTGCGCTACTAAAGATCAAAAGAACAATGTAAACAGCAGACATTGCAAAAACCTTGAGACTGTAGTTATTTTAATGATTGTACAAGACTACGAAACAGTTGTAATAAGAATCTGTTGATCTGTATCAGGCAGTTCAATTAAAATGTTAAGGTGAACTCGGGTAGCTACCGAGAAAATAACCAAAGAAACGAAAGTAGATAACTAATTGGTATGCAGAGCAACCTTCTATTTCATTGGATTCTCTACAATACGAATTTTTTGTAACAGTATCCAAGAATTCGTGTGTAATGTAACAAGCGTGAAATTGATTTATTCACTTCAAAATTCCAAATAATTTTTCATTATGGAGACTGGATTTAAATCACCTAAATTTGATTAAACTGTTTTGGCTCCTGTCCTATAAATCACTTAATTTATATGTAGCCCAACAAAATAGGACACGGCTGGTAACAATGGTCTCATCTACTAAAACAAGGAGGTACCTATGATCATTTTTATGGCCAGTGACCATTTAAAATATGACATAGAAGCACATGAAACAATGCTTAATGATGTCACGTATAATGACGTTGACTATGACGATAAGGTCTTGAAATGGCCAAACGTAATATGAAAGCTCTGGAGGAAAAATAAATTACTTATAAGAACGTGTAAATTAAATATAGTTGGAATTGCATATAACTTATTTGTCTTGGATTATAATGGATTTTTCATAAACGTCATAACTGTTTTGTAATTGCTTTGAGTAATATCTTGTTAGCTAAGCAGATACACGTAATAAATGATATGGTTACATTTTTACATACAGCAAATATTTTCAATGTTTAAATATGCAAATATTGTCGTTCAGACATCAAACATGAACTCATTGCGTTAACAACAATAGCAGTAATTTAACGGAAGAATAATCTAAACAGCAAACATTGAATACAAAATTACTCAGTATTGCAAAATATGTTCGTGCAATGAATAATTCAATCTGAATTGTTTTCTAATCATCGGCTACTGTTCTTTGTAAAGATAATGGATTTTCTATATAAAATCGATCTGCAATTACTCAACCTGATAGTATTGCAAAAAATCAATGGCTGAGTTTCGAGCCAAAAAATTAAAAAACTAAGAACATATTTTTTTCGTGTTATTTTTTCCATCGACACGCTTAGAAGAAGAATGGGTAGGTTTAAGTTATCAAAGCAATTATTGATAATGATTACCTAATGTACCCTTTGGGTTTTTTAATTACTGTACAAATGATGTCTTTAGTAGAGCAAAAGAAATTCGTTTAAGTAAAATTAGAACTGTTATTATCTTAACGAGCAGTTTACAGTAAACCGTGACGATTTTGTTTCAATTTTTTGGGTAAAAACAGTAAAAAGCTGTTCTCAAAATGATTTGGATAATTTTTCGTTTTAAACTTGAGCCATACTTAATTTTTATTCCAAATATTAAACGTTTCGTTTGCGTCAACAAATGCTGATAAAATATCACTCTAAAACCAATAAAAGGACTATTATAATATAAAATTAATGGCATAGTGATAAAACGAAGGTAAAGCAAACTCATAATTGTAAGACTACAAATGTTCACGTTGAACACCAAGAAAAAAAATAAAAAAATAATCATACGCTACCACTCACCGGATTTCCTCTTATCGTTCACTAGTACCAACGACTTGGTCCTCTTCACCCGTAAAGAGCGCCGTCGTATGGACCTCATCAATGCCTCGGGCATCCTTGAAAACCTCGGAGAGTCCACTCTCTTTTCCGGCATGAAAAAATTCTTCACCGCCAGCATTGTCATTTTTACCAATTTTCACTTCTCGCACTTAAAACTAAATAGTATAATTGATTACACAAATCCCATCTCTATTTCAATTAACTCACTTATCTCGATCAATGTCATTCGATTAATAAACACAAAAAAACTGTGACTAATCCATTTTTCTAGTCGACTTTCAAGGTCAGCGAATTCACATCAATTAGTAAGTTATAGACAGCACTAGTTAAATGGTTCCTTTTTGGTATGAACGTCACTATTGTTTGTTCTCATCACTATTCCGAATGCGGAGTATCCTGTTTTCCTATTAGGTGGTCGTCTTAATTTTAGGGGAGGCGCGGTACGTCCGTTCGTGGGCAAAGCGCGCGGCGTACTGGCCTCCTCAGAGTGGTTAGGTGTCGTTGGAGGGGGCTTGCCTTGCGGGTTTGCGAATGTTATCTATCTTATCAGAATTTACCTAGTCTTCATACAATATGGTCGTAAAATTTACCGTAAGTTGATAACCGCGAACAAGGCCGTGTTCTGGATGAATGAAGCCTGTAGCTGGCTTAATGCTGATGAAATTTCTTTATAAAGAAGCCACATTTTTGTGTATAATGTAAAATATCCTGCGCATTGTGGCTCTACATACAATGCAGCATTGCTTACGCTTCTGATTGCTGGAAATGGACTAACCACAATCTAACGAATGTATTATAGGTACTGTATGATGACTTGAAATGATTATGCATATTATCTACCTACTTTATACGCGTTAGACATTTTCTCATGCTGCCATGCTGGGGCCATATCAACGGGAAACGCCGTTGATTATCGTTATGATGGACGTTAACCGTAGATGTAGCCACAACTTATAGCATAGCAGCGAGAATTTGACAACGGCATTCACATTGGCGTTAGACGTTAGGCGATCTCTCGATGAGCATTGACGTTGACCGTTCAAGTGTGGCCACTCAATTTATCGAAATAATTACCTACCGCGTTGTTTATAACGATGATGGGCATTTTCGTTGACCTATGGTGTGGCCCCAGCACCAAGAAGTCGAGTTATGAAAACATGAACACAAGTGACATAAGTCTTTAATTTTTTATTTTTAAATTATGTGTAGTAGAATAAGTAAGACTTAAATGTTCAATTAAAATATATCCGCAGAACATGGTAAGTAGCTTTATTTAAATACGGAAGGTCAAATGGAAAACGGAAATCGAATTATCCTTATAAACATCCACTTCCGATCATCGCTGGTAGTAAACAAACCGTACCCACTCCATACTTTAAATATCGATATGAATCACACACCTGCATACATTATCCTCATTCTAGTTTCCTTTCAGGGTGGTCAGAGAGTACCGACTCTTAGCCATATACATACACTTCCTGTGTCACTTACAGTTCCATATGAGGAATGGATGGATTACTCACGATTTTATTCTTAGCTTGAGCACATGAGCAGAACCTTAAGCAACCATCTACAGAGAATGATCTACAAATCAATCAAACACAACCATTGAATTTTTTGCAGGTTCTTCAATATACGAATGGTACTATGAATCCAATATAAGAGTCTGAAATATAAAGAGCAATGGCGGAATTTTTAAATGTCTTAAAATTCTTCTGTGAATTAGATAAATATATGAGATAAAAGCAATTGAAAGAATATGCGCAGTAAGAATATGTTGACTTAGCAAAGGCTTTGCAGGCTTACCCATTTGTCTGCGATGCCGCAAGAAGGCTTAGCAGAATTAATTGAATGATAAGTGTAGTTTAAGACTCCCGGCAGGAATAAACCTTAGGAAGGTTTATTTGTGGACGGAAGACTGAAACTTTGCTAGCTTTACTAGTGTATTTTGGTTCTCATCTCTTCAGGTCCTGCTGAAATGTTAATTACCCCAGAATTTTTTGGTATTACTATCTGCACCTCGCGGTTTTACAACATAACATAATCAGCCTATTAATGTTCCCACTGCTAGGACAGGCGTTCTCTCTGTGAGAGAGAGTGGGCCGTAATCTACCACGCGGGCCCAGTGCGGGTTGGTAGATGTCACATGTCTTCGAATTTTTTGGTTCGGTTTTCTCACGATGTTTTCCTTCACCGTTTTGAGAGCAGTGGTGATGAAATTATTTACACAAAGTAAAGCGCCTGCCTGGGTTAGAACCCACGCGGGGCCATTACCACTGGGCCACTACTGCCCCGCGGTTTCACCCGCATAAATCTCGATCCCGTAGAAATATCGGGATAAAAAGTATTCTATGTCCTAATCCAGGTCATGGTCTACCCATGTGCCAAATTTCATCCACATCCGTTCAGCCGTTTTAGCGTGAAAGCGTAACTAAAAAAAAAACATACAAACAAACTCAGGATATACAATTTAAGAAGCACGCTCACGTTCTGCAATGAACATTGACCAACTGTTGCTGGTGACTTAAGCCTTGAAACAGGAATGTGCACTCATAATTCCTCTCATTCACGCCAATTTTGCAGTTTTTAAACACCCACGATAACTGCTGTAAGACCCGCCTTATTTAGTTACGGAGTATTGAGTTTACGGTTTGAGTCATATCCGAAAATATTTTGATTTGAGATGAAAAAAATATGTGATGTTTGCAGCTGCTCTGATTTGTATTTTAGACAATTGAAATTATAGGTTATTTCAAGGTTATATTTATATTCACTAGTGAATGCCTTGCGTTGCAATGTCTTTTTTTTAGAAATCTTCTTCGGCGCGCACACAACAACTTACCACAGTTACATTACAATCTGTCGAGCTATTTTCGAGTTTTTGTGAGACTAATGCTCGGCAATTGATTTATATAAATATAGATGTCTACTGTAAGAAGTAAAATCTAAATACTTTTCACTTCTTACATATTGGGAAAATAGAAAATGACACCAGGGTTAATTAAGACTCTCCGTATTTAGCTTCTGAGATTTCATCTAACTTAATGCAGTCATTCCATTCAGTGATGTGATACTGATAACCCATTGTTGATTCCGGGTTAACTATAGTTTTATGGGTATTCCTAATACACCGATGGCCATAAAAAATGAAACCAGAATTTCCGTCAGTCTGCTAAATTAAAATATGCACACAAGTGGTACAAATTGGCCTACATTCATCATCATTAGGTTAAAGCGGGCATTCCGTTCATTTAACATTTGTGCCGCGCCTAGATCGAACCCACTCCCTCCATTGTAGTTTTCGTGCTAATTAATTTACTAGCCTTTTGTTGTTTTATTTAACCCCGAAGAGATTTATATTTTGTTGTTTGTGGGAAGAGAGATTATTCCTTTATTTAGTACTAGCTGCGCGTCGCGGTTACACCCGTATAAGTCTCGATTCCGTGGAAATATTGGGATATCAGGTATTCTATGTTCTTCTCCACCCATGTGCCAAATTTCATCCAAATCCGTTCGGCCGTTTTAGCGTAAAAGCGAAACACAAACAAACAAATAAATAAATAAATAAATCCACTTTCGCACTTCATTATGAGTCGTATGGGCCTTGGGCATTAGCCCATTTTAACAGCACATTTTATTATCAACCGGTCTGCTAAATAGTTTTGAAACAAATATCAATAGTTGTACTAGGACAAATTATTAAGGTTGTAGAAATGTTCGTCCTAAATGTAGTCGAAAATTTGCAAATATTCAAACAACGCTAAAGTGTCGGCTTTCAAGATTAATCCTCTAAAATTTAAATGGTAATGGCGACATTAACATCTTGGCAGCTCAGTGTTTCCAAGATATATACGGTACCCGGTTTTAACCTGAGATCATGCTTAAGATCATATTCCGTGAATTGCTCCAGTGGATGCCTTACATTGTTGGTTGTAGCTAGAACGCTTTTATCATGAAAATATGTACCCGGGAAACTTAATTATTGTAGCAAGATGAGAGCTGTTCGTTTTCTTAGATTACAATATTATTTATATAAAAAAAGCTACGAATTGACACAATGAAAACTGTAGTAGCCACGTTACTAGCAGAGCAGAAACCCCGATAAAAATCCATTTGTAATTCTTTATAAGGTATTCAATTTAATATTTGCGCCTTTTAGGAAAATTGTTTTTGTATTCATGAATTCCTTCAGGGCATTTATTCAAATTATCGCAACGTAAACTGAAATAATTTTCTACGTTAGTAATAATATAATATTATTCTAACTCTGAAAGGTTCAAAGAGTAAATGTTTAATATCTAAAATAACATTTATGAACCCAACGGGTTAATCAGATACAATTAGTGCCTATTCAAGGTTTTGCAGAATTGGTAATGGATTCTCAAAACTATTTTGTTCATGGCAATTACAATTGAATCAAAATCCGTTTCTAATGAGTTTTAGCCGAAACTAATTTATTAATTCTTAGTATGAAATGTATATTGAAATGTTTGTGAATATTTTTGAAAATAAAGAGGACTTTTCTGAGGACTTTAAGCAGCCATTTCAAGCATATAAAGTACAACATGATAGTTTAAGATAAATATTATATTGCTGAAACGTGTTGCGAGGAGCTAAACATCTGCATTATTTTATTTGTAGCCATAGACTGATAACTCAACTCGTTTTTACCAGTTTTTCTGAAGATAACAAAAACGTACACTGTCACATATCACATCAAACAAATGTGAAAGAACACACAAAAGTTAAAGCTAAACACATTAACTTTACCATATAAGATTATTTTTGACAATTATTATGAAAAATTCTCTCTAAAGCGAATAATCAGGAAACGACTAAGCGGCAGGCCCAGAAAGAGACGATGCAGGATGAGCTGGACTTCTTAAAGGATTGGCCCGCAATCGCAGTAGACCGGGAAAATTGCAAAATTGGTAGGGACGCATTTTCCCTGCAGTGGGATTACACAGGCTTATGATAACAATAAAATAATAATCAAGCAATTAGCATTCAAAGTATACTTATATATATTTAATAATAAACCTTTATAAAGCGCTGCATCGCTTTATTTACGAAATGCAACAGAGAATCGTGCAAATTCTTATCGCTGCATCGTAGTTGCACGTTGCGGTTCACGTTTTGCATCAACGACCATTACAGCCTGACCTTCCAACCCCTCTTTTGTTTTCTCAAAATGGAACCAAGAACGAAAGAACTATGTCTTTCGAGATGTCTTGCTAAATTGGACAGTGTTGTGCCTCAGCTTTGTATTCTAACAGAGATTTATTTTTAGTGTGATGTTTAGAGGCAAATATACTGCGAACATTTTGTAAGAATACATTCGAGAAACAAAAAGTATGAAACGTTTATTTTTATGTTATACTATCAAAACTATCAAACAACATGAGCTTGGCGAAATAAATATTGAGTATGATGTACGGTGAAGAAGACACAGTAAACAAAGTCATGTAATTAAGAATAAAATTATTTGCACTATAGAACTAGTAAACGGTACTAAAATTAACTTGTAATATAACCAGTTTGCCATCATTACTGCAAAAACGAGCAACACAAGACAATTTATCATTAAACTGCAGAACAGACTAAAATAGGAGCAATCAAATTATTTCTTTATCCACAAGAGTAAGTAGTAATTGTAGTAAATTATGCTACCCTCTTATAAAAGAATTTAACATGATATACATATGCTATTTCTGAAGTATACATTGTAATTATAACACACATTAGTTTTGTAGTTAACGGTGATAGATAACTAATCAGTTTTGATCTCAGTGATAGGTGTGTTTATTTTTAGCAGCGGCGAACACGTCTTCTCTATAACTTGAAGCAACATCCGAGATACCTTCTGCTATGTTTATGAAACCAAGAGCTCCAATAACTTATACGTTATATTTCTCCTTTGTAATCTAAGTTTTGAGTTCTCTGCTTGAGGGAGATTCTTGCTAATTGGAATATATGCAAAGAATATCATTGTTTTGAAACTATGGTCTTGGTTAACTATTAAAAATAATCTTATTTAAGATAATATTTACTTATTAGCTAACAGTTTTAAAATAATATCCTAAAGAATCAGCATTGCCTTACAACGTGATAATGCGGCCAGCCTTTTAGGTAGTTTTTCTGTTGACAGCGATGCGGATTTTTTTTTTATGCCCTATCGTTCTTCCCCCTCCTTTTTACCCGACTGCCCCGGAAGGAGGGTAATGTTTTTCGAGAGTATGTATGTATGTATGTCTATTTCTTTGGCACGCTCTGTAGCCTAAACGGCTTGATGGATTTTAACATATGAGGTGTCGTTAGATTCGTCTTAATTGTAGAAGTGTCAAAGGCTATATAATATTTATATATTGCATCTGCAAATACAAAAAAAAGAGAGGGGAAGGTTTTTTTAAAAATAAATTATAACAATATTGGTATCAAATAAAAGCTAGTAACGAGTCAATGCCAAATTTAGATATATTAATAAAACTAAAAAGCTAGAAATAAAGAAAATTATTCAAAAAACAAAAAACCCGACTGCAAAAACACTTATCTGAAAAGAGAAAAACAAGCATTATAATCTATAGAATTTTGGTATCGCAGGCGGGGACAAACAAAACTTACACCATATATCCGGTTATTAGTTTGTCCCCGCCTGCGATACCAAAATTCTATAGATTATAATGCTTGTTTTTCTCTTTTCAGATAAGTGTTTTTGCAGTCGGGTTTTTTGTTTTTTGAATAATTTTTTGTATGTAAATGTACATTCTATTAACTATGCTTAACTATTGCAGAACAAGATAAATGTTTAACCTTTGTGACTAGTACAAATTGTAAGTCAAATAAAGAAAATGCTTAACCGTACTGCTTAGAAGGGCAGAGATCAGTGCAAGAGATTGTTAGACTCATTGCAGCTCTGTGATCTTTAACCTATCGTCATGGCTTTGAGTTGCCAACGTCATTAATACTGTTGCTTGGAACTCTGAACATTGCATGGGAGCGATACAAGTAGTTTATTTTCTAAGCAAGCTTGAGTTTGCTATGTTTACCATAATCAGCCTATAATGATCCCACTGCTGGGACTTAGGCGTCCTGTCACTGTAAGGGATTGGGCCCTAATCTACCACGAGGACCCAGTGCGGGTTGGTAGATGTCACATGTATTCGATATTTTGGTTCTAGGACCTGCCAGGTTCTTCAAGATGTTTTTCTTTATCGTTTTGAAAGAAGTGGTGATGAAATATTGGGTTCGAACCGGAAGGGTTCAAACTCACGACCTACAATTCGTAAGTCGCGGCCGTTACCACGGGGCCACCACTGCTACCTGGTGCTATATTTGCCACTAGGTATTCAAGATAATATTTATGTCCCTCTCTATTATGCATGTTATTCTTTTCAAGTGTTGCGCCAAAGTCGTTTTCCTCAAGGCTAAAAATAAAAGCTGTATCCCCATACCAACAGGAGCTATTGGATATACGTCAAACCTGTCCGTTTAATTGTAGGCTCAATTAATTCAGGTCCTTTTGGGAATGCTGTTCTCGCCCACGACAAAGTAGGACCGGGAATAGAACCGGTTGAATCCTCCGAGAGATAGGAGCTTCCTTTAATAATTTGTCTGGATGATAAGACTTGGCAGGCGAAGGAGGAATAAAGATTTGATTAAGGTTCTTGTAGATTCCTGGATTTCTGCTGTGTTGTTTTTGGAAGATTAATAATAAAGGGTGTTATACTGTATACATGGTTATAAATGAAACAGTTACCGAGTCTTCGTTATGTAAAAGATAAGTAAAAAAAGATTCTACAGCTCTTACAAATAGTTCTGATCCTAATGTTATTCTGATAAGGTTGACTCAATTAAAACATCATTTCAGTTAGTGAAAAGGGCTACCCAGCAACAGGGATATTTCACTCTAATTAGCCCGAGAATAAACACAAAGCTTCGAATTGAATAACAACAAAATAGAAAACCAAACCCAGCTCACTGCTGAAGATCTAGTTAACAGTTCAAACGAAAACAACGAAATGCCAATTGCCAACCTTCATTAGGCGAACTGATGAACTAAAACTAACTTCGAAATTAAAGGTACGAAACTACTTTCAAAGCAAACAAAGGCTAGAAAACAATTAATTTGGTTGAAAATAGAGGTTCTATACTTCTAAAAGGGCTTGAATAGACGATCGACTTTCTCACTATTAGTTTTCGCGTTTGAAAAGATACTTTGATGGTCATTTCGTCATGTCCATATCAATCGTTTGTTCCGTATTCATGTTTTATATAATCAGTATTTTATCTTCATGAATTGTTATGTAGCTGTAGGTAAGTTAAGGTTCTATATTTCTAATATCTGATAACATGGATTTTATAATTTAACAGCTATCTACTTTGACATGTTTTGTTTGTGTTTTACACCAACCCTTAGTGCTTGAGACTAAAATAATTAATTATTAGACCTAACTAAAATCCCAATAAAAACAACTATGGTGGTTCCATCAATCTTCCTAGCCTTTTCCCAAATATCTTGGGGTCGGCTTCCAGTCTAATCGGATGCAGCTGAATACCAGTATTTTACATGGAGCGACTGAATATCTGACCTCCACAACCCAGTAACTGGGTAATACGATACCCCTTGGTAAGACTGGTGTCAGACTTTCGGGCTTCTGACGACTCGCAACGACTGTCAAAGATCCACAAATTACAGCCGGGACCAACGGCTTAACGTGCTTTCCGAGGCACGGAGGAGTCTCGGTATGTAAAGATGGTCACCCATCCACTGACCAACCCCGGCAAGCGTAGCTTAACCTGATGGATCGACCCGTGCGGCTTGTTATTACTTAGCCACGAGCTCCTCAACTATGGTGGTTCCATCGCCACAAAAAAATATTCAGTCGATCCTTTAACCGAGACAGAACAAAGCCAGAGGGTAGACCAGCCTGTCTATAAAAATCGGCTAGAGAAACTCGATAATTGATACCATGAACATGATTTCAGATGGAAATTGCTTTGAAGATGGAAGAAAAACAAGGTGTATTATTTTCTCGTTGCAGCCATTTGTGATGTTTATTTGGGGTTGCTAGAAGGTAAAAGAAATCAATGTTATTTATAAGCTACGTTCTAAGTATGCTTTGTATAGCAAGTTCGCAATGCTGTTTTCTAATTGAGTACCATACGTCGTGTCCTAACTAAAAGTGATTGTCGCGTTCGTTATTATGAATTTTGACGTACAAATGCGACTTGATTAATCGTGCGACTATCGCTTTTGGCTAGGACGCTGCCTAATGCTATTTTCCTTACCTAATCATGAAAATTTTTGTATAACCTTTCACTTCTCATCAGTGTTTGTTCATTGCAGTTCTAAAAAGCGTAAAAATAATAGTCACCGAAATGACATGCATTCAAACAGCTTTTAACTTCAAATTTATCTAATCTTAGCTGGCTGTTATTCAAATGTCCACTAAAATTAAATTAAGACAAAAGACCTCAAAGTCATACCTGTGTGCCCACCCACAGTAATAAACCTGCCAAATTATATTGCATTCCCCGCGTCTCATTCAGAGTAGGATGTTATATTAATGTCTAATTTAAACAGCGCAGGAACCAGAATGGAACCTTGTGGCATTCCGTGTAGGTAGGGCAAGTAATGAGGTACAGACACATTTAGAACTAGCACAAAGAGTGGAAGTGTATTGATCTTGGCTATAGTTGCCTTAAAAGGCAAAGCAAATAAGTTATTTGTATCACCAAGACTTATAAATACTTAAGAGGCAATCAGTAGCAAGTGCTAAGATGCTGACCAATAATAAGGCATCCTACATCTTCCTTTTGTACCGTTGGTTGCTATAAAGATCACTTCCATGGGACTATTTTTATGCAAAACGGTAAGGTTGTTTACACCTCCGCAATGAGTGTCCAAACATTTTGTATTACGAAGAATTTATGTCTAAGTGTCCACTCATTTTAGACATTAACGAACAAGAACACGCTAGCTTTGCCTCATCTTGGACACAATAGTCCAAAACTTGCAATCTGAATTATGTCCTAAGATGTTGGCCTAACAGACTTGCCTTGAGTTAATTTATTTGCAAATTGTTTTAGCAAAGATGTTCACCATTCGCGTGGGGGTACAAATATCATGGATTATGAAGGTAAAGTATTGGTACAAAAGGAATATCGAATGGATAAGCCTCGGGCGTTGGTAATGATACGCCTACACAACATAATGTAAGAAGAATTTAATGTTGAATTATTTTTGTGATTTCTGTAGGTAGTTAACTTTGTTCCCTCTTTTGAAAGGTCGGGTTGACAAAAGTATATTCAAGTACCTACCTAGTTGTTTTGTAATTTTCTTTCGATCACAAGTTTTTTAGTATTGCTCTTTAAAGGTTTGAAGAAAAGAGTAATAAATGTTTCTGACCATCAATGGTAATCAAGAGGCACTGCGGCATCCTGTACATTCTGCCAATCTCAAAAGACTAATTGCATGACATCAGATTTCTAGGATTTCCATTCAACCTGTGCTTTACAAACCTGTATTTTCCAATAAAACTTTCTAATTTAATGGAAGATTATAGTTTATGATGTAGTTGATGGCAAGATTTCACCAGCTCCCCATAATGACACGAAGAAAGTATTACCTGAAACAATAATAGAAAATGTTAGTACATATATACCATTTAAATCCCATTAGTACGCCATCAAACCACCACACAAGGCATTACGACGTCGTAAACCGAATAATAGAAACATCTACGAATCTCAAATAGACATAAGAATTTTATAAACTTGGTCATGTATTTTTTACAAAGGATTTTACGACTGTGGCCACAGAAGGCAATGAAAGATTTTACGATGCAAAGGGATGTAGAGATAAATTTTAAAGACATAAAAAGTCCCTTTCGATAGAAATTAGGGAAACCGTCGGCGATTCTGAGTGTTATGTCAATTAATGTAAAATGCACTTTCAGATGAAGACATAAAGTGTGTTGTTGAAAAGCTAATTATATTAGCAACCTTAAATGCAATTGGTGAACTTAAAATAAAATTCAGCTTGCGGTTATTCTTGTATTGAACCCGATTGTAGATAGAACTAATACCCCGATTTTATGGCTGCTTCTGAATTCAGAAGATATATTTTATGTTTTCTACTTTGCGTTAAATGCATTACTATATAATAATGCTAATTCGAATTACATTAGGATAGACTTGATTTTTGGTCTAACTCTTCTACCCATAAAGTGAACCACATTGACTATTAGAAACATAACACAATTTCCTTTCAGAATACACCTGCACTATTCGCTGCACCTTTATTCTTATTGCCTCCGCCCACGAATACTCTTGGTCATGGTCGTATCCAAAGTAATGCAAATAGCCCTATAAACACTGGCGAATGTCGGAGACAAGTAAAACTGGTTGGTAATAGCTAAACAAATGATGGACGGAGAAGAAAATCACAGTGTAGTCGTGTAGTTTATATGTATTGCCTTGAATAAGGCTTCCCAGTATTATAATGGGATTATAGTTTGAGGTGAAGAACCGGACCTTGAAAGAGATTATGATGAATGAGATGACAAACAAGCTGCTGGAAGGACTATGAATGCTATGAATTTCAAATACATAATTGGGTAGTTTGGTAACGTTTAAATAGACTATGACGATTTTATTTAATCCATCAAAGTTCCAGATACAATTCAGGGTTGGCATTGTGTATGTGAGATTTATGTTAGTAAACACACCCATGATACAGAAGAAATTCTTAGTGCAGAATAATCCGGGATACGCAAGTAAATTGTATCCGAATTTAATTCTGCAGTTTACTTCAGCTTTGCTATGCATCGATCTATCCACGTCTCTGTTGGACCAACTTTAAAGGAATCATTCCCGATTCGAAATTAGCATGTTTTTATATTTCTGCCGTCACCTACAACTTTTCCGTGCTATTGTGCGTGTAATTGCATAATTATATTAGATTCAAACCCTGGAGGATGATGGGCTCGTGGCTAAGCAATTACAGCTGCACGAGTCGATCGATCAGGTTAAGCTACGCTTGCCGGGGTTCGTCCGTGGATGGGTGACCATCTTTATACATCGAGATTCCTCCATGTTTCGGAAAGCACTTTAAGCCGTTTGTCGTCCCGGCTGTCATTCTTGGATCTTTGACAGTCGTTATGGGTAGTCGAAAGTCTGACAACCAGTCTTACCAAAGGGTATCGTATTACTAAGTTACTGGGTTGTGGAGGTCAGATAGGCAGTCGCTCCATGTAAAATACTGGTATTCAGCTGCATCCGGTTAGACTGTAAGCCGACCCCAACATAGTTGGGAAAAGGCTAGGCAGATTGATTATTAGTTTCAAACCCTGGCCTGTAACTTGAGACCTTAGGAACAACGAAGAATTTAGCAGACATTAACTAGGTATTGTCCAATTAGTTCGCCATTTGTCGTACATTCCCACGCCTCAGGGTCGAGAGATTACCATCATGGTCATAATGCCAGTCATTAACCGTGTAATATAGACATAACCAACTGCTTTAGGGAAATGTAATGATGTGACAACATTAGACTGAGGAGCGTCGTTTGGAAATTTAATGTTGTTTACTAGGTTTTAGGAATTGGGGAAACCGAGTATTTGGACAATACCTTCAAAGCGTCCTGTCTTTCAAATGCCACCGTAAGTAAATAGGTATGGGAGAGTTGAGAAGGCTTTAAATTTTGTTCTATGTTCGCCCTTGTAACCCTTTAGGATCTTGTATGATCGATACTACGTATTATTATTGTCTTTCAAGAATATAGCTACAACATTGTTTCAGAAGATTTAAAGGGTTAAAATGCATTACCCGTTGATAAACCAACCCCATTTCAAACCCTGCAAAACATGAAGGTAAAACAAAATTGTACGTCGAAAATAGAGACCCGAGCCAAAAACACGTTAGCCGAATCCAGCCAACCAACCCACTTCGCAGATTTGAGAACAAAATTATTCATTTCAATGTGACGAGGGTAGTCGACGGCGACACAGGTTTTTACTCAGCCTAATGACACCTGCATTTATTATTAAACTGAGTTTAAGAAAGTTTTGTTTCTTTGACTTTGGAGATGAAGGTCGATTTGACTAGATAGAAGGGAATGAGGGAGGTGGCTTTTTATATTGCCAGTTTCACACCACTTTTTGTAAACGTCTACAATTCAACTGCTAAGTTTATACTTAGCAGTGAATTGTAGAACTTTATCAGTGATGGTGACTTGAACCGATTGGCTTATAATGGAAATTGTTATGGCGGCTACAAACAGTGCTGGCGGCATGGCCGCCGCCGGCGTTGCCGCCGGCCATGCTGCACAAAGCCGCAGAAAGAAACACAAAAAAAATGAAGGAGCAAAAGCCGGAGGCACGTACCGCGCGGCATAAGCCGGCGGCCATGCCGCCGGCACTGTGTGTAGCAGAAATTAGAATTGAATATATATGTATAATATGAAACAGTTCCTACTCTGTGTGAAAAAATTTGCTCTCCTTTTGGGGCAGTCGGAGAAAAATGGCTGTCTTGTTTTGGCACAAATAAAAGCAATGATTGATGTAGATTGAACATAAATTCTTACTAATAACTAAACAAAAGAAATATCTTCACGCTTGAATGGTCTTCGGATATAAACTGGCAGTGATATCGCTAATCAATTTAGTACCGTGCCAAATTGGACGCCCATAACAATTTAATGCTTAGAACATTCGAGACGTGTTACCGAACGATTCAATGGTGATGAAGAATGCTGTGTGAAAGATTAGATCGACAGGGAATATAAGATCGAACATGTAGATGAATATTAGATTACGGAAGTAAGCCAGCTAGATAACGTTGAGCAAAGTTGTCTGCGAATGTTAAGCGTTGAGAGTACAGATGTTCTTGTTGGAAGACCAAAGAAACGATGGATGGAAAACTGTGTGAAAGATGATATGGCTAGAAAGGGAGTGATACCGAGATGACGACTAACAGAGAAGTATGGAAGAAATAGACATGTTGCGCCGATCCCAAATAAATTGGGAAAAGCGCAAGAGAATCATGAGTAGGTACAGATGTTCTAGTTTCAGTCGTATGATGTTCAAAGGTGGGAAACCATAAAATAAAATAGTTACCCAGCACTGTATTTTCTGTTTATGGTTTAATCCGTAAATGCCTAGATGTTAACACTACAGTTTCACGTTGTATGTATATCTTATAGTCTCTGAGAATATGATGAAAGTTAATGTAATACCCGAGATGACATGAGTTATACAAGAATGCCTAATGCATATGAAATAATGCTGTATTGAAATGAATAGTATGCTGGCTGGAGAGGTTGACTGTCCAGGATGCATATGATTTGAATATCACTTTTGGGATTTTAACCCTAAGAAAGTAACACCAACTTTCTTCCTCTACAACAATAAAATTATTGCCAGGCGACTTGTAAATCGAATCAGTATCCCACATTACGCGCGAACGATAATCGCATAATAAATAATCGAATAATCGATTCGATCGAAAGTCATCCACTTGTGACTAATATGGGGGATATTTGATCGTAAATTGTATCTAGTTTTGGATCGTAAAGCACTCGGGCCTCGACGATATGTGGCGTATTGATGTTTATAGGAAAGGGGAACAATTTTTTTGGCCGACTTTTGGTTGAAAAGACACAATGAATACGGTTACCGATATCAATCTTTTACGGTTAAATTGTTTTGTATTTCTTACGACACTGTGACTTTCTTTTAGATTTATAAAGCTGGAGTCAATTTTTCGTTTGGGGAATATAAGAAAATTCGCAATTTTAAATCACAAATAGTGAGCGAGCGTAAGTGAACAATGTGCGTAACTTCATCTGATGAGAGAATGCCTTGCAGTAGGAGAATTACAGGGCCCCATAACAATTTTGGAAATGTGCCAAAATAATCGCAAAATATTTAACAGGCTCGCAGTGCCTAATTAGTACTATTCTATTATCTTAGTCAGCAGCAATACAAACAAAGATTATTATAGGCTATATCTCTCTCTATACACAAGAGTTTCATAGTTCCTGGACACATTACGCATCCCGATAGAACTGGTATTTCCATTGACAGCACTTGGACATCTGCCCAACCCATAAGGGTTAAAGAGCGCGAACAACAATTTTAGGAGGCCAGTGACGTAAATGCAAAAGTCAATGATCTCATAAAAAAGGTGGTCAATTCGAAAATATGTAGGTCATTTATTTGTGCATTTTTTGTAAGAGACAGATTCGTAAAGATGCTGATATACTTGAGCATTCACTTCTAGCAGAACATCGAGCATTCGCCGTTTTTAAATTTTTCGAACTGAACAACGAACAGAGCCAAGCATAGAGCCAAGCATCGCTACGAAACTTTTCGTGATCATTCTAGCAAACTCTAGATTGAGCATTTCTTTCGTCAAAAAAATATTGGCTCGGTAAAAAGCACGAAACTTTACTGTCTTTTCGCTAGAATGCTCGCTAGAACGCTCGTTAGAATGCTCGGAAAACGCTTCCGTTTATTTTTCTGTAATGTACATCCGCTAGAATGCTCATTAAAAGTGAATGCTCAAGTTTATCAGCACCTTAAAATGAACATTGAAATAATCTCCGATTTTGAAGAGTAGAGCTCCTTGTGTAAGAATTCTTCCAACTATCACCATCATAACAATTTCTACCACAAAGCTGCATTCAGATAATTGTTATCATTACGGGAATATTCGTGGCTAGGTGGAACGAAGGTCTTAGCAGGGTGGCTCCTAGCAGCTGGATGAGAGTTGCTGAGAGTCGAGCTGAATGGCGTGCAGTCGCAGGGGCCTATGTCCAGCAATGGACTGCTGCATGCTGACGATGATGACGCGAACATCAGCCAGTTCTAGTACATAGGTAAGTAGTTAAAATATGCCTGGCCGTAGAAAGGTCTACAATAGCGTAGGTTTAGACTTCGAGGCAGTTGATTTAAATAATATGATGATACACTTTATGAAACCGAATTCTATGATCAGACTTTAGAGGCATGAAGAACAGGGTGTAAAGTTCACTCATACTCTATAAAAAAGGGAGGATCCTCCATCCAGACGGGTGTCGTGTCTGGCGGGCAACTGCCCAGTGATTGACGTCGGTACGGTAAGGACGGTAAGCTAATTATATTGATCGCGCTGTAAACTTTGTTTGCATGATGCAGGATTTGCGTGACGTCAGGTCTATGATGCGTAGTTCGCATGTGGGCAATGTAGATGCCGCCACCTCTTGAACATCTGTGTCTGAACTAGATAAGAAATATAGTTACCAGCTATCAGAGTGAAAAAAACTATAAAAACCAAACTACTGGCCATTAGTTTTTCTGATCTGGGTCATACATGCCAAGAGCTTAAAAACCGCAGCCAAGCACGATTAGTGGAAACCACTTTTTCCAATCTGAGCACACACCAAAGCTAAAACATCAAAAACCACAGCATAACAAACTAAGATTGTTAACAATCTAGGTAGCCTATGTATGACGCAATCCCGGAGTGAATAACCTCATAAATAAAGCAAGGTGTACACGATATGATATGATCCTGATCTAAATACCAAATAGCACGTGCTACATGAAACTGAATTACAGTACACCCACGGATAAAGTTTCCTATTAACCTATTTAGTACATTTTACTAAGTCTTAGTTAACTTGCTGGCAATTTGATACTGGATGATAAATGGTGTCAGGAAAGTTGTAGGGGTTTCTCGGTTTTGTTGCTATTTTTAATTGAGGGCAAAAAAATAATTGAGGGAGGTAAATGATTCTTTTTGGTGACGTCAAAAACCCAAATGTTCATTAAGTTGATGGCATGTTGTAGATTTCAGATTGGGGCTGTTATCTTCTGGCGATTGGTTCTAAACTGAAAAAAGGGGCTTGTCGTAAAAGCTTTTAAACGTAGATAGAGAATGCTTTCTCTTTCTACGGTTTTAAATCTAGAATATAAGCACACCTTAAACCTCGGTCACACGCAATTTGCAGTGAGAACTCGCTGTATGTAACAGGCTATTCGCTGCGACTAGATTCTTCTTCCTTGAATTCGCCGCGATTGGAATTGAGCATGTTCAATTTTACTCGCGGCGAGTATCCGCTGTGTGTGACCTAGGCTTTACCCTGATGTATGGGGTTGCTATACGTGATTTTTGTTATCCTACATATCACGTACCTACTACATGAAGGTTAGAAACAAAGAAGTTACATTTTAGAACTCCGTAGAAGTCACCGCTGTTTTCATTAAGACTTTTGCATTGTAAACACACCTTGAGCAAAGAAACAAGACACTGACCATCCTCTGACGTCATTTTAACCCAAAAATATATTTATTATATGAATCGCGAAAACGGAAATGGGTCACCGACATCCCAAGGTGATGCATTTGGGCGGAGTAAACATTAGATCAGTGGTTCCCAACATGCGCGACCTCGAATGATTGTCCATATGGATTTTTATGATATCAATAATTATGTTGCGTAAATTATATCAAAGGAAATAATTATTGTTAAGCTGTGCTTTTGACCACAGCTTTGAGCGGCACAGGCTGGTCTGTGCCGCTCACTGTTATTAAAAAAAATATAGACAAAAATGAATAGCTGGTAAGAAAACAAAGGCTAATTTATAACGCAATTTAAGGCGAATTCGACTATATTTTTATAGGTACCTAGTATATAAGTCTTATCCTATGAATAAATTTTGAGTTTTTTACTGGTTCTTCATACAAAAACTGTCAGACGACAATTTTATTCCACGGATAAAAGATCTGAGTTTGATAAAATCAGCCCTTAATTGTAACGGACAGTGTCAAAAATTTTATGAATATGAAAACTGTAATGGTGGGATCCCAATGAGGACCTTTCAGAATTTTCCGCTGCGTGGAAAGCCCATTTATGGTCAAAATGTTTAACACCTCTGAATTTAACCACTCAATCAATTTCATTGAAAAATATTTTGAAAGCTTCACGAAAACATAAAAATATTTAGAACGAGTTCCTCAACATGTTTGTGCGATCCGGTTAAGAGAAAACAACACGAATGAAACAACTGTTTATATTACTGTAGTGCGAAATGATTGAGGAAAAGTTAGAGTTGAATAGAGTAGCCAAGTGTAATAAACGGCAGAATTTCTCAGTCTAATTCTAGATTGCCATATACGGCTGGACACGCTAACGATTTCAGGCGGATAAAGTGCCTGCTACACGGTTGCCAACCATGTCCCCGACAGAGGTGACCTTGGTTGGCGAACGGCAAAGTTGTTTCAACGTTTGGTCGTAAACCATCATCTACACAGTTGTAAACCACCAACCCCTCTGTCGGGACGCGGTTGGCGACCGTGTAGCAGGCGTTTTACCGAGATTTTACATAAACATATATACATAAACTCACGCCTTCTTCCCATGGGGGTAGGCAGAAACTACAGAACGCCACCTGCTTCGATCCTTATATACTCCTTTGGCTTCGTTTAGGTTTATACATTATACCTTGACTAGCTTCTGCCCGCGACTTCGTCAGCGTGAAATTTCTTGTTCCCCAGACTCATCGCGTCACATCGCATCGCATCGTTTGCCCGCGCTATTATTTCGTTCGCTTTTCTTTCAGACTTTTTTTTTGCTCGGCTCCTAAGCATCCTAGCGTGATGCTAAATATCCTAAAGCTTTCCTCAATCCTACCTTTAAGGGGTAGTTTAGTAAAACAAAAATGACAAAATTTATAATTTACTTAGATAACACGTACTTATTCGTGCCAAGTTTAGATTTTTCATACAAACAAAATCCCCCCTTTTCATTCTTAGGGGTGGAATTACGAATAACCCTTTCTTAGTGAATATCTACTCTTCACAAATAACACACCCTCCTCTATGACCAGCGGTTTAGGCTGTGCGTTGATATATCAATCAGTCAGTCTGTCGAATTTTATAAAAACATGACAGATTGCGTAACAAGAAAGAAAGAAAAAAGAATACATTTATTTAGCACAGTCTATAAGGCACACATCATAACAATTATGTATACAAGCTTTCAACCATAATCTGAAGGTTTTAAAGGATATTCTTAATTCATTGCTTCTTGGATTCGAAAAATGTATCTGCTCAACAACGTTAATCACGCAATCAACGTGACTGAACTGTCAAAATGAAAGCTGTTGGGATCAATTGTCATTTTATGTGTGTCGTCCAAGCACGCTTGTTACGGGTACTACCCACAGAGATGTTCTGTTAGAGGATTTGGTTTCCGCACTTAGTCCTTCAGGTGGACAATTGTGCGTAGGCCATGGCGGCTGGCGGTGGTTATTCCAACCAGCCCACCTCCCTCCAGAAGTTAATTATGTCTCCTGGTTTGTTTAGCATATTTGTAAAAGATTTGAGTAACCCGAGAGTTTCTGTTCTGATCTGGGTGGCGTGTACGCACCCAGATTTTAATCATGATTAATTAATCAAGAGGAATTCCTCAAGGAAGGAATTAATCAAGAGGAATTAAACATGAGGAATTCTTCTTGTTGCTGAAACCAAGATCATTTCTCCATGATAGCGGTGTTCCAATAGAAATATTTAGCTCATGTTTCAGACATGCAAATTGTTTTGTTGACCTTGCACTTCTGACTTTATTAGTTCACATAAACATCCACTAACACACTCAAATGAAACCCTCTGACAAACTACTTCCACTCTACTACCTCCCCAAACTTTATTACTGAAGCAAGACCCCGCTTCTCTCCATAATTTTATTAGGAACTTTCCATGAAAATTTAGCGCTAATTTTCCCACTTATTCTCTAACTAAATATTTCAAACGTTCAAGTTTGAGAGGTGCGGTAACTCGAGCTAACTAAAGTTGCAAACTATAACGACTTCACGTGTAAGAGTACTTGGATGCTAATAACTTCGGCAACGTAATTGACACTTGAAGTTGTTACTTTGAGTACGTTCTTTCGAATGGAATTGTTAAATGAATTTAAAAATTCAGTCAAGTTGGACAACTTTTCACTAGACTTCGTTTTCGTTCTTCATTCCCTTGCTTGAAGTAGAGCCATACTTTGCCGGGTAAGTAATCATTTCTTGCTTGGCAATTCAACACCAATTCCAAAACTATTTATTTCCAAATATTCTCGATACTATTTCCCTGATTATTATTCCTCTCTCGTTTCAGCGCGAGTTATGCGAGAATTAAAAGATTTGTCAACCGGATAGGTCAGTATTAAGACGCAGATACATGCCAGTGACCTTGGGTGGTTAGCTTGCGTGTTCAGAACACGCAAGCTACAGTTGCGTGAGCTCAGTACACCTGCTGTACTACAGCATATGTACTGAGCTCACGCAACGCTTCGTACGTCCAGCCAGTAATAGGACTCGCCCATCAAGGAGCGGTGTCCCACATAAGACGCATTATTAATTTATTATACACAAAACAAAAGGTATTTTAATAAAACACGTATACTAAAAGATCAATATTTAAAGTATCTTTAAAATGGTGAAGGTTTCATAAATATACGCTTGATAGATTTTGTGTCATTCTCAGTTTTTTATCCGCGTTAGACATAACTTGACAAATTAACTTCACTATGTAATATAAACATAATTTAAAATATTCCTTTTTTAAGTTATTAAGAAAATGCTTTAATTTAACATATATTTTTCCAAACCATTACTCGTTTAGAGGTGACCTTCAGTATAAAATCATTAAAAGACGGTTATCGTCGCCTTAAGGTTGCCCTACGTGCTGGACTTACTAAAGCATGGTCACTATTAAAGCTCCAACCGGGTAAAAATCACTGAATTCTACAGCAACCACCCACGTGTTTTAAAATACCCATAAACTATCATTACAAGAATCTATTACCGCCACAAGACACCCAATTACTTCGAACAGCATGTTATAACAGTTGAGAATAACTTATAATTTACGGGTTTCGATATAAACCCTAATTTACATGAGCCGTGCAATACCGTAGGTGGTCGGCACCCGAACTGCTCTCTCCACTTAAGCGTGACAGTTTTCTCGGTCTGATGCTCAAGGAACCAAGGTATATTATGGCTGAAGATATTTGGACATGGGCTATGTGACAAGCGAAAGAGACGCTGAATATTGTTGGAAAAGTATTGTTTCTAAAAGCGAAGAGAAGATGAATATTGTGAATTAAAAGAGAGAAGAAAGACTATGAAATGAAAATGTTTATTCTGTTGATATGATAACGTAATGTAAAAATAAAAAAAAGCAAGATGGAGTCGACATTTCCAATCTGACTACCTATGGGAAGAAACAAACTCACGGGTCAATCTCTTAAAGTCCAGACATAATCTTGATGAAGATTGACCGTGCAGATTAGTGTCTTTGTCTTTTGAAGAAAGAAACACACAGATTTGAGAGGACCTGTCCTGTCAGTGCAAGCATTTGTCAGTAATTGTGGAGCTCAACTCAGAACGTAAGGAGCTCAACAACTCGGGATACTTTCATTATTTCTTACTGCTGCTACTAACAATCCAAGTACAATGCAGCATTCAGTTATAGGCTTAGAAAGATTTGCTAGCTGAACCTATGCAATCGGAAAACTAATCAGGTCGGCCCTTATGAACTCAATATCAGAATACTTCATTATACTAGGTGCTTTAATTTTTTCTCACACAAGTAAATAAGGTCACTCTATCAGTATCTACAGTCCTCCAGACCGTATTTCGGCCATAGCAGCCAATCTCAACGGAGACTAGCCTACGGCGCAGGAGATATTATAATAGTGCACAAGTGTGTACAGACACAGGTGCACTGTCTCTTCCCTCACTCTCTCTCATAGTCCGATGGGACGGCAATCCGACACGACTGTAGTGCTTTTCGATGTTTTTTCAGTACACACAATACGCACAATACGGCTATATTTTCTGACAGCTCCGTTCATAACTTGGACAGTACCTAAAATAGCGCCAGATGTGACAAAACAGTTATGGGCAACACACCCTCACCCCGACCCCCAATTTGTATATAATTGATTCAAATATTATTTTAAATTGCCGACCGTGCTTGATTGATACCGGAAGAACACATCAAAACATAGCCTTTAGGAGGGTAATTTGTAACTTACTATTTGAAAAAGCTAAGGCTAAGTGCTAGTCGGATTTGCACTCGAAAGGGTTCCGTAACAACGAACAATATTTAATACAATTTTTTAAAATACATTTAGTAAAAAAACAAACACATTTCTTGCATGCGGACCCCCTTTAATTATTATCTTTATTTAATTTTTATTCGTTGTTACTGCGGGCATAGTAATATACACTTTGTGAAAATTTCAAGCGTCAACCTATTACGGTTCAAAAGATACAGCTCTGTGATAGACAGACGGACAGCGGAGCCTTAGTAATAGGACCCACCCTTTGGATACGGAACCCTAAAAATGATAGATGGGACGATATTAGTCTATCATTAGACTAATAAATAATTGGTTGGATGGTATCAATTACATGTTATTATAGAGATATTTCCACTTGAGGAATACTGTTATTTATTTTAATGCTGGAGCGATGCAGTAATGCAAAAAAGTTTATGATAACAGTGTGTGGAACCACCGCCTGGCACTATAACAAACTTTGCGTCAACCTAGTGTCCACATACTTTAACTTAGATATTAGTTTATATGAGTGAGTGGCTTAAGACTGAGGCGAGTTGCAGAATTCAAGTGGGCTGTTCAATTGGATTATCATAATTTTTAAGGTAGTTGTCAATATAAGAATATTCGTTAATGGAACTCTACCATAACAGTACGGAACATTTGTTTACTGGATGCTTGTTTTTATACCACATTCATAATGTCTTGATCACACGTACCGAGTAGATGGGCGAGACAGCAAAATGAAAGGCTGAGAGAGTTGTACACAGTAGCTACCTGCCGAGTGGGCCAGCGAATCAGTGCAGGGAAGCGCGGGGGTGGGCACTCGAACAAAACAGGGCTCTGCCGAGCACTCGGCGATGCGTTTGCACGTACCGAGCACTCGGCCGTGAGGACTGGCTCGCCCATGCACTCGTACGTGTGATCAAGGCATAAGGAGAGAACAGAATATACGGAATTTTGGCTTTGGACGGTGACCAACCACCATGCTTGTAACCAATGGGTAGTTACAAATCCATCATACTTTTGCCCAATAGCAAACTCCGACGGACAGTTGATTGAATATGAAATTATTCTACAAGAACATAACCTCTGATCACAGTGAAAGTCTAGACATTTTCACTTCCTCAATGATCAGTAGAAATAATGGAAAGTTGTCTGTTTGCACAATTATACGTAGTGGAAGCGTGACATCGGATATTGAGGGAAATGATGGGGCGCGAGCCATGTATTATGTATATGTGAGGACTGTGGTTAACGTAGATTGAAATGTTGGTTAATTTCATGTTGTGCATGTCTTTCAGTCTATTTTCCCTATGGACATCCGTATATATACGAAATAAAATATGATATATCATATTTTATTTCTATGGTATGTCAGTTGACAAAAAAAAATTACTTTCCAATACATTATAAAAAAATAATGGACAGGTTTTTTTTTTACGTAATTAAAAGATTAAGGCAATACATTGAGTTAAAATGTGGCATGACGTCACTGTGCGGTAGATTGAATGTACTGAATTGTGACCTAGCGAGCCCCCACGCCCCAACGTGAATGCGTTTTATCGAAAACATTTTTTATTAATATGATAAAACAAAAAAAATATGTGTCAAATTTTTTTTTTATATCTGACTGACGGACTAAATTGTCACCAGTCAACATCCCTATGGTATATACTAAATGGATCCAGTGTTAGTTGGCCTTTTATTCTATTCTACACTAGGCCAGCTCAAGGTACCACTGTCGTGTGGCCTACTGAACCTTCCGTTTGGGGAAGTGAATTTCTTGCACAGTTTGCACTCCTATATGATAAAACTATTCTGAAGTCGTCATCAGCTCCTAAGGATTGGATCGCGTTTCATATAAATTGCACTGCAGTTCGTGACTAGTACGCGCTCAACGTTCTGTGTTGGAGATTGGTGGAAGTCTGACAGTGATCAATGTTTGTGACAACACAGTTACAGTGGCAACCATCTGCAATATAACCCAATTACTGGGCTTCATTATTGATAACACAAATTAGACCGGTGTGGTGATGGTCCGGCTTTTAGGCCTGTGAGCTTTGACAAAGGTATGACAACAGCTGTGACAGGCAGCTTTATATTGTTCTCACCGTTCACCGGGGCTGGGGAGGGTTTTGCTTTTGATATATTTATTTCATGTTGACAGTCGGTATTTCGAAATCACTTCTATGCATCATTAATAAGGTTTTAAGATGTAAAGACTCAAACGCATTTTTCTCTACTACATATTATGACAATTTACATCATACATAACTGCTGGGACACAGGCCTCCTGTCGGTGCGAGGGATTGGGCCGTAATCTACCACGCGGGCCCAGTGCGGGTTGGTTAAAGTCACATATCTACGAATTTTTGGTTCTAAGACATGCCGGTTTCCTCACGATGTTTTCCTTCACCGTTTTGAGAGCAGTGGTGAGGAAATAATGTACACAAAGTAAAGCACCTGTCTGGGTTAGAACCTACGACCTACAACTCGTAAGTTGCGGCCATTATCACTGCTCACACTGCTCACAGTATGACCGTTTACTCAAAGTCATTTGAAAAAGAAATATGTACACAGTAATCCATCAAATCAATATCAGGGTATGACAAGCTCCTCAGTGATGGAGACATTACATTGCACCCCTCGGAGGGGACCCTCTTGCCTCAAAAAACCGAGAGTGCAGTTAAGGTTATAAAAATGTTGGGGACAGAATTGTGGGTGGGTGAAAAACGTAATTGAAATGGCTTTGGGTTCCGTTATTCAAATTTAGTTTGACAAAAAATGAAGACAGATCCGCATTACAGAAGCTCACACACAACACTCAAGCATTACTTAAAACTAGTTTAAAACCACTTGATTGATTAAAACTTATGCGTTGAAAATTACGAATAAATTTCAATCAATCAAGTGGTTTTTAATTAGTTTTAAATAATGCACTTGAGTCTTGTGTGAGGTTCTGTAATACGGGCCTTAGAACTAGAGTGGAGTGGTTAAGCGATTGACTGCTGCGCTGCGTGTCACGGGTTCGATTTCTGCACGGAACAAATATTTGTATGACCTACAAGTAGTTGTGCCGGGTCTGTTTGTGTGTGTGAGTTTAAATGTTTGTAAACGCACCCACAATACAGGAGAAATACGAATATATAAATTTTATTGGGGTCTATGATACCCACTTCAAATGATGAGAGGTAGAGCTCTTAGTCAAAAACTACAGAATTTAATTTAAGGTTCTTCCATTCTTGTATATCTTACGGAACCCAAACTATTTCCCTCTAAACCCTCTCTAACGTGCTGTGCCCTCCCTAACTATTATGTAAGCAAAATTTTGAATCAGAGGCCCGTGTTACTGGGCCCGTGTGAAGTCGACGTGGTTTCATTATGTTCACGCTAGGGTGCAACGATGTAGTTAGAAGTCTTTATGCATTGGTAAAAGGGGATTGCGAAAAATGCAGTTTTTTATATTATAGCTGCAGAGACCTGAAACTAAAAGGTTTTTACTTCCTAAAATGGCAGGATAGCCAGAAAAACTACTACATAATTTTAGTACCACTGGATGATCATGGCATGCTACGATCCTTACATACATACTTCCTTCGTTTTATTAGAACTGACATATATTATCTCGAGAATAGCATCAAAACTAGCGTTACCAAAATAGAGTGAGATAACATGTTATTCTACCATTTGTAATTCACTGATGTAATCCTTATTTACGGAACTATGCAAATTGTAAGGCTTGGTACACAAATACGTAGGGATCGCCAATTGCGTATCATTCATAATGAATTAAACTATTCAAAAATCTTGTTCGGAATACGAATGAGTTTGAAATAGTGAATTGTCGCGTAAAATATTGGTGAAATATCTTTATTTAGTCGATTGATGTAAGTTAGGTAGACTGAAGTAGCAACATACATATTTATTGTAGGTATTATAAATATTATAATCTAGTTTCTAGTTCTAGTCTCTTTGCTGACATTAAGTCGTTAGTACAAGAAAACGGGCTTATTTCTCATGGTAAAATAAATTCATGCGAATGCTTATGACATTATGCTTTTCTGGAAAACGAGAGCTTTTAGTCGAAGTAGTAAAGGCAACTCAGAGCAGTGGTGAGGACTATTAAAGAGACCTTGACCATAAGAATAAATTATTCTATGCATTTTACCAGCAATGGAGCAGAATTGGCTTGTCCGAAGGTTCATTGAATGAGAATCACAACTCGAATAAGAAATAAAATAAATAAACTATAACGTTGAATAAAAACCGTGTCGTCATAACATCACAAACACCATCATAGCCAAATATGGAATCAGTAATTTGCCAAACATCAACACGTGCTAACTAAATATGAATACTGCAAAAGCGGTGGTGATAAAATCAATAGTGTATAACATGGTTAACGCATCGGTAGTCGCCGCATACGTGCCAGTGCACATGGCAATACTATTACAGGGTGGTGTGCACGCAGTTTTATTTGTAGGGTCAGCAGAATTGTAAATAGTGTTGGTGATTGAAATAGAAGATAGAAGTAAACCAATGGTAGCACAAGCGAAGTCTTTATTAGCAAAAGGAGTAAGAGGGATTGTTTTAGATGGACGTTGGCAAAATGACTTAGATAAAACGTATTTAAGTTGGGGAGTGGGGGTCGCTACGTCACAAGTAAGTATAAAATCTACATACTCGTGACGTCATGGCACATTTTATTAACTCAATGTATCGCGGCGATACAATAACTAAGTAAAAAAAAGAAAAAAATACGTGTGCAATATTTATTAATATCTACCTGACGGACAAACATATAATTTTTAGGCATCATCCCTATTATAGTGAGCAATTATCTTGTTTATACATCAGAATTTTCAGCATCTGACAAAAATGACAATGACCCTCTCTGATTTAAGTCAGTTCAACCTGGTTTACATTGTAAACTAGGAGGATTATCAGCTTCTCCCTTCTCGTTTACACCTAGATATGCATTATCCAACCTATTAATTACTTAATTCATGTACCCAACCGTAAAAAAGAGGTGAGATCTAACACTATTAATAGGTATAGAATAAAATGCACGTGCATCTATGCGTTTGTCCTTGACATGGCTACTAGCTAGCTTAGTCGACGTATAGATACATGTGCTATGTAATGAGGAAACATAAATTGTATGGAAATATCTGTAGAAGTGCAAATAGTTGAGAATAGTTTATCTATACTTTATGTTATGTTTATTTTTAAACGTAATTGTTCACATAATTGTTCAAAGTTAATACCTACATGAGCGTATAGTTACTATTATTTCTGTACATTGAGTGTCTTTATAAAGTTGCTGTTAGACCTGTGGCCATTTATTCTAAAGAAGAAAAAGGGTTACTTTCTTATATGTATGGGTGAAAATGTCTTTTAACATGTATGTGACTATTCGTAGTTTAGAAATGATTAAAGTTAATAATTTTTTTACTAAAACTAATAGAATGCTTTGCCAACAGATTTTACGTAATCGGTCACAAGGGCTATCAGTATTTGGTTTATATACTATGTTGTGATTGATGCGACAACACACAATCACAACATAGTATATAACTATCAAACATCACACACAGCAATAATCTAAAATCAAATACATTATAACAATAGCTGGAAAATAATGTAAGGGGGTGGACACAATCGATTGGCGTAGCACGTTGTGTGTGAGACGTCGTATTATTGCGAGGGTGTGTATAACGCTTAAACATGACTGATGATCGTAGATATTGACAGATATGAGAAATGGAGGAGGAAGTTAATTTAGTTACTAGCTTTTGTGAGGCTGAGTTGGAGACCTTGTGAGAAAAAAAAAAAAAAAAAACATACAGACGAATTGAGAACCTCCTCCTTTTGGAAGTCGGTTAAAAATAGCGATAAACAGGGATTTGGTTGCTTTGTAGGATCTCTCCCTTTCTTAAGATTGTAAAAAGCAACTTGAGTAATATTTCTACGATCAATACTATTGTTTTATAGAATGAATCAGAATGAAAATGATTGCCTGCGATGTAATGGTGTATCCGCATACCAAAGTCCAAATGTGAAACAGCATAGAAACTGCAAAGGATCAAAGTTGTTGATATTAGTGTAATTACTGGAAAATATGACAAAGCTACCTCTCTTCCACGAGTGAAATCGGCATTTTTTACTCGGATGCCTATATTCGTCCAACAAATACTGGACGCTTGATACACATCATACGAAAACCAACAGAAAATGATAAAAGATATTGGATTGTGTACCTATAATGCCAAACAACAGTGCTCCGTTTTAAGCTAAAAATCACGATGATTTTACATAAAAATAAAGCCATTTATTCTGTAAAAAGTATTAGGTACACAAATAGTAGGTACCTACACAATACACATTTTACCGATTTAAAAAGAATACGCCACACATAATATTAATGATACGCCGAATCGTATCATTGAACAATTTCGCTACATTTGTGTCAGCGACGCTGTTGTGTCCCGGGATTTAGATTAATGATACGATACCATACAAATATTGGGAAATCAAAGTTAATGGAAGTTGAAAAATGATTTATCATTGTATGACATTATTGCCATTTTTAATTGTGGTACTTTTGGCTTTCGGGGTTAAGATAATTCGAAATCAGAGCAGTTAACGTGATTTTGCGCTTTATCGAATAAAAATTGTGTTAAAATAAGTGTGAAAATTACGCAGCCGGGTGGACTGAACAAAGAAGCCTAAAAAAACTAAATCGTGTCGAGAGGCGAGACACAATAAGCCAAGTTGATTGATTGATTACAGTTCGTAGATAAGATATAGTGAAAAAGGTGTTACGAATTCCTCCTAAGCCCGTCGTCTAGAAAGATGTACTGACCTAGTCATGAATCTCAAGTTAAAAATAGAGAATATAAGCTTGAAATCTGTGAGTTAGAGCCTTTTTAATTGTTTCTGTAATTACGGCATACGAAAGGTTAAATCGCGATCAATCCTTACTTATACAAAAAAAACTTATCACATACATTACATCACGCTTGTAATCACCAAAGGGTTAGACAGAGGTCTACCTATAGTACACCAACTTTTTCCTATTAAGCCTTCTTGAACTTCTATTCAGAATAAGAACTAAGGAGTTTTCAAGCGTAGAGTGGACACGACCTGTAGTTGGCAATTACTTAAATCGAATTTCTGACAACAATTAAATGAACGGATTAATCTTTCTAACACACTACTCACACACATTAAACTATAACAATCAACAACGTTAATCCTTGTTTATACAAACAACAAAAAATAATCCCAACAGAGGACAATACAATTTCAACCAATAACCGTAAACGGAGATTAACTCTAATACTAACCACAAATGACAATATTTCCCATCAGTCATAACGACATGACGTTGCAAACGTCAAACTTAAACTTGACATTTGAAAGGGGGCCCAACAATGAGGCCCCAATTAAAATGTATTTAGAAAACTAATCCGCGTAAAAAACAAGATGTCTACCTCGTGAAACACGCGAAAACATGCGACTCATGTTACCCTTCAAATAGTACATGAATATTTGCATAAGATTTGCAATGGTGTTCTATAGACAGACCGTGGACTGGGAATCTGGGATTCAACTTAGAACTTTAGAGGGTAAAGTTCAATTTTGATTGTATATTTTTTTCTTAAGATGAGACATAAACTTCAAGTAACAAAGTTTAGCTAATTGAAACCGACAGATTCTTTTGTGTTACATCACTTGAAGGTTAATATTGGTAGTAAAGTTATTGCTTGTGAAAAAAATTGAGTGCTTGATTGTAATTCAAATTGAAAACATAATTAAAACACTCGAGAAACGAATTGAGAAGCTCACAAAAATCACGATGATTAGTAAAGCCTTATTATTGGAGTTATTTATAAATTTTAGGTAACGGATCAGGATAAAAAACGGATTGGCGTTTCAGTTTATACAATATCCCAAAAATATCCGTGTCGACGTAATCGAGTTACGAAACCACGCAAAAACATTATTTAATCGAAAAGTCGCACCAAAAACCATAACAATCGGATTTATCACCCCGAAGAGTGACATCTCTATTGTAGATAAAATCTAAAAAACTTAAACATCTAAATAATAAAAACGAAACCACGACTAAAATAAGATCCCACAATATTCGCACAAATAAGTAAAAAACCAAATTTCGATTTCATTTGGGAAAAAAATTGGACAGACCCTAAAATTGCAAGATGGGACACCCCTAATATATTTTTTATGCAATCCAAGAAGGGTGCAAAATAAAGTTGCAATTTTAAGACGTTGCGATTGGACAGAAATAGCTAGGGGTGACACCCAAGATTGAAGTGAAGGGCGGAACGTGTAAGGGCACATGTAGGGTCTGTGGAATTTTTTAAGATGTACCTAGGAGATAAAGTCTAAAAACTTATTTGGGTGATACTGGATCTAGACTATGTATTAATATTAATACTTATAATATATACGTATTTCGTACTCCCGTTATAGGGTTAAAATTAGTAATTTAATATTGTATTTAATCCAAAGGTAGGTACTACATGAACATTATACAAAAAGCTAAAGTAACTAGTTAATTAAATAATTATATTAAATTTTCTTATTAATCTGAGTAAACCTGAATTGCTTATAAATTTTATTAGAAATTCAGGTTTACTCAAATTATTAGCAATTCAGGTTTACTCAGCTTAATAAGAAAATTTTATATAACTAGTTTCTTAAATTATATTAAACTACTTACTTACTAACAAAATTGTCGGAGATTTCTACAGAAATTTAATGAAGAGAAGTCTAGACATTACAATCATGTAATTGAAGATTGAAATGCCACTTATAACAATTATAACGCTCCCAACATATTAACATTTTATTTACTTACTGTAGGTCCAACACAATAAATAATTTCACGTAATTATCACAATAAAAGGAAGCAACAAGACGCCAAAGAATAAAAAGAAAAGAAATCTCTACTTAATTTGAATTTTAATCCTTTTCTCCTATGAAAACAATAGGCGTAATAAATCAAAATATTTTACTATAACAATGACGTCACGGCATGCGCGTACGACGATATACAATAGGATTTCTCAATATCAATGACATTAGACGGCGTTATCAAAGGCGTTGAACAAATTTATGAGCCGTAAAACCCATTAGAATTATTTGTACACAATAAATCATAGGAAACGTATGGTTGGACTATGGTAACAGTATAATTTCTCGCTACCAAGATTTGGTTATGGGTCGTTGGGTAAATTGATAGAATCGGATGATGCAGAAACGTGTGTATCGTTTTTTTCTATTACCCCAATCTGTGATCGAAAAGAAGATTTAGTCATGGATAGCAATAAAATGTCAAGTTGTATGAGACGCATACATACATCCGTGATTGTTAGCTAAAAAATATGGTTAAAGATGCTACAATATCGAGACAAAAAGCCGCCAAGTTCTACAATGAATCCGTTGCAAACAGATAAGAAGAAAAACGAATAATAAATCCACACTTCAGAATACGCTAAGAAAAAATACTCATCATTGACTCAAAACCTTTGGAGCTTCAATCATAACACGTCAAAAATGACGTCTTCACAAAACTGCAAGATGCAACGGACTGCAAACAATTGACAATAGGACTGCCGACAAATATGGCAACCGGACAGATGTTGGAGCCAAGATTTACTTGAAAATACGAATAATCGGCGTGCGACTCGACTTCCGTGTTGCAAGACCGGATCTTAGTGTTAAAAATAATGTTAACATTCAACAATTGGCCACTTGGGAACATTTGGATTGTGAGAAAAAGTGTAGTCAGAGACGAATGCCTATTTGTTTTATTTTGTAGCGTAAGTTTTAAATTCTGTTTTCTTGAATGGTTTCTCAAAGGTTTTTAGAGGTGAGACTTGAATCCGACAGATTTGGAATTTATTGATCCGTAATGCTAATAAGGTAACATAAATAGAATAAGAAAAAAAACTAGTATTTTTCTGGTCGATTTAAAAAGAGAATATTAGAAGAAGGGAATTTGCAGTAGTATAAATATACAAAAACAAAGTGTGCAAAATCGCCAAGATAAAAGATTTGTATGTATCAATCAGATATTAATATATTTTTTTAATTTTATCATAATGTTTATCTTTTACAGTTACGATATCTTCTAACATTATATAATATTCACAATGAATTGTTTCAATCCACGTCACCCACAATCACTAGTTATGCAAAGAATTCAAGAGATCGCAAGTTCTTTCAATTTCTTTGACAGGTTTCACAATCAATTTCTATGCAGCGACCTCGTTATTCCGTAATCTAATATTTAGCAATATGATTATCGATAATGCTATTAAGATTACAATCCAACCCGTTTGATCTAAACAAGATAAAAATGTTCAACAAAGGAACTTTCTCAACTAACAAAATGTTTTAAACGTCATGAAATGTCATTGTTGACCCAAGGGTTGCACCCTTTCTTGTCATACCCCCTTTCTCGTCATAGATTGTCATGACAATGTCAGAATTTGCAACGTGACAAGTCATGTCAGAGCAGAAATGCAGTTTGATGAGGTTCAAATGAATGCAGCGGAGAGAGGTTCGTTCACACGACCCCGTTGTCGATCAACTCGTGTATCGGTTACTTCCCTAATGGGGTTCATGGCTTCAAACAAAGGTACAGGTGGACTGTCTGGCGTTAAATGTAATAACAATTTTATATTGAACGTGCAATTCGAACAGCAGTGTGATATCAGTACATTCTTACTCGAATTCAATATTGAAAGGAGCAATAGTGAGACTATTCAAACTGTCGATGCTGATACAATCTAAGTCACTTACAAAAGAGATTGAGAAAGGAATCAAGAGTTGGTTAGCGACTGCATTCTGTAGGTATTCATAATATTGGCACACAGGATCACATTGCAAAAGTTACGGAAACCATACCAAATTATCAGATGTGTTTAATCAAGGTAATGTTTTTGCACAGAAGCCTTATACTTTCGATCACATAAAGGTAAGGATTCAGTGCGCAAATTCGCAATATTTATTTTAGCTCAAATATCCCCCTTATAAAGTTTCGTAGGGCCCAGGGATATCCGACATACAGCAAATATTATACTCAAAACTTTTCTCACACAACCACTTCGATCAATATAATATTATTGATCGAAGCACAACCACGAAATCAAATGCTTTTTTCTACAAAAATAAGTATGATTAAAGTCTTCCCTTCAAATGCATTATTCTCAAAACTACATGCAACCAGTTCATTCTATTTTGAAACTTTTCAATAAACAAACCAAAACGTTGCTCTCCGGCTCCTTATTATATCAAAATCTATTCAGATATCTGTCATCTCATCAAATACTTGTCTTCTCTTGTTTCCAAAAGTATTATTTGAACAAACACCCCGATATTCAAGATTGTGATAAACTTTTGCATTGACAAACTTATTGGTAGCATCTAAATTTGTACTAAGATCTTTACCACCATGAGTTAGGGATTCATTTTCTTTGTTTACTGTTTTTCGGTGTGCATCAACTGCTGGTGTTATTTGATCTAATAAATCGCTAGATAAAGTAGGGGGCTTGCGGTATTCAATGGTGCTATCAAGTGAAGAAAAATAGCCCAAATCGTAAATATTGTAATGTTATAGTTTGGCGTTTCCCTCGCTCGGGGAAGTTTGTTGGAGATCGTATTTTATGTTCGCATTGCATTATAAGTTGGGACCGATAAATAAACGGAAATATTATTTTAACGCAGTAGCTACCAGTGCGAATTTACTAACTTTAGATTTACATTTGCCAGAAGTTGCATCGTTTGTGGTAATAGTCTTATGAATAACCGTTACTTTTGAATTACTAGTTCCAAATAATACATGTTATTTTCTCAGAGCTTCGGCTCTACTACAAATACTGACAATCTGTAAATCATATATCTAACTTTGAAATTAAACCAAGTCAGAAGGAAACTAAGGAGAAATATTGTAGGAATGTTAACTCGTGTGAATTTATGGAGTATGAGCCTTTCGCAATAACGCTGAAGTATCTAGCAAATTGCTGGCTGAACGACTATTAGGTACTAAATACTATTACTCTTGGGTCTTACAAAACTTTCGCAAGACGAGACAATTATTGCATGAATAGTAATTTTGGTTAAGTAAGTTTAGTTTAAGAGGTTCTTGTTCTTGCCCTCTTCTTCGCAGGAATATATTCTTTGGAAAAGGCAACAATCTTTTTGACTGTCAGACTAGTTATAAATGCTTTGACTAGAAACGTTGGATTATCTAAAAAATAACTATTTTTTTAAAGATGTTATTCCGCTTTTGCAACTTCCTCTTCACTACGGATATTATTCCTTTAAATCGAAAGACAAATAGACACACAGATGCAGTTCCGTATTACAATATCTCTATTATATTAACTGCATTAGAATGGATTAGAGCAACAAAAAGGATCAAACCAATTGTCTAACATAGCTTTAGGGCACTACAAATATGTTAACTGACGCATAAGAGATTTTTACGCCAACTGTCTATGGATGCAACCATAAAGGGTGCAGCCCTAAGCGAAACGAACGCAACTTAAGGATGGGCCAACATGTCATAAGCGTCTATTAATTTAAATTTCGAACATGTTGTCTATCTCCAAGTACAGTAGTCTATTCTTCTATTGTCAATGTTTTGTTAAAAACAGGATTTGTGCTCCAAAGAGGTCATGGTCATTCTCTATGGTGTCCACGAAGGTAAGCTTGTTTTGTCTATTTTTTGTGAAGCGAAACTAAAAAGTTTGGGTCGAGAATAAAAACGTTGTAGATGGAGAAACCAGAGCAATGGTAAAAACTCAAGTATGGCGTAATACCGGTGAAGGGAATTATTAGGATGTCGTAATGCTAACTTACCTAGTCATTGCGTGACGTTGAATACCTAATGCAACGCGAAGTTTCCCATTTTTTTACCTTAATAAAATCCCAAGCACTATGGAAACAAGATTAGGAAGTTAATGAATAATTCTAACTTATCCTTCACAGCTCAGACACAGTCTACTTTTATACCTATAGCATCACTTTTAAGCTGAATCACTGTCTCTCAAGATACAGGTTTCCCTAGTTTGAGAGGCAGGGTTTTCCATTTTGTGTACAGATTTCAGTTCTTAGATTGTATTGCATTGTGTTACTACCAAAGCTCATTTAAATTGTGTTTATATAAAACGTTAAATCTGTATTTTTTGTGAAATAAAGTTATTATTTTATTTATTATTTTATTCATATACAGCTATAGCTGTATTGATTGTAGAAAAAATATAGCTTCTCATAATAATTCTATTTAATTAAAAACGACAGGAAGTTAAATGTCGAGCAACTAACAGCTATTCAAATAAATATCAAAGTTGCATTTTAAGATGCAAATAACACCCGTAACAGATTTAAACATGACACGACGCATACAGCTGAACAAATTAATAATTCCCTTATAGCTGATCCCGATTCAAGTAATAATTCTTATTAGTGTGACCACGTGAAGTGTATGAATGTTGAACAAGCCGCTAAACTTGTTCGCATAACGAATAATGATAATGATCCCGCATTTATAATGATATATTTTATTAGAGTATTGTGAGTCAAACAAGACGAAGTGAATAACTCCTTGAGAGAAGGGTTACGGAGATTTGGCAGATGGTAAGTGAACATTACATTTTAAAACGTAGGTACATGGTATTAATTGAATTTCAACGAAGGCTAAGCAAACTAATTACTTTATTCACCTAAATCTTAGTTTGTTAGTTAAGTCCAATGAGACTAATAAGAATGACACAATGAATATTAATCTAACTGTTGTCTTATAAGATTGTTCGAAATCTTTTTACAATCCAACAAGAGTCATAATGAGCACGTAATCCTGATAATCTTATAAGGTTTGTTAATCAATGTTATCAACTGTTTTCACAGAGATAAGCTACAGATTTCTTGATTGTTTCAAATCTTAATGATAAGACATTAAAATAGATCCATGAGCGTTATAAACGAGGCAAAAAGAGTATGTAAGGATCGTATTAGCAGGTGGCATTCTGCCTACCCTCTAGGGAAGCACCCGTGAGATTATGTATGTATGTATGTGTATAAAATGGCTCTTAACTTTCTCATTGGTATATAAAACAGAAATATACATATTTTTAGTATTAAGGTTATTTAGATTCATAATCAAGTTTAATCAAGTTTTTACCGAAGTTATCGCTAATAATCTCTCTCCTATCATCTACTTAGAAAATTGTGAATATGCAAAAAAAACATTCAAGATGCCATCACGCCCCAAAACTCAAGCCACGTACCGTTTCCTAAGCCACAGTAACAGAACGAGTATCTTATATTATAATCCGGCTAGTTAGTGCACCCAATTTGCGTCCGCCAAGGGTCGCTGCGTACGCGCAACGATTGTTCCCATTCATTGAACATCGCGCAAAAAATATGTCAAACTTGCACTGGCATGGAACGGTCAAATTGTGATTTATCTTGATATAAAAAGGGCGAGAAGAATTGAGTGTTTCTTGTCTTGGGAATTGGAAGACGTAGAATAGCCGACAGAATTTCGGTTGCATGCTTTGATGTAGATAGGATATCATTGGTTTGCTCCCCTTAAAAAAAGTCCCCTCCCTCTTAAGCGATCTTGCGCACTAGACGGCCACGACCAAGACCAGTGGTCGCAGCGACCAGGTAAACTATAGAAACAGATACGAATCGCGCGCTTGGTCGCAACGGCCAACTATAGCCGCAGAAAGGGCCACGGACCACGGCTGGACGGAGTCGTGGCCGTCTAGTGCGCGAGATCCCTAAAAGTTAAAATGGTGAAGCGTGGGTTGCATTGCAGGCATAAGATATTATTACTGATAACAGCAGTAAGGATAAGTTTTTAAGAGGAAGATGCTAATGCGTCAAGCACAGCCAGATTTTTGGTGGTATAATGTCACTTAACATTGGGTCAGTCTACATAACCTAGCAAGATAGATTTCTAATATCATAACCATATATTCCAAAGGTTTAGCCAAAGCTGGCTTAGTAGGTAATTTATAAAGAGTGAGTTTTAAACAGTCAATCTCAGTTGTTGTTATAGATGGCTTCAACTAATTCATGATGTTTCAGTAATACTTATTGAGCACCCACAGATAATCAAAATCAATACCTTTTAATCGGAATAAAAAAAAAGTTTCTTGATTCTCTAAAGTCATAAAATCAACATAGAACATTTTGCGATTCTAGTCCGTCGATTGACTCCATGTATATCGATCATGAAAATAATGTAATAATTTATTGAAGTCTACTGAAAGAATTAATACTCAATGCTTACGTCATAACAGTATAAGGCGATCCACTATTTCAACTTCGCTACCATCGCTCCGATAGCCGTGATCGTCTAGTGGTTAGGACCCTACGTTGTGGCCGTAGTAACCCAGGTTCGAATCCTGGTCACGGCAGTGTACAACACTGTCATGGCGGAGCATATTTTTTTGTGTTTTATTTGTTTTATTTTTTAATGATTTTGTAGACACTTAAAGAAACATCGCATTATTGTTTTTATTTTTATTATCATTTAATTTAGTACATAATTATTGTAAATATTCATGTATGAACATGTATACAAATAATAAAAGAAGACTAGAGAAACATCGCATTATTGTTTTTATTTTTATTATCATTTAATTTAGTACATAATTATTGTAAATATTCATGTATGAACATGTATACAAATAATAAAAGAAGGCTAGGTATTATTCACTTTTCAAGGTTGAAAAAACATAATAAAATGACTAAGACACTGATTATGAACGGTATAGCTTATTGCGACACCTAGTGAGCGGTAGCCCAACTACTGATGGTGAAGTAGTATTCCATAGAAATCACAGATGGCGTTGGTCAATTAACTGTATAAATACTCAATAGATGGCGTTAAAAGTTGTCTGTTACTCCTGCTACTCGACACTAGATGGATTTTCTAACTGTCCACTCGGTTCTTAAAATTGAAACTAGATGGCGCTACGAGATCATTGAGTTGGGAAAGCAAAGCGCGTTACAAACTTACAAAGTAACTAGTGGTCGTAGATAAGTTAGTTTTCGCCGCACCTGTGTTGTTCTCTATAGACATGGGGATTTCGAATACAATTTGCTGCAATGTGATTTGTTAACCACACGCTCTTGAAGTAAGATCTTTTGTTCCATTGTTTTATTGTGGAATAGAATAGAATAGAATAGGTCTTTATTTGCTTAGAATGTAGGTACATAAAAATAAGTTGTTAAATTATATAATAGCATCCGAGTACATCCTGCCTTAATATAGCATGCAAATGTAATACAAATTAAGGATATTACAAACAATTATCATTTAAGAAATCCTGCACAGAATAATAGCATTTATCCACAAGAAAATCTGTGAAACGTTTTTTAAATTTATGCAACGGTAAGTTTTTCATTTGGTCAGGTATTTTATTAAATATTAAAGGAGCCATACATATAACATTTCTTTTTAATAAACTAGTTTTAAATGCGCCCGTGTGTAACAGATTCTGGTATTGAGATCTCATAGCTGTACTTCGTTTTCTAGTTTCTACTAAAGTTGCAAATAGACATCGATTTTTTATAACAAATATTGCTAATTCAAGGATATATAGACATGGGAAGGTTAATAATTTATGAGACTTAAATATAGGTACGCAACTGTCTGTTACTTTAAGACTAAATATAGCTCTCAGGCAACGCTTTTGCGCTTTGAAAATGCTTTCTCGTTCACTACAGTGACCCCAAAATATTATGCCAAATCTCAAGATGGAAGTTACTAGACCATGGTAAGCCACTAATACTGTTGGTAAATTTACTTTTTTTAAAAGATTATGCAACATAAATGCGGCTGTACTTAAACGTTTACATATATCTTCTGCTTGCGGCTTCCAGGTTAACTGGCTGTCAATTATGATTCCCAAAAATTTTGTACTGTTTACTTTTTCTATAGTTTGACCATTATAGTTTATATCCATATCTCCCACAGATATTCGTTGGTAGAAGTGCATGATTTTAGTTTTTAGGAGATTAAGAACTAGATTATTATTGTCAAGCCATTTTATTAAATTATTAATTGTATTGTTAATGTCATTTACATATGATTCTTTATTGAAACATGAAACAATTGATGTGCTATCATCTGCAAATAATATCATAGGATGAAGTATATGTCGTGGTAAGTCATTTATATATAATAAAAATAATAAAGGTCCGAGGACGCTGCCCTGCGGGACACCATAGTTTATTTCTCTAAAAGACGATATAAATTTTAATTCCTTTCTAGATCTCAAACACAGGCTCGATATCTCCGTACATTGTTTACGACCTTTTATGTACGTTTTTATTAAATTAAGGGCATTGCCACGAATACCGTAGGCGTGAAGTTTGGTTAGGAGGATATCGTGATCCACACAGTCAAAAGCCTTCGACATATCGGCATATATTGCGCATACAGGTGTTTTAGAGTCTACTTTTGGCATTATTTTATGGAGAAAGTCGAAAATAGCCATGTTGATGTTTTTATTTTTTCTAAATCCCTTTTGTTCATCACAAAGTATGTGGTATTTCGTTAAAAAATTGTAGAGAGATTCATAGATAATTTTTTCTATGATCTTTGAGAAGATGGGAATTAGAGCAATTGGTCTATAATTTGTCATTTCGTCTTTATCATTTTTTTTATATAGTGGTTAAGTGTGGGTAAGTAGATTTCCGTGCTTTTTTTAAGTGTTTGTTTGTATTTTTGTTTGTTGATCGTAGTGAATTTTATGACAAAACAGACAACTAATTTGGTGACTATTTAAAAACTTAGGACAAATAAAATAAAATTTAGGTTAAGTAAGTACCTTATTAAAAATCATACATAAGTACCAAAATCTTAAGCTTTTTAAGTCCGATATTCACACCCGGCAAAATGTTCGTCACGAACTCACGATAATATTTCACTTGAGACACCTCAATAAAAAACTTCACAGAACCATGGACAGGATAAAGCGACTGTGAAGATGCTTGACAACCATTTATCAAGACATTAGCCGAGTTTTATTGCAGAAATGCGAGATAAAAGTGCGTTGCACGAATCTTACTATTATTATCTGCGAATTTGAGTGCGACAATTACTTAAGTCATCAAGGAGTTAGAAATACCGCTGCACCTATATTGAGTAACTGAAACAGCCAGAAGAGACAAGAATAATCAGAAGTAGTAGAATCAAGAATGATCATAACCGAAAAGAGAAAAAAATAATTATGGGAGTAAAGAAAAGAAGTAGCGATCGTACTGTGTTCTATCTGATCATTTAGGAAGATGTAGAAAATGCGAATCACTTAAAATTATGAATAGATAAGTCTGTTTTTTTACATAAAGCTCATCGTCATCACTCATCAAGTCATCACACACATTGAAGATAATTATGTATATTATAGCGAGCTAAATCCTCTGTGTGTGGTGGTCCATTAAATTGTACGATGAGCGATATCGAAGGCAATATATAAATATTTTATAATATCTCCAAAGTGTGTGACGACTTTTATTGTTTGGTAGTTACCTAGTTGTTTCTATGTAGGTATTTGTCCCAATTTCGAAGAAAAAGCTGCAGGGTCGTACGATATGGTCGCAGATTGAAAAGCGAGTTAGCTAGTTGTGAAAGACTAATTGTCTTTTGACCTAGTATGTCGAGCGAGGGCTTGAGACTATCTAGCTAAAGATGTACAATATACAGAATGGAATAAGATTAAGATTGACATTTAAGACTAATATATGAGTGCTGTGCTGTGTAAGAGGGATAGCACATCATGCTCATTGAAGCCTTCTTGTCACAGTCATGTCACGAAGTGATTTCTGTTCCGTGTTCGTAATATTAAATCTGTTTTATTTTAGTTACTAAGTATCATTTATTCGAATTAGCTTGTCTTTGTTATAAGCATCTATTTCTGTGACAATAGACCAACTTTTCATTTCTTGTTTCTTTCTATGCAATTTTTGTTCTGATGACAGCGTACGGTACAACCGTACAACGTAATATTTTTTTAGCATGTCATCTAATAATTCTTCGTCATTCCCTAGAGACAACAAAGTGATTCTATGAAAGAATTCGGGATCACGTCATGCATATGAACAATGTCTTACTGTTTTAGAATCATGATCATGAATATTAAACCTACCTATCCCAACTCTATTATTATTTACAACAGATTTTGAGAAAAAATTTCAGAGCTCTTCATAGGTTCATTCTTCTATGAACAATTTCCTAAAAATTATAAGTTGTTCATAGAATGAACCCGAAAAATTAATGGCTCTGCAAAATTTAAAGCGAATACCTATGACTCATAGGTATTCACTTTATCGACACACTACACAAGATAATTATGTTTTTTTCCTATCATAAAACTGATAATATGACTTCTTATTGATCACTAATAAATTACGGACAAGTGCATTATGTAGATAAGGTGACACACTGACACCTTAGCATTATTAATTATAAATAGCGTGTTTATTATCTATTGTTAACTTGTTTTGTTCGATTAGAATGGTTATGTGGCGCCAGTTGCCTCATAATTAACATAATTAAGAAGATAATAGCTTAGGTTTAAGGCAAAAAGGTTACACTTACGAGTTCCTTCGCAAATTTTATTTAAAAAACAAAAGACTTTTTTTTTTACATAATGAATATGTTCTATTCTATAATATTCATTTATCGACATTGATCAACAAAAATATAATTAACTAGCTTTGGCCCGGGGCTTCGTCCGTGTAGATGTCGGAAAACACATATCTAGTTTATAAACTATCTGAGTGTCAAATATTATTCAAATTCGTTCAACCGTTTTTGCGTGATTGAGTATTGATAGTAAAGTGACAAACAACTAAACATACAAACTTTCACATTTATAACATTAGTAGGATTATTTGGTTAAGTATTAATTTAAAATTAATTTGAGCTCTTTTTTTCCTTAATACACGGGTCCTTATGACATTTGTCTAACCATTTATTTCTCCGACCCAGGTCGGGAAGGGTAATTGGGGTGTTCCGTTCAAAAATTCTCACTTTCGACGTGATTGGTACTGTGAAAGGTTTCGCCCCCAATCACAACCCTGCTTAACCCCTCGGAGATAGAGGGTGTGACGGTGTAAAATATCAATCGATATTACTCAAATGTACAGAACTATGTACAGAAATACACACGAATTCAGATGTGATGAAATTATGTTCGATGAAAATAGTAGTCATATGGCATGTAACAAGAAATAAAATGAAATGAAGAATAGGTAGAGGAAAACTATTTAATATAACTGACAAAGCAAGAATTTGTCGAAAATGTACTTAATGAAAGAAGCTAAGACTTTTAGACACTGTCAGATTGCCGCCTGTCACCTGTCGCCGGTTTTATTAAACACATTTATCGTATGCAACGCAATCAACCTAACTGTGTATTTCTAATGCACAGTTTCCTTACATATTATCAAACAAAGTCCACCCGCCGCGTCTGTCTGTCTGTCTGTTCGAACGTGATAGACTCAAAAAAAAACAAACGGATTTTCATACGGTTTTCTCCAATGGACGGAGTGATTTATGAGAGAGGTTTAGGTGTTTATGACAATGATTGTTGAAGATGTCGGAAAAAAATTATGACGACTTGGGAGCTCTACTGGCTTGGAATTCACGATAGTATTTCAATAATTAGTATTATCGTCGCTCGGCATCTAATACCGCGAATTTTTGACGAAAATCAGATTTTAGTTTTATTTCATACTATACACTGTGTACTGTACTATGTACTTATCATCAATAGTTTCCGCAACGCACCCCACAAATAATGACTTTTATCGGCAAATTTTATTAGATATAGAAGTAAACCAACACTACGAATCAAGGCAACCTACGCCAAACGAACCATGTGTTAAAATGTGGTTAAAATAAAACAAAAGTAAAGTCCGAAGGAACTTTACATCTAGGAGTATCTCATAAAAAAATCCCTATACTTTACTGTGCCCATTACTTTGATTTACGCAACAAACAAACAATCTGCCCGGGCAAGGTAAATACTGCATAAATTATGCGTAATCGCCGCGTATGCCTTACATACTTAATGTTGTTCGGAATTAGATCGTCTACCTTGCTATATTGTTCAGTGGCCAATGAACCGTAGGGATCTTTATCTGGAAAGTAACTTAAACATGAGGATGGTATTCTAAGTTGGTAGATTACAGCCTTACTTAGGTAGAGCCGTAGAGTTAGCTCATTGCTTTTTAGCAATAACAATTGCGATTCGTTAGAAATATGCTATGGTTGTCCTAAAAGCACTTTGTGATTGCCTACAAGTTCAGGAGTACCTACATCTACTTAATACCTGATGTTCCCCACTGCGTATGTGTTATCTTTTGTGTACTTATATATTTTGTTGGAAATCCACATAAATAAATAAATGGCGAAAGGTCTACGTCACTGAAATTCGAGTACTTAGAATGAATTGCGATCATCAATTAATAATGCAAGTATTTTTTTTTTCTGGCCTATGCTGTCCCACTCCTGGGCAAAGGCCTCCTTCCACTCCTTCCATCGTTCGCGAGCCCGCGCGTCTTCCCTCCAGTTTTGATGGAACCTATCCAGCATATCCCGCCATCGCTACGTGTTGTTTAGTGATTAGGTATGGTCATTTCTCTCCTTCTGTCGTACCTATCTGCAAGAACGCACTTTAGAATAGCTCGTGTCGTGGTGAAAATATAAGCCATCAAGCAAGGTGGTATATATACCAGTCCGACTAATTGCATAGCATAATCAGTATGATGTTCCCACTGCTGGGACACAGGCCTTCTCTCGGTGTGAAGGAGTGGGCCGTGATCCACCACGCGGGCCCAGTGTGGGTTGGTAGATGTCGCATGTCTCCGAATTTTCGGTTCTAGTACATGCCGTTTTCTTCATGATGTTTTCCTTCACCGTTTTGAGAGCAGTAGTGATGAAATAATTTACACAAAGTAAAGCGGCTGTATGGGTTCAAACCTACAACCTACAACTAGTAAGTCACGGTCGTAACCAGTGGGCTACCACTGCTACGTTACTGATAGCTAGACTGTTCGTTGAAAGGTTCGTGTTTATTAAGTAGTGAACGTTTTACACACGTACATACATAAACTCACGCCTTCTTCCCATGGGGGTAGGCAGAAACTACAGAACGCCACTTGCTACGATCCTTACATACTCCTTTTGCCTCGTTTACGTTCATACATCTGGTCATACACGCACGCCGCCGCGTTGGTTGCGAGTACTACGCACGGTCTGTCCTTTCCGAAGAACAAAGAACGTTCTACGTACGAACGTACTTTCTGAATGTTTCATGTCCTGATATTATTATAATCATTGTCATACAGACACATGGTATACCGAAGCCACATCAAATTAAGCGAGCGCTGTCCAACATTGGCACCTATAATTACCTACAATGTATTTCAGTGGCTGGTTCCACTGTGTAGCAACTGTAATTGTGCTGAACTATGGCAGCTGACGGCAACTTTGTATTAGTAGCTACACTGTCATTATAGTGTGATGGTGGAAAATGACAACGTTGGGTTTCTAAACCGAATATAGCGGCGGTAAAATTATACTTAGAGCGTTGGATTAGTTTGTGAGTTACAGGTAGAAATGCTGTAATTGTTTCCTGGCTTTTTACTCTAAAACTCTGGTGGTGTAAAGTTGACGTCATGCTTTTCGAAATCAGAATATGCAGGGTGGATTTTTGAGATGGGGCAGTAAGGGCAGCTACCTTAACCGTTGTAGCTACAGAAAATGGTCTAAAGAGACTGTCCTTTTGAGACATTTTGATCTGCATTCCCAGATTTTGAAAAAACATTTGAGCTAGTAAGAAAATGGACAGTTTTCATTAAAACTTTTTTTGATGCTAATCGATCCTGTTTCTTATAAGGACCAAAAAACTCTATTGGACCAACTGAGGTTTCAGTGCTAGAAAAGTCAGATGTTGCAAAAAACTTTTCTCATTTTCTTGCTTATTGTAATTTTTTTTTCAAAATATGTGATTGCAAATCAAAATGTTTCAAAAAGTTAAGGACAGTCTCCTAAGACCATTTTCCTGTAGCTACAACGTTGAAGGTAGCTGTCCTTGCTGCCCCATCTCAAAAATTCACTCTGTATAGCATGTATTAGAAAGTTGTAGTCTTTAAGGGTGTGGTACAGACTATCAAATTGAACAACTTTCTTCATGGGATCAACATAATCGTAATCGCAAAAAAAGTATCAACTGTCCCATAATAAACTTCAATATTGCTTGGTATTTTTTGACAGTTGATAGATACGCGCTGTATCCAGGCAGAGAAGAATACACCAACCGGTATCATTCAATCCTTGGGCACAACCAGAATTTTTTTGATTGATTAACTTACGGTTATTAGCCAGATTAAGGGCTGATTTTTCAATAGTCCGATAACTCGTTTCTAAAGAATAAATATTGCGATTTGACAGTTTTTTTCTCGAAAATATGCCAGACTGTCATACTTATTCTTCAGATAAAACGTATCTGACTATTGAAAAATCAGCCCTTAATCTAATAGGTTTAAACGTGGCGACAATGCTGGATACATTTCAATTTTCACAACAAATGATGATTACCTGAAACAAAAGAAGAATGTTTTTAAAAATATATTCCACAGAAAACAGCAACGATAAGCCTATTTGGTTTTAATTGAACCAAAAAGACCAAATTAAAATTTAAAAATAATAAAACGCTTTTTAATAACTGGCCGCAAGTAAAAATTTAATTGGAAGCCGGTTCGGGGAAATTTTTCACGAAATATAAAATAAAATTATATTTGCGGTCGACGAAAATGTGTGGGTTGTGGCGGCTAATATCCTATAGGTACCAGCGTAGGTCACATTTTAGCATGGAACCACGTTGACCTACTCTAGGAGTTAAAAAGGGTATTAAAGTCCTAGAAATTCCTAGAAGGTAGAATTCGAAAAAACCTAAGGCCCGAGAGAAATTCGACGTATTTTCGAAGTTCGGTAAGCTTTTTAGGCCTTTAGTTTAGACATGAGGTAAGCGTTAAGCACTTTGTTATCAAAGGCAAACCTTCTAGGAACACACCAGCCAACATTATGACCAACCAACGGGTAAATACGTAACACATAAACAATTACGATGGCATTCTTTTTGACAATTCAAAAACGTTCATTGCGTTATTTACGTTGTTGAGCAGATTCATTTTTCAAACATTATGAAGCAGTGGATTAGCAATATTCCACAAAACTCTCGGATTTTGATTGAAAGCGTATAACGCGATTAGTGTGCACTACAGACTGGTATTTGTCTGGTGGGTTACTGCCCGATGATGTTGGGATGTTATATATATCCTAGTCGCGCGTCGAACTTTGCTTGCGCGATGCAGCATTTTGCATGACGTCAGAGTCTTGAGTAGTTTGCATGTGGCGTTGTAGATGCCACCAGAAATTAGTTTAAAAACCTCCTACATCCTCGTAACTAACCAGACTATATTTTTACCACGACTTGAATTACTGCCCTAAACTTTATACTATGGAAAAAAACCTTCTTTTGAAAGACGCTCAAACACTCACATAATACTCATAGCCACATTCTACATAAGTTTGAAGCGACATGCTGTTGTCTACAACACAACACAGACGAGGCATGCCAACGTACATTTGTCGCCTGGTGAATACACGGCTTATTTGCATATTAATTTTGAACGCTCGAATTTTGGGTAACCGCATGTTGAATGTATAGGGGACAGGTGGTATGGATACATAGATTGGTGATGGGGGGTAGTAATTATTGTTGAAACCTACGTTTTACCATAATTAAAACACTGGCTGTTTAGAAAGATATTTTTACATTTTATTTTGATTTTTCTATTAAATACTGTTTTGACTTCTTACTCTTTCGTCTATTGTTGTCGTTGTCAATACATCACTGTGCATTTGGGTCTACCTGTTTTTCACTCCGAAAAGCCTACCTACCTAGGTAGGTAGGTAGCCTAGGTAGGTCAGTATTTGTAGGTACATAATTGTGGGCTTTTAGAAATGCAAAGAGTCCCAGAAGTAGGTACTTCTGGGACTCTGTGCATTTCTAAAAGCCCACAATTATGTACAAATACTGAATGTGTACATAATTAAAGGGTCATATACATATCACATAATCTATCATCACACCTGTATTCCCTGAAGAGTTAAGCAGAGGTGCACCTATAGGACACCCACATTTCCCCAGTTATGATAAAGTTCCATGTAACAGGGGACGCCTATTGCCATCAAACAAAAATCCAGACTGCTACTTCGTAATGAAAAAGATGGAAAAACCCAATAAAACTTTGTCGAACCAGGGTAATCTAACCCAGGACCTCGTGCTAGACCCCTAGAGAAAAAATATTGGCAAAAGCTTAGTTAATTTAAGACTGCTTTAAAAGAACGTCCAGGAGTGATGAGCAGTTAACCACTGTGAACAGTCAGACCTGCTTCAGCTACGAAATAAGTAATTTTTAACCGACTTCCAAAAAGGAGGAGGTTCTATGTTCAACTTAATGTTTTATTTTTTTCAATTTTACATTTTTATTCGTATTTAACATAATTAATTATTTACACTACGTACTAAGGCTACCTAACTATACAAATAAATAAAAAATTAAAATAAATGTATGTTTTTTGTTCTTTCTTATGTATGTTCACCGATTTCTCCGTCAATTGTGGACCGATTTTGAAAATTATTTTTTTATTTGAAAGGGTAAGCTCCCGAGGTGGTACCATAATTTTTTTTATTAACTTAGCTTGGATAGTTAGCTTCAATAATACATATTTTTCCCACTTAGTTTATATGGATGATATGATGATAATTTCCTGTCACTGTTACTTGCATAGCAGGTAGTGGTATTCGAATTTGTGTGGGGTAGGTAGGTACCACAACAAAAAAGTGAAAAATAAAAACTTTTTACAAAAAATAAAAACAGACTTCTAAAAAAAAAAACACCACAAATTGAAAAATAACTTTGCAGTTATTTGGTAGTCGGTTTTTCATTTAAGAGAAGCAGAGACAAGTAAAAAATAAAAACTAGTGTGCTATTTGAATTTTATAGCTATGTATTGAAATTATTTCGCAAAATAATATAGCCATAATATAATTGTTGTTGGTATTACGGATAATTTGTTTTAATCTACTCCACATTATGGATTGGCTTGACAAAGGACCTTTGTTACATAACTGATCCTGATATAATAATACGAGTATATGTTTTGGCACTTATGACACCACCTGCCTATAACCATATTATTATGTTTACTGTGCTATAACATACAATTATGTAGGTACAGCGTACACAATACCTGCATAATACACAGCACGGATTTCAGTTGAATGGACAGTAAATTCAATGAAAGCAATATTAAATTTCAGTTCTGTTATTACCACATTTGAATAGCCAGATATTTTTAATTCTCATAATTATGTTTTCGATTCTAACCTAGTGATAAATATTAAAACGGAATTGAAGAAATGAAATGGAGTTAGAAATTAAGAAAACCTCAGTTAAGTTTTCATTGTAATTTAACAACAACTTGTATAATTATCACTTGCTTCAAAACGGTGAAGGAAATCATCGTGAGGAAACCGGCATGTCTGAGAGATATTTCTCGACGGCATGTGAAGCTATAATAAGTGACATTAACCACAAGAAAAGAAGAAAAAGAAGATTGTAACCTATCATCACCAGCTTTGAGTCCTTGTCCAATGCTGGACTAAACCTCCCAAATTGCACGCCAAAATCACTCATAAAGCCATTACATTCAGGTAAGTGAAAAACCAATAAAATCGAAACCAAAACGGCATAACTAACAAGTTTCCCTCACCCGTATGAAAACAAATAAAATCGCCAGAAACTCATAACAATCCAATCTTTGGCGGATCAAAGAAACACCTGCTTTGCGATTTCATATCAAGAAAGGATAAATTTATTCAATTTCGTTTCGAAACGGCCCTTACTCCGACCCTTATGAGCTTTTGATAACTAAATGTTTTTACTTTTACTGAAATATACGTTTCTATTTCGCTGATGAAATTGTGAAATTGATATTTCGGTTTTGTAAGGCTAGAAAAGCTAGGCTGTTTGTTTAGGCTAACTTTGTTATCTTATTTGTAAAGGCTCGTACCGTAATATGAGATTTATTTGTAAAGCTATTTGGTAATTCCATTGGTTGGATCTTTCTTTGTATGAGTCTTTTCGGAAGATTAAATTCTGTAGCGAACGTAAAAGGTCTCTCCACATTTTTCTAAATCTTCAGTCTTCCCACGATTTTCTTGTATCAATTTTTAAGAAATTCTTTACATAGCTGAAAATATTCACTTATTTTTGTGTACTATATTCTATAAAAAAATATAACGTAATAAGCTTTAACATTTTCAACAACTAAATAATCTATACTTTCAAAGTGCTCTAAAATAACGCCATTACTACCAACACAATTCTGAAGAAACAATCACATTCACACTCCCCTTCATAAAATCCCATGAAATTTTCCCCATCCGCATTGAATTCAGAACATGCAGGCAATTATATGATCCCCTGAACATTACATGCAAATTGTATGAGTGCGTTACTGGGGGATTTCCCTAAGGGTGGTAGGTAGTCTTTGCCGGCCTGTTTAGGGGCTAAAGGCCGTAAGTTTAACTATGTATGGGGCAGGAAGGAAATGTGGAAAGGTGAAGGATATTTTTTGGTATGTTTCGGTGAAATAAGGAGGTGTTTATAGTGTAGCTGTGTTTGAAGATATCGTTTTGTAGGATGAAAATAGGAATTTTCAGGTACTTACAAAACTTCATCTGTGATTTTATTTGAATCGGTTTTGGCGTGGGAAAGTTACATTACAGATCCAATACACATGAGTACAGATAGCAATATGCATGATGACCTCTAATCCCCAAATCTATTAGCCCAGACTGTCATTAAAAATTATTTATGTTGTTACCAGAGGGCTGGATCGTTCTTAGGCCAAAGAATTAGTATTGCCATTCAACGTGGCAATGCTGCCTGTCTTCTGGGAGCGTTTCCGGATGACAGCGATGTGGACGAGTACTTCGACGCCTTTTTGTTTTTGTATTTTATTATTTGTATAGTTAGTTATATAGTTATTGATAGTATATTGTAAGTATATAAGATATGTCATTTATGGTTATAATAACTAAACTATAAAATAAAAATGTAATTATTAAATTGGATATGATTTAATAAAGAATAACCAAAGTTACTAGAACATTAGTATGTGTGGATGTGCAAGTGATGATTACAGAATTTCCAAATGTAACAGTTCTGAATCAAAGTGAAATGAGATGGGATACCAAACCTATGAATAGCGCAAACTGGTCCATTGACCAATACAAAGCTGAAGCAAGCTTTCATTAGCAAATCGGTCGCCAAAACACTACGTCTACATTGAGATAGATAGATAGATAGATAGAAGATGTGCTGTAAAGCCTTTATGTTTGTCCAGTGCATTTATATACAAAGAGATTCGTATTATATAGGTCGTCATTATGTAGCGTGTAGTCGCTTAGTTTCTAAGTTTTATGCCCTGGCTGGAGGCCTTAATTTATTGAGGCAGGCACAGCAAAGTCCGGTTGAGCAGCCGACAACCTCATAGGTTGACATGCGAGAAGCGATAAAAAAAATAAAAAAAAAACATTGTTGCTTTATTGTACTTATTAAACGCGGTTTCGACGTGGGCAGTTGTAGCGCAGTGTGCCAGTTACTAGATAACGTGTTGAAGTTCTTGCTGTCTGGACCTAAAGGTGTTCTTAGTGCTTAACAGAATTACCTTCGATCATATTGTGCCTGTAGCAGTGTAGATCATGCTTTCTGCCACCGACCACTGCCACTGGTGGCCAGCGACAGCGACTTAACACACTTTTATATATATTTTGTAAAGACGCGTCGCACACGTGTAGCCGGTGGCGGCCACTCAAAATATATGAAAAAGCGCTGTCGCTGGCCACCAGTGGCTGTGGTCGGCGGCCCGTTTGCGCCGAGCCTTAAAGTATGTTTTAACACTAACGTGTTCTAACAGGGTTCGAACTCAAGCGGGCGCTTTACTTTGTGTAAATAATTTTATCACCATTGTTCTCAAAACGCTGAAAGAAAACATCGTGAGGAAAACGACATGTCTTAGAACAAAAAATTCGAAACCATGTGACATCTACCAACCCGCACTGGGCCCGCGTGGTAGATTACAGCCCACTCCCTCTGCTATCCCACTGCTGGGACTCAGGCCTCCTCTCTGAAGCCTATGTACTAGCAGTGGGAACATTAAGGGGCTGATTATGTATGTATGTATGTATGTTCTAAGATATTTTATTGTAATTTGAATGAGCCTCTGGGCCTAGCTCGAACGCGCGGAGTAAACGTAACGTAAATTCGAACGATTTTTAAATTGATAATACTCAAAACTCAAACTCAAACTCAAAGCATTTATTTCAAATAAACCAATTACAGGCACTTTTGAATTGTCAAGGGGTCGGTCAGTCAGAAAGATGAAGCTAGTTGCCCATTCCAAAGCGTAGTAGGTTCCTATGGAGAAGAACGGGCAAGAAACTCCACGGACACTCTTTTAAATTAAAATATTGTTACAAAATATTGGTTACATCATTCATGTTGAAATTAAACATGTGAGAACAATGTAGAAAGACGTGCAAGTTAAAAGCGTCCGTAATAAAAAACAATTCAAAAATTAAAAATTAAAATAAGCCATGGCAGCTAAGAGATGACCAGTCCCTACTGACGGCGCCCGTTCACGAACATGACGCATGGATCAGCACCATTTAGCTCAACCATTTTGAAGGGAACTTAATGATCCAACACACACGCCACCACCAGCGAGACACTTAAGTGAGTATGACATACTCTCAGCCATCAGGGCTCATTCAAGTCAATGAAAGACATACCCAATAATGGTAGTTTTGTAAAATGGTCACAGTGCTCACACATGTGCAATGCAATTATACAATACTAAGAGATTGAATTTATACAATGCAAAGATAGTTTTTGCAATCTTCAGCGGCTCCAACAATATTTTCGATGCTAATCAACTAGTTTATGCGCCCTTGTGGAGCTGGACCAGCGTTGAGCCAAGCATTTTTGTCAGCGATGTAATCCCCCAATTTATAATATGCTTGGCAGCATAGTGTGCGTTTTATACAAGATTTAAATTTGGTTTCATTTAGTTCGAGTATGTGGGGAGGTATTTTATTGTAACATTTTAAACAGTACCCCATGAAGGATGAGTCTACTTTAGCCAGTCTGAAACCAGGTTGAACTAATTTGTCCCTATTTCTAGTACTATAATTGTGCCTTTCACCTCTTTTACTGAAAAGATTAAGATTTTTCCTAACGTACATGATGTTTTCATAGATATATTGACAAGCTACTGTCATGATGTTAATATTTTTAAACAGCTCCCTAAGAGAATCGCGCCTACGGAGACCATACATTGCTCTGATGGCTCTTTTCTGCAGAATAAAAATAGAATCGATGTCTGCAGCTCGTCCCCATAGTAAAATACCGTAAGACATGATACTATGAAAGTAACTGAAATAGACTAGCCTCGCGGTATCTACATCAGTAAATTGACGGATCTTTCTTACAGCATATGCTGCTGAACTTAGCCGTCCTGCAAGAGAGGTTAAATGAGGACCCCATTGCAGCCTGGAGTCGAGCGTAATCCCCAGGAAAACAGTTTTATCAACGAATTCTAGTTTCTCCTTATTCAATACTATATCACAATCAGTACTTTTAACATTCGGTAAAGCAAATCTTATGCATTTAGTTTTTTTTCCATTTAACACTAAATTATTAGCAGTGAACCAATTTTGGACCTGCAGTAGGGCGTTATTTACGTCGTCAAAATTTGATGCACGTCTATTTATCTTAAAAATTAGGGAAGTATCGTCAGCAAATAACACCATTTGTGGTTGGTTTTTTAATAAATGGGGTAGATCATTTATATAAACTAAAAAGAGGAAAGGCCCCAAAATCGAGCCTTGTGGAACACCCATTTTTACTTTTAGACCGAGTGAATTGACACCATTAATTTGAACTTGCTGTTGTCTATCATTTAAATAAGATTTTACTAAACTGAGCGCAAGTTTACCTAGTCCGTAATGCTCAAGTTTTAAGAGTAAGGTTTCATGATTTACGCAGTCAAATGCCTTGGAGAGGTCACAAAAGATTCCTATGGCATCTTGGGCCTCCTCCCACGCTGTAAATATGTGTTTTAATAAGCTGACCCCGGCGTCAGTCGTACAACGTCCTTTGGTGAAACCATATTGCTGATCGTGTAAGATTTGGTTGGTGTTAAAATGATTAAGCATTTGGTTGAGCATTACCTTTTCGAACACCTTGCTGAATACCGGCAACACGGATACTGGTCTATAATTGTTGGTGTCTTTACTGTCCCCAGATTTAAAAAGTGGTATAACCTTACTATATTTCATTAAATCCGGGAAGACTCCTTGGTCCACACACAAATTAAATATTAAAGCCGAATATGGTGCAATAGTCTCGATTATTGATGTACAAACTTTGATAGATAACCCCCATAGATCTTCGGTCAATTTGATTTTAATTTGCCGAAAAGCTTTTATAACTATCATAGGGTTTATATGTTTAAATTGAAATTCAACCGGGCAGCCTGGAACGTTTGCTCTTAATAAATCAATTGAGACATCGGGTGAAGAATTTAAAGCTTCCGTCGTTTTAGATGGTATATCAGTAAAGAAATGTACAAATTCTTGAGCTACTTCTAAGTTAGAGCTTATGACACCGCGTGAAGTCTCCAATATGTACTCACTGTTCCGTATTTTTTTCCTATTAGTTTCATTATTTATGACTTTCCAAACTGTTTTTATTTTATTTTCTGCTGATTTGATCTTGTTGCTAATGTACAGGGCTTTAGCTATCTTGCAGGTATTTCTAAAAATTTTGGAATATGTAGCAACATACTTGTTGAAAGTTTCAGTGTTAATGTAAGGTTTAAGGCCGTACAGCTCGAACAGTCTTTCCCTACTTATCCTTATACCTCTTGTTGCCCAGTCACTAAATATAAAATTGGGGCAAATATTTTTTGTTTTCTTTTCAAAGGTTTTATTGAATTCTGTATCCACTACTGAAAAGAAATCCTCATACAATTTATTTGCATCGACCATATTAAGGCCCAGAACGTTTAATTTATTATTTAAGGTACTATTGAATCTATTTAATTTGCCAGTTGTTATTGGTCTAAATTGTATTTGCACTTTTTGCAAAGGTGTTTTAAACTTAAAAGTTACCGTTTGTCCACTGTGATCAGACGGCAAATAATTTACGATGGATTTTGCTAAATAATCACAATCGCAGAAGACATTATCGATACAAGTAGCAGAAGTTGGAGTTACTCTAGTCGGTTCAGCAAAAATATTAGATAAATTGAACGATTTAAAAAGGCTTAGTAATCTACTGCTATTTAAATTATTTTCCAGAATATTAATATTAAAATCACCACAAATAATTGCGGCTTTGTTACTGGATGCAAGTTTTGCTAGGACATCTTCCATTATTGACTCAAATAAAGAAAAGTTCTGATAATTAGGGGGTCTGTACACGCACACTACAACATGCTTATCCAGCTCAACACAGGACAGTTCAATGCAATGTTCAACTGATAAATCAACTATGTCATTACGTTGCTTAGATTTTAAACAATTTTTTATTAGGATTAGAGATCCTCCACGTAGCATAGTCTCTTGACTATATTCATATCTAATTAATATAGGTTCGTGCTACGGCCTTCGGTAATACTCGTTGACTTTATTCATATCTAATTAATATAGGTTCGTGCTACGGCCTTCGGTACGCATCATAATTATGTCACTTCGGATATGTGTCGAAATTGGGAGATGGCCTTTCTAAGCAATGCAATACTTCAGGTCCACCTAGGATGTTTCCTACATTACCCAGCATCCAAGCATTGCACATGGTTAATATCACTGTGCTTATAATTTTACCACAAGAACACCGATCAAACGTACCACAGTAATGCTGTTGATGGAATTGGAAATAGCAACTTGTAGTATTTACATGTGTACATTATTTCACAAGAATCTTCTACTAAACCAGCAGTCATTGAAGTTGTTAAACAATTCTGAGCCGTTTATAGTTTATTTATGGAAATGTCTGAAATTACAGAAATACTCGAATGTTGGTTGTATATAAAACAATGTTAGTACAGTTCGTAAACTTCGTAGTATTTCTAGTAATGATACTTTGACATCCTGTCAAAGCCTCCATGACAACAACTGTAATTTCGATTCCATTAATTTTCCCATACAAAAAGGGTTCCGTAAAAACGGTTACAAATCTCTGTAATTATGGTACTTACTTATACACACTTTGGGTCATTATCGTTTTGAAATAAATTGACTGTAATTGTTGGTAGTAAAAAGTGTTTTTATTATTCAGCATTTATTTTTATGTTATTTGTTTCCGTGATAAAAGGAGAATAAACTATTTGTGTGTTTAGAAATAAAAGTTTTTTATTATATACTAATAGTTCCACGGGTTTTGAAGCAGTTGGAAGTGAGTAGAACTAGAGGTATTACATGAATTACTTAATATCGGTTTGCTCATTCTTTCTTTCTGTTTCGTGTAGTTAGTGAATAACCTGGTGTCAGAGTTTTTGTACCCCTCATTGGCCTCTGACTTGGTTTCACTTGCCGTCGAGATATATCTCTCAGGCATGCCCGTTTCCTCACGATGCTCAAAAACAAGGATGAGCTTGATAATGAGCATTGCATTTTTTTTTGCATTTGGTTGCTGTTCCGGAATCTTTGTTTTAAGATTTACATTTAATAATTCTGTGACACTGATGCAAAAGAACTTGGTCAATGTTATTTTTAAAAAACCTTTGCGTGAGAAATTCTATTTTGGTTTAAGGTCTAAAAAAAATTAAGCACATCCCACAAAAAAAAAAAATTTACTTTAGACTAGTCGGCTGAGGTAAAGTAAAAAATAAGCGAACTCATTAGTAAGGCCCTACTAACAGTTTCTGAGGGCTGATTTCACCAATGAAACTGAACGCGATCAGTATTTTCTAAAACGCGTTTAAGAGCAGGCTGTCAGTGTCAAAATTATTGTTATAGAATATTGTACACTGACAGCTCTTGAACGCGTTTAGATGAGCTGAACACGTTCAATGTCATTGTTGAAATCCTCACTTAGTGTTTAATCTATACTAATATTATTAAGAGGTAAAAGTTGTTTGTCTGTTTGTAATTTTTTTATGTAGAGGGGTCAGCTCGGGAACTACCAGTCAGATTTGAAAAAATCTTTTTGCATTGGATAGCCGAAATCTTGAGGAAGGTTATAGGCTCGCAGACGAACTCGCGGGCAGAAGCTAGTACTTTCAAAAGAGGTCGTGTAAAATCATAATTGAATGGGTACAGAACCTTGGTAACAATTCGCCTATACTGATTGGCGGTTATCCCATCACAAGCAGTAGCACGCATCTCATTGTTAGCTGTAGGTACTCGTAATTACTACAACCTTCATGGTACGTTGCACCTGCAGGTACTACGATAACGTGATCTATGTGATTAGGTTGTACCTATGTATAACAATTCATGGTAGTATATTGTAGGGGTATTTGTGAGAGAGATAGAATACTCTATGGGTTTATGCTTTAGAGGATTTTAGATAATGCAAGTAATATTAGGAGATGCACGATTATTGTGGTAAAAAAGTAAATAAAATAGATGGACATAACAGTAACTGACGAGGCCATAATTTAAGTAATCATTAGGTTTTCTATTTGAGGAGCTCGTGTCGATCCATCAGGTTAAGCTACGCTTACCGGAGTTGGTCAGTGGATGGGTGACTACCTACTATCTTTATATACCGAGACGCCTCCGTGCCTCGGAAAGCACGTTAAGCCGTTGGTCCCGGCTGTCATACGTGAATCAACAGTCGTTACGAGTCGTCAGAAACCCGAAAGTCTAACCAAGGGGTATCGTATTACCCAGTAACTGGGTTGTGGAGGTCAGATAGGTACGCTCCATGTAAAATATTGGTATTCAGCTGCATTCGGTTAGACTGGAAGCTGACCCCAACATAGTTGGGAAAAGGCTAGGCAGATTGTATTTTTTAAGTTAAAATTTCTTTAGGCGCATTGAGCACTTTTTGGGCGAACAATAATCATCCAGGAACTCGCGTCATCGTCACCTAACGCTTTCCCTGATAAATTTCGTGTTGACAGCGCACTCCGTTGAATTTTTTTGGATTTTTTTTAATGGGTCTACAGCTTTCGTTCTTGTACTGACAGCAAACCATATACATTTTTGTCATTTTCGTTAGATGGCGTTACTTAGTTTTCACTTCTATCGGCAGTCCCCAAAGACTGCACCGCATATTTTTTTTTTAATTATCTTTTCTATCGCTGCTGATGGCGACTGACTTCTGTTTTACTCTATAAACGGAGCAACTATAGGATTCATTTCAGTTATTCGACCCACAATCAGCATACTTTTACTAGTTGACATCGACTCCCTGAAGACATTCTGAACTGTTAGACTATCGGGCGAATCCTATAACTGGAACACTCACTCGCATTTATTTTAGTACAGGCTGCAGTTCACTATTGTATGAATGAATGAATTTGAATGAATTGCCCCGATCCCAGCGTGGTTTAACCAGACTCGATAAATCGAATGAACCCCAAGATTTGCACTAGCCCATGAAGTCTCATGTTGCATGGGACTTCAAAAGCCATTGCATATCAAAGAGTAGACCGGGTGGCGCGGTAATGGTAGGGATTAGATATGTGCCCTGGGATAAGGAGGGAGATACGAGCCTACCGGATATGCATCCTAGAGTAAGCCTAGGAATAGTGGAGAGACAGGTTATAGATCATTGGATGGGCATCTTTTTACGACGTCGCCACTCGCCGTTATGTCGGTTCACATAGATCTTCGCCGGTGGTTCTTGAGGTGGGGTTACGCTGCTTTCTCGGCTCTTTTCTATATCGCTGCTTTGCTGTGTTATATTTAGCTGTTGCTAAGTCTTCGTCAGAAGCCTCGCTGCTATCCGTTTCAGGTTTCTTGTAGATCTCGCTGGCAGCCTTCATTATCTTGTTTCGGTCTGTAGCCGTGTCCATCCAGAAGTTGACTTCCTTGTCGAAATAACTCGAGTCCTGTTTAATGTTGTCGTTCCATGTGTAGATTGGACGTCCTAATTTCTTGGTTTTGGCCTTATACTGCATTGCTGCGTGTAGCAGGTGTAGTTTGCCTCGCCTGTGAACGTGTGCGAGATAGCACATCCTGTGATTCTTGATGCGTTTGGTTACTGTTTTTCCGTCCAAGATTTCGTGCATCTTCTTATGTCTTGGTTTGTTTCTGGCGTGGTTATTCAGGTCTCTCAAGATGACTCGCTCATATCTTCTCAGCATTGACCTGTTAGCTTTGGTGATTGCCGATACTTTCAAACCGTATATCATACAAGGTAGGATCACCATTCGGTACATGAGTCTGGCTAGTTTCCAGTCCATCTTTGAGTTTGTTATGAATGGTAATAGTGACTTTGCGTTTCTAGTAGCCTGTTCGCATCGTTTCCTAATAGTGCTTCTCCTGCTTAAAGCAGATGTTATATATGTGCCTAGGTATTTAATTTCATCGACAGTATGTAGATTTAATCCGTTCATTGTGTAACGTTGTGCAACTGAATAGTCGAGTGTTGCTATAATGATATTTAGTAAGTTACTAATCACAACACTAAAACACATGTCACAACACTATCTGTCTCAGTATAGCTCTTGGCTCTGTCATTTGACTTCCGTTTACTGTACTGGTGACAGCTAACCTCTAAGGTCAGCTATGAGCCCCGAATCTAGGGTGAGTTCCTCATTATCCACTGTGTTCTATAAACTATGTATATTATATATCTATTGAGTGTGCCTTCTGCCATCTGCCATCTGCTATGATCACGTTGCCTGGTGTTTCATACTTAACCTAACTTACCATCTGCGAATGTGCCATGCTATCTCTGCACTGTCTCTCTCTGCCTGTAAGCCGCTGCGATGTGTTAAGCTTCCGCCTACACCGCTTCCCATACCGTTCCTTGGTGGCTAAATGGGGGATGAAGCTGACACATCGCATGCGGCCTGCTGCTACTCGCACTCCTGACATGCGCTCTCTCTCACGCACCTTGCAGGGTTCACCGTACGGGCTGAGGGCAGGACCTCTTACCTGTTCCTGCTAGCTACCTCAACCTGACGCCGCTACCCTCGTACTACTGAGGCCTTACATACCTGCGGCCTACCGCCGCAAGCCTGTGCTGACAGGCAGCCTCCACCTACTACCGACGCACACTACCTGGCGTCCTGCGAGGGCCGTCCGCCCTACTACTGCGGAGCCTGTGCTGACAGGCCACCACGTCTACCACGTGCTGCCAAGGACGGTACCCTTCCTTATCTATAAGTGCGAGAGCTCAGACAGCGTTCAGGACCGACCCGCGACCTAGCCGTGTTCTATTCTAATATATGTATTAACCTATCCCGTGTTTTAATTACTATCTTCTACCTAACTACCTACCTATCTCTTGGCAGCCTGCGCAGCCTACCCTGAGCAGCCCAAGCTGCCACAGTGGCGCCCAACTCTTTATCTATCCTACCAAACCTAACACGCTGACCTGACTGAGCCCTCGCACTCACTTTTCCTTGCTACACATCGTAGCGGTATAGTTTTAAGTTTTCTATCTATTGTATAACCTATTGTGTCTACTAATTATGTGTATCTACTACTTCTGTACATAATGGGAACTCACCTGATGTGTAACTTAATTTTAAAAACTTTTATCTCTGTGCTGGCAGCGGTGAAGTGCATATTTTTCTAAAAAGTGACTTGTGACTTCTAAAACCAACTATGGATAGCTGTCAAACCATAATTAACCTAAATCAGTGATAAAATCAACTACTTACAAACATTGTGATTATAAAAATAATAACCTAACCTAACTTCTAACTTTGCAAAACTCAAACTTGATAAACCTTCATACATCTTTCAAATGCAATATAACTCCATAATTACAATCTAAATAACTTATCTACTGGCTCACAAATAAAAATCAACATAAATATATAACTACTGTGGCCAAAATTAAACACTAAGGACAGCTATCACTGAATAAACTACCAAATAAAATAAACTTCATTGCTAACTACTACTGTTTGTCCAATCACTATTAGCTAAATTATTTACTACTTACTACAATAAAATAACACTACCTACCCAATTGATACTACAATACATTCAATGGCTGGTTAAAATAAACTGAAATTGAACTTGAACTGTTTCCCAGTCTACCTACTTAATTAACAACAACTTATTTACTCACTTCACTGACAAACTATAACAATACCCAGTGTTGCAATACTACTACTACATGGAAACAATCAATTGCCTATTAACATAATTGGCACAATTGCTATAAAATATTAATAAATAAATTGAAAAACTACCTACACATAACCAAAAAAATTGAACTTATGCCTAAACATTGTATGATCTATAACCAGCTATACCTACTGCTATTTCCTATCTATATACATACATTCATACATATAAATCAAAACTGTATCTGACACTAATACTGAATTGTTGTCAAAATTACTTATAAAACTACTACAACAATTACTTATAAAACTAAACCAAACTAAATTCAATATCAACTAAACCTATGCTATCACATATACAACTGACTACCAGTAATGAAACAACAGATCAACCCCCACTAACACTCTAACCTACCACTACTAAACTTAACTAACATTCTAACCTACTGACCTGCCACCAATAACTAAACCAATCCTGCCCTATAAACTACTACAAGTTGCACACACCCACTACAACTACCTACCTACCTACTGTATCTACATATTATAACCAACAATTATATAATATCTACACTTCAACTATTTGGAAAATCCAAACGGTTCTATAGGATGATGGCCTACCCCATCCATCTTATACTTCTTTCTTTAACTATTGGCCCTACAGCCACAGTTGTAATTGATAATGGCCCTACCCCATTTATCACCTACCCTCTATAACTATTGGTCTACAACCATAGTTTAAAAACGAATGATGGCTCTACCCCATTATTCACCTACCTTCCATAACTATCGGCCTAACAGCCTAGTTGTAATGATCATGATGGCCTACCCCATTGATCAGTGGGTTTGCTTTATCAATTGGCCCTACACCATTGGTAACCCTAAGCAACCTAATCCTACTAACCTATCTACATATATGTACTATCTATAAAATTCTAAAGAGCGGTGTAACTCTATAAACAAGCCCTTACAGCAGCGGATGGTTACTGCCTAAATAAGCCTAAACCAAATCACCTATCTATCACTTATGTATACTCTAAGCAGCGGACGGTTACTGCCTAAATAAGCCTAAACCAAACTACCTATCTATTACATATGTGTATTCTAAGCAGCGGACGGTTACTGCCTAAATAAGCCTAAACCAAATTATCTATCTATTACATAAATATATTCTATGGAGCGAATGGTTACTCCCTAAATAAGTCTAAACCAAAACTATCTATTTATGTAAACTGTCTATCTATGTAATTGTTGGTATTCCTTTGCAGTTTAGGGAATTTTGTACTGAATAAAACCTACACTACTGGTTACTTAGTACTATGGACTAGACTCTAATTTCTCTTGTGTGTGCATTATACTATTGGGACTTTGGTTGAAGCTACAACAGTAATCTACCTACTTGTTGAAATCTGATCTGTTGCTAGTATATGTATTCTATTAACTATGATTATATCTAATGATATGGAAACACTAATAACTATCAATTTAAATAATAAAATCTAACTATACCTAACATACAAATAAATACATTTATATATTATAACTCAAACAAATAAAAAAGAATTAAAAGTACTACTACTTTGTACTGTGGACTACATCCTAATTTCTTGTCTTGTTTGATTATACTATAGGGACCTAGATTGAATTTACCTACAACAGTAATCTACTCACTGAATAATCTACTCCCATAACTATTCTATTATCTCTGATATTATCTAAAGATGTTATGGGAATACTTATGATTATTAAATCTATGAATAAAATAAAACTATACTACACACTACTACATATAAATAAAACTATTATCTATAACTAATAACAAACTATATCTACTACCTAAAACTATCCTTAACATAATGCTGTACTGGCGCTATTTTAGGGAATGCTGTTGATCCCAAGGGATGTCTATTTATTATTGCATAGCAGTTCACTATTATAACTACCCTTAGCTTTTGTGTTGTCTATCTGTTACCTAAATGCCCAAAGTACATACTAAAATTAAATCTAATACTTTGGCATTCTAACTACATGTGTATACATACCTAACTACACCTACAAGTACATACTGAACTCACTTACCTATACTTACCTAAAGCCAGTTACAAAACTAAATATCTAGTAAACTACATCTCTACTCACATGTAGGAATACTACTATAACACTGGCACCTGCTACTAATAGAACACTACCGACTGAGATACACTTGCTCTAACACTTGTGTATTTCTTTGCTTGCTGTCTGTAAATCTTGAGTGATCTATCTAACTAGTTTCACTCATGGCTGCTGAGTATGGTTCCAGTCTTTCCTATTATTGGACTGGATACAGACTTGTGCTATGGATTAGACAGCAAGTGGGAAGTGGTAGTTCTAGCGGATTTTGTATAGGTAAAATCCTCTCTCTGCAGCCGGGGTACTGTAACGTTGTGCAACTGAATAGTCGAGTGTTGCTATAATGATATTTAGTAAGTTACTAATCACAACACTAAAACACATGTCACAACACTATCTGTCTCAGTATAGCTCTTGGCTCTGTCATTTGACTTCCGTTTACTGTACTGGTGACAGCTAACCTCTAAGGTCAGCTATGAGCCCCGAATCTAGGGTGAGTTCCTCATTATCCACTGTGTTCTATAAACTATGTATATTATATATCTATTGAGTGTGCCTTCTGCCATCTGCCATCTGCTATGATCACGTTGCCTGGTGTTTCATACTTAACCTAACTTACCATCTGCGAATGTGCCATGCTATCTCTGCACTGTCTCTCTCTGCCTGTAAGCCGCTGCGATGTGTTAAGCTTCCGCCTACACCGCTTCCCATACCGTTCCTTGGTGGCTAAATGGGGGATGAAGCTGACACATCGCATGCGGCCTGCTGCTACTCGCACTCCTGACATGCGCTCTCTCTCACGCACCTTGCAGGGTTCACCGTACGGGCTGAGGGCAGGACCTCTTACCTGTTCCTGCTAGCTACCTCAACCTGACGCCGCTACCCTCGTACTACTGAGGCCTTACATACCTGCGGCCTACCGCCGCAAGCCTGTGCTGACAGGCAGCCTCCACCTACTACCGACGCACACTACCTGGCGTCCTGCGAGGGCCGTCCGCCCTACTACTGCGGAGCCTGTGCTGACAGGCCACCACGTCTACCACGTGCTGCCAAGGACGGTACCCTTCCTTATCTATAAGTGCGAGAGCTCAGACAGCGTTCAGGACCGACCCGCGACCTAGCCGTGTTCTATTCTAATATATGTATTAACCTATCCCGTGTTTTAATTACTATCTTCTACCTAACTACCTACCTATCTCTTGGCAGCCTGCGCAGCCTACCCTGAGCAGCCCAAGCTGCCACAATTGACATATAAGTCGCTTTCTGTTTAGCTATTGGGTCCCTAATTAAATTTTTTGTTTTAGTTTCGTTTATTTGTAGGCCGACACTACCTAGTAGGGGTTTACTATGGTATACGATTCCTTCTAACCCTTTCAGATCATCTATAATGAAGATCAGGTCGTCTGCGAATGATAGCACCGGGGGGAGTGAGATTCCCCGATCTTGGTCTAATTTTATTAATTGAGTTTCCTCTTCGAGGGTTCCAAGGACTTCATCCATGACCAGTGTAAAAAGGCGAGGCGACAGCGGGCAGCCTTGTTTGACACCTTTTCCTTTGGTAATCCAACTAGATTGCTGCCCACACCATTTGATGTGCGTGCGTTCATTCATGCAAACCTTGATTATCTTATTGGTTAGAGTCTTGTTAGTTCTTTGTATTAGAATGTCTCGCAGTGCTCGGAGGTCGACGTTGTCAAAAGCTTTTTCAATGTCCAGAGCGAGTACATAAATTCTTTTTCCTGCTCGCCATTCTTCGTCCAGAACCCTTTTTAGCGTAAATATGTGATCATCTGTGGATCTGTTGTTTAGAAAGGCTGCTTGGTAGTTGCCCAATTCTTTTATTACTTCGTCTAATTTTTTAAGAACGTAGGAGGCGTAGATTCTATAGCCCGTGTTGCAAACCGATATTCGTCGATAGTCATTTGGGTCTTTAGGGTTGGTTTTTTTAGGGATTGGTACCTGCATTGTTTCTAGCCACGTGCCGGGTGCCTCATTCTGTGTCCAGGCTTTGTTAATGTGCTTAGTGATGGCTTCCTGTAATACTTTGGGCATAGCTTTGTAGAGCTCTATTACTGTCTGATCTGTTCCGGGCTACTGAACTGAATAGTTTGCGCGAGAGACACTTCCAAAGTGGTAAAATGTGTGCCCCCCCCCCCTGTAACTTCTAAACTAAGAGAATGATAAAATTAAAAAAATATATGATGTACATTACCATATGAACTTCCACCGAAAATTGGTTTGAACGAGATCTAGTAAGTAGTTTTTTTTTTAATGCGACATAAATCGTAAACCGTCATTTACCTTTAACGAACTACAAGCTCTTTTATATTATATTACTTGCTGCTATGGAACCGTTCATGGGCGAGTCCGACTCGCACTTAACCGCTTTTTTTTTTTTTTTTGTTAGGAGGCGTTAATTCTGTAACCCGTATTGCAAACTGATATTCGGCGATACTCATTGTATCTTTAGGGTAATTTTTTTCGGAATAGGTACCTGCGTTGTTTCTAGCCATGTATCGGGTATTCGGGTGTTTCATTTTGTGTCTAGACGCTTTGTTCATATGTTTGGTGACGGCTTCTTGTAATATTTGTGGTATCGTTTTGTAGAGCTCGATTACTACTTTTTCTGTTCCTAGGGGCTGTCCCGTTACGCATGATGTTAATGATTCGGCTGGTCCGTGTATAGTATATGTATGTGTCCATGTACTGAATCGCCGGCAGGTGAATACACCAGTATGTTCTCGTAATTTATGTGCACATGCACATTTACGAGATAGAATTCGGGTGCAGTGATTATGATGTCTTTCCAGAACGTCTCGTTATACTCCACGGTTATGTATTTTGTTATTATTTGTTCCTGGGAAAGCTTGTTGCTAGGAAGAAACGCATGAATGTTTTTTAAAAAGGTGCGAAGCGAATTGGCGTCACTTCGGTACGTTGAAACATAAGTAGCAAGGTCTTGGCGTACAGACATATGGTCAAACGTCAGCCCCATTATGTTTTTTGTTTGATGGGATATTGCTAAGTAGGCAGTTACCATCTTTTTGCATGGGCGCTATTATGACCATTGTAAAAAGTTTTGTTTGGGTAATAAAGTGGGCTTCTTTTCGAGGGATACAAAACTTTGACAGGGCTGCGGGGTGCGCGGAGATTTATTATTGCATCTTAGTTTTCCTGTAGCATTGGATCCTGCTATGTAGACTTAGATTTCGGGGTCAAGTTTTGTTTTTTGTTGAATGGGCCTCTCCACTCATGTGCCGTCACAAAAAGCTTGTGTACACCGACCGAAGTCCTGCGCGCATACGGGTATACCTTTATTAATGACTGTCAGAATTATATTTGTTGATGGGGTGACTTTTATAAGGCTAATGAAATAGCCAATTAGTTTAGGGTCGTTTCTGGGAGTTTAGCTTGATGTTCTACCTAATCGTCAGAAAAAGAGGTCAAAACACACTGGTCAAAATAAGAAATTTTATGGGGAAATAGATTTTGTACTAAATCTAAATCGATTATGTTATTTTGTTAGAACCATTTTGTATATTCGTTTATTTTTCCAGAATATATTTTATATGCACATGTGTGATGTGAGCCTATAGCATTAGCTTAGAAAATAATATAATAATAAATAGATGAATGTGCGCTTGAAATCAAACGCCAGTTACTTCACCACTGCAAATGAGCGCTCGCGATATTGTGCTAGCGATTTTGCAGAGGGAAGCAACGACCAGAAAGATCTCACCAAATTATCTTGGGTTCCTTGGTTCGCCTGAAGTCAGGAACGCTCGTAGGTAGGCACCTCACTTTAGCACTATTTTAATATTTATATTTGGCGGTTATTAAAGTCACTGTAGTATTAAAACAAAGAATCACTGTTCTATGTCACCGATAAGGGCTGCGCGCGTCACTCATGTGCATGTAATTTTTTGTTTTTTTGGGACGGAGCTCGCACCCGGGACGACTGCGCTCTATGACGTCCAACGACCGAAAATCCTTAACATGGTAAATAATTTAAAAACATATTTTTATTTAAAGAAAATATTCTAGTCACAACTGGTCAGGATGTTACTAGACTATGACGACATATGACCAGGCTGCAGTTCACTATTGTAGAAAAGAAGATTCTTTATTATACTATACAGTCTAGCATACTAATTACAGATATAGGTAAATATAGAAATTTTACTTAAGGTGACACAATGGGGTGTCTTATTTGAATTTCCCATTAAAAACATACCGGGTGTTTACTTCCGTATCTGTAAACGAGTAAAAGAGATACCTACCTACGTATATATACAAACAGATTCAGTCAGTGTAACTTCTTGTTTCATTTCAATATTATTGTGTTACAGAATGATTGACATTATTTATTCCGTTTCAGGATATTCACATCTCTGCTCACACGTCACACTCTTGAGGGATCTATACAGAGTTGTTAATAAGACCATGTATTTTAAAGACGTTAACTGATTTACTTTTATACTCTGGAGGATATGCGCAGTAAGTATGTAGTACCTAGATGCTTTTACCAGGTAGAAAGGTACCCCAAACTCGTAGGACTAAAGTCATTGGTTGTTCTCCCTATCCACATAAAAAAAATGATCTAGGTACTTTAAGAAATTGAACTTCACCTCCTCCTGTTTTGAAGTCGATTAAAAAGGGATGAATAATAACAAAATGAAGGCTGATGTATGAAAGAGACAGTGCACTGATCCTAGAGGAACTGGCATAAAGGCAGGATTATGATGAAAATAATATTTATTTTCTAGTAAATTCTTTCGGCAAGGCACGCAGTTTATTGTAAAGCTGTGGCAGGACGCACTAAGTACGTAATGATCAGCCTCAGCGCAAATTTGCTAATAACAGGTTTGTGTGTTATCTTATACATAATTATTATCTTACTTATTATAATAACGACGTAGGTTCGTGTACGTGACTAGGCTAGACGTACTTACTAACAATTTAACAGACGGACGGACTCTAACAATTAAGGCAAGTGTAGGTATCCTGTTAAATAATTAACAGTTTCCTTTACTTACAGCAAATAACGTTACTTATTACGCGGAATTCAATATACGGTCTTTATGTTTGTTGTTACTTGTCGGTGGAGCTTCTTGCCCATTCTTCTCCTTATGAATACTACTTTTTGGAAGGGGCGACTAGCATCAATTAAATTTTTTGTAAATTTTGAGATTCAAAAGTGCCTTTTATGTGCCTAAAAGAAATAAATTATTTGACCTTGACTTTACTATGGATTAATATGTAATTACCCTAAATGAAGACCAGAGTACCTATTTTGTATTGGTAGATGACGACACTTTTTTTGGACTCAGAAAAAACAATGTGGGCATTTTAATGACCGTCCTAAACAACGGGGTCAAAAGGGGAGGTGATCTTAGTGCTTTTCTAGTTTGCTTTGCCAACAGACACATGGAATGGAAAATCAGCTGGTTCCAAGACCACAAACAAAAAGGAAATTCAAAAGAAAGAAAAAAAGACTCAAATATTTTACAGTTCTAACAACTCTATAAAGATCCCACTCTTGCAAAGGTTGCGGGTTCGAACGATCCCATTTGTTCCATTTACCATATGATTGCGCCCCGGCGCCGATCGCACAATGCTGCGGAATTATGTGAAACGAATTTAGATTCAGGCTTCGTTAGCCTTCTATTGCGTTACGCTACTTACTTACGGAATTGTCGGGGAAAGGGGAATTGGTATGCACGTATGATTAATACGCGGATTTGATATAATTATTGAATGTGTTTCAAAGATTACGGTGATGATTATGATTAGAAAATGTTTCACACAGGCAAGTTGTGCTTGTGTCATGTCAAGTGCTGATGCAGGACTCTCAAATTCTTGATACCTATAAATAAAGCAAAAACCAAGTATCTTTTGAAACATTTTCAGTAAACCTAAAAGCCTCTGCGCCTTATATTATATAATAAACAACAAAACCTATCTCACAAAAAGACATAACGCAACTTCGAATTCCAAAACCCAGTATTACAGTATCACAAGAAGAAAAATAACAAAATAAACATTCTTACAAAACCGAACTCTGCGAAGAAAAATAACGAAATTTTTCAGGTGCGTTATCTTGGAGAAGGGAAATCTCACAAAGGAGATAGTCTCCAACAAATAACAATTACTTACTGGAGTTGAAGAAGGGAGAATAGGGCGCCCGTGTCAATGTCGACTTCGATGCGAAGGCTTATTCTGAAGGACGATACGGAAACGTTATATTTTAGCTTTCAAATTGCGAAGGGTTTTATTCTTTTGGCGCTGGTGACTGTTAAGAAGTTGTGTTATAAAGTTGTTGTTGTTATTATTGAATTGCATTTTTTTTGTAATCTATTGTGCTGCAGTCCACTTATTCACAGCTCTCTCTTTAGATAATCGAAACCAGCTGTTTGAAAACTGAATGGCTAGTTAATTGATGAACACGGAGATAAAAGTTTATAATTATAAACAAAGCTACCCTTATATAAAATTAAAAACTGATCAAGCGCCAGCAGCATACCATCAAACAATATTCCAAGTAGTTAATTAGATTTCAACCCCACTGTTTAGGTTGTCAATTGTGGTTCATTATTACGGTGACAATGCTCTTAGTTCTATCGCGATCAATCTTCAAAGTGAACGCTAACGGTGTCCCTTTCATGTGAAATACACGTCGCCCTATCTTTACTGAGAATCTGTGGACTGGGTGTGGGTGCATCAAATATTATAATCTTCTTCTCGGGACTATGACCACAGATTAATACAGATGGTACACTCCGCAAAATTTAAATAAAAAGCGACTCTTGTAACGACATAATAATGTGCAATTCAGGTCGTACAGCGCTAATTACCTAGGGTTCAATCTCAGAAGATCCATTGGCCAGATCCATGATGGATCTAGTGACGATTGTTTTCTCATTAGGTCTATTTATATAAAAAAAAAGTAAAATGAATCTTCTGAGATTGAACGAGCAAGACGGGCCCTCCGCGTACTTGTAGCTTCTTACCTAAACTGTGGAGTATCTGTATTAATCTGTGCTATGACTTATATTTTGGCCGGTCAGTACGTAGCGACCTGGACATTTGAGATTATAAATAATAAGTAAATACTTTGAAGATTTCCCTTTCTAGGACATAACGATGAAAAAACCCAAGTTATCTATAGTTATTGCGATTTAGCATGGCATTGACACTACATTTTCTAGATCTAGACTATTTATTTTGGTTCAAAAATTTAAATAAAACCCGTTAACGATTCAGAATGAACCAATATCTATCGTGATTTAAAATTTACACAATAACGAAAAACCATACTTACTTAGTATATTTTATTGTTTGGGTTCCTACGGAGAGATATTTTATATTAAACCCATACATGACATCTATAACAGACGACATATTCAGATATTAGGGATAGGGCATTGACCGATATTGCCACGCTAAAACGCGACAACTATAATATTTTAAATTGTAATGGGAAGGCATTTAGTTAGCATGAAAACGGTATGCAAAATTGAAATTTAGTATTAAAAAAAGCTTTTAACAAAAAAAAAACAACGGACTTCCACAAAAAGACGTAGTCTAGTGTTTTTTTTGAGGATCGGTTGTTTTTTTTTTTTAAGTTTTGTTTTTCACTTTTTTGTTGTGGTAGGCTACCCCACACAAATTCGAATACCACTACCTGCTATGTAAATAACAGTATCACGAACATAGTCTATAACATCATTTACATATATGTAGACTAAGAGAAAATACGTATTATTGAAGCTAACTCAAAAACTACGAAAGCAAAATTAATAAAAAATATATATGGGCCTACCTCTGAAGTATGAGCTACCAAACAACAAAAGATTCATCAAAATCAATGAAAAATTTACGGAGTAATAGCGCGTAACAAACACAAAAAAAAAACACAGTCGAACTGAGAACCTCCTCCTTTTTCAAGTCGGTGAAAAGTCTTAGTTAATATCATGATAAATCTTCAAAGAGGACGTGAACGGAACCCTTTCATGAACGACACACGACACCCTATCTCTACTGAGAATCTGTGGGGTGCATCAAATATTATAAGTAAATACCACTTGAAGTTACTGCGCTATCTCAGAGCACTTAGCGACAAAAACACTCAAGTTAGTTACTACATGAAATATTAAATAAGAAAGGCTTTAGTTAAAGTAAAGTTTAAAGTTAAAAAGCTGATAATACCTATTTAGAAAATTGTTTGTAATTTTGACTAGCATCGAAAGTATGGTTATCTAAAAAAACAATCGTTAAATCTACAGTTTTTATCCAGCTTATTCATTACGGTAAACAAGTACTAAACTTGTTTCGAAAAAATTTAAAACTTTCCCAGCGCGAAAATTATCGACATAAAATCGTACCGCCCTATCACCCCCGAACGATAAGGTATCTTCGATGAGCCTCCAAAATTACGGGGTGTCTGAAATTAAATGTAAATACCTAAAAAAATGAGTTCCCTTTGTGTACCGTAAATGTTGTTTGGGCCGATGTTAATTAAAGATAGCTGCTAACCGCGAAGGACGTCCCGATTAGGGGGTGAAACGCGGGGTGAAATGTTTATTTCAGTTATTTGATGTTTTTTTTATAATTATACCTTTTGGGTGCTGTGTAACCAGAGAAATACATAAATTAGGACGAGAAAGTTGTACTCGTAGAAGCGAGACTTTCATCCGCACTTTTCAGTAAGGACAATGTTTTTCCTAACTACGCAATGGGCCTGCCGAACGCAAAAACAAAAGTTTTACTTCTCATAGCTTTGCTGTTTGGAACAAAAAGGACTGCAGACTGGAAAGTGCTTAGCTATGAAGGAACGCCGACGGACGCCCTATAACTAGATGAACCGACCATCAGAAAGTGACCTAAAATGTTGCAGCGCAAATTATAATATATATGCTGTCCAATAGCGGAACGATGATTGAAATAACAGAAGAAGATCTTTATGATTAATTTTAGAAAAAACATTTCCATTTGTATATTCCGCTGGAGCGGAGAGGAGAGGAGAAGAGCGGAGATGTGCCAATAATAACCAATAGAATCACACCTCTGGAGCGGAGTTTAGATTCTATTGGTTAATATTGGCACATCTCCGCTCCTCTCCTTTCCTCTGCGCTCAAGTGGACAGGCAGCCTAAAAAGCCGGGTGCTTTTCACCGCACATAAGATTGTCGTAAGAACTTAGGATATCGCCCACACACATTATCTTGATTAACTAGATAACAACAAGTGTAATCCGTATCCCAAATATCCACGTAACTAATTCGAAGCCGGCGATAGCTTCATTACCTGTCCAATCAGACGCTGGGGCCCCGGGCAATTTGCCGATTGATAGGATTCCTACTCCCGCTCATTACCTTGAAGAGCGCCTTGATTTGTAGCGACATCTAGCGACGAGTAGACTAAGCGTTAATTGCGTTTCTTGGCTAATAGATGGCGGGACTATCGCTATCTATACGCGAAGTTTGAAAAGTATCGTAGAATAATCGCGTGTTTATTGGTGAAAAAAGCTGTTGTTTAGACTACGATTTATACTTAAATATTAGTTCAATAGCTACAGTGACGATTCTAAAAAGATAATATATTATCTTAATCAAAATATAAAGCATTCTTTATGCATATTCTATCGCGGATAAAAATTGCAATACTGTTTAAATTAAGTAACGATGTTTTTACTTGTCCCTCGCGGCTGCCATGGCAACCCTTCGCTCGCAGTTTATTTTTACGACGTGCGGGGGAAGATTGCTACTGAACTGATATACCCACGGTGCGTTGTTGAGACGCAGGTTGGAAGGGAGTTACAACTCTATAGAATACCGTTGCAGTATAATGGGCCAGGTAATGATAAATTGGTCTCAGATGATTCGGAAAGGTGTCATAATAATTTTGACTGGAGACTGCGAAGGTGGAGTCTGTTCCTTTATAAGGCAAAGGGAATATTCTTACCACCATATTTTACAGCTTCAAAATCAAAAATTTGGTTTCCAATTAGGTATTCTATTGTTTTACAAAGGCTACTTGAAGAATCCTGTTAAAGGGATAAGTAAGTAGATTCGGTCAATAGTCTCATAATCTGATTTCAAATCCATTCTAGAATCTCAAAGCACTAGACTGTTGCGAAACTTTTGACTTGGTAACCATCGCTAGTAAGATGCACTGGTTTATGCAAGCTGGTGGTAAAGTTACCCAATTGTTGCTGCCTTGCTGTGTTGTTTGTACCGAAGATCCGAGACAAACAATTTGATGTAAATCAAGACAGTTGCAAAGGTCTGGCAATACTTAGATGACCTAACGAAACATATCCGTATTCCGGATTCTAGTACCTACCTAATTTAATTCATTATAAAATTACAGGGCTATAACTTCCTACATACCTATCTAGCACAATATTATAATCTATAGCATACTTAACAACATTATTTCCAACCCTAAGGTAATAGTATAGTGCTAACCAAAACTATGACCCATCTTACCCTAAGGCGTACAACTAAATGCAATTTTACACTATGTTCACACTATCAAAATTCACAGCATGTTCGCCTCATAAAGGGGAAAACATACGGGAGCATTCTGTTGGCGGTTGTTCCGCGAAATTCGATTAAAATGTGTTGAAGTTTATTGGGTTAGAGAGGAAGAAAAGTGTTGAACCTGTAAAAGTTTTAAAAGTTAAATAGGTCAGTAGTTGTTTTAGGTACCTACTTGAAATTGCTCGTGGTCTTTTAACTGAAGTTTATTGCGTTTGCTAGACAGTTAAAGGTTTCCGAAGACACGCGCGACGCGACACTGGCAGAACAATCTCCATGAAGTTTTCATAGAAATTCAAGAAATTGTGAAAACCAGCCAGAGTCACGTCGCGCCGTCGCGTCTCGTCTGTCTGTGGGAGCCTTAACTTGGCAATTTCATAAAAGCTTTAGAATTGAGTTTGGGTACGTTTACTGCATACACAATCGATGTGCTGTTCTGATAAAGTTAATCTGTTTCAATAACGTATTGGTTGTTGTTTTATTTTCTCACGGGTCTTGGCTTTAATATGTGCAAAGGAGGCACTGATTTTCACGTAGGTAGTAAAGAGTAAAACAAAAAAAAATCCTCTCAAGTCTAATATGCCACCCGATTTTCTAGATCTGGCTGCTAAATTGGCGCAGGTGCTGGCACACAATACTGTTGTAACTAAATATATCTGGTTTTTTTTTGCGTTTTGTTTTGTGTATTGTTTGCGTTTTTTTTTCTTTCTTTGAAAATACTTAAAACCTGTTTTACACGGTGTGATTTAATTTCCTGTGACATACCATGAGTTGGAGTAACAATAAAAGTTGCTTTGTCTCAGTTCAATTCAGCTTAAACTTGTATGCCACGGGCAAGAAACTTGCTTCGCGTTAATGGGGCTTAAGTTACAAATTCTATAGAATGTAAAGGAAAACCGTCGAAGGGTGAGGTAGAGGTGTACCTACCTCGACGTCCGTATGTCATCAGCAGAATATCTGCGTCTGGTATATTTGCCTGACACAATGCTGAGTTGGACTCCCATTTGGTGCAGTCTTGAGACGCACACCGCACTCTGCATGTTTCATTAAGAGTATTAGCCAATAGTGTCATCACAATGTCTTGTTTTCTTCTTTATTTATTTTTTGTATGTTGGCACCTTGTATAGACTATATTCATGTATTTAGTTATTATTTAATCGTGTTTTTGTATGTTGTGCTATTTCTTTTGTGTGCACCAAATAAACGATATATATCTATCTACAGTTGTTTTTTGCACGACTCATAATGCGAAGTGTGCTCTACGATCGAAAAATTTTTTTTGCCCCATTTCTGTAACTGTTTTTATTGTTACATTCCTGCTAGTACACAGAACTTACTTATTTTTATACCATTGTATAGATAATTAAATGGAGATTTTTTTTTTTATATAATTACGAAATGTTGTGTTAGTTAAAGAGACACCCTAAACGCAGTAACAGTTCCGCCCAATCTCCCGCCTCGTATACATACATGTTTGGGTCCGTCCAATTTCCCTGGACGTAGGGTTGCACGTTTAGTTTTACACGGCGACAATGGCGTCCGGGACGTCCCTATTTCTATCCCTATTGTCCGTCAGGTTCTGAGCGGGACACCTCGGTTGAGCCGTGAGGCATGGCGTAAGATACAAGCGATAGAGGTTTGGAAGCATCTGTTTGACTCTTAAAACTACTTTATGCTATTTTGGGAGCGTCGTAAAATGTTTTCATAGTACGACCATTGAAGGTTTTATTTATTCATACACGATGATGACAAATGTATGGTTAAACAGCCCCCCAATTACGCAATGCACGATCAATTTTAAATTGAAACCAATTGAAAAAGATTGCCAGTCCTTTGCTTCATAAGTTCGACAAAAAAAATTGAGAAGAGGTTTTGTGTCGAACTTATGAAGCAATGGACTTACGTAATTAGGGTGCAGGCGCTAATACTTTACTTTAAGGAGCGGTAATGGCTAAGAAAATGTTGGTAATAATTCAAGTAAATATATAGTATATTGAAACTGCAGTATGTAATAAATAGACCTATCACGAAGCTGTCACCTACGAATTCTGTACATCAAACTGTTGGTGAAAAAAAAAAGTTGGCAAACATAATTGCTGTAAAACGACTTTTATTTTTGGTGTGAAGATTCGCTGTTTACGGTACTGCGCAATACGGGTGCATGCAACGGTACAGGAATTCTGGGAGTATTGAAAGTTAAGTTAGAAGATATAAAACGGTTTCGCAAAAAAACTTCAAAAATGGTTGAAATTTTGTCAACAATATCTCCGTAACCAGAAGATTCTCAGGTACGGTGCAGTAAAAAAAAAGTGATCATAATAACGGGACTTTCGAAAACCTGACTTTAGAACGGCTGAAAAAACAAGAAAGTAGCTTGCTCCTTCATTCCTTGATTTTGGAAAAGAAACCATATCGCTAATCTTTTATTTCTTGCACCACGGCCACTCCATCAAGGCTTGCGGGGGATCCGCATTTGGGGATCTGCCGCCGTCCCCGAGATAAGACAGCGTGATGTCCGCCATAGCTGTCCACTGTTTGTTATGGCAATTCTTATAAGTAAAACTCAAGAGAGTGAGAGGACAGATGGGAGGATACCTTCTGATTTTGTTGAGGGGAACGAGATTATGAGATCTATGTAACCACACCGTCATTACGTCATTCCCGAGGTTTTTGCCGAAAATCAGCAATCAGCTGCTGATAGGTTCGTCCGAAGTCACGGCATTTAGTTATGCAATGACCTATTCTTGCACAGATGCGATGCACAGCTTAATATTGTTATCGTTATAAAAATATTTTCCCACTCTGCAATCGGCATTTTGTTTAAGGTTTGATTGTTTGTTTTCATTTGCTAGTGTCGTAACACATTACGCAATTATTGTAAATTGTCTTTGGCTTCTGTCGCTGACATCAAGCAATAGACACACATAATTTTGTGGTCAATGTATCTATCTAAAGATTATCGCTATGTTTAAAAGAGCCCCTACGCAAGACATTGTTGACAGTCTGGCTATCAATAGCGCTGATTAGAAAATGATTAAAAACACGCGGGGCAGTCTTTGGAGACTGCCGATGGAAGTAAAAACTAAGTAACGCCAACTAACGAAAATGTCAGGAATTTATGTGGCTTGCTGTCAGTACAAGAACGAAAGCTTTCATTCTTGTACTGACAGCAAGCCACATAAATTCCAAAAAATAAATTAAATTAATAAATTAAATTGGAATTGTTTTAATGGAGCTTACAGCTGTAAGCTCCATTAAAACAATTCCAAAAAAATAAAACAGAGTACGCTGTCAACAAATTCTACCATCAAAATTCAAAAAGTCATTTATTCAAATTAGGCTGAGAATCAGCACTTTTCGAACGTCAAATTACATAAGACAGTCCCCCAAAAACGCCCGCCCTTCACCACTTCCTAGTGCCTTTGCTGGAGAGAAGAAGTGGCGCAACAAACTCCCCAGCAGCACAGCTGTCTGTTCAGTTAGAAAAAATAACTTGATTCTATACAATAGTATGCAAATAATTTACATTACTCAACACAAAACATTCAATAAAATATATGCCATAATGACAGCTAGCACGCGCCAATGTACCAACAAAAAAAAAAAAAAATATCGAAATCTAAACTCAAGCAAAAATAAAAACTAAAAACGTAAACAGAACTTAATACTGAATTATAAAGCCTCCAGGCATAAAGGGCGTGCCCGCTTACATATAGCTAATAAAGCTGTAACTCGAAGTCACATAATTAGATATGATAAACTAGGACCATTGAAGTAAAAATAAATCAAAAATAGATCAACAGTTAGTCAAGAATAATATATAATCTACTGTCGAGGTCGCTAGCTAATCACATATTGCAATACAACTCATACGAAAACATTGTAATGAGTAGATCATGTCAACAATAAATAAAAAAAAAAAAAAATGTATAATAAAGTCAAATAAATTAAACATTCTATAAACATATAACCTGTCAGTAGGTAAGCTAAAACTGGAGAAAGAACATAAACATTGTCTTGAGTTAATCACAGCGACCAACTATTTTTATCGCTTAAGTAGTCATTGATAGAATAGTATGCCTTTGAACAAAGGTTGGATTTTACTTTAGCTTTAAACGCATTAAAAGGCAAATCTAGCAGAGAAGTGGGTAGCTTGTTATAAAAGGTTATACCAAGCCCAACAAATGAGTTATGAACCTTATGAAGCCGGTGAAAAGGAGCTCGTAATTTGTCTTTATTTCTGGTGTTAATATTGTGGATATCACTGTTTTTAGTGTATACGTGTATATTTTGCCTAATATATAAGATATTGGCGAAGATGAATTGTGATGCCACTGTAAGAATACCAATATCTTTAAAAAAATCTCTCAGAGAGACTCTGGTACCTAGTTGGTAAATTGCTCGGACAGCTCGTTTTTGAAGAACAAATATATTTTGAATGTCAGCGGCTTTGCCCCACAGCAGAATACCATAGGACATAACGCTATGGAAATAACTAAAATAGACTAATCGAGCTGTATCAACGTCAGTGTATTGTCTTACTTTCCTGACAGCGTAGGCGGCCGAGCTGAGCCTTCCCGCTAGACTTGAAATATGTGGGCCCCACTGAAGTTTGGCATCTACTGTTATGCCCAGAAAAACTGCCGAGCCCACAGTTTCAAGCACTTCTTTATCTAAGACGATGTTGGGTCCTAGATTTCTAACATTCGGTAAAGCGAACTTTATACATTTCGTTTTCTTGGAGTTGAGAACTAAGTTATTTGTTGTAAACCAATCCGTAACCATTGAGAGTGCACTGTTTACATCGTCAAAATCTTGTCTGTTCCTGTCTACTTTAAAAATAAGAGAGGTATCATCTGCAAACAGTACAACTTCACAGATACCCTTTAAAAAGAATGGTAAGTCATTGATATACACTAAGAACAAGAATGGACCCAGTATTGAGCCTTGAGGTACACCTAACTGAACTGGTAACCCGGAAGATTTCACACCATTAATATCTACACATTGGGACCTATTACTTAAATAAGAATTTATAACATCGAGAGCTTCGTTTTGTACACCGTAATGACGCAGTTTACGCAATAGCGTGTCATGGTGCACGCAATCAAAGGCTTTGGAGAGATCACAGAAAACCCCAATAGCATTTTGCGAGTTCTCCCATGCGCTAAATATGTGTTTCAGCAGAGCAACACCCGCATCTGTAGTCGAACGACCTTTTGTAAAGCCATATTGTTCATTATGAAGGAGGCTATTTAAATTAAAATGTCTTAGTAACTGCTTGAGTATTAACTTTTCAAATATTTTACTAAATGCAGGTAAGATAGAAATAGGCCTGAAATTGCCAACGTCATTTTTATTACCTGATTTAAATAATGGAATGACTTTACTACTCTTCATGAGGTCAGGAAAAGTTCCTGAGTCAACACATTTATTAAAAGTAACAGCTAGATAGGGGGCTACGATGTCTATTATATTACTTAAAAGTTTAATGGAGATGCCCCAGTAATCACCAGTGTTTTTGGATTTGAGTGTGTTAAAAACATTAACTACATCACGAGGTGTTACATGTTCGAAGCTAAATAAACGACTACTTTTAGACACACTACTAAGCAAAAGGTTTTCAGCTTTAGACGGGGACGAAGTTAAGGAGCGAGTCGTAGTTAAAGGTATGTTGGCAAAAAACTCATTAAACGCCTCAGCTACGTCAGCTGCTTTAGTAACTAATTTACTGTCGACTATAATCTCAAGTTCTTTATCTTGTTTAACCGACTTACCCGTTTCATTGTTAATAATTTTCCAAGTGGTTTTTACTTTATTATTGGAATTTTTAATTGTATCGCTCAAAAATTTCGATTTAGCATAAACACTAACCTTTTTAAATAATTTTGAATAATTTTTAACATACTCTAGGAAAGGAGTATCAAACCTGTATTTTTTCAAACCATATAACTCGTATAGTCTCGCTCTACTTTTATAAATACCTGGAGTGGCCCATTGGTTAAAGCCAGCGCTGGTGCCATTAATTTTAATAGTTTTGGTCTTGAATGTAGATTGGTACTCTTTTTGCACGACATCAAAAAGGGCTCCATAGATTTCATTAGGACTCTCGAGTTCTACTATAGATGGTGTAATTCTATGAGCTATATTATTTTTAAACTTATTGCAACGACTAGCTGTATAGGGCCTGCATTCTATTTTACGCGGCTTTTTATGTAATGGCATGGGGAAGCTAGCTAATAAACCACAGTGGTCAGAAGTTAAGTCACTTAACACACATTTATTTTTGGCATCACAATCACTAAATATATTATCAAGACAAGTTGACGAAGATGCCGTGATCCTAGTAGGTTCAAAAAACAAGTTAATTAAATTATAAGACCTAAACAGATTAAGAAGTCTAATACTTAATGGAGTAACATCTAAAATATTAATATTAAAATCTCCACATAAAATTATACTTTTATTACTTGATTTTAACCTATTGAGTGAATCCTCCATTACCGATTCAAAACTAATAAAATCACCAGAAGGGGGTCGATAAACGCAAATTATAACGTACCGCTCGAGTTCAACGCAAGACAACTCAATAGTGCGCTCGATAGAAAGATTAACTAAATCTAAACGTTGTTTACATTTCAACTTGTTTGAAACAAGAACTAAAGATCCACCGCGAATGGCGTTTTTTCTTACAAATGCACTTTGTACAGTAAAATTATCATCATTGATAAACACTACTTCATGTTCTTTCAACCAGTGTTCAGTCAAACATAACACCTGAACATCATAGTTCTCCATAAATAAACTTAACTCTAGCTCTTTGCCGGACAGACCCTGCATATTTTGATGAACAACATTCAATATATGGGGCTCACCCGTTGTCGCACCTAATAGTTTAAACTACTAGGCGTATCAAAAGTAGTGTTAGTATCACTACTAACAGTAATCGATGGTACACTACAAGTACCAGTGTCACTGTGTATACTGTATGCTAAAATATGAGCAATTTGTCTCCTACAACTAGGTGGCAAATACATTGTATACTCTGTCAGTTTGTAATCAGTGATAAATTGATTACAATCAAAATATAAAATAGCATCGCTGTGACGACATGTCCTATTATAAATTAACATATTTAGATTATAAATATGCCTATTTTGCTCATCAGACAAATAATGAGAATAAGGCAAGGCACAGAAAATAAATTTACAACTATTGGTCGCATTGAGATGTAACATCAAATGGACACATTCAATTATTTCTTTTTTTCTTACAGATAAACTATCCCCATATAATAATATAACAGTTGAACCGGGGTTTATTTTTGTCAATTTAATATTACAAATTAATTGGCTAACACTGGCACCGGGTAAACAATTATTTATAACATACTGTTGTGAACACTGATTAAATATTCTACCAAAACCTTGACCAAATTTGTCAGAAAATACATATGTTGGGTTAACCAAATTATTCATACTATTATTAACTTCATTAATACAGCTACCTACTGGCTGAGCCACTGAGGGTGTGGGTGTAACAAGTTGAGGCTGAGTTGCCAGGGAACAGGCACAGCTAAAAGAGAGGTTATTTGTCAGAGACTCATACCTCTCCGCATTGTGCTTGACCAAGTCTGCCAACTCATTGGCCTCCTGCATGCGCTTACTTAGATCTTGTTGACAAGCCTCATATTTACTAAATATGTCCTTTAGAGCATATTCCCTAACAAACAATTCATCCTGTAGATGCTGAGTGTCAGTGTCATACATAGTATTACATAGTTGTAATTCATTAGTACACTGCTTTAAGTCTTGTTTTAAATTTATATTTTTTTGCCTTAGTTTTGTATTTAATTTATTAACTTTTAGGCGTTTTAATGATTTCTGAGTTTTCCTAATGAATTTATTAATTTTAATATATTTTTTAATCTTATTGTGACTAGTAAACAATTTGGTTTTATTGATAGTATCATCAGTTAAATCTATTGTTACAATTGGCTCAATACATGTGGGTCCGGACCCGCTACCAACCAACTCATCATAAAGACTGCAGGTGATCGCAGACTCTTCACCGGCTTTGAGAGATTCCAAATGGGTTATTGTGTTGTGGGCCCTGCTTAATTCCCGTTCTAGTTCAGATATGCGTCTCAAAGCCAGTTCGTGGGTGTCACTACATTGCTGGAAATTTGACACCAGTTGACGGAGATGTTGATGCTGGTCAAGTATGTCCATATGCTGTGTATGTAGTTCAGCCAACTGGTTCTTAAGCTCAGTGTTCTTGTTATTAATAAACTGAATTTCCACCTCACTGTCTTCCCTTTCATGTAGCAGCTGATCGCACTGGTTTTTACTACATTCCAACTCTTTCAATGTAGCCTTCAATTTTTCCTCCAAGGATGCAGCTCTACGGGTCAACATATTGACAAACCAACCCTAGTGCAACCCTGGAATGAGAGATGAGAAAGCTAAGTGAGTAAAAGGAATAAGAGAGAGGGATAAGATGTAGAGGGATGATAGAAGTACTAAGATGAAGGGAAATTGAATTGAAAGAAAACAAAGGAATAAAAGTTATGAAGAGTGTGTCATCTAAATTATGGGATGATAATTTAATTATTCACAGGTATATCTTATTTGAGATATTAATATTCCAAATATAAAAGAGAAAATTACAAAATTAAGTTTGCAAAATGGTTGGGGGTAGGTACTACAAACTATTCTAAAGAAATTGTTAATCTAGTTTTTAACAATAATTTCATAAATTGACACTAATACAGTAATTTAACAACATATCAGTGGTATTGTATGTGTAGTAATAATCTGCAGTGATGTCTAATGGTAAACAAAAGTGAAGTTACAAGGAATAACACTGCTTTTATTAAAGAAACTTGATTGACAATACAAGTTTATGACATACTAGCTGCCCGCCCCGGCTTCGCACGGGTGGCACTAAGTACTTATCTGCTCAACGTTTAAACCTTCCCTGGACTACGACAAACATTTCAAAACCAAAATTAGCAAAATCGGTCCAGCCGTTCTCGAGTTTTAGCCAGACTAACGAACAGCAAATGATTTTTATATATAAGATTACAGGTTTAAATAGGTAGTATGAATAAATAAAATACTATAAGGCCGTATGAGCCTATTTTTTGTGTAGTAAATTATGTAGTGTTTACTGTCTGGGCGAATGTTTTCGTCTTCGATTTTGCTTCCACTAGTTGTCAAGCAAAAGGAGTCATAAACGGTGCCAGCGTGTGATGGACGTAGCTCAGAGACCTGAGCAGTATTTTGTGATGTTCTGCGTTATGTAAATATTAAGTAGAATAAGAGAAATAAAACAAAATACTCCCCGGGATTGATGAATTTTTGAAATCCGTCACCGTTGGGATGGTTAAGTTGACAGCCGGTTTAAAATATCCTTTTTGTGCGAAGCTCCCGCAACAAAAAACACTGTATAATCACTGAATATGCTAATTAATAACTAGGTACGACTATAATACACTAATTGAACATAATTTAACACTTTTTACTAATTTTCTAAATTAAAACCTAAGAGGTCGTTTTTATGACGACCGGCTACCAGTGTTGCCAGAGCAAAAAGCCTCCATCCCTCCGTCTTACGAATTTTCGATCAGGTCACGTGTCCTGACGCGAGTTTAACATTTTTACCCATCCCAAAAAGTGCTCAACGTACCTAAAGCAGTTTTCACTCCAAAAATGGTAAAATTCGTGCCTCCTTCTCTCGAGAAGAAAAGAGTTTTAGCCTGTAAATACACAACAGTGAAGGTAAGCACTTACCTACTTAAGCTATCAAAGTTATATAATACCAACCAACCCAGAAATCAACATGTCACGAACAGAATCGGAAACATTTATACAAAATTTAATGTTTTACTAACAACAATCTGTATCGCAACCCCATTTTAATTTAAATCTCTTAAAAGAGAGAATATTCAATTTAAAACTTTTAATCAGATGCAAATCCCGTCTTTAATTTTGTCTGTTGTGCAATGGAAAGTTCTTAAGAGCCGGGTTATGGTAAGTTTGCACGCTACGCTGGTTCGGGCTGAAGTTGTGTTGTGTTGTGGAATAGATACGGCGAACCGTATACATGTAAGTCTTTTTATTTAATAACATGTGTAATGGTGGAATGTTTTACACTTTGAGATTTAGTTAGTTTGCTCTTTTCTCATAAGTACATCGTTTTTTAACCGACTTCTAAAAAAAGAGGAGGTTATCAATTTGCTTGTTTATTTATTCCTAGCTTCTGCGCGCGACTTCGACCGAGTCTATAATTTTCCTCAAGAATTGGGCAATCCAATGCAAAAAGATTTTTTCTAATCCGACTGGTAGTTCTGGAGATTTCCCCATACATACAAACTTACAAACAAACTAATTTTACCACTTTATAATATTAGTATAGATATATATGTATATATATTTATGTATTTTCTTTTGATTGAAAGGGTAATTGGCAAAAAACGAAAATTCAAAACCAAAGTCGACTACCGAAATAAATTTTATTTTTCACTTTGTAGTCTTTTTTTTTGTTAAAAAGTTTTTTACTATGTTACATCGGTAGGTACATATTTATAGTATTTTACATCCTGAAAATAAGTATTACAGTCTTTGACTGCGACGATGAAGTTACTGGCACAACTCGTGAGATCAAGTGAGATTTAAATTATTCTTACTGTATACAGTAATTTTATTCTAGGTGCATCGTCTTCACATATTATTATAATTATATAAATAATGTACTTATACAAAATATTGTAAAACATTTTAAAAGAGTAACGGTGGAGTTTCTTGCCCATTCTTCTCCATACGAAAACTACATTTTGGAAGGGGCGGTAGAATCAATAATATATAATAACTATAATTTGTAAATTTTGACGTTCAAAAGTGCCTTCAAAGGCCTATTTGAAATAAATGCTTTGACTTTGACTTTGACAAGACTGAAAAAGTGCATTTTGGAAATATCTACAACCTAAAAGAAGCTCTCGCGTCGTTGGTGGTCCCAAGCGCTTCCGCTGAGCATGAGATCCTGGGTTCGATCCCAGGGTCGGGCTAAGTATTATTGGGTTTTGTCAACTGGAATTTTCAATAGCAGCCCAGAGTCTGGGTTTTGCTGGGTTGATAGCAAATCATCACGAAATCACTCCCACAGATTTGATTATTTAGATTTTGATTGCAGGAAAGCGAGAGGAGAGATTTACGCATACAAAAATTAACTCTAAAAACAAGCCATAAAATTCAAAGTTCACCTCCTATCCTATCTGTACCGCAACTTATCTACGATCACAACATTCCCTTTATATCGTTGTCAGATGTTTACCCTAATGAATCGTCTTGTTTTGTTTTCACTGCTCCTTATGTTGGAGACGACTTCTGCTAGCTTTATCAGAGTGGAATGAAAAGCTGTTTACGAGAATAGTCGAGACGTCTTTGATTCCCACTTCAAAAAGAGGAGGTACTTGTTTCAGAGGCTTATGTTTGTAGAAGAAACTCGAAAGAGAAATCAATTCATAATGACAATGTGTGTTTTAGTCGTCCTCAATAATTTTATTTTAAGAAGATGTATGTTAAAAATTGAGTATGCTTTGATGGTTTGGTCATGTTGAGAGGATGAATGAAAGGCGACTAACACAAGTTATTTACAAGGCAGATGTGAGTGGAAACGCCGGAAGGAGATGCCCTAGGAGGACATTAGTGACCTTATTGGTGATGTTCTTCAAAAAGGACAGGTGCATAGTACTCGCAACCGGCGTGCGTGTATGACCAGATGTATGAACGTAAACGAGGCAAAAGGAGTTTGTAAGGATGGAGGTAGCAGGTGGCGTTCTGCAGTTTCTGCCTACTCCCATGGGAAGAAGGCGTGAGTAATTTTATTAATAGGTATATGCTTAAGAGATTTTTATAAACTTTATCTTTGCTTGTCTTTTTGAAAACACTATTAAATATTTTATTCAGCTCTCTCGTTCATGTTTTGGCTTTTTATGGAATCAAGGTCCCGAACAGAGTAAAACAGTCAAAAAATATCAGAAGTCAATCAATCTTCCTAGCCTTTTCCCAACTATCTTGGGGTCGGCTTCCAGTCTAACCGAATGCAGCTGAATATCAGTATTTTACATGGAGCGACTGCCTATCTGACTTCCACAACCCAGTAACTGGGTAATACGATACCCCTTGGTAAGACTGGTGTCAGACTTTCGGGCTTCTGACGACTCGTAACGACTGTCAAAGATCCACAAATGACAGCCGGGACCAACGGCTTAACGTGCTTTCCGAGGCACGGAGGAGTCTCGGTATGTAAAGATGGTCACCCATCCACTGACCAACCCCGGCAAGCGTAGCTTAACCTGATGGATCGACCCGTGCGGCTTGTTATTATTTAGCCACGAGCTCCTCAAAAATATCAGAAGTAATTATTAAAATAAATGCAAAAAGCAATCGAACATGTCATGACGTATAAGAGCTTTCGATGTAAATTGCATGTCCAGCCGAGTGCGTTAGTTTAACGTTTACCCCATCGGCTTAACTTTCAAAGTTAATTGAATTTACATGGACCCCATCACGCAGTCTGGGTGCTACAAACAGTTCGGAATTGAAATGTCAATTAAACGATCTTTATTGGAGTTGCAGTCTTTTATCTGTTAACTATAATGCGTTTTGCATGATTTGTTTTGCATACTAAAGTTGGCAACGTCGCAAATAGCTGTCAAATACTTACCTGTTTTGATTACATAATCAGCCTATAATGTTCTCACTGCTGGGACACAGGCCTCATCTATTCGAGAGGGAGAAGGCTGTAATCTACCACGGATGTCAGAATATGTCTTCGAATTTTTGTTTCTGGGACATGCCGGTTTCCTCACGATCTTTTTCTTCACCGCTTTGAGAGTGCACCTTCACTGGTTTGATTAATTTGTCAATATTATGGTGGTATAAAGCTGGTAATTTTTTGAATGCACATTTCTAAAGAACCAGTCAAGTTTTCTTGTACTTTTAAAAGACTATCTTGTTCGTGTAAATGCAATAGGCGAATTCTGCTGTCTATCTTCTTTCAGTTTCATAAGCTAAAGCTACTAAAGCTTGAGAAAAGATAAGAATTGATTAATGATTTACTAATCTGACGACAAATTACGTGGTTTCCTATCAAAAGGCTTGGACGCGTAGCGCGTAAGCGTAGCAGCGTAGCCAAAGTCGTAGAGCCGTAGCAGCTGTTCAGTCGTAGCTAAAGATACGTAAATACATAACAAAAAGTGTAGGGTATTGGAAACCCGTAGTAACGTAGCTAAATGCATACAAACATAGAAAAAGGTGCAGAAACATAATCAAAGATGTAGAAACAAAGAAAAGAGACCGAAAAGTTAATAAAAACTTCTTAACATTTTCCTTTTACTAGTTCATCGGCATCCGCCATTAAAATAACCCATTAGGCAAAATTTCGAAAATGGACTTTTTCAAACTCAATAAAATCCGATGGCATGAAATACCAACCCTTGAAAATTCGTATTTAATTAAAGCGTCACCCTGGGGACACATTATCGTCACGTACCTCCCCGAATGGGCCATAAATTTATATGATTCACCTAATAAGAGTTGTTTCATATGTCCCATTTCGACCCAAAATATTATTGTTTTGATTTTAATGTCGGTTAGAATATTAATTTGGAATTGAGTGTAGAAAGTTTAAAATTGGTTAACGGTTAAAATGTTCCACCGATAATTTTTTTGCGATTGCGATTTGCTTTCCGCCCCGTATCCTTATGTTACCAACTTACCATATAATTTATTTTTGTTCCTCGTACTTTTTTGTGATAACATTACTGTAGTGTGTATTTCCTATTATTTTAGCGTTAATTTTGGTTAAAATACTTTAAGCTCGTAATGTATTGTGAATAAATAAAATAAATACATTCTTAAATGCGACTTAAACATGACTGGTGAAATGTGGGTGTACCACGACCTCAGCCGTACCCTTTGGGGATTATTGGCGTCATGTTACGTTAAGTTTCTTAATGTTGTTCCTTTGAACGATTCAGCCAAAGTTGAAAAATATTAACTGATAGGTTAGACTTAATTACGCCAACACATCGATTTATCGGTAGTATAAAGGCACTGGGGCACCGCCGCGCACGCGGTGCACGGGCACGCGGCGCATTTAAGCTGTGTTCGTTTGTTTGATACCGTCGGTCTACGTTTCCACTGCATCACAGTATACACGAATATTAACCCACGAATATGTCCTCCCGCAGTGAAGCTTCGCCAGCCGCACGTTTCTGTGTACCGCGTGCATAGCGTTGACAGCGTTGAGCTGCGTGGGCGTCTTATTCGAGCAAGCCACGCGTGTAGCTATGACGTAATTAATCTTGTATTGGTGCGTAGCGTGTTCGTGGGTTGCAGTGGACGTTATCACAAACATTTTCTTGCAAAGCGAAGCTTGACACACGTGCGTAGCGGTGGGGCTCCGCCTTAACATGCATAACATACACGTATGCGTAACATTATGTAAAGTTATGCAATTCTAAAGTGCTCAGCACGTAAATGTCGTAAAAAAATGTGTTTATTTTTTAATCAAGTTGTCTCAACGACTGTATTAGTAACGGATGACTAGTTCATTGACTACCGACAATGGAATGACTGTTTCCTGCCATGTTGACGTCAGTTTTTTGCGGAAAGAAAATCAGCTGACTGACTTTATTACCCGGATGGGCCGAAACCTTAGGAATAAGATAAGATATATTTGTTTGCTCAAACATGTTTACACATACAATAATTAAAAACCGGATGAGTGCAAGTTGAACTCGCGTGATGAGGGTTCCGTGCGATAAATATGTTATCTACCATGTTTATATCCCAAGAAAATGTATCTCAAGAACAAACTTAACATTGTAGTTGGAAAACATATTCTCCCGTACATTCCAACTACAAATGTTAGTTTGTACTCCCAATATTGAGAAATTTAACCATGTTTTTAAGACCATAGACTTCGTATAGGTTTTTTTTTATAGGTCTTGACTCAAATGTAGGTATATTTTTTATTTTTATTTATTAAATATTGGTTTGAATCCGGGTGCTTTGAGCCGAAAATGCCTCTGCTCTCATTAGTTATATTTATGATTTCTGAGACCCTATTCCAAATTCGTCTTCGTTATTCAAAACAAAAACCTATCACTCTATTACAAAACCCAATTAGAATTTCAATTATCCTCACAAATATAGCAAATAAATCTAAAAGAAATACGGGTAGGAGTCCACCATAGCGGCAGGTGCAATCGCTATGGCAATAAATTGTGGACCTCATAATACACCCCTCGTTTACCAATCCTGCATATTTCCCGGGTTTTTAGGGTTCCGTATCGAAACGGTCGCAACAGAACCCTGTTACTAAGGGGCCGCCTCCACGAGCGAGAAAATCACAACGGATCCAAACTTCTACGTCGGGTAATCTCCACGAACGATGATTATTCCGCTAGCGTATCGTCGCGACTCGTAACGGAATCGCCGTGTTAGTTTTGTTTTAACGCGTTTGTAAGCGGCGAGCGCGCTGTCTTAACGCAGGCGTCCTCCGTGGACGCCTGCGTTAACGAGACCGCGGCGGGCGCGCCGAGCGCGCGGCGATATGATGACGTTTCGGTCGCACTCAGCCACTCGTCGCATCGCCGCGATTCTCTCGCTCGTGGAGACGGCCTCTAAGAGAGTGTATAGAAATACGTGTCACGACGATAATATCGCCGCGATTCACTCCCTCGTGAAGGCGGCCCCTAAGGCTCCCGTCCGTCCGTCTGTCATAGGGCTGTATCTTTTTAACCGTAACAGGTAGACATTTGGAATCCTAACAGAGTGTGTACTATGGCTGCATAAAAATTAAAGGGGATCCCCATACAAGAAACGTGGCGTTTTTTGCTCGATCTTAATAATTTACGGTGGTACGGAACCCCTTGTGTACTAGTACGACTCGCACTTGGCCGCTTTTTTTTCTACCCTCTGGCGGTACCATTTTGTAAGTAGAACATTGTATTTTTCCCGAATTAAGGTAATTTCTCGTCTCATGATCCAATTTGAATTAAGATGTAAGGGTCGGAGAGTTTTGTGCGAATTTTCGCAATGGTTGTTCGAATTTAGGAAAACGGATGAGGTTCGTTAAATCGTCAGGTAGAATGCAGAAGGACTACCAGTAAATTAATTTTGTTGGTGCTGAATATAACTCTAGGTGATGGGCGATTAAGAGATCAGCGATATAAATAATACAAGGAATAAAAAATACAATAGACGACGTATATTTAGTAATCTAATCCGCTTAACTGTTCTTAAAGATTCATAAAGAACCCTGTAAGAAATCGACACGTGTTTCACCTCTCAACGGCGGCCTCATGCTCAGGATGACGATTGACTTGTTGCGAACCCGGACACGATGTATGGCCACTACAAGAGCCGAACGCAAAGTAAACAAGGAAGAAATTAAATTACATTTATTTATTCATAGACTCACCGACAATTTGAAACACTCATCAATACCTGTACATATATAAAAATCAATTGACGTGCATTAGTCTCGCGAATACTCGAAAATGACTACCGATATGAATATTATTTTTTGTTTTGTTCGCCTCAATACTGGAATAGTTTAGGAAAAAGGAAAATTAGGAAAACCCCAAAGAAACAGCCGAAAAATCGAAATAAGGTACGAGAAATTTTAAACGTGTTATGTTCATCAGGGGTCATCTAGTATTATATAAATATGAAATGGATCAATCTCGAGAGTAGGTAGTTGGATGAGTAACCAATAATCGGCTGGAGAACTGGTAATGAAACAGTTCTAAAGAAGTCTGCGGTTCGGTCTGCTTTACATAATAATTTAAGTCAACAACGTTCGTCATACTAGGTTTTTATTAAATTGGTATTAGACTGGGGTTTCCCGACCTATATATATTGCCAGTGGCCTTGAGTGGTTCGCTTGCATGTTGAAGTTGCTGAGCTCATCCAAAGCGTCGAACGTCCAGCTAGTAATAGGACTCACTCATCAAGGAGTGATGTCCCAAATTAGACGCATTATTAATTTATTATACATAAATAAAAAGGTATTTTAATAAAACACGTATACTAAAAGATAAATAATTAAATTATCTTTACGAGTAAAATGGTGAACGTTTCAGAAAAATATTATACACTTGATAGTTTTTGCATGCTTCTCAGTTTTTTATCCGCGTTAGACATAAGTTTACAAATTAATTACACTATGAAATATAAAAATAATCTAAAATGTTCATAGATTGAGTTATTAAGAAAATCAATACTATTAACGTCTTTGAAGTCGTCAGAGACCGAATGACGCTTAAATTAATGTTTAGTAAGACCTAAAACCAGGTCTGCCCAGGAATATTTTTTTACATTTTAAACTTGGATCTGTCTTTGTCATTTTCAAAAGATTGACAGAAATAGAACTATGTTTTAAATTGGTAATAATTTTAACACTAAACTGTGATTTGTGGTGCAAGTGGGCCCAAATATACGCTACATTTTTCTTTTCAAATCCCCGATAAAACGTAAAATGAATTTCCCTCGAAAAACCTTCCTTAATCTCTTTATTGCCCAATCTAATTATACTAACAGTCGTTTATCTTGAGGAGTTAAAAACGTACAATATGCCATAAAGACTGCCATAAATCAGGCACAAGCAAGAGGTAGCCCCTTTGTGGCACTCCCTTGCGTTGGAGTGTGACGCCCTCTGAAAGTGATTCAACGGCAATCGGAGCTGCATATATGGGGATAAATGAATTTTTAATAAATTGTATCAACAACGAAAGGTTTTTAAAGTGATTTATCTTGAAAGGGACAACGAAAAAAGATTTATTATCTGTGTTAAAGATAAAGACCAAAATATGCTCCTAATTTGGATTATTTTTGTACCGTAGAAGTTAATTTCCAAATTACTTAAAAAACCTTTTTTATAAAATATTAAACCGACGAAAAAAACTGAAAAGCGTAAAATAAAAAATAACCTATTAGTGTAACTAAACTAATTTAATTAAGTAACTTTTGCGGCGGCGCGAAACACACAAATGGTAGCTTGATAGATCTTCACTGAATGTGTGTCAATTTTACATGGGCCCAACTTCGAGGTATACCCTCCCCAATAAAACAAGAATCGTTCAAATTGGACTAATCAGTAAAAAGTTACGCCATTATACCGTCGGTTAAAAACCAAAATTGAACCCAGAAGAGCAATTACCTAACGCTGAGGCCGTTCTGCAGAAGTATCGTGTTACAAACAGAAATTACCAATGAGTAGCCAGAATGTCCCAGCACTAGTGTTTCAATGGCCGTCCGAACACGAAGTAACCAATCACAAACTAATTTTGATGACGCGTTATTTTCGATTCGCTGGCTATTCATTGGTGATTTGAGTTTGTAACACATTACTTTCCAGTAGCGTCCCGCAGGTTTATTACGTTGTGGCAGCATCTACTACGCATCAAAGACCTGACGTCACAAAAAAAATCTGCATCGCGCAAAAAGAGTTTACCGCGCGATCGTCAAGTTTTCCGACATCAATTGTTGGCCCGCCAGACATGACACCCGTCTGGTCGGAGGATCTTCCCCTTTCTATAGAGGATGAGTGAATTTTACACCCTGTTCTTCATACCTCTAAAACGTATCTTGCAGAAGCCTAACGATAACTACATTTGCGCAATAATTGCTCTTAAATCGTGTTAAAAAAATTATGTATCAGCGATAGTCACACCATAGCAAACTAGCGATACTGCTGCCCCTGCCTTAATGGAACAATCAGTCAACTAAAATGAGCAGTGATCGCATGGTGATCGCGATTATTTCGTATTACGCATGGTTTTTGACAGCAGAGCTACAGTCATCGCCGTTTAGCGATTAAAGTATATATAAATAAATAGATGAATGCGCGATAATTGCTGATTGCTAGTTTATACGTAATAATCCGCCGGACGATGTGCCTATCAAAACTTAATTTCTATAAAAAAAAAAAAAAAGTTTATTGAGGTAAAAAGGTAAAACACTAAATACAAATTTGCTTAAATCTACGAAAAATTCAGTTGTGATAACAATGTTGTGTGCGAACATAGTCCCTAACATTACCACAAAAAGTAGAATACCTAATCTTGAATACAACCTAAAAACCAATTGAAGAATAAAGAAAGAAGAGTCCACCCTTAACACAAAGGTCTTGAAACAAAGTAAACTATCTCCATCGGATACTGGAGCACACGTTAGGTAAAACAGTTTCCATATAAAATTCAATATTTATGGAGTGGCGCGCCTCGGTGATATATTTGCAAGTGGGTTCGACAGATAACTGAAGGGAAACTATGCTTTTACCTTGGACGTGCTTTCTTCGAGTTGTTGTGTTGTTATTTTGAAGTAGGGTAGTGGCACCAAAAGATGAACGACCCCCAATAGATGAACGACCGACCGAAAAATTTAAAAATATAAAAAACTCCGCTAGATACATGTCTGCAATATTTTTTTCAAGTTAGGGTAACATATTTGCTTCCCGATATCATAACAACTTTGACAGTGACCACTCAGACGCGCTCGCAATCTGCCATTGTGTGAGCGCTTCTCACCAAAAATCAGTTTTATATGGAAACCTACTTAAGGAAAGTGCCCTCCTAATTTAAGGATTTTGTCAGCCTATAGAAAGAATTAATGATAGATTTCAATGGATTTGGTTAGAATAAAATCTTGTTTTATCTGGCTTTGATTATATTGATAGTTTTAAACATTATATACCGTATTTTTAGAGAAATTTAGTGTTCAAGTAATGGATTCAATTTTGTTTGCTTGATCCAATAGATGAACGGCGTTCAGGTAATGGAGTAAAGGCATGTTTTTACAGCTATCATTACTTATAAACTCACGCTTATAGACCAAAACAAATCAACTCTAATGAATTTTAATAAATGTATGAACTTAGTTACCAAAAGTTGAACACATTATTTTAGTGTTTTTGACTGTTTTTAAGGCTTTATTTTAGTATGAAATCTTGTACTGTTCATCTTTAGGATTCAAGCCCAAAATTTGAACTAAGGAATATGTTCATATTTTATTCGTTCAAATTTTGGGTTTCGTGCCATAAGCTGAACGCTGAAGTGATTTTATTTGTTCATTTTGTGGTTCTTTACCTAATCCAAAAAATGAACGAATTGAATTGTTGTATCCGTCAACCTGAACTACTGAGAGAGATCGAGAGGTTCTATACACGTCAACCAGTTACCCTGTCACGAATCTGGCAAACCACCCAAGAGCTAGATTTACCCGACTGTATACCGAAGACATCCCGGACGTCAGCTAGTACGAGATTAGGATGTCTCTGAAGCAGCTTAAGAACAACAAGGCGCCAGGTGATGATGGAATTACGGCCGAACTCCTGAAGGCCGATGGAAAACCCATTCTTAAGGCCCTCCAGAAGTTGTTGACTACAAGCTGCTTTCAAGAGTCATCACGAATCGTCTCGCTTGCTGGTTTGACGACTTCCAGCCTCCCGGATTTCGCAAAAGCTTTAGCACCGTAGACCGAAGAGTATAAACTGCCTCTCTGCTTAGCGTTTGTGAACTACGAGAGAGCCTTCGATTCGATCGAGACTTTGGCTGTACTGCAGTCTCTCCAACGGTGCCAGATTGAGTATCGGTACATCGAGGTGCTAACCGTTTTTTGAAACGTCAAAAACATCAGCACTCTCGCTGCAGAAGAATAGGTTTCGAGGTCTGTTCCCAGGACCAGACCTCGAAAACTGTGTGACTGAGTGGTGAGACAGGAAAACGTTATCTCTCCGAAACCGTTCGCCACTGCCCTGGAGGATGTCTTCCAGGTTCTGAACTGGAAAAGGGTTGGCATCAATTACAATGGCGAATACATCAATCACATTCGGTTTGCCTAGGATTAGTCATAACTAAGACCATGAAGGACTTCGGTACAATTGTCGATGTCTTCAGTAATTCAGTAGAGCTTCCGAAAGAGAGTCTTAAAATGAACATGGACAAAATGAAAGTCATATCGAAAGCCCATTGTAACACGCACCCTCATAAAAATCGGAGACTCTACTCCACTCTCACAAGTGGTGGACGATTATGTTTACCTAGGGCAAACTGTTCAGCTAGGTAGGTTCAACTTCGAGAAAGAGGTCAATCGTCGAATCCGACTCGGCTGGGCGGCGTTCGGGAATCTGCTTCTCATATCATATACTACAATGTCTCAAGACGAAAGTTTTTGACCTGTGCGTGTTGCCAGTGATGACCTTTTATGGCACTGAAACGTAGTCGCTTTCAATGGGTCTCATAAGCAGGCTGAAAGTTGACCCAAAGGGCAATGGAGAGGTCTATGTTTGGAGTTTCTTTACGTGATCGAATCAGAAATGAAAAGATCCGTAGGAAAACCAAGGTAACCGACATAGCCCGAAGAATTGCCAAACTTAAGCAGCAGTGGGCAGGGCACATTGCTCGCTGAATAGATTACGAATGGGGCTGAAAGGTTCTGGATTTGCGACTGCGTACTGGAAGATATAGCGTTGGGAGCCCGCCCTCACAAAGTGGACCGATATCGGTAATATTAAAATGCTAGTTCAAGTAATGGGTCCAAAATGTTCATAATTAGGGCTCAGTGTTCAACTATAGGGGTAAATCCCCTTTTTTTTGACAAAAAGCAACTTATAAAAATAAATTGTAGATCTAGACGGTTCTTTTTTTAAACAGTCACATCCTGCGAATTATGGCCTAATGTAAAAAAATCAAAAATGCATGAATGTCATAAAATAACTGAGTTACAGCTATTTAAAGTTGTCAAAAAAGCTTAATCGTTCATTTATTGGTGCCCTATTATGTTATGGAACTTCGTGAGGGCGACTTTAGTTAAATTAAAAATACTTTAGGGAACTCACGTACACACGGCTACACATCAAGCTATACATTTCCAGTTTAAGCTGACCTCGCATTGTACGGAAATCGTTTACAATGTGAGATCACGATAAACTGGAAATGTATAGCTTGATGTGTAGCCGTGCGTACTAGACGGCCACAAACACGACCAGTCGTCGCGGTACCTAAACAATAGAAACCGATACAAAACACACACTTGCTCGCAACGGCCTTAACCGCACACCATACAATACCACTAGTCGGTCACGACTGGTCAGAGTTGTGGCCGTCTAGTGTGCGAAATTCCTTAATCTTATAGGTATGTGATGGGACTTCATTAGACGGCCAATTCTTTTACAGTATCAATGCGAATAATATCCCTATTCAATGGAGTCATTCAAACATCATCGTTAACTAATATTGCAACTGATTTCTTAACTTTTTTAAACAAACACTTACATATTAAACTTCTAGCATTTTATAATGATTAAAACTAGTACCTACATGAATCGATCCACGAGTACCCTTGAGCCCAATAATCGGAAACGTGCATGACGTAGAAAAACCAAGCTGATCCAACTTTATGTAGAACGTATGGAAATATAAAACAATTCTATTTGCTAGTCGAGCTATTCTCTAACCTCGATTTACTGACACGTATCATTCAATTATAGAAGAATATTGAACGCGTTAGCATGTAACGAATACCTTCAAAAGATGTATTTTTTTACGCTAATACACCCATATATGTATACAGTTTTTTGTTTAGTTAGTATTTGGCCGTATGTCGAATGAGACAATTTGGATCCCAGAAAACGTCCGGCGACATCGAGGCAGGGCCAGCCCAGGATAAGATGGCGGGACGAACCTCACGCCTACGGACAGGGTAGGTCCACACTAGCTCAAGAAGACAGAGAGAACTGGAAAGGACAAGTGGAAGCCTTTCACTGCAATGGGACAATATAGGCTGGAAAAGAAAAACCGGCTAAGTGCGAGTTCGACTCGTACTTGGCCGGTTTTTATTTCTCGATTTCTCAATCTTAATACGCTACTGCAAGCATGTACCGTATTAAGTTCGAGCAAAAATCGCTGAAAAAAAGTCGTTTCTTGCATGGGGATGGGGACTCCCTTTAACAACTTTTTTTTTAAATATTTGTTGTAGTGGCAATAGACATACACAATCTGTGAAAATTTCAACTGTCTATACCTATTACGGTTCATGAGATACAAGCCCGCTGACAGACAGACGAACAGCGGTTTAGTAATAGGGTTCCGTTTGGTACACTTCGGGTACGGAACCGTACAAATACCTCTTCATTAACAGTCAATCATAGACCAACGAAAATTAATCAAAATGGTATCAGCGACAGTTTTCGATAGACGAAATCGTATCTGGTCCTTTTTTACTCTAGAATGTTATGGTTTCAGCTAACAGTCAAACTCAAACTCAACTCAAAGCATTTATTTCAATTGAATGACCGACTCCTTGACAAAATATTGTCAAGATCCTCCTTGATAAATATTTTCACATATAATTATATAAATAATGTACCTATACAAAATATTGTAAAACATTTTAAAAAGAGTAACGGTGGAGTTTCTTGCCCATTCTTCTCCATACGAAAACTACCTTTTGGAAGGGGCGGTAGAATCAATACTTTATTTTGTAAATTTTGACGTTCAAAAGTGCCTTCAAGGGCCTATTTGAAATAAATGATTTGACTTTGACTTTGACTTTGACAATTCAAAAGTGCCTGTAAATGGTTTATTTGAAATAAATGCTTTTAGTTTGAGTTTGATACTCGTTGTCTGGTCACATTTGGCTATTCTGCTCGCTCTCGTCCCCTCTACCAATTCGTGTAATGTATAGACCGCTTCAAACTCCTAAAACGAAGAAGCTACTCCCAAAAGTACTTGTACATAGCCACATGCAAATAAAAATATTTTTTAAATTCGATTACCATACATTACATCGTACGAATTCGCTGCGAATCGTACGGGCATAACAACGGCGAACAAATCGCTCAAACGGAATAAGTAATGAGCCTCGTCTGGCAATATTTTTATTTTACATCGACAATTTAATAAGCCTCTTTGTGTGCACTCCCCTCTACTGTGTAGATGGACGGTGAATATTATATCATAGTAGCTATTAAAGTATCTATTATGAATTTTTGTTTGAATTTATTCACGTTCTTCTTTTTGTAGGAATGGCCGCCCAGAACTAAGCAAGCTTTTCATATTGCCATCATATTAAATTGGTCTGATATGATGTTCAGTGGATAATTTTTCATGTCTCTGGAGCCTTTACAGTCACATCTTCAGTTTGCTAATATCACCCGCATAAGTCTCGATCCCGTGGGAATATCCGGATAAAAAGTATCCTGTCCTAATACAGGTCATGGTCTACCCATGTGCCAATTTTCATTCATATCTGTTCAGCCGTTTTAGCGTAAAAGCGCAGCAAACTATCGCTTTTATAATATTAAGTTAGGAGGATCAAGGTTTTTCTAAGCATTACTTCTTTAAAAAACTGAATAGAACGAACCGTGCGTAAACTCAGGAGGCTTAATTTATCTACAGCTCAAAGGACCAAATTTTTATTCTTGGGTTTACAGCCACGTCAGAAGGACCTCGTTCTCATTTGCCTAACTATGTTGAGTTCGGCCTCCAATCTAACCGGGTGCAGCTGAATACCAGTATTTTATATGAAGTGACTTCCTATCTGACCTCCAAAATCCACGTACTGGATACCCCTTGGTAAGACTGGTTGTCAAACTTTCGAAATTCTGAATACCCGAACGACTCTCATAGATCTACAAATGTACCTAAGCCGGAACCAACGGTTTAACGTGCTTGCCAAGGTACGAAAAAGGACCACGTTCTATACATAAAAATCAAGCTCAACGCAACGTAAATCCACTGACGGCCGTCTAATTCCTGGAAGACGAATGACCAAACAGTCCGTACCGAATCCTGGCCACTAATAAGATTAGTGGGCCGAAAGTGATCCAGGGCTAAGCCGATTTAACGCGAATAGCTCTGGCCTGCAGCTATTGGGTAACGCTAATTCGATGAACGACTCAACTACGTAAACGTTTGCTTATGTCATGAAGTTTCTTGAGATACTTATTGAGATGATATAATTTGGTTTTGTCTAAGAATAGGGCTTGTTGCTGTAGCAGTTCATCATCTATATAGGGATGTTGTTTTATAAACATAATTATATAACAAAAATTTTTGAGTCGGATACCGAAAGGAATGTATTTAAAAAAAATCTACTCATTAGATTAGAATCATTAAAACATGTCTGTGTTACATTTGTTCCATAAGAACTTTTCAATAAGAGATTTGTTCTTATGGAACAAATCTAACTTAGAGAGATGTATGAATGATTCTTATGATTATAATTCTGTAAATACATAACTGTTATGGTCGCAAATCATATTTTGATCAAGATACAACCTGACACTGATCTGCAAATTGCAAAAAAAATTCACGGGCTACCACTGCGGATCTACCTTTAAAAACATGGGTAGGAACTATACATAAGTACTTACTGTCTTTAAGACAGAGATCTGTACAGTGTACAGTTCCACCGTAGTAAAGGAAGCATTGATGTGGCTATTCTACATAACATATCAATTAAAGTCTACTTACGTGGCTCAAAGTCACCGTCGTTTTGCAAATCTTGAAAATGAAGTAAAGTAGGATGTTTGAACGGAAGCGTTTCTTACCTGAAAGAGAAAGAAAATAAATTAAGTTTTTTCAAACAAGTCAAGCAAAAGAAGATCTTACAGTTACTGCAAAAGGCGTTAATTAGCTTAATTATACCAACATGGTTTGTTTCTTAGAATAAATTATGAAAAATTCTCGACATCAATCCGTCGTCAGCTACCAGGAAAACATAAAGCATCACAGTTTAATAATCGCAAATGAAGACAAATGAGCAATAGACTTAACAGGGCTTCAGGTTTATTGCCATTGTTGATGATATTTGTCAAAAATAATTAATCACTGTAAGGGGACAAAGGAGGCATTTGACAGATGATTAATTTTGGGAAGTAAAACGGTACAGGTGCGCGAATCCTTTTGGGTACACAAACAGCGGGTAAAATATTTTAGAATTCGGGATTTACAGGCGAACAATTTGGCTGCCCAAAACAAATAAAAGACGAAATTATAAACAGGGTGCCGGAAAAAAAAGAAGAAAATCTAAGGTAGAAGTTATCGCTAATTTATTTATACTACGTTGCTCAAACAACAAAGAAAACAATTAACCGTACGACCCTACTATGTGGATTCGGCATCGGCATGGATCTTAATTCATAAAGATACTTAAAGCCCAACGCATCATCATCAGCCTATTAATGTTCCCACTGCTGGGACACAGGCCTCCTCTCGGTGAGAGGGAGTGGGCCGTAATCCACCACGCGGGTCCAGTGCGGGTTGGTAGATGTCACATGTCTTCAAATTTTTGGTTCTAAGACATGCCGGTTTCCTCACGATGTTTTTCTTCGCCGTTTTTGAGAAAGCCCAACGCAGTGGTCGGCAAACTCATTAGTCAATAGAGCCAAATATCAATATAATAACGACTAAGGTTTCTTATGAGAGCCAATCCTTTCTGTGTGTCCAAACTGTCTCAATACGGTTTTCTTAATCCTTAAAGCTCCCATCCTCATTCACTCCACAACACTTGCTAAGAAGTAGGATACCCTCATCATCATCATAATATCAGGCTGATAATAATATGATGAAAGCATCTTACTTATTAACCTTGGAAAACTTTGAAAGGTAAGTACAGTAAATGATTCATTTTCGATGTCCTGTTAATTTCTAGTGAAAATACTTCGGAAATAAATCTTTGAAATATAATTTGAATTTTGAATAAAACTTGATATCTTTCTTAATGACCGAAACCCCGACTACCGCGCGTCGCTACGCACTCTTGGATATTTGTACAGACAGAGCCGCATTCGGCTCCCGAGCCGCGGTTTACTGACCACTGGCCCAGCGTAAACTGGATAGAAGCAACCGTAGGTGCTCTCTGACCACACCATGGCAAGAACTATTGAATTTTCGTATTATTCATACCAACACTAAGATTGAAGGCAACTCTAAAATCTACATAAAATTCACCAATAGGCTCACCATTCTCCTCTTCGCTGTACCCTAACTAACGAGAGTGATAAGTCAGAGGCAATGATTGGAACAGATCTGAAATATCTTGATTTGTCTCCTCAAGTGGGTTATTTGTTAAGAAATCCCCTCTTGGCGGCAGTGTCCACCGTTTTATTGTGTTCACTACAGGATATTACAACATGTTTCCCTTTTGTCGGTGGTGTCTGAGATTAACTTGGAATGAAAAAGTTTTATTGGAGTATGTGGAATGTGGATAGGGTTGCCAGGTTCAAAAATAGAAAAGCCGGACACTGATTCATATTTAGCCAGACATTTTAAATTAAATTAAAATCTTTTATTGCGAACCCATAACTATAGTTTATTTGGTTAGTATAAGTACACACGGCTTGTGTACTTATATCTACCAACAAAACAACACAAACTATTCATTACTACGCCACAGTGTCATGTAGCCTGTATTCAGTGTCCCAGATAGGGCTGTCCCACCCACCTATCAGCTATAGTTTTTAGGATGCTGTTGGAGCTGGCACGTAGCTACCTTGCGCATGATGGAAGCGCAACGCTTGCACTTTGGTGGGCCAACGTTGACCAAAAGCTTAACAAAAGCCGGACAGGCCAGACTTGTATATATTTGGCCGGACATGATTGTAAGTACAGAATCGGTCGAAGAGGCGGTGCTTGGGGGGCTTATACCCAGTGGTATCATGAAGAAACCAGCATGTCTGAGAGATATTTCTCGACGGCGTGTGAAACCAAGTCAGAGGGTGGCTTCAAATCTCTGACACCAGGTTAGTCACTAACCACACGAAAAGAAGAAGAGATTGTAAAAAGTCGGAAATGTCCGGTTAAAGCAGGACACCTGGCAACCCTATATGTGGATAAAACTCTGGGGAAAGCGAGTGTAAACCTGGCCACGATGACTCTCAATGATTGATATGGACAAAATGTATAAATTAATTAATTTTTATATACATATAATCTAATCAGAATGTAGACCTCAGAGTGTTTTATTGATCGTAGCTTGTTTTAATTACTGAATAGGTGGGAACTCGGTAACTTTTAATATATTTTTACTTGCTTCATAAACAGAGATCGCAAAGAACCAATACCGGTTTAAGGGAATTAACGTAATTATAAAACAGGATTTCCAGTGAAAACTGTGTTAAAAGGAAAACTTCAAATGAATATTAAAAATTTAAATTGAATCATGAAAGCTTTTAAGAGAAATGAATACATCAACTAATTAATTAAATTAATTATCCTGCATTCGGCTTTGGTTCGAAGAATATGGTCGTACTCGCAGTAGAATCGAACTATTTACCTTCATTGGCAGTTAACTCCTCATTCCTCAGAGATTCTCTTCCCTCCCCAGCTTGCATCACTCAACAAAATTAACAGAATGTATTATAAGTATAAAATACCTATTTATGCAGCATAAAGAGTTCAATTTGTTTCTTCACCGTTGATTAGGGTTGCCAGATATGGACGTTCTACTTTTGTTTGTGCCAAACATAACACACACTCAGGGTTTTTGCACTTTTTTTAAAACTCTAATTAAACATTCTCGCGGAGGTCATTCAAAATACTAATTCTTCTTTTTCAAGAAATTAGAAAGTCAGTGTATTTTTCCTCGATCACGCCTGATGGAAAGCCAAGGATGAGGTCTACGATGGAACCAGCGTGCCCAGTATTTATTGGCATCGAGGAGTGACCACATGTTTCATGTCCAGCAAATAAAAATAATTTAATAATCGACATATCTGTAAAAATCGGTCATTGTGCAACAAAATGCTGACTGCAGCACGAAGCCTATGAGCTGGTTTTCAGCGACAACTGTTTTCACAGCGATAGCCATTTCCCAGCGATAATTCAGCAACATTTTCCGTCTTTTTAACCTGACAACCCTACCCAGCATTAACCCCCTCACTCTCCTAATAGCGAGGAAGAGTGATAAAACAGCAGTAAAAGTGGAGCAATCGGAATTACTCCAATATATTGTGGGGAGCAAACAGATATTATGGGGGAATCATTCCAGTTCGCGATCTTTGTTTTGTAAGCTATGAGCACTTCAACTCGATCGTCAATAGAAGGCTTTGGTTTGTTATCGTAAAGGTGCTCCCTCACCTGGAGCATTCACCTGTATTGTAACGTTACAGATTCGATTTTGATCATTACCACAGATTAATACAAATGGGACGCTCCGCAAAATCATTTAAATGAAAAGCGACTCTTACTGCGACACAATAAAGTGCATTCAGGTCCCACTGCGCTAATCACCTACAGTTATATTCACCTAGAAGTTACCTCTCCTTCTATTGCGTGTCTCTTAGATCTTCTGACAACGTAACACTTACTGAATTAGCCCAGCAAGACGGGCCTGCCGTGTACTTGTAGCTTTACACCTAAACTGCGGAGTGTCCCATCTGTATTAATCTGTGTCATTACGTTACAATATTGATTCGCTGACTGACGAGCATTCTCCTGTTATGTAATGAGTGGTGCCCATTGATGTTACAAGTTGCATCAAAATATTACTGACATTGCGCATAATGCTCGGTTTTCCTCCCTCACTGATGAAATGCTCGAATTGTATAATTACAGGTTGTGCACTGTAATGTCAGTTCGCCTCACTCACTGATGAATTCTCGACTCTGTTACGTTACATTACAGATACGCCTGCGCTCCCGGTGAGGGAGCACCTTAAGAGATGTTATCGTTTTTATCATATCAATTCTTCAGTATTCTGTGTAATATCATTTCTACATCATTGCACACTGTGTATTAGTTTTTATTATTAAACTATCCTGTGCTACAGACAGTCTAAAAAAAGGCATGCATCGACAAGACATTTTGATTGTCTATAATGTTTGTTTCATAATACCGAATGAATGTGTGATACAATTAAGTAACCAATGTACCTAATATATTTTGTGGCTACACATTGATACAATAGGATCAAAAATCGGAATCCGCCTGGCTAGCTACCACCATCTTATCTGAGTCTGTACCCATAACAACAATGTGAACAGAATCTTTGTGTGTTTCCGCAGTTAGGTAAGGTATGATAGCCAGTTCCTCGCTGACTTCCACATTCGGTTTGATCATCAGGTGAGATGCAAACCAAGAGCTTCCCCGTAGAGGTTAAGAAAAAAAATGTTGTCGATGTATATCTTTTTGAGGCTGATTGTGCTATTTCTCGAAAGTGACGTCTGTTTGTTTGGATGTATGTTCCAGAAAGGCGCAACAACGGCTGAAAAAAATTTATGAAATTTGGCACACAGATGTAGTTTATAACCTGGATTAACACATAGGGTACCTTTAATCTCGGTAGTACGTTCTTTGATGAAGGGCGCACAGGGGGGCTACCACCACCTATAAAAGCAGTATTATTTTAATATTACTTTAGTGTGGGAAAGAGATGAAGCTCTACAGGACGTATAGCACCATCTCTTTCCCCCACTGAAGTAAGATTAAAATAATACTGCTTTTAGTGGTTGTGGTAGGCCCCCAGAGTTAAAACGTGGATTTACAAATATGGTACTTTTAATCCCGGTAGTAGGTATGTTCCCGTGGGATATTTTCTGACATACCTACACGCGGGCGAAGCCGCGGGTAAAAGCTGGTAAGTAATAAAATATTCTAGTTTACCTGTGGTTTAAATTATAAGGCTGAACAATAGATCACTTTAATAAATGGTCCTATCTTGGCTCTGACCTTTGACTTAAATTTTGTTCCCTTGATATCACTTTCTATTAGAAATAGTCACGTTTTCAAAATACTAAATATAGAGCGCAGTAAACAGACTATAAATAAATTGTGTGCTGAATTGAGAGAAGCTTTAATATCAGATCGAAAGGGGTAAGACAAATAATTACGCAATTTCAGTCTTAAATTGTCAATGGAAAACGAAAACGGGAATGACGAATCACAGAGTTCACAAAGCCGATTAATAGATTATGACGAATCAACTAAATGAAACCTGGCACCACTCTGCTGTACGATAGATTTGGCTTCCTATTGGTGACTCGCCCGAATTAACTCGTCCGATTCCGGACGAATCGACCATTTTAATAAATATTCGTTTTTCTTGAAGCGATTCGTATGAAATCAATTAAAGCTTGATACCACCTTCAACTTAATGGCTGTGTAATGGTAGCCACACACGTTACGATTTGCTTGCGCAAATTTAGGCTTGCGCAAGCAAATCGTTACGTGTGTGGGAAGAAATTTGCGCAAATTTCTAGGCTTGTGTGATTTTAAATTTTCGATTCCAAGCTTGTGCGTTTGCGCAAATTTGCTTGAGCGTGTGTTCAAATTTCAGTAGATTTCTTTTATCAAATGCGATAAACTCAAAACCTACCGAACGGATTTTCATACGGTTTCATGAGAAAGTTTTATTGGCTGAAATATGACGATGAAGACAATTGAAGGTGTCGAAAAAAATCTTGTCGTCTGGGAGCTTTACTGGCATGCGCCGGGTACAATTCGGTAGTTGATCACAGGTGGCAACTGCAGGCGACGTGTCGCCGCGACAGGACTGGTTTCTATGTATTTTTAAGAAGGCGACGTGCTGACGTGTCGCTAGCATCGGAAGGTACTTCATAGAAATTCATTGAAATCAGTCGTGTCGCGGCGCACATGGTTCGGTTTATTGTACCTACGTATATATTTTTTTGTAGCGATTTTTGGTGACCACACACGTAACGATTTGCTTGCGCAAACTTAGGCTTGCGCAAGCAAATCGTTACGTGTGTGGGAAGTTTGCGCAAATTTCTAGGCTTGTGTGATTTTCAATTTTCGATTCCAAGCTTGTGCAAATTTGAGTTTGCGCGCTTGAGCGTGTGTGGGGCATGTGTTCCAATTTCAGTAGTTTTTTGAAGCAAAAACTTCTTTGGCGGCGTTGTGCACTTTTTTTGGGATGGGTAAAAAATGTTAAACTTGCGTCAGGACACGTAACCTGATCGAAAATTCGTAAGACGGAGGGAGAGTAGAATTTGTTAGTAACCTAACAAAAAGTACTAGGCTTGCATGAATTCAAGATAGTATTTCAATCATTAGACGTTGTGCACAATATCTGAGAGAAACTTAACAAAAAGTACTAGGCATGCATGAATTCACGATAGTATTCAATCATTATGTTATGCTACTAATAGGATTTGGATGAGGCAGATATATAGTTTATTAACTGGATTAACGTAATATTATAGGATACTGTTTTCACTTCCATCGGCAGTCCCCAAAGACTGCCCCTCATGTTTTTTTTTTATCAACGATCGAGCTACCCATTGCTCTCCGTCCGCAAGCCCGCGCCTACGGTGGCCGGAAATCGGCTCGCGATTCCCGACACCCAGGGCGTCTCCTACGGCGGCTAGGGGCGCGAGGTCGCAACATTTGTCTCTCCCTCGCGCGCTCCGCCTCCTCCAACTATTGCCAAAGCGTCATCAATTGATGCCATTACCGCGTAACACACCTGGACGGTCTCTAAACAGAAATGATATCACAAGCAAATTTGAGCCGTGTGTGGTCAATACCGGCGTCAAGCAAATTTGCGCAAGCAAATCGTAACGTGTGTGGTCAATACCGACGTCAAGCAAATTTGCGCAAGCCTAAGTTTGCGCAAGCAAATCGTAACGTGTGTGGCTACTATAAGTACAACGCTCCTAGTCTTAAACGACTAAAGTTTAGTGAACTTGCCACGTCCGCTTATTCTCCACCACTTTAGATGATAGACTTTCGTACAGTCAAATCAGCCATTTGGTTCTTATATGCAAAAAAATTACCATGTATATTGGTCCACCTGAAGGAGTAAGTGCGGAAACCAAGCCCTATAACATAGATACATGCAGAAATACTCATCTTTCCATTATTCATATTCATATTTGACCTATTGATCGCTCGGTTTTGCATCAATTGCCGTCCCACCAGCGCCCAGCTAATAAATCGACAAATAAATATCTACGATGAAACAAAAAACGACCCTATGTCCCTTTGTATTTTACTGTGTGTACATAAATCTATACTATATACTATAATAATATTACAAAGAGGTTGTTTGTAAGTTTGTACGTAGGGTTGTACGGGGTAATCTCCGGAACTACCAGTTCATCATCATCATCATCATCAGCCTATTAATGTTCCCACTACTGGGACACAGGCCTCCTCTCTGTGAGAGGGAGTGGGCCGTAACCTACCACGCGGGCCCAGTGCGGGTTGGTAGATGTCACATGTCTTCGAATTTTTGGTGCAGGTGCTTTACTTTGTGTAAATAATTTCATCACCACTGCTCTCAAAACGGTGAAGGAAAACATCGTGAGGAAACCGGCATGTCTTAGAACTACCAGTTGGATTTGAAAAATTCTATTTGCATTGGATAGCCCAATTCTTGAGGTAGGCTCGCGGACGAAGTTGCGGGCAGAAGCTAGTAATAAAATAAATAACATATATGTTCTCAGTCGTCGTATAAATACGACTGTGGCATGGACACGAATACATTTTGTCGTATTAATCCGACTGAGGCGGACAATAATCAAGTATTGAGTGCGTAATAGCGAGAAACATAAAAAATTGGACTACTCAGCACACTCACAGGATTTTTTTTTAAATAGGTTCTAGTTAACTGATTGTATGCCTTCAACTGGCAAGGCGCTGGCGCTGTGATGGCAGATGGAATAAGGCAGTGACCAAGTGGCGTCCAAGGACTGAAAGACGAAATGTCGGTCTTCCGGCGGTGAGATGGGCGGACGACATAGTTACCATCGTGGGCAAAACCTGGATAAGGCTGGCACAGGAGCGTGGGCATTGGCACAAGAAAAGAGAGGCCTATGCCCAGCAGTGGGTGCAGTCGGGCTGTGGATGATGACGATGGTGCCTTTAACTTTAATTAGTATTTATATAATAATTATGTTTAAGTATTTATGTAAAAAAAATGTTTAGGTATTTATTTAATAATTATGTTTAGGCCTTAGAATAATAACGCATAGAAGCCGCGTCTAGTACAAAACACGAGCGATATCGTGTGTCCAGTTCATTTTGTTTGTGTGCGTGAGCCGAATGTGTCTACGTTCCGCAAACGCACACAAATATAGCTTTCAGTGATACCATTACCAGGCCTTTACCCACAAAAATATGGGAAAAGGACCAAACCAAGACAAGTATTTTATGTTATCAGGAACTGGAACTTCATTATTTTTCCGGAAGGTAAAATTCGATTTATCCTTACATATTACAAAACAAAGTCCCCCGCCGCGTCTGTCTGTCTGAACGCGATAAACTCAAAAAATTTCAAACGGTTTTCACCATTGGACGGAGTGATCATGCGGAAGGTTTTAGTATATAATTCATTAAGGTTTTGTGTAAATCAGCTGAAATATAACAATTATTATTGAAGATGTCGGAAAAAATCATGTCGACTGGGAGCTTTACTGGTCTTTAAATCCTTGCCTTGGCCTTTTCCTATTTACAAAGACTAATATAAAATACCTAATGACAAGTTAGTTTCTCGAAACTGGCAAAATGTTTTATCGTATTCCATAAGGTAGGTAGTAAGGTACCTACATCAAAAACATTTTTTTTTTGCTAAACCAAAATAAGAACAAAATTGAAAGCAATGTGGGTATTTTTTTCCTCACAAATAGCAACACTGTATTGTGATAAAGTAGGTTATTACAATTTTTGTTTGATGATCGATTTACGTAAAAAGAATGTATAAAATGTAAGTATTTACTTATGAAATGTAATTTGATCACATTTTGTCTTGTTTTCCTAGTGCTATGCCATCTCTTCACGCTACAAACTGTCATTTTCAATTATTTTAAATTATTTATTCGCGAGCTGTGTTCGACGGAACGTGACCTTGAGTACTGACGGCTCGCCGAGAGAAGTTAGCCACTATGGCTAAGTTTTAGTTGCCTCACTTTTTGCACTCGTACTAGGTTTCTATGCGTTATTATTCTAAGGTTTAGGCATTTATTTAATAATTATGTTTAAGTATTTACGTAATAATTATGTTTAGGTATTTATGTAATACTCATGTTTAAGTATTTACGTAATAATTATGTTTAAGTATTTATGTAATAATTATGTTTAAGTATTTACGTAATAATTATGTTTAAGTATTTATGTAATAAATATAACGGAGGAGGATAATTATGTGTCTCTGTCGTTATTATCAGTCATATTTGAACTACTGCGCGCGTACTATGGGTAGTGTTGGTTATTGCGCAATAGAAAAACCGTTTGCAGTTCAGATCAAACTATAATTAACGATCACATTAATCACACTAGCAATTCACACACTGTAGGTATAGACAACTATTCGAAACGCGCGACAGTTTCTAAACGTCTTCGCAGCTTGACCGCCACCCGAGAAGTCTGCTCTGCTGAGCCCCGAGCGTTATGTTGTAGACTCTATCCGACGCCGCTAGGCAGCGCTGGCGTCCCGATTAGTCAACTCCGTAACGTATTTCCGACAAATAAATAAAAAAGTAATGTTCAACTGGATAGCAACTCTGTAGATAGGTACATTAATTTCTTCTTTCTATTCCTTCAAAATGCCACTCACGCACTCCTTTCGCTCACATGAATTATTCTCAACCAGTAGGTAAATAAAGCTTCCATTCAAATCCAGCATTAGGTAAACATAATGTTATTTCAATAGCTTCGTATATTAACGCTATTATTATACCGGGTACCGTCTGAGTGCCGATACGTGACGGCGCATATTTCAACCGTTCGCTGAAACACGTTTCAATTTTCACGAGATTTTCATGAAAATATACGGTTTTTTTCATAATCATGGTGATTTGGTGGCGTTTTGATGAGTGGGTTTTACCTGACTTCGCTGGTGTGTTATGATGAAGGGTTTTTTACTTATTTTTTGTAAGAGAGGGTTCGAGAGGTTAGCATGCGTGCCTTATTTGCATTCTACAGTCTTAAGTAGAAATACCTCTCCTTGCAAAGTAATATGTTACTTGAAGATTTTTTTTTGAGTCTATGGTCCTGATGGCTCATGGCTGATGGCTCGTGGCTAAGTAATAACAAGCCGCACTGGTCGATCCATCAGGTTAAGCTACGCTTGCCGGGGTTGGTCATTGGATGGGTGACCATCTTTACGTACCGAGACTCCTCCGTGCCTCGGAAAGCACGTTAAGCCGTTGGTCCCGGCTGTCATTTGTGGATCTTTGACAGTCGTTACGAGTCGTCAGAAGCCCGAAAGTCTGACACCAGTCTTACCAAGGGGTATCGTATTACCCAGTTACTGGGTTGTGGAGGTCAGATAGGCAGTCGCTCCATGTAAAATACTGGTATTCAGCTGCATCCGGTTAAACTGGAAGCCGACCCCAAAATAGTTGGGAAAAAGGCTAGGAAGATTGCTTGGTCCTGATGGCTCAGTGGTTAAGGGCTCGCCTCTCATGCATGAGGTTAGGGGTTTAAATCCAGACAAATACCAATATGACTTTTTAAATTCGTATGTACATTCTGAGTTTATCTTGGACATTACTGACATCGGTGAAGGCATGCATCGTGAGGAAACCTAGACTTAACCTAACTTATAATATTACAAATGCAAAAGTGAGTTTGTTTGTTACGGTTTGACGCTAAAACGGCTTAACGAATTTGGATGAAAATTGGCACATGAGTAGACCATGAACTGGAATAGGACACAGAATACTTTTTATCCCGATATTCCCACGGGATCGGGAGGTTGCTTGTAGTTAATATAAGTCTGAAATCGTCAACGCGCCTTGTGCAAGCGTGCCTTCTCTGTATGAAAAGAGGCGATTGCCCAGCAGTGGGACAATAATATGCTGGTATTATTAATATTGGTCCTAGTGCTCATCTTTATCAATCGTTACAGGTAGTCATAAACACGAACATTCGACTGAGCTGTATCAATCTTCCTAGCCTTTTCCCAACTATCTTGGGGTCGGCTTCCAGTCTAACCGGATGCAGCTGAATACCAGTGTTTTAAAGTGAGCGACTGCCTATCTGACCTCCACAACCCAGTAACTGGGTAATACGATACCCCTTGGTAAGACTGGTGTCAGACTTTCGGGCTTCTGACGACTCGTAACGACTGTCAAAGATCCACGAATGACAGCCGGGACCAACGGCTTAACGTGCTTTCCGAGGCACGGAGGAGTCCCGGTATGTGCAGATGGTCACCCATCCACTGACGAACCCCGGCAAGCGTAGCTTAACCTGATGGATCGACCCGTGCGGCTTGTTATTACTTACCCACGAGCTCCTCCACTCAACTGAACCGTATACAATGTGTAAAAAAACCCAGTCCGATCCGAAAGGGTCACATAGTGCAATATCATTAAACATTTACGTTACCATTACGAGTATAATAGTAATAAAAAATCGAATTATTATTTAAAATTAAAAAAGTTATTGCTATTCAAAAATCCCATTTTTAGTACCAAAATTACCACTTTATAAAAAAAAAAACGAAAATTTTCAATAAGTGGCATAACTTCATAAGTTATGACTTGTAGACACCCGCTAAACGACTGCCGCCCGCGCCCCATGTATTTTTTCTTGAAACTATCACATAAATTTAAGACGCAGATTAAATCAAGTATCTTGAATTGGCTCGCGAGGTTGTCGACATCTGGGATGTGGACTCAGCGATTATTGTGCCGATAGTCGTATCAGCCAATGGCTTAATTGCTAAGAGCCTCGACCAACACCTAAGGAGGCTCTCGTTAGGCAGCTGGGTCAAGGGCTTGATTCAGAAAGCGGTACTCCTGGACACGGCTCGCATTGTCAGGAGGTTCCTCTCTCTGGAGCCCTGACCGCCGGTAGCTTGGACCCTGTTCCCGATACCGGTGGGCTACTATTTTTTATATTTTTAAATGTTTTTGTATTATTTTGTTTTTATAAAAATATTTAAAAATGTAAATTATATGTATATAAATGAAATAAAGAGAATATAATCTAAAATATTAAGTTAAACAAAATGCTCTAATTTAACAAATATTTTCTCCAAATCATTAACATTCCTCGTTTAGACGTAATTTTCAGTATAAAATCATCAAAAGTCGGATATCGTCGCCTTAATAGACTCTCAGTACGATACCTTACAACACCCTTACGGATCGGAGGAGAGGTTTTTTTTTACATGTTGTATAACTCATAATTGGTCTCCAGCAGCTTTCATTAGATGTAGGCACTTACATAATAATACTTTGTAATCATAGAAAACATTCACTCCATTCATCAAAACACCGCCCATTTTGTTAAGAGGAAACCCATGTTTTTACCAGAAAGTGTCACATAAAACGATACTAAATTACATTTGCGCAAGGGGCCAGTATTATTTACTACTGTAATAGTTACACTTACTCTGCTGCCAAAAGGACCAATTTTCCCGAAGAAGAAACACAGAACTTGGAAGACAGGGAACTAGTTGTATTTGAGTATCTTAAAATAAACCAAGACCAACAGGTTAAATTGATAGAAGGAAAAGTTATGCAAGTTAACCTAACTACTTACTACATAATAATTATTATAAAACAAAGTCGCTTCCCGCTGTCTGTCCCTATGTATGCTTAGATCTTTAAAACTACGCAACGGATTTTGATGCGGTTTTTTAAATAGATAAAGTGTTTCAAGAGGAAGGTTTATATGTATAATACATGCATAATATACTAAGCTATAATTTATAAATTTACCACGCGGGCGAAGCCGCTGGCGGAAGCTAGTAATATTATAAATGCGAAAGTGAGTTTGTTTGTTACGCTTTCATGCTAAAATGGCTGAACGGGTTTGGATGAAATTTGGCACAGGGGTTGACCATGACCTGGATTAGGACATAGGATTCTTTAAATCCCGATATTCCCACGGGATCGAGACTTATGTGGGTCAAACCGCGGGGCGCTGCTAGTATGACTGAATTACGAAGAAGAAGTTGTTCATTTTTAGATTTGTTCTTAGAATTCAGAGAGATATATTAATGATTCTAATGATTATAGTTCTATAAATACAGTCATATCTGTTAGTCGCAAATCATATTTTAATCAATATACAACCTGACACTGACCTGCAAATTGCATAAACGTAAGAAAATTATAATTTCGCGGGTTACAACTGCGGATCCGCCTTTAGTACTATGAATTAATCTTAGACTAAATAAAAAACCATAACAGAGCGCTGCGAACAATACAGTGAAGCATGCCAAAACTACACCGCCGCTCTGTGCATACACGCTCACACGCACACATTTACAACCTTTTACAATAACACTACGATTAAACTACACCACACAAAGTGCACACATGTTCACGAAACCGGCTTCACTCAACTGTTGATAGCGCTCTGTCTTGGTTGTTTATTTGGTCTGAGGAATTAATTAAGAAAAGACAGCACATGTTTGCACCACGCATGTTGGGTTACACTTTTGGCCGACTTAAGGCACACAATTTTATATTATAAAGCTGTTTTCAGACCAGCGCGATTTGTCGCGCGACGCGACACCGGTTATCGTTATACCGTGAAGTTTTGTATCGTTCCTGTCGCGTCGCGCGACAAATCGCGCTGGTCTGAAAACAGCTTAATGGAAAAGCAAAATATGCTTTTGAGAAGGTTGGATTGATTACCTAAATTTTTACATTTAATTTTACATAATAGTAAAGAAACAATATTGTTTACAGTAGTAACCATTGTGTAACCGCCGCTCAATCGTCGCTTACGTATGTATTAGCTGGCGGGCGCTAATTTTATCGCGGTGCCCCTAATACTTTGTTCTAATTGGATTGTGTGACAGCCCAGTAATGCGAACTAGAATTTTCCGGGGCACCTTGACAATTGTTTGTTTATCGTTTGTATCGTTCAATTTTGAACGTCAATAATCCGGTGACTAGTTATTGAATACGGTATGGGATGGTAAGTTTTGATTTGTTGTACTTTATAACACCAATTTCAATACTAATCAAAGTGACAATTTATCAACGATAGCGATGATCGAAAAGTCAAAAATGTATTGGATTGAAATATGCTGCTGAAAACCTTATGTCAGTCCTATTGAAAGTCGTTGTAGAAATAAAAAACACTTTGTAAACGATTGCCACTTGTCTAGGCCTTCTGGTGTTTAAAAATCTGCAGCACTGCACGTATTCAGGTTTCACACTTCGTCTAGCATAAATTCATTCAAATATGACGTCTATAGGCACAGCGAGCGTCCAGTCCAAACTAGAGCTGTCACCATTGATTTGCGTACAAATTTTCTGGGTCTATATTTCTTGCACAGCAGTGTACAACGCTCCTAGCCTAAAACGGCTAAAATTTATTAAAGCTGCCACGACAGCTCATCCTCCACCACTTTGGATGATAGACTTTCGTACAGTCAAACAAGCTATTTGGTATACATAATATGATTTACATATCACTGTAATACAGTATGAACTAGTAGGTACGGGGGGTATCGTGACTGGCGGCCTTATATTTTGTTATGTCTTTGTATATGTACTTAAGGTAATAAATTGTGCACGAATAAATAAATAAATACTTACATAAATAAACTCACGCCTTCTTCACATTGAGGTAGGCCAAAACCGCAGAACGCGACTTGCTACGATCCTTACATACTCCTTTGTTTCGTTTACGTTCATATAATTATCTGGTTCTACACGCACGCCGGTTGCGAGTACTACGCACCTGACCTTTCTGAAGAACATCACCAATAAGGTCAGTATATCACATCCGCTTTTTGTTATTCATGCCAGTAATTTTTATTTCCACTACACGTAATGATTTTTGAATCGAAGTTCTTTAACGCGGCTTGCGGTAGGAGTTAACTGGCAGAAATCGTCACGCGAAAAATCGTGGGTGTCGTTTTCAAAGTTTTCGCGGGTGGTAAAGTCGATAGTGAGGTCAAAATGTAAATCCAAGATGCGACTGCGAAAATTATGTTTTGGTTTAAAATCATACATGAGAGGGAACTTCGTTCCTGACGGGTTCCCCGACCGCACACGTTTGTTAAGCTTAAAGAGAGTAATATAAAATACATGACTACTCAGAACACTCACAACATTGTTTAAAAGCCTGTATACCAAATAGCTAGTTCGACTGTACATAAAGCCCACTACCCACGCTTGGGAGCGGAACGTCATGTGCGCAAGATTAATGGGAATCCAAACACTAACACAGTCTAATTTGCATGCTGATCGGGAAGAGAAACAAAGACTTACACACTCGGTTGGGAGAAGAAATTACGTGTTGGTACCTACACTCTGGTTTGCCAATGAACACGCCTGTATTCCAAAAGGGGGTAGGCAGAGGTTTGTTGGTAGACCGACCGCACCAGTTGTGTTTAAGTAAATCTCATGTAACAGGTAGCGAGTGCGATTGTTATTAACCAGATACAATTCCAGACTATGGGCTGCAACCAATAATCTTCTAAAGGAAAAAACAAAAATGTAATATCTACTTTGCTCGACTCGAGGTTCAAACCCAGGACCCCACGCTCAGCAGTCACACTAGTGACCACTAGACTATTGAGGTAGTCGAATGCGTTGGTCACCAGCGCTGCTATAAACTGCCTGAATCCCATAGCAATGAAAAGCATTGTTCATTCATATCGATATAAATGTCATACAGTTTTGTTGTGCAGCTAGTTCCGAAGAAAAAGTTAATACTATCGAAGAGAGAAGATATATAGAGCAAAATTGTGTAGTGTACCTACTCGAGCACTAACTATATTCTAGTGTTACTTGTTGTCCAGTAGTGTCCACTCCAACTTTCAGTACTATTCATAAACTTATACTTACAAAAGGTCGACTTACAGCAAAATCGCAAAAAAAAACGGCGATGGCTAAAATTACATAATACATTTACTGAATAAAAAAGCAAAAAAAAAACATAAGGACATTAATTATATTCAACTACAACTCTTACACCATGCAATTATACTCAAGTGAAAATGATTTATTACTTATACAACACACTTCATAAAATGCTAAACATAATACCAACAAACGTTGTTTACTTTATGGAAATGCATTTTCACTTGAGTTTTCTGCAAGCTTGAAGTGCTTATTCATAGTTGTGTCACATAGACTTGACGCATTCCTGTATTAAACATATTCTATCGTTTCTGCTATGTAGAAATAGTGAGGTTGCACCGAGCTTCAGGATAGTTTCCAAAAACACCTAAAATATGGATGATAGTCACAATTCTGCAAAATTGTTTTGCACTGAATCTGATAATTCATTTAAATGCACACAATAATAAGCTTAGATGGCAAATGTAGAGTATGTTGGGGTAAGTTCGGCGCTGGGATAAGATCGTACAAATCAAATTCCCAAAAATTAAAAACAAAACTTATATCAAATATATTTATTCAAATTCAATTCAAATTCATTTTCCCCTTTTGTCCTGAGTCATTTTATTCTGCCCCAGCAAATTAAAAGGCACGATCTGGTTTATGGCGCAGGATTTGATTCGAACGGTCTAATCCCAGCGACGATCTGGTACGGTATAATATACCGTACCAGATCGTCGCTTATATTATAATACATTAATATTAAACTTAAAGATAATTAAGAAATCTCGATGTTTTGTCAAGTCGTAAAAACCTAGCGAATCAGGGGCGGGAGGCTAGTTTCGTATAAACAAATGTAGCAGCACTTTTTCAATAAAAAATTCTTACGGTGTCATTGTTTACCTTTTCTGCAAAACGATTTGGCGCCGACATACCCCGAACCCAACTACCCACTTCAGAGAGTAGATTTCCATCCACAATAACCCTACCCGGTTCACAACACGTCACGGTAAGATTAATGTTAACCCAAACACTAACAGGATATTAAGTTTCGTCCGTCCGTCCGTCCGACTCCGTCCGCTTGGACACCGGGGTTTGAATTCTGATTGTACGTACTTTAATAATGTAAGAGGGACTTTGATGGTGGGTTTCTATGTGAAACTGTTTCTGTTTATTGCTGTGCAAAGCGGAGATAATTCCTGTTGGGATAGTCGGAAAGATTTCATTTTCAGCACGCGTAGCGTGACGACCATAGAAACGGGATTTGTACACAAAGTTGTTTTTGTGGATTTGTACAGAAAAATACACAAAATGACAGATTGAAAGAAAATAAAGAAAGAAAAATGGTTTATTCTGCACAAACTAAACGCACATTACAAAAAAATAACATTTCGTACTCTTTGACAAATTAGTCAAAAGCCTCGTATTCATTAAATGAAATGATTAAATTAGAAAAAAATATCATTTCTACGAGATAAATATCATAATGCGTACAAGTTTTTCATCTCGGAACAAAAGTTACCTACGTTCTTGGATGACAAACTGTGGCCCCAGGGCGTTATATTTAGGCGATTCACAAACTTTAAGCAAAAGAATGCGAACGGTGGAGGCAACACTGTAAGCGGCCCTGCCACGGAACATTATGATAGTCAACAGTCATGATACATACAAATTAGTCAGCTTCAATTGTAAAAATGTGAAACGAGCAGTTCAAGGTATTAGAGAGCTATGCCAGTCGTCGGACATAATTGCGTTACAAGAAACGTGGTTGTTGCCCGGCGACTTACAGTTTCTGAGCGAAATCGACGACAACTTCGGGTGCACCGGTACATCCGCGGTGGATACCACCGCCGGAATGCTTCGCGGCCGGCCCTACGGAGGAGTTGCACTTCTTTGGAATAAAGGAGTTTTTCAAAATGTGTCGGTCTTACAAAGTGATAACCCGCGAGTGTGTCCAATTAAAATAACTATGGGCTTACAGTCGTTCTTAGTATTCAGTGTTTACATGCCTACAGATAAGTTGATAAACTTAACGGATTTCACGGATTGTCTCAGTTTGGTAAGTGCGATTTTTAATAATGAGGATATTGAGTCGGCGTACGTAATGGGTGATTTTAACGCCCATCCAAATGAATTATTTTACAACGAGCTAACTAGTTTTTGTAGTGAATTAAAGTGGGCATGTGCGGACGTTGAGGTATTAGGACTTTGTTCGGACACGTTTAGCTTTGTTAGTGAGGCAAATGGTTCGAGACGCTGGCTAGACCACTGTGTGACTACTAACGCCGCCTTGCAATCCATAGTAAATGTTCACATAAAGTATGACGTCTTGTGGTCAGATCATTACCCTTTGATTGTAGAATGTAATTTTAATGTTATAAAACCGAAAATATCTTGTAACACGGGATCGCTAGTCAATAAGGTACTATGGGGTGAAAGAAAACCAGACCAAATTTTATTATATAGTGAGATCTGTCATGAGAGATTGAGACTTGTCGACTTTCCTAGTGTGTTTCGCGACTGTAGTGACTATGTTTGTAGTAATATAGATCACAGAGAACACATTGATAAACTATACGACGAGTTAATTTTTGTATTAAGCAAGGCTGCCACAGAAAGTTTTGCCGTCGTAACACAGCGTAACTTTAAAAAGCCTGTAGTTGGATGGAACAAACATGTTAGTGATTCTCATAGGGAGGCTAGGTGTAAATTTCAGCTGTGGGTATGGTGTGGAAAACCAAATGTGGGCCGTGTTTTTGAGGAAATGCAGGTTAGTCGGAATGTTTTTAAGTCTCGCTTAAAATGGTGTCAGAAACATAGCGAACAAATAAAAATGGACATTTTGGCATCGCATCACTCGAAGCATAACTTTAAACACTTTTGGAAGTCCACCAAGAAGTCCAATGGCAAGCCTAGCCTCCCAGTGAGCGTTAATGGTATTAATGATCACAGCTGTATAGCTGATATGTTTAAGGATCACTTCACTGTAAAATCACCATTGGGACCATCACAGTTGGTGAACGATGTGGGGCAGCAGTGTCAGGAGATTGGAGCTATAATTACAGCTAAAGATGTTAAAGAAGCTATTAAAGCTATGTCACGTGGGAAGTCTCCTGGCCATGATGGCATCAGCATTGAACATTTCAAACACGCAGGCCCTCACCTGCCTAGAGTGCTCGCGATGTTCTATACCCTATGTATAGGACATTCGTACTTACCTCCTGCGCTTATGAAAACTGTGGTGGTGCCAATTGTGAAAAATAAGACGGGTGATATTTCTGAAAAATCCAACTACAGGCCGATTTCACTCGCCACTACGGTAGCGAAAGTGCTTGATGGTTTGCTTAGCAATCAACTAGATAAATACCTGAACATAAGTGACAACCAGTTCGGTTTCAAGCCGAAACTTTCCACAGAGACAGCCATCTTGTGTGTGAAGCAAACTATCAAGTACTACACGGAAAGACGAACGCCAATTTATGCATGTTTTCTCGACTTGTCGAGGGCGTTTGACCTGGTCAACTACGATATCCTGTGGCAGAAACTGAAAGATATATCCTTGCCAACAGAGCTCACCAGGCTCCTTCAATTTTGGTATCGTAACCAGGTCAATGTCGTGCGATGGTCGAGTGCATATTCCGATCCGTACAGGTTGGAATGTGGGGTGAGGCAGGGGGGGCTAACTTCGCCCAAGCTTTTCAACTTGTACGTCAACGCGCTGATAGAGGAGCTCAGCAGCACCCGTGTCGGCTGCTATATTGATGATGTATGTCTCAATAATATCAGTTACGCGGACGACATGGTGCTGCTGAGTGCTTCTGTATGTGGCCTTTCAAAACTGTTGAGCATCTGTGAAAACTACGCTCACAGCCATGGCTTGATTTACAATGTCAAAAAAAGTGAATGCATGGTCTTTCAGGCCAGAGGAAAATGTCCAGCAACAATACCAGCCATAAAATTATGTGGAACACCACTGAGGAGGGTGGAACATTTTAAATATCTTGGGCATATGATGTCCTCTGATCTGAAAGATGATGCGGACATAGAGCGAGAACGCAGGGCGTTGTCTGTTAGGGCGAATATGATGGCCCGCAGGTTTGCTCGTTGTACCACTGAAGTGAAAACTACATTGTTCAGAGCATATTGTACATCTTTCTACACGAGCAGCCTGTGGGTCTCATACACGCGCAGACAGTACAACGCCTTGCGTGTGCAATATAATAATGCATTCAGGGTGCTGATGGGGCTGCCCCGATTCTGTAGCGCATCAGGTATGTTCGCCGAGTCGCAAGTAGACTGTTTTTATGCTACTATGCGAAAACGATGCACATCCCTGGTTCGCAGGGTTCGGGCTAGCTCCAGCGGCATCCTGAGCGCATTCGCGCAGAGATTCGATTGCCAGTACCTGAACCATTGCTGTATGGTTCACATGTTAGGCAATCGAGATATGTAATATGTTTTGTCTTTTTTATATTGTATGTGTTTTAATTTTGTGTGTTTTTATTTTGATTTATTTTGTAATTTTGTATTTTTTTGTATATGATCCACTGTTGGTCGAAATAAAAGATTTTATTTATTTATTTATTATTATTAATCAAATATGTAATGAACCTTTAATGAACCTTTTTGGCGCAGCCGTGAGGCACACACTTATTGTCCTAAGATTATTTTTACTTTTGTATTTGTTGTCTTTTGTGTTTCACGTACTGTGTCCAAATAAATGTTTTTCTTTCTTTCTTCTTTCTTTCTTTCAAATAATTTAAAAGTTTGACAAATTTTGCTATTGCTACCTTTAGTTATTACTCTGAGTGTCAGGAGGCCAAAGACAATTTACACATGTTTATCTGTCATAGTGTATTATCTATCTATGCTGTCATTTTGTCTATCCTTCCCTTCCGTTGACAAAACCTGTTTCTATTGTTTTCATGCTAAGCGTGCATGATTAAGTTGGTGCAACGTAATGTGGCGCTCAGTTGGTAGAAAATGTCAAATTATAGGATGTGCTAGTGAACCAATTGTCCACACACTTGCACTTTTGAGGACATAAAACGCCGCTGATACCTCGATTAACCTGGCCACCTAGGCCCAAATAATATAAGAAAAAAGAGTTCATCAGATATTCTTGTTATCATCTAAGAAATGAGATCGGAGACAACATTAAACATCTACAAATAATAGTCTGGACTGTATAAAGTATTATTCAGAATATTCACAAAGTTATAAACTGCGGACAAACTTTACAGTATCGGAGAGCACGGGTTCAACGCAAAACTGAGAAACTAATGGACACCCTTTATCAACCGGAGCGGAACGAAATCAATAGGGCGCAAGTCGCGGGTATAGTATCAAGAGTAAAATAACGTTCTAAAATAATTAATGAACAGGAGCTTTGTCAAGACAAGCTGTATTATGAGCGTGGTATAGTGTGTCACGTTGAAAATACTATTATGTGGCAAGTAGGAACACGATTAATATGTACTTAAACGTCATATGGTTCTAAAGCCTGCGGAGCTTGTGGCTAAGTAATAACAGCCGCACGGGTCGATCAGGTTAAGTTATGCTTGCCGGGGTTGGACCGTGGATGGGTGACTATCTTTAAATACCGAGACTCCTCTGTGCCTTGGAAAGCACGTTAAGCCATTGGTTCCGGCTGTCATTCGTGGATCTTTGACAGTCGTTACGGGTCGTCAGAAGCTCGAAAGTCTGACAACCAGTCTTACCAAAGGGTATCGTATTACCCAGTTACTGGATGTCAGACAGGCAGTCGCTCCATGTAAAATATTGGTATCAAGCTGCATTCAGCTAGACTGGAAACCAACCCCAACATAGTTAAGAAAAGGCTAGGCAGAAAAAAATGGTTCTAATACCTTCCATAAAGGGGAGAGGATAATTTGGAAAGGCGGTACTGAGTCAGTTTGGCCTGACCAGATGCGTGCAGACACACGAAACGGTGAACCATTTTTCTTCAAGTAGTGGTTGGTTCCTTACAACGGTTTTTTCCACGGTGATCCAGGATTCAAAAACCCACAGTACGTCAACAACTTCAAGTTTCTGTTCATGTTTTATTAGCTAGGCTATTTATCAAACTCTTATCCATGTCTTTAAAGTTAAGGAAAATGTACGATGTAAAGTTAATTAATTGAAATAAACGCGTGTAGGATGTATAGGTAAATAGGTACTTCATATACCTGTTGAATAAAGAGCTCTCAATTAGGTACTTCCAAAGACTGCCGTCATTATATGGCTTCTAAGCGAACATATTATGAAAGGTGAAGCTTGCTATCATAATAAGAGTTTCTTTCAAAGTAATTAGTTTTCTGTAGAAATAATATTTTCTGTACGCCTTCATCCCATGGATAAAATTCCATACGCTATGATCCTTACTCCAAATTCAAAACATGTTTTGTTTCACAAAAACCTACGGCACGGAACACAGCCGGCAAGAAACTCCACGGTTACTCTTTTAAAAATAAGGCAGTGTATAGAGTGCCACCATTGGCACTCTATCTCTATCGGATAAAGTGCCACTACAGGCACCCTAGTAACACCGCCTCGGCCCGGCTCAAGTGCCGCAAGCATTGGATTGTCATTGTCACTGTCACTAAGTCACTTCACTTGGTATTTTGTTTGATTGTCGAGGTTAGATCGCTGTAAAACACCACATTCCCAAAACATTACATTCTCTTGTGCCTAAACGGACCCTGGCACTTCGCCGGCCGCTACCGCGGCACCGCTCGCTACGCTCGCTCGGCTCGTGCGTTGTGTGGTCACAGTTCTAACCTAACCTAACCTAAATAACAAGTGACAGTGACAATGCAACGCTCACGGCACCCTAGCCTGGCCGAGGCAGTGACACTAGAGTGCCACAAGAAACTCGCGGCACTCTATACACTTCGAAAAATAATTGGCTTTTACAATATTTTCAAATGACAGTGTTATTAGGCATGGGAGGTATTGGGTCTTTCAACAAGTACCAAGTACTTAAATAAATAGAAGTCTTACCTACTCCTTTTGATTACCGTAGATATACTAAGATACTAAACGTTCATTCATTGGTATTGTTACTAGCTTCATATTTCTGACTGACCGACTCCTTGACAATTCAAAAGTGCCTGCAAATGGTTTAATAGAAATAAATGATTTGAATTTAAGTTTAGGTATGGTGGGTTTAAAGCCCCTAGTAATTAATTATAGAGCCAGAGATTAATATATATTATCTAATTAGCCCAGTAATAATTAAAACGACAAGAGGGTGGGGGAATAGATAGGCTGGAGTCGGTAAAGCTTCTCCTAGAAGAGGATTCGTCATATTTTAACGACCGATGAAAATCTGTAATTTTCACCAGTACTTGACATTAAGGTGTCAAAACGCTATGTATTTTGACAGTCGTTATTGTGTGACTGTTCACCGCATTCTAAGGAAACCAAAGCTTTACCGGAGCATTCTCAAAGAGCCCGACGCGCGATGCAGCAAAAACCAATAGATACCAGTCAAGGGTAATTTCAAATCTATTTAATTTTCTATCTAAATTAAAATACTAACACCTCCGACGGCAGACCTATAACGTCATCTCCGGTCTCCGGTGGTGACACCTACATCCAACATGGCTGACATTCGCGCCTTTTTTCTTTTTCGCACGTCACATTTGTAATAGTTATCTTGCGGTAGACTTCATGATTGTGTTAGATTTCTTGATAAAAATCATCATTATCAATTTGGTCCTTTGAATCACACTTATATTTTTGTAAAAATATAAGTGGCAAGCATAAACACACCAAGAAGCTTCTGTAAATGATTTTACAGCAACGGAAATTGAGTAACACGCTTTCTTTCACAATCCGAAGGATTTTGAAGGAAATTCCAATCCATTACTTTATATGTTTGACAGATCGTCTGCTCGACGACGTAAACAACGCAATGAATGTTATCGAGTTGTCAATAGGTAATTTCGTTGAAATTATCTTTGATACAAATGAAGAGATAATTATATTTGCAAACGCAAGGAAAGTGAGAGTAACTACAAATACACAAACGAGTATTCCCATTGCGTAGGTGTTGCGCTTGCAAACTTTATGGTTATTGCTAAACGCTGTCAATGAATGCTGCCACCTCGCAATAATGCTATCTTAAAATCTGTTCCCTTTTCAAAAGGATCGGTAATAAACATGCAACGCAAACATGACCAATCAATCTGCCTAGCCTTTGCCCAACTATGTTGGGGTCGGCTTCCAGTCTACCCGGATGCAGCTGAATACCTGTATGTTACATGAAACGAGTGCCTATCTGACCTCCACAACAGGGTAATACGATACCCCTTGGTAAGACAGGTTGTCAGACTTTTGGGCTTCTGACGACCCATAACGATTGTCAAAGATTCATGAATGACAGCCCAAATGGGACCAACGGCTTAACGTGCTTTTCGAGGCACGGAGGAGTCTCGGTATGTAAAGATGGTCACCCAACCATGGCAAGCGTAGATGACCTGATGGATCGACCCATGCGGCTGTTACTAATTAGCAGCGCAAACATGACCAAATTCAGATACGGTTAAACTTAGACTATTACAGACTTACAGTCGCCAAATAAGGTATCATTTAGTAATTTTATTGTAAAAGGCATTACATTGGCAAACCCACCCACTAATACCTTTACCACATACCTACTTGGTTAATGTGCTGCTCACGAAAGTTAAAAGTCCTTTTAATTAAAACTAGAAGTACAGAACCCACAGTAATGTCAAATGATGCCATCTTGTGGGTAGCGAAATAAAACTAGAGGTGGCCGCAAAAGTCCCGGAGCACTGCCATGACGCAAATGTACCGAATACTTAGCGCTGGCTGGAGTGAAAAATATTTTCAATTTTCATTTCACACGGTCAGGGGTTTATTTGATTTTCCTACGTCTGTGAGGTCATTCAGGTCACACGAATGCGAGAGAATTCTTATAAATGAAGAAGTTTCATTTAAAAAGTGTATAATATTAATATTTTCAGAGAAAATGTAACTTAGTACCTACTTCTAGCATGGAAGAGCATGCTGATCATAAGACTATTGCGTTCCGTTCAGAACAGTAGTCCATTAGGAGGCTTATGTCAGTTCTAGTCTACATGGCTGACATGACAAGACATCATTATCATCATTTTAGCCGAAAGACGTCCTCTGCTGGACAAAGTCACATTGACCAGTCCTGTCACTCTCGCAGCGGCAGCCAAAAAAGCTGCGTCAATACTTCTTAAAAATCCACGAACCTTCCACACATGAGAGGGTTTAACCCCCCGTGACACATAACACGGAAATGCCGAAAGAGGAAAGCTAAAAAAATCCAGATGGCGTTCGGTCGTTGAGACCACAGGAGCAACGTGGCCGACACATTAACACGAGAGGTACACTTAGCTGCGAGTTTTCACGGAAAACACTTGAATTTTCACACGACCTCCGTTACCTCAGTGACGTAATTGAAGCGAATGTGGAAGCGTGTGTGCAGGCATGAGCGGTGGCGATTTAAGTATTAAATTAAGATCACTGTGATCTTCACTTTGTCTAGGATATTGTTATGTAGGTACGTAGGGACACAAGTGAAACTACTGACAACTAAAAGCACACTGTAGGGACGCAGCCCACGCACACATACATAATGTTGACACACACATTAATAACAGATATTAAAAAATCTATAACAATGTATGTTCTGATTTTTGTCCAATGTTTTTGACATAAATCAGGAGAAGTCACACTCAGAGACAAAGTTCGCAACGAGCATATTAGACCCGCTTCAAGGTTGCAGAAATAGCGGACAAAGTAAAAGAGTCCAGCCTGAGATGGTACGGTCATGTACTTCGACGACCATGTCCTGAAAAAGTGCCTTTCCATGGCTACAAAGAAGAGGGGAAGAGGAAGACCTCAAACCACATGGTTCACAAAGGTACAAAAGAACATGAGGGAGATGGGACTTACGAAAGATCACGCACAACGCCCAAAATAAATGACGTCGCATGATTGTGAAAGCCGACTCCGCGTGAAAAGGCCAAAGAAGAGTTTTTGACATAAAACAGAATATAAATAAAGTTGATGAATAACCTCCCAAGCAAAGGCTTTTGCAAACTTTTCTGTCTAAGTGGACATTACAGTGATCTAGTATAATGGTCAATCTTCAACAATTAAGTGTTTGGGGAGCTGATAAATCATCAATCACACACTGCAACTACAGTACTTCAACATTTGAATCTATTCAGGTCCCAAGGAATAGGGCAAAGCACTTAGTCTTGCGGTTAGCTCCAAAAAGCAAACCAAATCTTCGCTCTCTTAAGAACAAAGCCCACTACCCAAGTCTTGCATGCCGAGAACCGGACCGACGCGTTCCTTACTTTCTAACAGTATTAGAAGAAAGGCTAACTTAATTGAAAAAGGCACAATCGTGTGTGCTTTCCACTTTACTGCTCCCAGGAACTTGGCTTCGTGTGGTGGTTTTACTACAGATTACGTAATAGGTTTTATTGACTTACGTGGTTGTGTTCTTTTGAAATTTTCCGCATTATCGCTATGCGAATCCTTCTTCTTTTCGTGAGTTTCGTGACTAGCCTGGTGACAGAGTTTTAAAGCCGCCCATCCCTCTGACTTTGCTTCACATGCCGTAGAGAAATATCGCTCGGGCATGCCGGTTTCCTCACGATGTTTTCCTTCACCGAATGAATCCGAGAAGTCAGAAGTAGTATCTTGGGTTCGAACTCGTGACCTATGACTTGGCAGTCCGACGATCAGAAAAAATAAGTAAGTAGATATATGTATATGATGAAATGAAATGATTTTTATTCTACTAGATGGCGTCAGCATTTCCTAGCTGACTGATCCTTGAGAAGAAATACCGAAAGAAACTCAGAGGTCATGGTCTTGTAAAGTCTAAACATTATCTTATTATTTATTTATTTAATTAAGGTTCACCAACAGTTGTTACAGATATTATATATATAGGAACATATAAGTAATTGTGTCTTAAATCTAACTGCACAACCAATTACAGGCAAATACCACAATATGCAAGATGCTCTTTGTAATTATACATTTAATTTTAAAGACTTAATGTACTTAAATTCTAGATAATTATATTAAATACTAAAACTAATACCTACTAATTACATCTGACAAACGTCGATATTGAGTCTGCGTGGACGTCAACCAGGTGGCTGCGTTAATTTATGAGTTTGCACATGCGGGGTATAGGCGAATTAGCACCAAAAACTGTGCGGCGATTGGAGCTAAGGGTGTTATAGGTTGGCGAGGGGTTCATTACATGGTACTACAGACACCCCTGCCTAACTCTTTGAGGATTACAGGCGTGATGGTATTTTATGCTCCCTTTAATATAAAACTACGGTAAAAATGTATACAACAAAAAAGAAAAAAATATTGAGAAAATAGCCGTAAAGAATACGCAATTCTATTTTCCTAGAACTACGTAATAAGTGGTTGGAACCAATTATTTTATCTTGGCTTGTACAATTAGTTTAAGGGACTAAAGTAAACAGTCCATGTTGAAATACTCTGAATTCAGAGTAACAGCTGTTTTAGGTGAGAAAATTCAGTATTTATGGTTCCGATATTAATTTGATTTATAACACTAAAGCCTTAGTAATTTTGCGTTACCTGAAAATAATTTTTGCTTACCTACAGATACAATAAGCCAATTAAGTTAAGAAATAACAAGTAATCCGATGCTGTTAATGACTAAGCAGGGTTTTACTGAGTAATTATAAGTAAGTTACATAAATCCTGTGTACTTTTTAGGGTTCTGTACTTGAAGGGTCAAACGGAACTAAGTGTCCGCTGTCTGTTCGTCCATCTGTGTGTCAGCGGGCTGTATCTTATGAACCGTAATAGGTAGACAGTTGAAATTTTCACAGATTGTGTGTTTCTATTGCCGCTATTAAAAAAAAATGAAATAAAGTTAATAATTAAAGAGGGTCAAACTACCATACCAGACATACTAAAAATGAGTTTTCTTCGGCAGTACCTATTGATCGCTCTTAATAAAGAAAGAAAGAACGAAAGAAAGAAAGAACGAAAGAAAGAAAGAAAGAAGGAAAGAAACAAATGTTATTTACCACAGACTAAAAAGCACACACTTATATACAGCAGATAAAAAAATCAGATAATCGAATACACCAAAAAGGCCTTCTTCAGCAAAAATGCCAGACAACTATAAGTAATATTTACGGTACGGAACCCTTGTGTGCGTGTCCGACTCGCACTTGGTCGGTCGGTTTTTATAAGTTCACAGGTTCGCAACACTTATTATACAGCAGATAAAAAATTCAGATAATCGAATACACTAAAAAGGCCTTGTTCAGCAAAAATGCCAGACAACTAAAAGTAATACGGTACGGAACCCTTGTGTACCAAGTCCGGCTCGCACTTGGTTGGTCGGTTTTTATAAGGTCACAGGTTCGCAAAAGCAGCAGTTCTTATAGATCAACATTTAATTATAAGTGGCACATGCGGTGAAGGGACCATAGAAGAGATATAAATCAAGAATGTGAAAGTGAAAGGTACAAAGGGCCGGGAAAGACCACTATCGCGATTAAATACAATGTGAACTTTCCGCGTTAGTACAGTGACACAGTTATAATGTGTACCTAATACAGACACATTGTGACGCAACAAGCTGCAATCTTTGCCTGTCGTTCAAGACTTCAATAACGGTTCAAAAATTAATCTACCTATTCTTTTGCCAACTACGTTGGGCTCGGCTACCCGTCTAACTGGATAGAGAGAAGAAAGATAAATTGTTTATTCTGCACAAACAAATCGCACATTTAATTAATAAAAAACATAAAATACACACATAAAAAAGAAGCCAAAAGCCTCGTATTCAAACAATAAATAAATAAAATAATCGTTTGACAATGTTGTTCGTTGGTGGATACACCTGAATACATGATACACCAGTATTTTACATGGAGTTACCGCCTATCCGACCTCCACAACCCAGTAACTGGATAACACGATACCCCTTATTAAGTCAGGTTGTCAGATTTTTGAACTCCTGAATGGGTAGTCGGGTAACGACTGTCAAAGATCTACGAATGACAGCCAAGACTAACGGCTCAAACGGTTCAGAACACCCAAAAGATCAAACGAAGATTTTCATTAATAATTTAAGGTACCAGCTATCGACTTGAGAAATGCGCCATTTTCTCGAGCCCTCAAGGCAAATAACATAAAACGATTTAATTAAATAATATAACGCATATTTACTTTAATATCCCTCCTGTACTGTTAAATAAATATTTCAAAGGGCAAATTATTTTCCTTAGAGAAGGGACGAGGTTGCCAAGGTAATTACGTAATTTGCCATTTAAGGTACAAATCGGGGTTGAATGCAGAAGAATGGAGAAGATTTTTTTACCTTTAAATTAATTATGAGGAAAATATCTTATTTCAGGGTTTGATTATCGAAAAATCTGGTAGCTTTAAAACATTTTTGTTTAGCCTCCATTAACTACTAAGGGGTGATTTTTTCAACGCCAGGTTCTACGAGGTTTAATTTTGAATTTTCGACAGGTTTTACGTCCAAAAACTGACAGACGTTAATTACATTCCACGGATAAAAGATATATCTGACCTTGGAAAAATTAGCCCTAAATTGTGAATGTCTTTTGTATAGTTCTTCTTTCATGCAAAGATTTACATACTTTTGATAAACCTCCTAAAATATGAACATAGAACAGTGACATTTGAGGAAATTTGCATATGTCGGTAAGCGAGGACACTGCTGTCCTCGCTTACCGACATATGCAAATAACATATTCGTCGCAAACAGCGACGTTATATCTGAACGAATAGGCAAAGCTTTGCAAAAACCATCACCTGATATTTCTAGCTATATTCATGTTTCAAAAGAGTCCTGATACAATTTGATGGCCAGATAGAAAAATATATGAGGTACGGTCTATATTTTGCTATTTCAAAGAGTGTTGAATGTAGAGACAAGGAAGTTTGGCCAATAATTCCTTCTGCACATGTCACTTAAATTGCCTGGTACCTCATTAACGGCTTTATAAGAGTACTGCTCCCAAGTTACCATAAATATTTATTTTTATTTTATATATTTTATTTTATTTTCCTTGACATAATCATCATATTATTTGACATTATATAAGTACCTGCAATTTAATTTCAACTCTTTATTGGTGGCTTTTGTAGACATGATAATTATTCAGATTTTTCGCAGTTGTAATAGCAATCTAGGACCCAACATCGTCTTAGATAAAGAGGTGCTTGAAACTGTGGGCTCGGCAGTTTTTCTGGGCATAACAGTAGATGCTAAACTTCAGTGGGGCCCACATATTTCAAGTCTAGCGGGAAGGCTTAGCTCGGCCGCCTACGCTGTCAGGAAAGTAAGACAATACACTGACGTTGATACTGCTAGATTAGTCTATTTTAGTTATTTCCATAGCATTATGTCCTATGGCATTCTGCTGTGGGGCAAAGCCGCTGACATTCAAAATATATTTGTTCTTCAAAAACGAGCTGTTCGAGCAATTTACCAGCTAGGTGCCAGAGTTTCTCTAAGAGATTTTTTTAAGGATATTGGTATTCTCACAGTGGCGTCACAATTCATCTTCGCCAATATCCTATATATTAGGCAAAATATACACTTATATACTAAGAACAGTGATATTCACAATATTAACACCAGAAATAAGGACAAATTACGAGCTCCTTTTCACCGGCTTCATAAGGTTCATAATTCATTTGTTGGGCTTGGTATAACCTTTTATAACAAGCTACCCACTTCTCTGCTAGATTTGCCTTTTAATGCGTTTAAAGCTAAAGTAAAATCCAACCTTTGTTCAAAGGCATACTACTCTATCAACGACTACTTAAACGATAAAAATAGTTGGTCGCTTTAACTCAAGACAATATTTATGTTCTTTCTCCAGAATTAGCTTACCTACTGACAGGTCATATGAGTTATATAATTGTTATTTTATTTGACTGTATAAGTAAATTTATTTTCATTTATTATTGACATAATCGACTCATTACAATGTTTTTGTTTAATTAGTTGTATTGCAATATGTGGTTAGCTAGCGACCTCGACAGAAGATCATTATATTATTCTTGCCTAACTGTTGATTTATTTTTCTTCGATGGTCCTAGTTTATCATAATTATGTGACTTCGAGTTACAGTTTTATTAGCTATATGTAAGCGGGCACGCCCTTTATACCTGTAGGCTTTATAATTCGGGTATTAAGTTCTGTTTACGTTTTTAGTTTTTTTAGTATTCATTTTCTCTTGAGTTTAGCTTTCGATTTTTTTTTTTTTTTTTTTTGGTACATTGGCGTGTGCTAGCTGTCATTATGGCAAATATATTTTTTTATTTAATGATTTGTGTTGAGTAATGATTTGCATACTATTGTATAGAATCAAGTTTTTTTCTAACTGAACAGACAGCTGTGCTGCTGGGGAGTTTGTTGCGCCACTTCTTCTCTCCAGCAAAAGCACTAGGAAGTGGTGAAGGGCGGGCGTTTTTGGGGGACTGTCTTATGTAATTTTGACGTTCGAAAAGTGCTGATTCTCAGCCTAGTTTGAATAAATGACTTTTGAATTTGAATTTGAATTTGAATCATGTCATTTCGTTTAAAAAGGTTTTTATTATAATTAATTAATTTATCTTGTAAATAGATTCTTTTCTATTTTGTGAATGTGAGAACGCTGTAGGCTTAGTCAACTGTAGTTTTGTTGACCATCTTCTATTTTGTTAAGTACTTGGTACTTGTTGAAAGACCTACACTATCCTCCTGTATCTAATAACACTGTTATTTGAAAATATTTTAAAAGCCAATTACTTATTATTAAAAGAGTAACCGTGGAGTTTCTTGCCGGCTCTTCTCCATAGGAAACGACCAATTGGAACCGTGCAACTAGCTTTGTCAGTGAAATAACATAATTATTTTGAATTGAATTGAGAGGAGAATTGTTTAATAAGTAAATTTTTATAAGTACATAAGGTTTCTTTAGCTAATAATAAAATAACTAGTCATGATTATCTTTAATAAATGTACGCTTTTAACGACAAAACAGAGTGATCTCTGTAACTATTTTATTTGCGATACCTTTTGCAATTACGTCTTACAAATAAAGTTTCTGACTTTCATTTTGAAATCTTATTCTGTTAAGTGAACATAAATAGAAAGAGAAAAATAAAGTTTTGGTGGAATACTTAGTTTCGAATATTATAGTTTAATAAAACTAAAAAGTTTTATTTGCATAATAGGTATTTTGTGGATTTGAAAAATCAAGGTTATGATGGAGACTAAGGATAACTAGAGAATCCTATTATTAGAACACCCATGTCACGCGAAAATAAGAAAACCTTACACAAATACGTTTACGTTACGTAAATCTACGTCTTTTTCCACAATAGACAGAATCTTACCCGACTCAACAAATACATTGAAATCGAGCCAAGATGCCGTAGTCACGAACAATGCCGAAAGACCTGCACACGATCCTATTTGAATGTTAGCTGAACATGCCACATACCCTGACAACCCCCTATAGGACCAACTCAAAGGTATTGTGACGAAATTATATTATTGTGCTGGTTGGAAGGTTTCTCTGTCAAGACTGTCATAGTTTTGTCATTACTTTTGGGGCTTTGGATAGACGGCTCATTCGCAAAATGTCGCTTTCGCAAAATGTCTACTGGTCTTAGAATGTCTCTTTCTCATAATGTCTCTTTCGCAAAATGTCGCTTTCGCAAAATGTCGCTTTAGACTAATGTGCATATTTTCCACAAAATTAACGATTAGAAAGCATGGAGCAACGTGGGAGGTGACGTTGAAGGCCTTTGCCCAGGATGTTTCAGAAATGTTTAGCAAAAAAGTATCACGGACAAAACTGTCAAAAATGTTATGCCGCCCGCACTTTGGTTGCGTTTTCGTACGAATTTCATTCGTGCGTACACGTACAAACACGCACGCATGATCCCGACCTTCCAAGTACAAAGGGAGTGCGCAGCCTGGGTGCGACTTAAGCTGTTTTCAGACCAGCGCGATATGTCGCGCTACGCGACACGAACAATACAAAACTTCACGGTATAAAAATAACCGGTGTCGCGTCGCGCGACTAATCACGCTTGTCTGAAAACAGCTTTAGCCGTACATATAGTTCTGAGTTCCGACGTCCGAAATCAATCAGAACTTGTTGGCATTATGTTCTATTTGACGGAGAAAAACGTATCCAGTGTGCGCACTCAATTCGTACAACCATGGTCGTATGTGTACGCACAAGTGAAATTCGTACGATACCACACACCCAAATTCCGCGCGGCCTTACACCAACAATCCTCCGAGTATAAATTCTTTGAATAATAACTTAAGATACTTTTTATTATAATATTTATTTCATAAATTATGATACATGGTGGTAATTATTTAAAAGCACTAGGTTAGTATACTTCTGTAAATAATAACCGCGGAGACATGATCCTTATACTAGTAACGAAGCGTCAATGGTTTGTCCGGGAAAGATAAAAACTTTTCTTATAAACGGAGAAAAAATGGTCCTCGGACTTCCATCGATTGCTTTTATTGTTTTGTTTGCCCGGGTTCGGATTACCGAAGCGATTGATATTGTAGATGTAGACCAATTGACCATTGTTTGCATTCATGGTCGTTGACAAAACAGTTCTAAAGCTGTGAAAGAGTTTTTAGGGGTATGAAGGCATGTAAAGTTCACTCACCCTCATTAGAAAAGGGAGGATCCTCTGACCAGACGGGTGTCGTGTCTGGCGGGCAACTGCCCAAAGTTGATATCGGATAGTCTTATCTATGTCGTTCGCGCGGTAAACTGTAACTGCGCGATGCAGGATTTGTGTGTCGTCACTTTGTGGGAGGCCTTTCAACACTACGTCTGCTGGTATGCGGTCGCCACTTCAGAACCTTTCGGTCTCATCGGCCATTTGTTCTGCTTCTGCGAGCAATGTGCCCTATCCACGACCACCTAAGTTTGGCAATTCTTCGGGCTATGTCAGTTACCTTGGTTCTCCTACGGTTAGGTACGGTTAGGTAGGTATACTACCTATAGTACACCCAAATTTCGTCAGTTATGTTTAAGTCCCATGAAGATAATAGGGGGCGAGCCTATTGCCATCAGCCGGGCACAAATCCAGACTCCGGGCTGTTACTGAGAAATTGAAGATGGAAAACCCAATAACACTTTTCCCGACCTGGGAATCGAACCCAGGACCTTATGCTTGCGACCACTAGACGAACGAGACAGCCGACGCTACTGCCTCGGCTGTCTCGAGGTTGTATCGTATTGTTCCGTTTGTTTAAATTGAACATTAGGTATCATTTGAACCAGTGTCTCCGAGAGTCGTGCGTTCTTTGCGGAGCGTATTTATAGTGGAATATTTTTAATTTTCATCGCTCAGCTGTTTAAATGGAGAAAACTCGTCTAAAACATGTTTAAATAAATCAATGCTCTTTTCGTCCTCTCTTGGTGCATGGAGCGTGAAATTTTCAGTGACCTCTTTATCACTGTCCACATAGGAACTATTTCGTGACTACCCTCGTTATTCCCTCACTAATGTACTACATTTGTCACTGTGTTGGTCAAACGTTCTAGTTTTCAGCTCCTTTCGGTAAAACGAGGTTTAATGTTCACACCTTTATTTTATGGGCGAGTAGTTTTCTGAGTTGTACCAAAAGATTAGGGTCGCGGCACATCTACAGAACGTACGGCGCCGAACGTTCGGTTTAACTCGCTCGTAGTGTTTTTCAAGTTTCCTATGACACATCAGCCGAGAAATTTACGTCGCGTTCATGAGCAAGTGTCTCATCATGCGACGCATCGCGACCGAAAGTTCGGCGTGCGTAGTTGAACTTTCGGTGGATCTCGGCGGCGCGGCAAGCGAAGAGCGGTAATTTTCCGTCGCGTAACGCGCCGAAGTAAACGCCGCCGACTGTTTGGCGCGTTTGGTGTGTCATGCCAACCGAATACGACGACCGAAAGTTCAGTCCTAGTGTCTAAACACATTATGCCGAACGTACGCGACCGGAGTTCCGCGGCTGATTTTACGTTCCAACGTATTCGGCTGATATGACACACCATAAGTCAACTTACGCGGCGCAATTTTGTGTGTATATTCAGTGTTTCGAGCGCTGGGCGAAATAAACACTACGGGCGGACACGCGGGGCGCGGGCGGGGGCATGCCTGCCTCCCGCTGCTCCCCGCTCCCGATCTTCGTCGGCAATCGAACCGAATCGCGTATAATGTGTGTTCTACAGAATACGTTGCCGCTGAACTTACGCCCGACCGAAGTTCGGCTGTACGCTATAACGCAACGTTATTTCCGCATAATGTGTCGCCAGTAATTCAAATAGCATTGCAGGCGTAATCATGCCAAACTTCGGTCGCGTATCCTCGGCATAGTGTGTTTAGACACTTAGTCGCTGAAGTCTCGGCGCCGTACGTTCCGCAGATATGCCGCGACACTTGAGCGAGAAGAATGAATTGATGTTTGGTATGGTAGGTGAAGTCTAAAACATTATTCTGTCATTAATCTTTTTCTTGAACAGAGCTGCTGTACCAGAAAAAACAAAACTGTAGGCACAAAAATCAATTCTTCGTATTTTCTTTCTTTCTTTCTTTTCTTTCTAATTCCAGAACTCACTAAAAATATACCATCTAACTTTTAAGCGTACAAACTTCGGTCCAAGTCGTATCAAATTTTGAAGTTTTATACAATTTCCAGCACTATGACGCTATAAATCTGGTTCGAACATAGTTTGTGAAGCTGAGCATGTAGTATGCTCTCGTATGCTCTTATATGTTGAGAGTTTGTTCCTCCAACAATACACTAAGTTATCCGTGGAATTCGGTGTCAGATTTGTTGAGACATATTTGTTAGAATAATATAAGTTCTAGCTATGTTTTGATACTGCTGAGATTCTTGTCTAGCTTAGTGTGTTCCTCGTATGTTATCTTGTTCTACTCGTACTGTTAGTTTCTTGGCACTACTTTACCTCAATTATATAAACGATATTATTATGACTGTGTAGGTGCCTGATTTCCGCAGAATTACATAGATCTAAGGTCTTTTATTTTGTAGAATCTAGATTCAGAATATATGCCCATTACGCTTACAAAGGGAGGAGTTAGGTATCCTATCCACTAGTTTCACTCTAAAGGTGCTGATAAACTTGAGCATTCACTGAATGTAATAAGCATTCTAGCGAGCGTACCAGCAAACATTCTAGCGAAAGGACATTGCTTCATTCTGTCATTGTTTCGTCATTTCATTTCCATTTTCGTGAAGAATATTTTTCTGACGAGCATTGACTAGAGCGTTCGCTAGAATGATCGTAAAAAAAATTGTAGCGATGTTTGGCTGCTTGGTTCTGTTCGTTGTTCAGTTCTACAAATTTAAAAACGGCGAGTGTTCGATATTCTGTTATAAGTGAATGCTGAAGTGTATCAGCACCTTAACGTAGACATAGTATAGCTTATATTATTCAAAGCACTATCGTAAGCTTACTTAGCCATATCCCAGAGAACAAACTGCATTATTTAGCAGAGTTCATTCAGAGTAATGATCAAATAACCTCCATTTATACGGTCATCTACATACAGCAACAGTATTTGAACTATTTTGAATACATTTTCATTCATAGCAACACTGGTATTAAAGTGGAGTGGCAATACCGGCGATCCGCACAGGAGCATGCAGATTGCCTCGTAGACGATCACATTTTTCAATTTGTTCTCCAGTATATGGTATTGTGAACTCGGGCTTGAATCGCTACTGTGGTTTATAAATACGTTAGTGGAATACGGCTGATCCCTAGAAAAAAAAAAAGGAATTCTGTTTAGTCCGTCAGTCAGATAATAAAAAAACCACATAAACACGGACACGTATTTTTTGTTGGATAAAACGCATTAAAGTTGGGGAGTAGGGGTTGCTACGTCACAAGTAAATATAAAATCTACATACTCGTGACGTCATGGCACATTTTAACTCAATGTACCGCCGTAGTCTTTTGATTATGTAAAAAAAGAAAAAAAACGTGTCCAATATTTTTTAATAATCTAATTGACGGACAAAAAAAAATATTTTAGTCATCATCCCTATTGTTTTTTTGTGATTTATGTTTGTAAAATTTTATTTTCATCTGATTTTATATGATTGCATTTCTACAGACTATCAAAGACCAACATTATTTTTTATTTTGCAAAAATAAAAGTGAAGTACAATGTTAGTTGTTGTTGTTACTTACCCCATGTAAGTAACAACAAACTTAAACATAACTGAAATGTGGGAGTTATGAGGTATGAGGACAGGGTGTAAAGTTCACTCACCCTCATTAAAAAAGGGATGATCCTCCGACCAGACAGGTGTTATGTCTGGCGGGCAACTGCCCAGATTGTTGATTTCGGATAGTCGTTCGCGCGGTAAATTTTAATTGCGTGATACAGGATTTGTGTGACGTGAGTTTATATGTGGCGGAGTAATCGCTACACTATAGGTATAACTCAGTCTGCGGTGAATATAGGCGTGATGTTATGTGTGTTAAAAGTAATTTTATAGACGGTTGAACCTCTGAATGTTAACCGAATAGAAATGACAATGAAATACTCGTAAACCTACTGCATTTACATAACCTGACGAACGGGCATGTGATCTACAAACGGCATTCCCATTTCAAATATGGTGTATATGCGCGGTGCATCAAGGGGTATCGTGTTACCCAGTAACTGGGTTGTGGAGGTCAGATAGGCTGTCGTTCCATGTTAAATACTGGTATTCCGCTGCATCCGGTTAGAATGGAAGCTGACCCCAACAAAGTTGAGAAAAGGCTAGGCAGATTGGTTCCTAAACTTGAGCAGTTTATATGGACCGTGTGGTCCATATAAACTGCTCAAGTTTAGGAACCTGTGCAGGTATGTATTTTGTTAACTACCGCCAAGAAAGTGCGCGAGTCCAGTGACTTACGCGCTGCATGTGTAGCCTTCAGCTTTACATATTCAAATTACAAACAGTTTAATGTATTCCTTGGCAACTGCGAGCCTTTTAAGTTTGCCAGAGTAACTAAACAAGTAAAATCAAATTCAAACTTATATACAAAGACTAGGCACGGTTCTAATTGATCGTTTCCTATGGAGAAGAACCGGCAAGAAACTCCACGGTTACTCATTTAAAAATAGAATAATTTATGCGTATGCATAATATAGAATGCGTTTTTGACACCTGTCAGATTAATACTAACGAATAGGTATGTGTTTTGCGAATTTGATCCTTATTACTACTATTCGCAGTCTCTCGACGGCCGAAGTGTACCGAATTCAATTTCAGAACGTAACAGAGTCCTCCATCCAGTATCCACGTTTGGTCGACCTAGAATGACCTAGATTGTCTTTAAGTCTAGTTAACGATTCAAAGCTGGGCTTGTTACCGCTAGATCAATTTTTTATGAAGGCTGGACTTCGTTGAGTCCTGAGATATGCAGAGAATTTATAAGAAGACAAATATACAATTATCTTTATATTAAGCATATCCAATACACTCATTAAGTATGTGTCAAGAGGTTTGGGTAGTAACAATCTCCTACTTTGTGAAGCAAACATGGTGGTCAATTCGTTAGTTAAATGTGGTTACTGCGACAACATTCTGGACTGCCTCATTGTTGCGCTCGGCACTAATATTTTGGTTGATCACCAAGATAGGTTTTCGCTTGAAGAACTACAAACTGCAGTTGCAGTGGTTGCTGGTAGCCTAGTAGGAAATAGTGTGGACTATACCTGGTCTTCTTCTTCTTTTCCCGTAGTTAGGGACTAACCTGGTGTCAGAGTTTTAAAGCCGCCCATGGGCGTCACATGCCGTCGAGAAATATCTCTCAGGCATGCCGGTTTCCTCAGGATTTTTTGCTTCACCGTTTTTGCAGGAAGTGATAATTATACAATACGCACCCGAATCCGAAAAGTTAAAGGTGCGTGCCTTGGGTTCGTACTCGAGACCTATGACTTGGCAGTTAGACGGTCCACCACTAGACTATCACTGCTCATACTACCTATACTATACCTGGTCAATGAAAAGGTTTATTAGTAAGAAGTTGACGTGTTGACGAGGACTCAGGACAGTCAACTATTTAGGTAGGTACTGATGATAATATATGAAGTCCTAAGGTAAATGCGTCAACAAAAATACTGTAGTCAATGCGTAAAGATAAATTAGAGGAAAGTCGTGCCAAAATACTAGTTAACCTACAAACTGGGCTGCATTTAATTAATGAAGCAGTAGATGGACAAAACCGATTAGAGACCACCAGCGTATCAATCAAGCGACACAGTGCATGATTGATTGATATTAATTAAATCTCTGACGTCACTCCAATCAGATATCGGTTAATGGATGTGAAATGTGCATCGAATATAGAATTGGATATAGACTTAACGAAGGACATAAATCTAGCTACTAAGACCAGGTCATTTGAAGGAACAAAGCGCACATGCTGTTATTGTTTATGGCAATTAGCTGAAAATCATAAGAGATGACTGCAGTTGTTGATGGTTTATTGCAGCAAAGCATTAAGTTTCTTCACACAACAAATAAAGTAAGTAAGTAAGAACGGGATTGACCTCAGAGAAAAATAGATAGAATTGTAAAAGTAAAAAAAGTTAATGCTAAAGTAGAAACGACAGTTGAAACACTCAAAGAAAAAGAAGACAAATAAAAAGGCTTCAAACTGTCTTTAAACGACCAAGAAGTCTTCTAACGACTCCAACGACCTTCAAACTCCCGCCCTTACCCATTAACCTAATAAGCCATGAAAGACACACAGACGCAATATAGCTTATCAAACAAGCCATTAAAGATTCAAACACCGATATTTTAAAAAAGAACATCGCGGATGACGTCATAATATTACACGGTACAGTTGGTCCGTTTTACGGTACGACGGACGCCATGAATGTCGAAAAGGCGGGACATTCGACGGTATGTAGGGAAAGGGTTACTGCAGGTCTGTATGGTTGAATAGAGGTGGAGTATCGAGATGAAACGGGATTTCGTGATGTTCTTGGATGCTGGCTGGTGTGTTTCAGATATAGCTCTATAAAGGCTATTCGAAAAGCCAAAAGTCAAACAAGTGACTTTTCAGCGTTATTATATACACTTGCATATTTATTAATTGTCTCTGCTTGGAACTCTTGCGAAACATGGCAATCCTAATTGATTGCCTCAATTATTAATAGTGTTAAAGGCTACTTTTGTCGACACTTTAGTTACTAATTCACTTGATGGTACTAACCATCAGTCATCTAATCAGGTCTATCAAGAGGACGCATCTTCAGCAGCAGACGGTTCTGGCAGAAAACATTATTCATAGAAAAGAAAAATTAATGTTTGAAAACAGCGATAATATCGCAACGCTGTCGTGTTGGGTAAGGAGGAAGCATTAATAAATGTCAGTTCGAGTCAAACTCTTACTTTTATTGGCCTATTAACATCGCCTATTAATCAACGCTGACGTATTACTGGCGTAATGATAAGTTGGGCTGTATGATTCCAGTTTTATTAAATAACTAGCTTCGGCCTGTGACTTCGTCCGCGAGGAAGTCGTTCGATACATAATGTTCTAAATAACAGCCACATTTTTATTATAAAATTCCCTCGCTCTCCCGCGCTATTATTTCGTTTTCGCTTAGCGTTCTCTCTGACTTTTTTTTTCTTTTTGCTCGGCTCCTTCGAGTAATACCGTGATGATAGCCTATAATAACCTTCCTCAAGATTTTTTTTTATATCCGACTGGTAGTTCCAGAGAAACTCAAACTCTTCAGCTTTTATATACATTGGGTATCCAACATTATTCTACTGGCTTACAAATTATTCAAATATGTAACTGCTAATGAGGCACTTTGTGAAGGATCTTGGGAGTTATATACTCAAATTACATTTTTGCACAGATACGAAAACAACACTACCTACCAAAACATTACTCAATCATTATATCCCAGGACAAATACTGACAGCATTGGTACACTACAAGCCATGACGTCTCATCGTCCTGGGACGGGCACAGCATCCTTCGCTCGTTTATTGCATATTCAACGTACTCGTCCAGTATTTGGGTCATATTTGAAATAGTCGCGAGTTGAATGGGCTTTGATGGCAGAATAGCTGAAAGGGAGATCTCATATTGCATACGCCAATTCGCAGGTGAACGTGTGCAGGATAGAGATTTATGAAGCGGATTTGTTGTGAATATTCCCGTGCATTTGAGAAAAAATATACAGTTTGAATTGAATGTTTGAAAATGTATGAAAACAAAATATTGGAAATTTTAGAACAACTTTTAAATGTTTGGCATCTTTTCGATAAGGCCAGCTCTTGTTAAGGAATGGTTTATTTTGGCCCAGCGTGAATGAAACGAACTTTGATACTGGTAACAACCAGTGCAGGTTACTGCAATTTTATTGTAAAGCTTGTTATGTGAACACAAACTCACGACTACACTATCAACTGTTTGTATCATGCCCATTAGGGTCCTTCAGAACATGAGAGTAAATGCAAATGTAGGTAGGCTTGTTAAACCATGATATGATTTTCTCAGAAGATAAGTGCATGAAACTCATGTGAATTACGTGAGCTTTGATAAATTGCTCAAAGCTCAGAAAGCTTTTAAAAAATGTAGTGAAATATATCATCTAGATAAAACAGCTAAAGGTTTTTTAAATTCAGATAAATAGTTGACAAATTGTCATAAATTCACACAAAAATAAATAAAAGAACATCCCAAACGGTAACTTAATGAACAAAAAACGATGAAACAGACGAATTTACTACATTGAGTGAATTATTGCTACATGTAGTAATGCTTGTGCAAGTTCCAACAAAAACGGTACAATTAATCTACGCGAAAGTTCATCTATTTTGAACTTTATTCCTTCGCTATAAGGCTTTGTAATCATGATAATGACATGATGTCAGCTTCACTGATGCCACCGCCATTGTTATGCATATTACATGTCTATAGCATTCACTGGTGGACTAAACGTGGAGATAGAAATGAATGGTCCTGTCTGGATGAGCTTAGATTTTTCTATTTTGATTTGACTGTTATTTTTCTAGCATTTGGCAATGAAGCGAAAATAGAACCCAAGATGCTTCAAAGATTTAAGAATCAATTGTTGGAAACGAGTTTCTATTGTGTTCGTAGTCGATTTTGTAGCAATCTAAAACTACTTACCTACATTCTACATCAATTTTTCAAACCGACTTGTAACTTGTATTTGCGAGTTCAATTTACGAGAACCTTATGTAGAGGCTCGGGCAAAATAATGTAGCAACATTTATGTAATTATCTACTAAAGTTCAAATTGTAACATAGAAGTAGGATTCGAAAAAAATCGTCTATGTATAAACGACAAATCAGCAACTTCTTTTAAAACTTCGACATATACCTACGTAATTAAATCTTTTTACATGCGTCGTAAACGTGAAAGACGTCTTCAATAAGCAGACATCTTAATTGATACTGAAAAACTTTTCAAATTATCGCCCTAAAGATATTTTTTCACCAGTAGCAGTTCTTTCCAATAAAACCAGGTGTCGATTTCATATTTGTAATAACCGTGGATATTAAAAAAAAATCCCAAACGACTGGAGGAGAAAATACCGGGATTAAGTTTCACGAGTTCTCTTAAGAACTGATTAATTGAAAGATTGGAAACCAGCGGGGCCATAAAGAATTCAAGATTTATTGGGAAAGTAGTTATCAAAACGGTGCTCAAATTGAAAATGCGGATTTGCTGTTAACTGTGCAAGAAATTGATCGAGATGTTTTTAAACTGTATTATTCTTTATATTCATTGAAAGTTAGTTAGTCAGGCGCTAACGATATACTTATTCTGTATTGATTTTTTTACAACCATAGATGTGTTTTTTTTTGGAAATAAAAAAATTAATTATTTTTAATTTGTTTCTCCATCAAACACTGCCGATGCCGGCAAAAACCAATTCACAATTTTCATTGACAAAGTTCTTTCTAATTTCTCGTTTCAAGTTTTTTGCTTCTCCATTATATACGAACCATAGATGTGTTTTTTCTGAAATATTTATTTATAATTTATTTGCATTTGTTTCTCCATCAAACACTGCCGATGCCGGTACAAAAACCAATTCACAATTTTCATTGGCAAAGTTCTTTCCATTTTCTTATTTCAAGTTTTTTTGCTTTTCTATGTATACGTGTACTCATTCCATTTACCGGCTCCACTCGCTGTACATTCGTGTCCACACAGTTTAAAAGGCACCGGTGCACGTTGAGTTTTAATGACGCGGGCGTGCGCTGTCATTTTACAACATTTAATGGATGTGCGATCGATACACACACCGCTAAAAAGGTAGAAAAACTGTTCTTGTTACAAAAAGCGTTGCAAACTTTCATGTGCTCTTTTATCAATGGAAGTTTATTGAAATTCTGTTGAACGGTGCTGACAATAGTATTTGTGAAGTTATGCGGCTAATCGCCTATTGGTCTGAGTTCTGCTAGTACATATGTCTACGTTATGCCCTCTGACCCCTCCCCTCTTCTGCTAATTTCCTACATCGCATTTAACACTTTTTTATTTGTTTTTTTTTTTTTTGTCTGCTGTATAAATTGTGTGCTTTTTAGTCTGTGTAAAATAAATGTATTTTCTTTCTTTCTTTCATGGCATGGATTTAAAAACTTGAGTTTTTTTGCCCATCGAGTTACGTTCAGCGCTTTGCATTTACAGGATATTGTGAAAGCTGGCGATCTAACCACTGAGTGTCCGTCTTAGCGTGAGAGTGGATTTTTACATTATCGCCGAGAAGAAGTGTTTGAATTTATATTTATTACACATTTTAGAAATAAGCAAGGAGAAACTAGAGATAACTTACATTTCTATAGCCTAAATTGATAAAAAAGTACGTAAAACAAAACGAATACTCCTAGATTTGAAAGAAATACATTACCTACAGCACCCTAAACCCAGAAGCCAATAAATTGTTGAAAGAAAATAAAAGGTATATAAACGGTAACGTGTAAGGAAAAAGAAAGTGCGATATAAACTGATGGGATCGTTTTGTATGCAACGTGTCGTGAATTTTTTAACAGAAAACCGCGTAGTTTTGATCTATTTCGTAGAACCGCGGAGCTTTTTGTACGAATGTTGTTTGCGTTGAACTTGTGGTGAACTAAGTGATTGCTTCGCTATACGTTCGGAATTTTGGTAACTGGAAAATGTTACCTGGAATATATCTAACATCTGTGCTTAATAATTTTCAACAGTCCACATTTAAGACCAGATTGGCGAAATACGTAAATAATGTAAATATGGTTCTGAAATTATGCTCTGTTTACTTTCGAAATAACATCGGTTATATGGATGATATTATGGAAACGACCAGTATGTCGACCTTTCATCTTATCTGTGTGTTTTTATAGCTGATATTATTCGGATCCTTTATAACATTTTGATGCCTAACTGAATTCCGTTAATTTATTTTATATTCAACAGTAATTTTTATTTCATTTTTCATTTCTGAAACCACAACGTTACTTGAAATAACTTTGTGGCTTAAATCCTTGGTCATTCCTTTCATCAGCATTGCGAAAGTTTCAGGCATTTCACCGAAAAACCGCAAGAACTCCACTGGACATTTTATAAATTGACTGTCAAAGTAAAGAACAGTTTATTTATCGAGCTATGGCATTTTATATTGGAGTGCCGAAACTAATGGATTTCGGACTATCGGAATTCCTTTGAAACAATTTGGAACCCTTCGGACTGAAACTTGAGAAATGTAAGCATGAACTTGCTAACCATTGTTTGATAGTTGCACTTTTATTTTTGTTACGTTTTTGTGTTTTTAATGGAATATAGTTAGTAGTTTTGGAAGCTGTTGGGCATTAAAACCAAACAAACTATTATGACAAAGTTTCAATACACTTAATTTAAATGGTAAACAACTGCGATTGTCTTCGCCATCATGCCATTTCCATCAAAAAATGGCTAAGATTTTGCGATGAAGATTAGATCGAAGCAAAAGCGTGTTACCCTTCATAACAATATTTTATGATCCCGAATTCGATTACCGAACTCATTTACAATGTCAATGGCCAGCACTGAACATTTACGGCACGCTATAATAATAATAATCACTACCATTAAATATTAACTTTATAAATCCAGCTTCTTCTTAGTACAGATAGGGAAATTAACTGATAGGCGAAGACACCCTACGTCAATTTGCCGTGTTATTTCAAGCAACTGTCAAAGAATGATTATTATGTAGTTGAGATTTGAATATGCGAACAATTAAAGTTGGTAGGCAAATTGATTAATCCTAAATCATTTCCCTGACTATATATTTTTTTGTTTATTTTATTGTACTTTACTAAACCTACTTATGTGAGTATGTGTATCACATTTCAGTTTATAAATTGCTCTGAACAACGCTTTGGGATTCTATTCTGTAATGTTGGGTATGTACCTAAGCTTAAATTTAAAATTATGTTCTCGTGAAGAGATATACAGAGGTTTATCAAACTATATAAAGCCAGGTCTAACTTGAAATATTAATTACCACATCTACTAATATTTTGATTACCTTGCCAGTGAATTAAAGCTTAAACACAGTGTTTATTTCGAGATGGAAGCAAACATGCAGACTGTGGTTACACAAACTGAAGGTGCTGCAAGGATTCACTTGAATATTAGATGTTGGTTTATTTATACATTTGGAATGCAGGTTGTAAGTTTTGCTAATTATGATAGGATGTTTTTAACAGTGCTACTTTGTTCTTTAAATATGACTGTTACTGTATTGGCGAAACGAAAGATGCGTTAACTCAATTTGATTTAAAGTTAAGTGAGGAAAATCTAGAAAGGATTCTTTACAATTAAATATAGGTATTGCAACGTGGATATAGTAGTTTTTTTAATGAATTTTCTAGAGATACTGCAAGACATGCAAGAATGAAAGACAATTACAGTAGAAAGAGTTTTTCCAAAGTTATTTCAGTTAAAATTATTAAATCCAAAGGAAACATAAAAAGCAATAAACCACAAAGCGGGTCCAAAATAAACATTAAGCAACATTTAATAAACGAAGTGCAAGTATAAGAGAATAAATGTCGCTCATTACGTGGGCCCACGTTGGGCGCCATAAAACCTCTCATCATATTGATGGAGTTTTTGATGACGTCACATAAACGTAACAGCCTAACTTTGTTTATTCCTACCATGGTACACCGTAAAGCGTAATGAATCGGGAGTGGGATCCTCTATCAATACATATTAAGCCCTAAGCTTAATTAAATCTTGTTTAATGTTTACTGAAAATACAAAGGTGGTTATGTAAAGTTTGTTGATGCTAATAATCGATATATCGTATTAAAATGGCCACAGAATTATAGAAGAGATATCTTACTTCGGATCAAACATTGTTTTTTTTCCGACTCGAAAAGTACGTGTTGACCTCCACGTACCAGGTACCAAGCTCTCTTTTTGCCAAACATTAACAAAATCAATTCCTTAGTACATACCAAACAAACAGACAGGCTGATTTACTGAAACACTATTGTGTACTATATTAAAGAAATAAATAAAAATAGTGCTAGCTCACACGGGAAAGGAAAACTAAAATCCTTAAAACGAGAATATATAAACCGTGAAAACTAGATAAAACAGTTCAAGTTAATCTTAAGCCCGTAAATATGAGAAAAAGCTTGCTAAGAAGTTAATATACATAAATAAAATAAAGCTGAAAATGTGTGGGTGTTCATAATCTTGTCTGAGAATGATGATAGAATATTTCAAAAAGATACCCAGTGCTAGCTTTAGATTGAAAATTAAACAATCCTTTAGAATAATTTCTAATAATATAACCGGCGGGAGTCAGTCGAAGTCTAGACGAATAAATAAGAGAAAATGGTGCGTCTGTGTTTTAAAATAAATAAGACTAACGAATACATTTTAAATGTACTCATAACTACAGTCTTTCATGCTCAAGAGATCATTCAAAGTAATTTTAATGATGCCAATGCACACAATAGTTTTAAGCTGTGGAAACAAATAGTAACAATGGTCACCAGGTAGCAAATAAACTCGTTTTTGAAGAAGAAAATAATGAGGCTGAGGAGACCAAATCATAGTGCAAGTCGTCCCTTATGAGAGGAGTAACACAAAAGTCAGCCAGACCAAAGGTAAAGGATTGCACAGACTCCGTGTGTAAACGTAGTCATCGTCGGTCACAGTCGACACTCGACAATATTTCATAAATCTAGTATTAGCACAGTGTAAATAATGGGCGGAGACAAAGTCAATTACGCTGCAGTTATTCTAATTTCCCGTGGGAGCAACGAGTTTACTTGAAATATTACGAACCACTCAACATTTTATTCAGTCTGTTTTTCTTTTGAATATTTCTGAGTGACTCCTTTGGTTGACATTAAAGGACTTAGACACAGTTATTGTTGGAAAAGAAATGAAAGAAGATGACGCTGATGTAATGGTAGCCACACACGTTACGATTTGCTTGCGCAAACTTAGGCTTGCGCAAATTTGCTTGACGTCGGTATTGACCACACACGTTACGATTTGCTTGCGCAAATTAGCTTGACGCCGGTATTGACCACACACGGCTCAAATTTGCTTGTGATATCATTTCTGTTTAGAGACCGTCCAGGTGTGTTACGCGGTAATGGCATCAATTGATAACGCTTTGGCAATAGTTGGAGGAGGCGGAGCGCGCGAGGGAGAGACAAATGTTGCGACCTCGCGCCCCTAGCCGCCGCCGTAGGAGACGCCCTGGGCGTCGGGAATCGTGAGCCGATTTCCGCCCACCGTAGGCGCGGGCTTGCGGACGGAGAGCAATGGGTAGCTCGATTTTTGATAAAAAAAAAACCTTAGGGGCAGTCTTTGGGGACTGCCGATGGAAGTGAAAACAGTATCCTATAATATTATGTTAATCCAGGTAATAATCTATTTATCTGCCTCATCCAAATCCTATTAGTAGCATAACATAATGATTGAATACTATCGTGAATTCATGCATGCCTAGTACTTTTTGTTAGGTTACTAACAAATTCTACTCTCCCTCCGTCTTACGAAGTTTCGATCAGGTTACGTGTCCTGACGCAAGTTTAACATTTTTTACCCATCCCAAAAAAAGTGCACAACGCCGCCAAAGAAGTTTTTGATTAAAAAAACTACTGAAATTGGAACACATGCCCCACACACGCTCAAGCAAATTTGCGCAAACTCAAATTTGCACAAGCTTGGAATCGAAAATTGAAAATCACACAAGCCTAGAAATTTGCGCAAACCTCCCACACACGTAACGATTTGCTTGCGCAAGCCTAAGTTTGCGCAAGCAAATCGTTACGTGTGTGGTCACCAAAAATCGCTACAAAAAAAAATATACGTAGGTACAATAAACCGAACCATGTGCGCCGCGACACGACTGATTTCAATGAATTTCTATGAAGTACCTTCCGATGCTAGCGACACGTCGACACGTCGGCACGTCGCTTTCTTAAAAATACATAGAAACCGGTCCTGTCGCGGCGACACGTCGCCTGCAGTTGCCGCCTGTGATCAACTACGGAATTGTACCCGGCGCACGCCAGTAAAGCTCCCAGTCGACAAGATTTTTTCCGACACCTTCAATCGTCTTCATCGTCATATTTCAGCCAATAAAACTTCCTCATGAATCACTCCGTCCATAGGTGAAAACCGTATGAAAATCCGTTCGGTAGGTTAAAGAAATCTACTGAAATTTGAACACATGCCCCACACACGCTCAAGCAAATTTGCGCAAACTCAAATTTGCACAAGCTTGGAATCGAAAATTTAAAATCACACAAGCCTAGAAATTTGCGCAAATTTCTTCCCACACACGTAACGATTTGCTTGCGCAAACACAAATTTGCGCAAGCAAATCGTAACGTGTGTGGCTACCTTAACGGTTGAGCATGTTTTAGGCCTTGTTCCACGAATTTAGTAGATATTGTAGTAAAGTTTATTTCTTCATCTAAGAAAGCTTAAGTAAAACTATAAATAGGTACACTTACTTAATTTATTTTTCAGTGCGAAGAGAGTGCTGGCTCCAGCATTATTCTATTCTTGTATTCATTGCCAAGAATAACAACAGTAATTCATTTTCATTTGCCTGTTTGTCTTAATAATTTTCTGTGAGTGCGGAAAACTACGATGTATGTGCCAATACTTTCGTGAAACAAAAAGCTTGTGGGTTTATGCTTGACCTAGATTTATAGTTTATTATTGACCATATTAGATAAAATTAGTGAACTGATTAATTTGCTGTCTATCTATCACGTAAAGTTAGTAGTATCGCACAGTGCACTAGAGAAATATCTATGTCTAAGATTGAGTAATGTTCTCTTCATCATCATCATCATCATCAGCCTATTAATGTTCCCACTGCTGGGACACAAGCGTCTTCTCTATGAGAGGGAGGGGGCTATAATCTACCACGCGGGCCCAGTGCGGGTTGGTAGATGTCACATGTCTTCGAATGTTTTGGTTCTAAGACATGCCGGTTTCCTCACGATGTGAATGATGATTCAATGTGATGATGTGATGTGAATGTTCTCTTACATTTTGAAAAACAATTAAGATTAAACACCAAGCTATCTTTTACACATACTACACTTGGTTACCGACCATTATCCAATAGGGATGTTGCCCGGGGATTAAAAAAAACTATCCGTCAGACAGATATAAAAAAAAAAAATTGAAACTTATTTTTTGCTTTATCATATTAATAAATATGGTTTAGATAAAACTCATTAAAGTTAGGGAGTAGGGGCTCGCTACGTCACAATTCAGTATAAAATCTACCGGGGAGTGACGTCATGTCATATTTTAACTCAATGTATTGCTGTACTCTTTTGATCCGCTTGACCGTTCAAGTGGACATCAGGTGGGCATAACAATTAAAATTCTATTGTGTCTCGTTAATGACAGCTGAAGGTTTAGGTAAAAAAAGAAAAAATACGTGTAAATATTTTTTAATAATCTTGTAAAAAAATATTGGATAAGTACGTATTTTTTCTTCAGGTAAGTAATCAAAACTTTACACAAAAAAAAAAAAAAATTTGTTAACTTCCCTATTCTATAAGATAATTATAATCGCTTAAATCCGGAACATATAGCTTCCATATCCCGTAAAACAACAAAAGCACGGGTGTTATCGTAATCATAATATATTTTCTTACCCAAAGTCAGCGATATGATAATATGGGGACAACTTAAGCGTTTGCCTCTTTACCTGGAACAAAGGGAACAATTTCATTATTATTAGTCTGTATAGGTAGAAAATGTAATAAAGATATTGTCTTACGCTTTTACTTCTAAGACATTTACGTAATGTTCTATATTAAATCGCTTTAGATCTCCTTTTATATGGAAAAGCACGAAATAATGTAATTCATTTAAGATAAGAATAGATTATTGTGTAGTTAGTGATAGATGATTTGAATACACACGAACTCGTGTGGACAATAAACTCAATCAATTTATTTTTTCAATAGTGACTAACGCAAAACTATAACCAAAGCCATTACACACATTGCAAATAAAAAATACGAGCAAGCCTTATAGTACTCGCATTATACGATATAACATCTGGCATCTTGCCTGACAGTACCAATCTCTCGGAAAATGGTTTTGTAACATCTGACGGCCAACTCTAGCACCGCGCGCACTCATTGGTCAAATCAAACAGCGCGCGCTTCCCGGGTTTCCTGTTACACACTTTCGTCCCTTTTCACGAAATCACTCCCGCGGATTGCAGGAAAGCGAGAGTAAAGATGTTACACATCAGAAACCATCATCATCATCATTATTATAGCCAAAAGACGTTCACAGCTGGACATGGTCTCCGATCCAAAGAAAAACCATAATCAGTATTGGATAACAAAAATGCAAACAGAAATAAGTCCTTATGTTGTCGATATAAAGCAAAATAGTGAATAAGTTTATAGTGATGTCATCATCGATATTACAGTAAAGTTGTTTCCCAAAGAGCAAGCAATAAATCAGAACCTACAATAAACTGGGTACTGAACAAAGTTTATCCAATTTTTATACAAAGAAACTTAAATCAATCTTGCAGCAAGCGTGGACCGTGAGATTCAATGACTGCACCAATAAACGCGAAATGAAATCCGGTTCAATGGGATTTTATAGAATTTCAAGACTGTAACTCTTGATAGAATTCTTCTTTATGTTCTGTATTTCATTGTTTGAGATTTTTCGGGGATGCTTTCCACGTGGATTTTTGTATATTTGTTCGTTCTCCCGTTCTTTCGTTAAATAAAAAGGATTGGATGAATTTTTGTGATTACTAACATCGTTGCACAACAAAATAAGATAACCAAAATTAATGATCAGTGAATACTAAGGTGAATCGAAGTATCTATGACAATCTTTAAAATTAAGTTAAAACTTTCGGATCTCAAGACAGTAAACGTAACATCACCTAAACCTACCTTTTCATTTAACTAACACCAAAATAGCTAACCAAGACATTTTTTTCAACATAATTTCATATGAAAATAAACCCATTCGGACTAAACCATGCAAAACTGACTCCTCATAAGTTTTCCACTAAAACCCCGTGACCCATCCAAAAGTGACAAAACACCGAACGCAACTTGACATACACAATATATGTACAAAACTACAAATGGTTCAAAGCATCGTAAACAACACATAAGCGTGAAATGTAAACTGTGATTCAAAACGAAATGGACTGTAGTTAGTACGCCCCCGGAGACAGATCTATTATCGTTTGGCACAAGTTAGGAGCGATTGTTTCCTGTTCACTAACTTCATAGTTTTGGGGCCTAAATGAAGGTTTCATCTATGTAAACGAGATTTGCCTTATTGTGTTATGTTGGTATTCGATGTTGTCCTTGTTTTGTTAAAGGTTGAGTAGCTTTGATTGTATTTGTAAGATCGTCTAAAATATCTATTATTACATATTTATATTATTATTTACTATTTTATATTATAAAATTTGTCTAAATCGGTGCTGTAAGGCCAAACAGCTGACTTTCTAGTTTACTGTTCTTTCTGGATTCTATGTATATGCTCTTAATTGCTGTTTGATTATAGCATAACCATATAGTTACCAATACCCAGAAAACTTAGCTGGACCATTTTGATTTTCCTTTGCATTAGCATGCACAGTGCATAACGATAATTAACTTGTTATTACTTCTTATCAACTATGCATAAATCTGCATCTTTATAAACAATGTCGCAGTTTTTGTTTACGTCAGTTCTTTTTAACTTTACACACGGATAAACTTTAATACGATGCAGCCCCGCTGCAATTTCTGTTTTAATACAGAATTTGCATTTTGATGTTGACATCATAGCATAAAGGGAAACTTTTTCAAACATACAGAGATATACAAAAGCCATGAAGGTAAATGAAACAAACGAACGAAATTAGTAATTTGATTCTTAATTCAAAATTTCCGCCAATAAAGACAACGCGACTTGACCAAAATGGTATATGAAACGAGGTTGCAAGTGACCGCACGCTAAATTAAACGTTTGCATTCTGCGGCCGACGTTCGTCGCGGACAGACGCGGAGACCGTTGACTTTTTAATTACATTTTATAATTAAAATGCACGTCACGCCGTGTGAGCTCCGTTGTGCACCGGAAAATTGAATGTACAAATTAGAAAAAATAAAATAAAAAGACCACCCCTTGCTCTTTGGTGTTATTTTCTACATGAATTGCGATTTCGGTTTCATTTTCTCGCGTAGCGGTTTGTCTGAGATTCGAGTTTTTGTCTGCGAAGCAAAATAGTATATTAAAATGGAAGCTGAAAGAGAATTTATTTACGAGGATTACACTGAATTAAACAAAATGATTATGGAACGAGGATTGCTTGTAATAGTGGAAAATGTAAACATACAGTGTCAGTAGAAGTAGTAATACAAAATATTATGAAAGCCTTTGTAAACATGATACAATATACGGTGGTCTAACGTACTTTTTATGGAAATTGCAAAACAATCATTAATGTTTTCAATTTGAAGATTTAAGTGATATTGTTACTACGATTTTTACGTAAATGTTTTAGATAATATTTAATAATTTCCAATTCCCTTTGAGACGATAGCATTCTTTATTTATATATCCATCTTACATCACACATTAATTTTTTTTTAACATCGCCATTCGACTTTGTTTATAAATCTGCCTGCCATCAATATAATGATCATATTGATGCAACGAAAACGAAATACAAAAGCTGCATCAAATATAGTACCTTCGAACTAAATCTGATGAAAATGAAGCAACACGTAAGGTCCATCATAATCCCTAACACATTAAGCGCCTGATCGCAAAATTCAATTTCAGTAAAGACACCTATATACCCTTTTCTTTCCCAAAGAATACCGAAGAAAATAAAAGCAACAAAGGACACGATGATATTACTTAAGTAACGGAAAGTTTCACCTCGAATTGAATTTCAGAGTATACAGGCTAGACTAATAATGGGGCGAGGTGGGTAAACCGAATCCGTGGGACCCCCTCATGCCCGCGTGTGGGATCAAAAGAACGGCCGTATTATATTGAAAATCTTCAGAGAGCCGAGAGTGGGTTTTAAAATTTTCATTAACTTTCCCCAGACTGTTTTCTTCTATACAAAGCAGCTGGGTCTTTTAAATTTTGAATACTTCACTGAGGTAAATTTCTGTTCAACTTTATTGTATGCAGTGCATCGTTAGCTTTAAGAGCACCTATAATTCAGAAGAATGGTTCTGCTGGCTGCTCTGGGTACATTTGGTGTAGAAATAAAGTTTCGCAAAGACGAATAATGAAATATTACTAAAACAAATGTTTCCATTCTTTCTTTTAAAGTTTTAATAACCTTGATAGCCGCAAAGATTTTATGGGCTTTGCAATCATCAATTCTATGTCCCGTGCACCTTGCTTCTGACGTTTCATGAGTGCCCATGTAAGTTTATGTGAAATAAAATATTTTGAATTTTTTATGTTTTATGTTGTAGGAACTCGGTATCCTGCAAAATCTTTTTCCATTTTGCCGGTCTACTGGGATCAGAGGGCCTAGACAAATGACATTCGCTTCGGAGCGATTCTATTTCGACAATCGCTATCGCTTCAACGACATACCTACACTACGTTTCGCTATCGTCTGATCCATTGGTTTCTTCGATAAAAATTACATATTATTGTCTCTGGTCTTTCGTTAGCAAGTTATCGTTCGAGGCTGTATGAATGGAATGATGTTAAATATTGTCTAGCTAATTTCTATTCGTTGAGCTATGATCACGTGACGTTTCGATAGCTTTTGTCAATCCCATACATTTTTGACTTTTCTACTAGCGTTGTCGCTAATCGAATGTTACTAGGCCCTCTGGCCTTTGACATAGCTTACCAAAACCACAAAATGATTGTGTCCTCCTCCCCAAATAGAGTAGACACGAACCTCAGGAATATAATCACCGCTAAGGGTTGTACAAAAGCCTAATATAAATCATATAGTTGCTACAATGTGTGGAAACTTTACCTCATAAATAACGGTTTGCTGTGGCCAGTAGCCGCTTTTAGATAAATTTCAGTAAGTAGCAACATATTTTAGCCGACACATATATCATGGCTGAGATGTTTTTAGTTTGTATGGAGTGGGATTAAACTGGAGTTATATGCGTTGAGAGTTATTTAGTAGTTTTTGTAGTAGTAATTAAAATGGTAACAGAGGGATCGAAAGCTGAATTCACATTTATATAAATAATAAACTCACGGATTGTATATATACAAAATATAATTAATATACACACATCAAAAGTGTCTAGGGATCAACATATATTTTTGCAATAACTTTTCTCCTGATTGATATTAATTAAAATTTTCTTTAAGGATTCATCAAATAAAGTGTTTTCGTTTGTCACAGTAACGATAAACCAAGTCACCTTTGCATTAATAAAGAAATTTGCCATTTTCCTAATAAAGGGATTTTTGACATTTGAACCACTAACATTAAAGTTCGAAAAAAAGACTGAAATAACAGTTTTCTTTAAAATTTTATTGGGTAACTTAAACAATTAATAATCCGTGTTTCTACCGCGAACACTAACAACACAAGAACATCGGTTTGGCATACTCAAAATGAGTTCATCCAAATCACGCTGTGGAATGGCCGCCCATGTTCGTTGCAACAACAAAAAAAGGTCTTCTTGCGACTGGATACCCTCCATATTCGGCAGAGCTCTTCTCTGTAGCATATCCCATGCATGCTCAATCGGGTTCAAGTCTGGCGACTGAGCAGGCCAGGGCAGGACATTGATGTTAGCTGCGGCGAGAGTCTGTCTTACAACTCTTGCGGTGTGCGGTCGTGCATTATCATGCATTAACTGAAATAAGGGACCGATTTGCACTTGTAGAGGAACGATGACGTCTGATACAATCGTCTCAGCATAAATTTGAGCGTTGAGGTTGCCTCTAATCCAAATCAACTCAGTTCTTCCGCCGATCCAAATACCCGCCCATACCATGATGGTTCCACCACTATAAGGATGGACTTCCTGGCAGGATTTTAATCGCTGTTGGCGTCCAGGGGTTCTCCAGTGTCGTATACGTCTTGTATCCGGTCTCATACCAAAACGAGACTCATCAGAAAAGCACACGAAACGCCATTGTTCTTCTGCCCAATTTCTGTGTTCAAGAGCCCATTGATATCGAATCCTACGATTGTGCATTGCTATAGGTGGTACCCGTAGCGGTCTTCGGGAATGAAGGTTCACTTCATGCAAGCGGTTTCTGACTGTTTGGTCGCTAATTAAGTTCCCTGAAGAGTGATGAAGCCTCACGGCTAACATCATGGCGGTTATTGTTGGAGCTCTTCGAGCTAAGATTTGAATGTATCGGTCTTGTCTCCGTGTGGTGCAGCGATACCGTCCTCCATGGCGCTCAGCCACGGTACCAGTGCTTCGGTAACGTGTCCAAAGTCGACTGATAACACTCTGACTTGTATTCAGAGCTAAAGCCACAGTACGTTGCCGGGAACCAGCTTCTATCATTCCCACGGCTCTGAGCATTTCTTCCCTGCTTAAATGACGTCGCTGCTCCATAATAACGTTGGTTTTAATCAGTAGTAGGGAAACAGTAGCACTAATAATGTCTTCAATGCGTTGTATGTTTTTATAGGGAAAATATTGACAGCTGATTTTCATCTTTTACTCGAATTTGATTCACAGTTCCTGATTCAAATTATGAAATGCACCAAAAAGGATCCATATAAATTTATAAAATCATAAATTTATTACAAAGCCACATCTCAATCTCAAGAAATCCGCATAAAAATGCTTGATCCCTAGACACTTTTGATGTGTGTATTTTGTATTGAAAATAATGGCCAAGGACAGTGTCTTTCAACATAACTTAATACAAGGATTCCTAAATCGTTTAAGTTTTGTTTAAACTACTTAAAGCCCTTTGCGAGGCTAATGAAAACACAAACAAATTAGGGACTTAAAACGACGACTTACTCGACGTTTTTCTAGCAAATACAAGTAAAAGTAACCAGGCTAATGAAGCGACCGTTTCCTCCCTAGTAATGTTGATGTTTAGAATTTTTGGCAGGTCTTCGTCTAGCGAAGAAAAGCTAGTTTGATTATTTTTAATGTGTGACCTTTTAGTCGCGGGTTAAGTGCCCATGTGATATGGAAGTCACAACTACAGGCACTGTCATCAATGCTGAAGGTCTACTCCCTAAATACGAATTCCGTAGTTTTGGTCGAAGTTACGGGCGATTCATAATAACTAAGGATGAACGACAGCAGGATATGACAGTTTTTCCTACTTCTGATGTGATTTTTCTCGACTGAAAAGAAAAAGTTAATGAATCAGGAATAGGGTTCTCTACGAAGTTCCAAACTCCTTTCGAACGGGCCCGTATCTTCGTTGACAGACTTGGTGAGTAGGCTCCCTGGTTACATGTTCTTCTGTTTCAAGGTTAGTAGTATCTTGCACCTAGATAGGCGACGATAGACGACTTCGAGATCGTAAGATATGAATGACTAAGTCAAATGTTTTATCATTACAGTAAGTATCATGCGTTAAGAATGTTTTTGAATATTGGAATGTAGAGGAGGTGTGCTTGAATCAGAAGAATAAGTTCAATCTGATATTGGTATGAGCAGAGTTACTTTACTCTTTATTTGCGAGAAAAATAAATACATATTAATGTAAGTAACTGATTAACTGAATTTAGCATTCGATGTCCGATTTCATGTTGCTTTTGTACTTCATTTGTGTTTCGTCGACTCGAGAATGACTTCTGATTACAAGTTGCAACTACTTTTTGAAGTGAAAACCTCTTTAGAGGCGTTGTGCACTTTTTTTGGGATGTGTAACAAATGTTAAACTGGCGTCAGGACACGATCGAAAATTCGTAAGACGAGGGAGAGTAGAAATGTTGTTGTCAGCGGACTCTGTTATATTTTTTGATGGAGCTACAGCTTTCGTTCTTGCACTGACAACAAGTTACATACATTCCTGACATTTTCGTTAGATGGCGTTACGTTGTATCAAAAAGTTACTTAGTTTTCACTTCTATCGGCAGTCTCCAAAGACTGCCCGATGTTTTTTACGTCTCCTGTCTTCGTCATCAATCTGCATTTCTGTATCTTTAAATTATGCTTTTTTGTGTTGTACCAGTTCTTTGTGTGCACCAAATAAATGGTTTTTATCTATCTATCTATCACCCATTACAGTCCCGACTCCCGCTATTTTAGTAATCATTACAGTTCTTCGTACTTCCTCTTGTTAAAGGTGTTTAAGTCATTTATTTTGATGTCACGACATTGTGTAAGGCCGTATACGGACTTATTGTCGAAGGCCCGGTTGAACACGGAGTGTGTCGATCCAACAATGCCTATTCAAACAACTGTCGCTCACTTATTATGCTCACCACGTGGTGTTTGTTGGACAACGGACCCCTCAAGTAGTGGCCCATTTCGCGCCACGATGGGAAACAGGAAACTACGCAATGAAAGCGTTTGCAGAGCGTTTTTTTGCGGAAGTGACGCTTTGTATGTGTGTCTCGTTAATTGAGTTGGATGTTTTCTTTGTTAATTAACAGTTGCCCTCTAGTTCAGCTACGCATCCTGTGGAGTAGGTATTGTAATTTTATATAAATGTATATTTGGTACCTCAATACTTTATAGATATAATATTTTCTAACCTTTACAAGTTTTACGATCCAATTACTTACCTTATTGGGGACTGTTGATATCCTAACGCTAGACCAATTGTTGGCCTTTGGGGCATCTTATATATAACTACTTCTCTCTACTCAAAAGGAAGGTATGGTTTTTAACGATATTATTATGTTTATCTACATATATTACTTGCTTTATGTATATTATTATTACTTAACTCGTAAATAGCACTTTTCGTCGTTTTCTTTGATGTGCAATTTTCCCTGGCTTCTTTTGACGTAAGTATTTACGCGAAGCCAATACTACGTAATTATGTATGTGTTTAGGGAATGAAGAAAATAGAACAAATTGGCAAGTAAACAGCAAACGAGGTGACTGAAGCACTTGAAACCAGTGCATGCTCACATGCATACATACACTCATCATATTCACACTCACACTCATCACTTTAATACTTACACTCATCACATACACATTTGGTCACCTTTAAGTCCTAAGCTTGATTAATTACACTGAACCGGTGCATTTGTTAACCTATCAGTTATAATTCGTATTATCTGTCGAAAGAGACTGGATCCTGCGACACACGGTATCCTAGTGATCCAGTGTCATACCTAAATATTGTAACAAGAATTTTTTTATTTATTTATGTCGTTTTATGTAGCAGGTAATACAGGACATATTTTTAGTAGTTTAGCCCCACGCTCATGGCTAAAATGATAACAGCCGCACGGGTCGAACGATGGTTAATCTACGCTTGCCGCGGTCGCTTGGTGGTTAGGTAACCATCCATTAATATCGAGACCCCTCCGTATCTCGAAAGTACGTTAAGCCGTTGGAGATCTCTGACAGTCGTTACGGGTAGTCAGAAGCCCAAAAGTCTGACATCATAATCATGTTTCCCAGTAATTATTTTGTGGAGGCCAGATAGGCAGTCGCTCCATGTAAAATACTGATATTCAGCTGCATCCGGTTAGACTGGAAGCTGGCTAGGCAGATAGATTTATTTTTAGTAGCTTATAACGTTATAACATACAAGTTTAAAAACTTCTGATTTTTCAATAGAAAATTATTGTGTATGAAAATTCTTTCGAACTAGACGATTGAAAACGAAGATAGCCATGTTATGCAATAGATTTCAAAGGAATGTTTTGAATTGATGAATTTTAACTACTGTATCAAAGTATTTGTAGTAGGTATTTGTTTTTTAAATATCGTGCATCGTTACAATTAAGGAAAGGTTTCACCATCGTGCCTAATCAATCACTTTTAAACAATGAATGTTGCCTTCTCCATATTTTTCCTAAACACAATTTTCAACAAATATGGTAAAGACATAAGTTTCCTACGTTTCTCCAACGTAAAATACGAAGCGGCAGTGTCCGTTTAACGTAATTCATTACTCGTTTAGCTTAGCTCATCAACCGAACTAAACGATTTAGGGAGGAACGAGAATTATTTGGACACAAAATACCGCATGTGGACTTGTTGGAATGTCTAGTCATAATGATGTTATCAATATATGTGTTAGAATATTGATTGATTGCTTCCAATAAGTTTTTAAGTGTACAGTGGGTGCTGCTTTATATCTCTTTTAGGGTAGACTGTTTTATGGACTCATGATCATCATCAGCCTGCAGCAGTGGACTGCAGCATATAGGCCTCTCAATTGCAAACCATTCAGTTATTAACTAACTAACTCTCAGTAACTCTCATTCAGCTGCTACCAGCCGTAGACCGTCGCTGCACCTAGCCTGAAGGCCGTGGAGACCGCGAATTGGCCAACGTAAGGTGGGAACCTTACGTTTGGCCGATTCGCGGTCTCCACTCATGAACACGTCTACCCCAGCGGTCATCGGTTCTTCGGCTAATATGGCCGGGCCATTGCCACTTCAGCTTGCATATTCTGGCAAGCTAAAGTGGCTCTTTTGGGGGTGGACTGTATCATGGAGTGGTTCCCTTCATATCTGTGCCATTGTTTCTACCGGCCCATCGTCATAAGTATCTATCTCAATAAGCTTATATAATGTGTAATTAGAATTACTATACTTTGTATTCTGTGCCAAAGGTATATTGTCAAAGGCTACAATAATTTCAATTTTGATGAGCATTGTAGGTATTTGGTTATGCCGAAGAATGTCTATGAAGGTTTGCAGGTTCTTACTTGAGAAATTTTTGAAAATTAGGAACAGCTTAAAAGGAAAATATGGCTTAGAAATATCATTTGTTATAATTCTGGATGGAGTCTGGGGTGTTTTTGCAATGCAATTTGCATAACTCCAGGTACATGAGATACTACAGAAGTACAGACCCTGTTACTGTTGGTGCATAGGAACACACAGAATGAATGAAAGAAAATATTTATTTGTAAAACAGAAATGATTTACATTTGGTAGCAGCTTGAGTAGTAGTAGTGGTAGTTGTAGCGATTGTAGTAGTGTATTGTCATATCACCAATTTGTTTTGAAGAAAAACCAAGAGAAGGCCTAGTAAGTCCCTCGATTTTTATTTAAGGTAAAATCAATTTTAGGAATCTTACTCATTATTCATTCCTTACTTAGCCCACAACAGTACCTAAAGGTTTCCTAAGTTATCCCACGTAGTCATAAAATCACGGGTCATCGTACCTCGTGATGTGGGCCCGAGAATGGCAATCGCTTACCTATAAGGTTAACTTCCTGCACACAATGGAATAATTCGCGATGGTATGACCGTACTAGGAAGCTTCGTATATTTTTATATGAAAATAGCGGTTTGGTGATTAATATCTTTGTCATCGGAGTCCTTGTCCATGTATGGGCAGTGGTCTTTGTCAATATTTAGATGGGTATAAATTATTATCGACTAGGTACTAATTTGATAATCCATCATTAAGTTATTGTTCGAATGTTGACTATTAATGCGCTGTTTTTTCTATATTTATCAGCCGATCAGTCATTCCATCGTTCCCAAATGCATTCAACGGGAGCTCAGACTTCGAGAAATGGAAGAGGAAAATAATGAATATTTATTAATTGCGGGGGAGAACTGAGATGTGATGTCTCTAAGATCTGCTGAGCTGTACTGAGCTTTTATGCTGAGCCTTTATGGTTTTCAATTAGTTTACCTGAATCAATCAGTTTGATTGGGGCGGGGCGCTATCGTTAAGATTGAAAGCTTAATAAAAGCAAGTTTTACCTTTTGGGTGGTCGATTGTTATGTTTAGATGCTGTGCCTTTAGTTGTAGAGAAGTTTACGGCTTTGTCGGTAATTTTAAACACTAAAAGTGGACAGAGTTTAACGTCTTGTACTTAGTTCTTTAGTACTTGTAAATTTTATTGCTATCTGGCTTAACAGCTAACAGCTTAACAGCCCTATATGACTTTTTAACCTCCTTGTTCACTCACATATTGTTGTTCGTTTTGGTCTTAAAAGTGAGTATTTTAAGCACTTCGTTTGGGAGTTTCGTTCGTGTTTAACGACAAGTTGGGTGGACAGAGTTACAACCGGTCTGTTTATGAGTGGGGAGGTGGTGTCTGACAAAGAAGACATCAACACTGTTCTTATTGTAATGACTAGTCTAGCTAGGCTATAATGAACTGCTCATGTAGTTCTTCGTACTGAAATAATATGTTAATATTAACGGAAGTATTATTACTAGATGCTCTAAAAATATTAGGAAGCGTTCATACGTCATAAACATGTACATATGTTTAAACGATCGGAGCGATCGCCTATTCGCGAGACGATCACTTTCTGTTTGGACAGGACCTTAATTGCAAAAAACTAAAGAAAGAATCATTATTATCAGCCTTTTAATGTTCCCACTGCTGGGACACAGGCCTCCTCTCTATGAGAGGGAGTGGGCCGTAATCTACCACGCGGGCCCAGTGCAGGTTGGTAGATGTCACATGCCGTCGAATTTTTGGTTCTAGGACATGCCGGTTTCTCATGATGTTTTCCTTTACCATTTTGAGAGCAGTGGTGAGGAAATAATTTAAACAAAATAAAACGCTTGTCTGGGGAGCTTACGACCTACAACTCGTAAGTCGCGGCTGTTAACACTAGGCCACCACTGCAAAAAAAAAGGATATGAATGATCATCACTTCTACCAAACTTTTTGTAGCAGAAGCATTTGCTAAAGAATAAAGATTGTTTTGGCGCAAAGCTCACTAACCCCCAAAACAAAAGCAAGAGCCCATCCAGTACAAATTTCAAGAGCCCCAGACACCCTATTAAATCTTGAACGCAGACTCGGTGTAATCCGACGAAATTAGTTATTCAAAAGTAATTTACATGCAGTGTCCGTTGTCCCGTATTAATAGTAATGTTTGTTAGAGAACTGGTTTACTGCTAAGTTGTAGGTCAGATTGTATTTTGAGGATTTATGCTCTGGTATTATTCATGCTTCTTTGAGCCAGGTCCTTTGAAGAATTAGGTGTAAGGGTTTTTGTTGTTAGTGAGATTATTTTATTAACTGTTAGCAGTTTATTTACTTGCATGGACCTTGGATTTCTAAATGGATCCAACGTGACTCAATAAGTGTATTTAAGGCTACTTTAACCGACTTTTAATGATTTTAAACTGAAGATCACGTCTAAACGAGTAGTTTTAATGATTAGGAAAAATTATATGTTACATTAGAGCATTTTTTTAATAACTTAGTATAGGAATATTTTAGATTATGTTTATATTACATAGTGAAATTAACTTGTAAAGTTATTTCTAACGCTGATACAAAACCGAGAATCACACAAAATCTATCAAGCGTATTTTTCTGAAACGATTACCATTTTCATGATAACTTAATTATTGATCTTTTAGTATAAGTGTTTTATTAAAATATCTTTAGTTTTATGTATAATAAATTAATAATGCGTCTAATTTGGGACAACGCTCCTTGATGGGCGAGTTCTATTACTGGCTGGACGTACGACGCGTTGTGTGAGCTCATTACAGAACACGCAAGCTAAACTCAAGGTCACTAGCATATAATTGCGTCTTAATGCTTGAAACATTCACATAAGATTCTCCTGCCCGAGGAGCCTGGTTTAGCATGAAACCAGATTAAGGAAGCAGACACTTCAGGAAATCAAAGATTAGTTCATTCAAAAACAATATTCAAGACAACCAATCGACAGCAGACGAAAACACTTTCAATTCGCGCCATTCAAAAGAACCAGTAAAATCGAACTCAATAGTTCCACGTCTCAACGGAAGCAAGTACTGGCATTAAGCAAGTTAGATGGATCCGGAGTCTGGAGCAAACGTCTACTCCCGTCGGATGTGCCGGAATTGCTCCGAGAACGGCATTGTTGACGCACCGTGGTAAGTGGAGAGTTTGCGAACTTTGTTCTAGAATAAACGTTTCACAGTGTTCACACTAGGTGCAGGAAGTGGTGTGTGCTTGAAGTGAACGAGATGCTTGTGTAAATGTAGGTGTTGTTGTTATGCAACACGCTTCGTTCGTCACGCGTTTTCTATCTTTGAGTTGTGTTTCACCGTATGTGAACGGATCCTCAAAATATACCTATATTATTATTATGAGACAGTTTTGGTCTATTTTGGTGTAAGTATTGACTTTTTACTGTGCAATAATTGAAACTTTTCTGTTCCATTGGAGGAGATACTAAATGCGGATTTCACTAATGAAATTGAACGCGTTCAGCACATCTAAACGCGTTTAAGAGCGTTCAGTGTTCAATATTCCAAGACAATTTTGACACTGACAGCTCTTGAACCCGTTTTAGAAATGCTGATCGCGTTCAGTTTTATTGGTGAAATCAGCCTTTAATCTACAATAACGTTTTGGCAGGCAAACTTGACGAACAGACTTACAGTTTGTTGGCACATTCTATGGCACCACCAAAAACAATACACAATACTATCAGTAAACTCCAAATCACACACCGAATTCATTTAATGTCAGAGCCGGTCCATTGGCTTAATAGCCGTACAATTAGCAGCGCCATCAACAAATCAAACAGATGATAATACGATCGCAGCCATTACAGCCTGATTACTGCGATCAGGGTAATTGTGCACTCGTAACGTTTGAACACGCCTTAATGTCGGGACATTTGCAAGGCTGTTTGTCATAAGCTGTGTGGTGAGTGATGGATTGTATGATTGATTTGGAGGATGTTTCATTATTGTCTGTCATGTTCTCGTTGTCTTTAAGGCAGTGGCCAGTATTTAGCCAGGGTGTTTCCTCTTATAAAATAATGTAGTAGTTCTTCTTAGCATAACGATGGAAAATAAGAAAGTTGTAAAAATTCAAATATTAGGTATGTTCATCCATGCGAACTCCGTTCGCAGATGCAGTCATAAGATGCTCAAGCGCACATGTGACAGGGCAGGGTATGGCTACTACACACAGTGCCGGGCGTGCCTGGCATGGCCGCCAGGCGCGCCCGGCACTGCCGAACAAAGCCGCACGAACGAACGCAAATAAAATGAAGGCGCAAAAGCCGGAGGCACGTGCCGCGCGGCAAAAGCCGGCGGCCATGCCGCCGGCATGCGTGTAGTGGTCATGAAGGACTTATTCAAAATATGTATACTAATTTCGACATTCATTTCAATACCCCAAAACGCCAACTCTCCAGTGCTTCCAAGTATTCGTTAGGGGGACGAAGCGCTGCAAAAAAGTTCAACGGTACACAACTGTCTGCAGTAGCTTTATTGCTATTTTTCAGGTTTAATATTATCCATAGTTGTTCATCTACCAGGAGGTCTAGGTATTTGCTTTATTCGTCATTTGACGTCGCCTGAACTCTCATTTAACACAACATGGACTAAACTTAATTACCCATCGAAAATTCATGGTGGATCGACACGAGTCATTACCATAATTACCATTACCATAATTACGATCGAGTATCGGTATCGGATGGAATCGATTATATAATAGAATAGGGCGATGACCGTAACCCTATCTCGGTCATTCGACCTTATCATCGTATCTCATGGTGAATGATCGTAATGGGGTGTAAGTACAATTTATGGGTTCGCCATGGGTTTGGCTTCATTGACATTGGGATCGTAGCATTCATTGACTAAAGGTGAACTATAGATTACATTGATGATGTAGTAGCAGGCTGATTTTCTTCTAATCTATTTGAAAGAGGTTTCCATTGAGCTTATCACTGTCCTACTTATCTTTTGCTATACCATAATATTCGATTCTTTTCCTTCACAAGGATCCTCATCCTAATTTGACCCCCGTCAAGAAAAATCCTGTGATTAATGATTGGAATAAGAATTGTCAGTTTCGTTTAGTGGTCAAATATTATGAATGCTTTAGCCTGAGATCACATAGTTTTTTCTGAGATCAGATAATCTATTACTCTTTCTAGATGATGCAGCGGTTAGCTCCGACGATCGGTTGACGTTCATAATGTTTTAACCCATATTGAATCATATTCTCCTGGTACCAAAGCAAGCTTGCCTATCATAATGCGATTACGCGCACATCAGACATGAGTCGGTTACTTATCAAACTTGTTGCATCACCCGGTACTCCGGACGCAGGATATGCACGGGAAGTCAGTATGAAGTCTAATCTAATAAGGTATGTGAGAGAATGTTACAAGTAACCTAGGTTTAAAAATAGTTATATAAAAAGGTCCTCGCAAAATACTTGAAAATTGAGGGCGGAAGGAACAGTTGCCTATACAGGCGTTAGGCGATAAAGGTTTTCAGGACACGCGTAGGCCTTTAAAGGCATTTTTGTAGCCCATTATTTGGTTGTATGATTTTGCTTGTGCTTCCTAAGATATAATTTCGGAATTGCCAAGTGAGGACGACAATGCAAATGAATTTGAAAAGGTAAGAACGAAACTGTCATGGGATTCGAAATCGTTAATTTTCCGGACGATATGCCTTGCCCAATTCATCATTCAATAATTTTAAGTCAAGTCAAAGTACAGTGCTAAAAAATTGTATAAAAAAAACAAATAGGCAGAATTTGATCCGATTTTTGCCACGCGTCAAACGATGCTTGTAGTCTTTTAAGGCCATGCTATCCGCGAGTGTTATTTTATTAACTAGAGCTGGTAATTTCCCTCTTCAAGGTCTTCTGGAATTTGGATCATGGGTTCGTCAAAGGTGTCAAACTTCAGACAGACAATATTTTCATATTAAATATCGATATTGTTCCGAGCATTGACCGCGTAACCCGATCGTCTCGATCAGCGGACCTTATCATCGATTCTCACGCTCTTTGCCTCTGGACTGACGTGCGTTGTGTTATTTATAGAGAGCTGCTTATGTTTATGTAGGGCTTTTAAATGTGGAGCGAGTAAGGGTGCTTCTATGACGTCATTTATGGAACTTGGAAACTTTAGGGTGTATATTAATTTGTTGAGTGTTCGAAAAACTAAAATCTGAAAGAAATTGTAAAGTGGAGTATCTAATATTGGTTGTATTTTGCATATTATGCAAATATTTTATTATTGTCATAGAAAGATAAGAGTCGAATAAAGGCATAAATAAATAACTTTTATTTCAGACAACTTAGTCCATATACTTAAGTACAATTCAAGAATATAGCACTACCTACTACTTTAATTATTTGTAATTACATAACACTACAAGCTAGGATAACAATTACAACAAATGAGATCCATTTATGTCGTGGACGGATATGACACTATGTACTGAATAAAGAATAAAAAAAACAATGAGATCGTGGCTTATACCACTTATGGCTTATACCGTGGCCACCATTGACCATACCATAGGTTGACTAAACTAATCTGATCAAATAAAAAAAATAAAAAAATCATCATCAAACCACTTTTCGGTTAGTATAATCCACAAAACAGTCGGCATTATTAAACAAGGATGCAGCCCTAATCTTATACTCAAAGCAAATCACATTACTAAAGAATACAAAAATAAAAATATTAAAAGAAAACTTTTCAGAATCCCGCATCCAATTAAAGTCGCAAAAATGTTCAAAGGAAGTAAATAAAAATCGTTTAGAGCACGCACGAATCCCTTTCTCAACAAATCCTGCTAAATCCCTACTAACGTATAGGCGTCGCCTTAATATTTCATGAGTGTTTTTAATGTTCAAATCCTTTGGGGATTAAATGAGAATAAACAACATCCCCTTTGAAGCTTAAGATCTTAAAGTTGTTAAGGCGATGCTCATAAATAAATATGGCTCCTGTGCACAGCGAGCGGAATATAGGAAGTATGCAATTTTTCAACCCAGAGGCAGGTCTCATGTGAGATAATGATTAAACTAATTATTATCATTTTATTTTTCTTAAACGTTTCTGCTGTGATAAGAAAGCAATGTTAAATTTACTTCAGGATTTCATCATTTTGTCTAATCTTACCCCAACATATGTGGGGTCGGCTTCCAATCTAATCAGATGAATATCTGTATTTTACACAGAGCGACTGCCTATCCAACCTCCACAACCCAGTTTGTCAAATTAAGTTTAGGTCTTCTCCCGAAACATTTATAAAATACCTTTGTTCATAAACCACCTCTTAGCGATTTCCTAGTACTATGGCCAGTGTTTCATGATAACATTTTACATATTAAAGTAAACCATCTTTCCACAAAACCCACTCCACCATTTTATAACTTCACCTCCTACATATTATACAACTTTACAAAGACAGAAGTTGACGTCATGACGTCATATTAGTTGCAAGGTAACGTCAACTTCAGTAATAAGCTTCATAATAAGCCGCGCCGTGCTTTCCTTTTAACTTTACGTGTGTTTGTTGTACGACAGTTTGCTTATAAAGCAACTTTGCGCATGATTCGTGTGGTTTACAAGGAATACCACTCGGCCTTTCGCTGGTGTTCAAAGTTGAAGAAATTATGCTTAGAACAAGAAGAAGGTAGCAATTGTAATCGACGTAGAGGGAATGATTCATGTTTTTCTGCGCGATAGACGATAGCCTTCTACAAACACCAATATTTATGGAAATTATGAAGATTATATAATTTTTGCCTAAAGGGTCTCCTTCTAACTCTATGGTAAACCGCTCTCACTTTTTTATTTTGGAACAAGTGACAAGAGACATATATGCTGCTTTTTTCCACATATATGAAATCATTAGACTGTAACCTTAGCGAACAGGTGGTCAGATGAGGTAGAAAAATATTCTAACAAATCGTCCTATGCTCATTTTTAGCAATAGACCAAGGTTTGCTACCAGTCTACAAAATGATCGAAAATAAAATAAATCTACTCTCTCTTAACAAACGAAAGGGTGATCGTGTATGTGGTTATAAGTACAGAAGGACCATCCTCTCCACACTTCGTGTAATCCCTTAATCCCTTTTACACCTTAGGGAAGCCTGGACCGATATTCCAAGCAAAAACAAACAACCCATTTTCGCATCTACATAATTAAACAGCTACTCCCAAAAACGTAATCCATGATCACTACCAATGACAACACAAACGTAGCCCAACTTGTACATTATTAATCACGTAATAAGTAGCCTAACTAACAGTTCCGTTGCACAAACAATTAGGAACAAAAGGTTCACTACAAATGCGGAGTCTGAAGAAAGGAAAAAACGTACATAATTGCAATGGTAGGTGTACATTTGAAAACGAAACTGCAAATAAAGTATATCTGTGTCATTGTTTCAGTTGTAGCTGAACCTGTCTGGCTGTTTAGGCTAGCCTGAAACTGATACGAACGTGTGGAGACGTGATGCCCTGGTGCTATCCCGTGGTCTAGTGAATTTGCAGTCAGTCCCGACTAGAGGCGGGCAGGTGCTGGACTGATCACGGGTGTTGGCAGTTAAGAGGTTTGACCCAACGGGTTCGAGTGGGCCGTGTGGTCATCTTTCTATTGGAAGGCCTTACACCTATCTGATTCCTCGTGCAGGAAAGTCTCGCCGCATCCAGGTACGATTCTGCATCATCATCCTTACGGCCGACCCGTAGGCCACGCGTTCGTGGGAACACAGAGTTTTCTCTGTTGTTCCATGCCAAGGGTCTTCATTCCACAAACTGAGTGAGAGGTTAATTCAGAAACTGAGAGGGAGTTATAAACTGAAGTCATACTACTACCTAACGTTTAATTGTAGTAGGACCTTAGAGAGAGAATATACATGTGACCATTTTGATAAGGTCTTTTCAGAATACTTATTAGTTTATAAGACCAGTTGTTGTAAAGTCAATGTGTTTGGTTGTGTCTCTGGGTGCTTTGCCCCAAGTGTTATATTTCTTATAGGAGCACAACCATATAGGTCATTTACATACGATTGAGCTAAAGGTTACTAAGCGTTCATCTCACGGATCCTAACAAGCGACCTTGAGTTCTTATAATTATAGTCTCATGTTTGTATCTCCTCCGACACGCGTTGTTACGGAGACAGAGCGTGTCGGGGCAGATGCCATTTTAAATATTAAGGTTGGGAAGGTTAATATAGTTTAGTGGCTTGCCACAATTGTGTGTACCTTGTTGATAATACAATAAACTTTGTAATGTGTAAAAGGTAATTGTTTAATTGTTTCTTTCCCAATACCTGATAAATTAACTTTAGCACGGCCACCCAAAACGCCGGGTTACAGACGAAAAGCTCGCGTGGGACCGCCGGAACCCCGCAGCGCCGGAGCCGTGACAGAAACCATGCCTGCTGCATGTTGCATCCTCGCTTGCATGCTGCATGCTTGCTTACATGCTATAATATGTTGCATGCTTTGCTTACATCCTACATGTTGCATGCATGGTGTGGTTTTAAACATGTGTTTTGTGGTGGTTCCCTGTCGTACTGTACTATATTTTACGTTTTTTTTAAATAATACCTCATTTTTATAACCTTATTTTTAAAAACATTTAGTTCACGTCACTAGTATGTCGCAAACTGACGGCACTTAATACACTGCTGAGATAGAGTGACGTAAACGGCACTTAATAAACTGCGGAGACAGAGTGCCCCTAACGGTCCTCTATACACTGCCTAAAATTAATCAACAGAAACAACGACATGATGATTTAAAAAATTGTTAGCTGATAGATAAGCTGCATCACAATCTACACTCGATACGAGAGCAATCACACATCCAATCTTCTTACTGCATAAGCCTAATAACAAGGGGTTTGGTGTTTTGCTCTTAAATAGAGTTGCATCTCCGTCTTCTACAATTATTATTGTAGTCAAGACTTTGAAAGACGGCGGGATGAGCTGGACAAAACAAACGACCAGTTGTCCACTTGTCCCTGGATCGCAAGCACTGGAAGTCATGGGGCCTTCTCCATGACTTCCAGTGCTTGCGATCCATCCTTTGGCCGGCAGTGGAATGACACAGGCTAACAGTAGCAGTAGTAATAGCAGCATGATTTTGGCTGTCATTCCCGTCGTACTGTCATAATCAGCCTACAATGTTAGGAACTGCTGGGACACAGGCCTCCTCTCGGTGAGAGGGATTCGTAATTCACCACGTGGGCCCAGTGCGAGTTAGTAGATGTCACAACCAACGCGCACTAGGCACAACTGCGAATATCGTAGTTTCAGCATGATCATATAACTCGTAGACCTTCTGTACCTACCTATCGATTGCTTGTACTGTACATCTACGGTTCTCAGAAACTTCGCTCCGAGCAATGTGTCTAACATTAACAAAAGCTTAGCTTCCCAGTTTGATGCTCTGTTCTTGAGACTGAAGTTATAATGACTTGGGTATTACTACACACTTAATAGTCTGGTAATCCTTGAGACAGAGAAGTACCAGATGTTTTGTTTTGTCAATCTTTACCAGAATGCGAAAGTTTCGATGGATTGTTTGGTTGCCAAGCTGAATGTTAGTGTTGTAGCCAATACATATTAATGGTTGTGGTGGAATCGACGTTAAATGCGTATACAGCTGAATGATGAGTATCTGGGTTTACTGGGTTACTGACGGTAATCTGGGTTTTCAACCATTTAGATGAAAATGTAGATACAGATGAATAGACGATACTATAGATAAGACTTTTGCCGAGTAGTGGGAGAATATAGAATAAAAAAAGTGTATGGATGTCGAAACCATTCGTACAATAATATTTGCTCTCATTGATCTTTTGTAACCATAAGGTTACAAAAGATCAATGAGAGCAAATATATCAAGGTTAAAATATACTTAAAATAATATTGAAGCATTTGTAAACAACTTGAAACTTTTAATTGTATAACCAAAGAACGAAATAAACGCGCATGAATATTGTCTATTGGTCTAGTCTTGTCATTTCAAGCGTTTCTGATTAAGTGATTACAGAAATAAAGACAAACGAAACACTGAAGCACATTCGGGTAAAGAATCGCTAACACAGTTTCTATCATAACCAATATGTCCCTACAAAAGCTATCGACCGCAGGTAAGTTTCATTAGTCAGGTAATAGAAATAACATTAAATATCTACACTATATGGCACAACCCAGACGGTCCACAGAGTAACTAATTTCCCAAGTTGGACATTGTTGCACTGGTCGATACGGAAACTAAACGCGTTAATTAATATCATAGATGGGTTATGTCCTAGACGCCAAACTTGTTCCACTGTATTATAGCTTTGGTGATATGTTTCGAAGTGGATAGGTAACCATTACGGGCTGTATTTGCTGTGTAGTTAGTGGGTTTATTTAATCTAATGGATATAATGCCAATGTCGATTAAGTTAATATTCTGTTAGCATAGTATTATTGTTGTGAGGAGCTCGTGGCTAAGTAATTACAAGCCGCACTGGTCGATCCATCAGGTTAAGCTACGCTTGCCGGGGTTGGTCAGTGGATGGGTGACCATCTTTACATACCGAGAGTCCTCCGTGCCTCGGAAAGCACGATAAGCCGTTGGTCCCGGCTGGCATTCGTGGATCCTTGACAGTCGTTACGAGTCGTCAGAAGCCCGAAAGTCTGACACCAGTCTTACCAAGGTAGTCGTAGTCGAAGTCGTATTACCCAGATATTGGGTTGTGGAGGTCAGATAGGCAGTCGCTCCATGTAAAATACTGGTATTCAGCTGCATCCGGTTAGACTGGAAGCCGACCCCAAGATAGTTGGGAAAAGGCTAGGCAGATTGATATAGTATTATTGTTGTATCTTGCTATATGACTCTCCCTGTTTTCTGAGTCTTCTAGGATATAATTAATAGTCAATTTTCTTTTTTAGGTTTAGGTTTACCTTTTTTAGGCTTAAGTGATGATCAGGCCGAAGGTGGAAGCGAGCCTAATTCGGAATCCTCAACCACAGAGGAATTGACTATCTGACCTCTAACTGCTGAAACACAACTATGCTGTTAACATTGGTGTTATGGCGACAGACTTACAGACAGACAGACAGACTTAGATTACGACGGCATTAGATTTGTCTAGTACTATGATATGATACAATAGTGAACAAAGACGTATTTTTTTTATATTACAATGGCACAATAGAAAGGTATACATTCGTTTTCTTCAACATTTATCTCTTATGCACGAGATCTTGTAAATCAAAGATGTCAAAGGTCAGATTGCTTTCTAAACTTCAGTTTTTAGTATCTACTGAAATGTTAAAGGACGGTTGCAATCCCCCCTTCCTTTAACGTCCTTTATAGATTGCACTATAAGATATTACTCGACCCCGACCTGTCATGAGTTATGAATTTTTCATTCGTGAATCTCTAGTCCAATACTGCTGTCTGCTGTCGAGCCACCTTTGGTACTACTGTCAAAGTTATTTATAGCAATATTTTCTTCATTTTTTTTTAAATTTATGTCATATTTTTAAGTTTAAGTAAAGGTTGTTTTATATAATGATTAAATAAGGAGTGGCCAAAAGCAATAACAGATATACCCAACCAAATATAATTACATAGCCCCGCAACATCCAATACAATCCGTATAATCCGCCCAAAATCATTAAAGAAAAACAAACCAAAAAATATAGATATTCCCTTCATTTTCAACCTCCTTTCACCTGTAACTGACAACAAAAGGGGAGAGGTCATCAAAGAAACAATAATAGACTTACCGATAAAAACAGAGTCAAAACAGAACCCTTATTACCTTTCACGGGTAACAGAATCGTCGAACGAATAAAGGATAGGGATGCCGAATGTTTCTATTCGTGACATCCCGGCATTTGAGCCCCGGGAAATATGCGGGGAAATTATCCCGACATTTGATACGGATAATAGAGACCATGGCAACGGTTTTATTGAGTTCGGCCTGGTACAATAATATGTCCGTTTACATAAATGCTGATGTTGATTTTCAATCGGTTGTGGGTTGAAATGCAATATTGTTGTTTTGAAATAAACGATTGTGGTCATTAATTTGGTATTTGCATTCAAAGGTTATTTTGTAATTGGGGAGCATTTTAATTAACGGGGGGTTTTCCGAAAATTGCCTGTTTTAGAATCAATTTAAAATGGTCAAATTAGTGTATTAGGTCCTGAAAAAAATATATGTGATGGACACATCTTTGTTTGAGGGAAATTATTGGTTCAAAACACGATATAAAAACACCACAAAAAGGTACAATAAAGACCCATTTTTATTGTGTATTCTTGCAACATATAAATAACATTACTAAATTCAAAAAGTGCAAATCATAATACAACATTTCTGGGAAAAGCGCCATCTATCGCCTAGATCAAAAACCATCAACTGCGACAGTGACAGTCAACATAACGTTCACTGAATATCGATTGACAGTTAAAAAAAGCGACCCCCAGATCCACCAGAGGGCGCAACTAGTATCTTATATCTAAAATGTCACAACACTTGTGCGCAGGTTGTCAACAAGAACTGCCTAAAAATAAAAACGTAACATGTACATTGTGCAAAGGCAGGTACGATTTAGAATGTGCCAATATCCCGATCGACCGTTTCAAAGACATGACTGCATCAAAGGGCACTATTACTTGGAAGTGTCAAGCATGTTTATGTAAAATGCCTAAAAAAGGGAATATAGAAACCCCAATTCGTCCACGAGTACGCGATCCTCAATCGATAGCGTCTTCACCGGAAATAAATAACGTCACGGTTAGGAAAATAAAAAACAGTATTATGAATGACACCACAAGCTCTGTAGATCTCAGTATGTTGGGCGATACAATTGACACACAGGACGAATTAAAAACACCTCAATCCAATACACAAACTGAACTTACGCTGCAAAATTTAAGTGAGATTATAATGTTACGCCTACAAGAAAACAACAAATCAATTATCATAGAATTACAAAATACAATCCAGATTGAGATAAACAAAGCCATCTCAAAACTAAGAGAAGACGTTGAACGTGAAACAAAAGCCTTATTGAGGCATAACGAACAGAGAATAATAGAGATTCAGGAAACAAATACTGCATTAGAAAACCTAAAAATCGAAAACGATAAACTAAAAACTGAAATAGAAGATCTAAAAATAAAAATAAAAACTGATCAATCAAACATAAATTATTGCAAAGAGAGTCACTCGAAAAAGATTGTTTTGTATGGCCTCGATGAATATTATAAGGAACCCGTCAACAATCTACACATGAGACTAATTGATTTATTTCGCGAGATTATGAATGTTGACTTAATGGGCTACATAGAAGATACTCACAGAATAGGCAGATATAGCACAAAAAATCGCCCGCTTGTGATTGAACTATTAAGTAAGAGAATAACTATGTATGTCAAAGACAACAGACACCTCTTCCAAGGCACCGGATTATTTGTAGCTGAATTTCTGGATAATGACGCGCGAAGAGTAAGGAAACTAATGCGCGAAGAAATGCTGAAAGCAAGAAGTAAGGGATTGCATGCAATAATTCGTAATAATCAACTGATGGTAGAAGGAAAACTGATTACAATAGAAGACGAGACACCTAAAAACCGATTAAGCATAAATAAAAACGAAGACAAAGAAGACCAAGTAAATTCCCAAGACAATAACACCTATTTTCAAAGCTACAATAATTCAGAACAAAGTAACAAATCATTTCGAAAACAAAGACCAACAATTTAAAATATTATTTCAGAATATCCAAAGTCTCTATAATAAACAACACATACTGGAAGCCTTCATAGAGCAAACACCTAAGCACAGAGCTATATGCCTGTCAGAATCGTGGTTATCACAAGAAAAAATGGACACAATACAATTCAGCGGCTACAAATTTGCATCTTCTTACTGCCGGAAAAGCCGTACGGGTGGCGGAGTCTGCATCCTCTTACAAGAACACATTGAGCACGTAGATAGAAGTGATATCACAGAATTTTCAATTGAATATGTTGTAGAAGTATGTGCAACAGAACTGGTAACAGAAAAACTATTATTGATAACTATTTATTGGAATAGAAGAGAGGAAGATATATTTTATAAACAATTAAAACTAATTCTAACTTATATAAATAAAAAATATTTTAAACTTAATATAATTATAGGAGGAGACTTTAATATAAATATCTTGGATCATAATTTGAAAACAAACCAATTTTTAGATCTCATGCTAGAATATAAGTTCAATCAACAAATAAAATCATCAACACGAATAACTCAAACATCATCAACATGTCTAGACTTAATTTTTACAAACTTCAATAGCAATTTGCATACAACAGTAGAGGAGTTAGGTTTCTCAGATCATAGTGGTACTATCATACACATGGCACTGCCTCAACAAACTAAACAAATTAACTGGTCTGTCAAAAAAAGGTTGTACAATAACAAAAACACTCAACTATTTAAAACGAAATTAAATGAATTAAATTGGAACGAAATAATAAAAACAAACAAAAACATAAATGAAAACTATGAAGCTTTTCATAACACATTAACCAACATACTAAATCAATGTATACCCAAAATGAAAATAAAGTTAAAAACGAATTATAAAAAGTATTGGCTAACTCCAGGCATCAAACTCTCATGTAAAAATAAAAGACTCGAAAAGATACTTACACTTAAAACTAATAATCCATTAATTAAACAGAACTATAAGAAATATGAAAAAACACTAAAGAAAACAGTTATAACAGCAAAGAAATTACAGTATATTAATAAAATAAAAAAATCAAATAACAAAGTTAAAACTATGTGGAGTATTATAAATGAAAGAACAAATAAGAAAATAAAAAGGGAAAAAAATAACATTAAATTACAAATAAATAATATAAATGTCACTGAACCTAAACAAATTGCTAACTTTTTTAATAGCTTCTTTGCGTCCATTGGCGAAGGTAGCAACAAAACACGTGGCAATGGGCCGCGAGGCTGCCCAGTGCTCTGCCCCACAGAAAATACCATGTTTCTCAGCCCAGTAGACCCCGGTGAAATAAACACATTATTGAAAAATCTAAAAAGTAAAAAAAGTCATGGAATAGACGAGTTACCACCAAGCTTAATACGACAATGTGCAAACGAACTTACTTTACCTTTCTACTTGCTAGTAAATCAATCTTTCGAAGACGCCGCTTTCCCGGACTACCTAAAGAAAGCCCTTATAAAACCTATCCACAAAAAAAACTCGAAAACGGATGCAACTAATTACCGCCCAATGGCTCTTTTACCAACCGCCTCAAAAATTTTTGAGAAAGCAATGTGCAATCGAGTCTACTCCTTCTGCGAAAAATATAAAATATTTAACGAATGCCAAAACGGCTTTCGCAGAAACAGATCCACTATTTTAGCAATTTATAAATACATACAGGAAGCTTTAAATATAATAAATGACAAAAAATACGCCGTAGGTTTACTATTAGACATGACCAAAGCTTACGATAAAGTGCAATATGACATACTATTAAATAAATTACAGGGTATAGGGATCCGCGGTAAAACTCATGAATGGTTCAAATCCTATTTAACAAATAGAGAACACCAGGTCGAAATTGAATTTTATAATGAAAATGCCAAAGAGATACAAAATATTCGGTCTGACAGTATAGCAATTAACGCCTCTATTCCCCAAGGGACTGTAATTGGATGCCTCCTTTTTCTTATTTACATAAACGACCTTCCAAAAACCATAGAAGGGCCATGCGTATTGTTTGCTGACGATATATCGCTTCTAACTTCTTGCCGGAACAATGTAGGCTTGAGCGAGGACCTAACCACTATACTAAATAAATCAATGACTTGGATGAACGACCATAACCTCGAAATTAATTTTTCTAAATCCAAAATAATTCCCTTCCACCCCCGTCAAAAAACCCCACTGGACATTAATTTCACTTACAACGGTAAAACAATAGAAGTCGTGCATGAATTTACTTTACTTGGCCTGGATATAGACACAAACATTAATTGGAAATCACACATCAAAAAGATAAAATCAAAACTATCCAAATTTGCATACGCCCTTCGTGAAGTCAAAAAGACCACTAACCTTAAAACTGCACTTGTTACATACTATGCCTACGCATATGCATGGCTCAGCTACGGCGTGATATTGTGGGGAAACAGCACAGATGCACCGACACTTTTCACATTGCAAAAAAGACTTATAAGAATCCTTGTAAATATAGAAGACACCGACAGTTGCAAACCTCATTTCCAAGAACATAAAATACTTACCCTCCCTTGCCTATACATTCTAGAAATATGCAAATTCGTTCGAAATTACCAGCACTTTTACACGACAAGAGAAAACATACAGTCTAAATATACATTACGCCATAAAAATAGGTTAAACTTACCAGGCTCTAAGTTGAAAATGCACTCAACGAGTACACTAGTCATGTCAATTAAAATATATAATAAATTACCAGAATTAATAAAAAATGAACAAAAATTGAATACATTTATAAATAAATTAAAACTATTCCTATTATCTAAATGCTATTATGATATTAATGATTATTTAAATGACAAATTTTAACTTACAAGTTTTATAAAATAATTACAATAGGTACTAATTAAGTAAACCAAATGAAAAGCCCTCTTCCTCTCCTACTTTTGCTGTGCCCGACAGGGTCCACAATGATCATATTTTGTTAAACCTACCACCTAAGTTCACATGTGGAAGCAATAAATATATTGAGTATTGAGTATTGAGTATTGAGTAAATTGTAATTCGCTCGATGAAAAAAAAATCCGAAACAGGGTCGATTTCAAAACCATTTTCGATCTCATTTCCTAATTACAGCACAAAATAATATGAAAATTGCATGTACGATGAGGTAATCGTATTTTGGAGGGAATTTATTGGTTGAATTTTTGAGTTTAATAAAAAAAAATTAAGTAAACTCAATATTTGTAAATCGGGCTAAATCGGCTCGCGCTCAGTGTCCTGCGGGACGTTGTCGAGGTTGGACCTGTGTCAATTTATTTTAAAAAATTAGTTCCCCACCGTCTTTAAAAAAATGGCAAATAAAAAGAACAAAAGGAAGAAAAACACATATACAAAATTGCGGAAGATCAGACAAAACATCGCGTAATTATATTATTGTTTTAATTCATTATTATTGTTTTCGAAAATGAAAATATTTCTATGCGTTGTGATGACTTTTTTTGACATCTGACTTTAGTGTTTTCATTTCAAATCTTTATCGATAAAATTATAGTCAAGTGTGAGTTATATATATCTTTGCGAGTAGTAAGTAGGTTGTTACATAAAGACGTTTTAGTAAAGCACATTTTTAATTCGTCTATTATTATTTATACCTTAAAAGTAAAAGAAACCCTATCCGATCCGAAAGGGGCTCATAGGTACTGCAATAATATTACCTAAAAGTAATAAAAAATCTTACTAATATTGCAAATTAAAAAGTTATTGCTATTTAAAAATCACATTTTTGGTAACAAAAATACCCCAAATCCAATAAAAAAATAGCAAGTTTTCAACAGGCATCATTATAGTTATGACTTGTAGACACCCGCTATACGACGCGACGGCCGCCCGCGCTCCATGTCATAACCCGGTAAAAATCCCTATTAAAAAAAAATTTGACAATTTTTTTTTTTTTATAATTGCCACATAAATAGGCTCTTAGTACGATACCTAACAACACCCTCATGGATCAGACAGGGTTTTGTTTTACATGTTGTATACATGATAACAATTCATCCAAATCCATTATACAAGCTTAGTTTTTATTTACCCTAAACCTCTTAAGGGGTCATTGTATTCATCATTATGAACAACTTTCACTATGGGACCAAAAACTGGAACCGCGAAAAAAAATCAGCTGTTCCCTACATTTATGTTCGCATAATCTCGTCAAAATGTAGGGAACAGCAGATTTTTTTTGGGTTGTGTATTCACTCTCTGTCAAGCTGTCGTCGTCGCTGCTATAATCTCCTACATTAATTAGGTATACGGGATGGCAGGCACATTGACTCGCAAACTGTTACCATGAATTCAGCGCATGATGATAGAACCGCCCAGAGTAAAAATGTATAGTCGGTTATTTAAAAAAAATTGCTGTTTCATTCAAAATTGCAATAGTTACTCGGTCAAAATGTATGGAACGGCAGTTTTTTTTTAGGATAATTAGAAAAAACGAAGCTTTGTAAAAATCCTAGGATATCAGTATATGAGCTGATGTCAGGATTTATGAAACAAAAACAGTCTGTTTAGGACGATTGGAAACATTTGTGCCGTTTTTAGGCACACGTCTGCCCAACCAGGCGTGAATTTATGTTATGTTATGTGCCATTTTTCTGGTGGTAAATAGTCTGAAGGAACGGCAAACCGAATTGACCAGGGATCAACAATTTTTTTTGTTTGTTTTGTCTTAGAACAAAGATTCGATAAATTATAGCCGTAGCAGTAGGTACGACACTATTGAAAATAAAGTACGGCAATTTTTTCTTCATACTAGCTACGAATATTTACGGATCTTCATGAGCGGGGGCAAACGTCAAAAAACAAAAGAATATGGTTACAGTATAAGCATAACAGTCCGACCACTTAGCGCATCTATCTAATCTATATATCTATCTATCTATATATATAAAAATGAACCCCTATTTCCTTGGTCACGGCATCACGCGTGAGCGGCTGGACCAATTTCGCTCATTCTTTTTTTGTTATGTTTGTTATAGTAAGGAGAAGGTTCTTAGGATATGTAGGTGAAGGTAGGGTAGGTAGGTATGCAAGGAGGTATGTAGGTAGGTAGGTTCGCAAGGCGGTAGGTATGTATGTAGGTAGGGTAGGTAGGTAGGTAGGTAGGCAGGAAGGGTAGTTAGGGTAGGTAGGTATGTATTTAGGTAGGTTTAGGTAAGTAGGTAGATATGTAGGTAGGTAGGTAGGTGCGCCATAGATAAGTACTTAGTGCTACCCGTGCGAAGCTGGGACGGGCAGCTAGTATTATATAAAAATGAATCTCTATTTCCTTGGTCACGGTATCACGCGTGAACGGCTGGACTAATTTCGCTAATTCTTTTTTTGTTGTGTTTCTTATAGTATGGAGATGGTTCTTAGAATAGGTAGGTGAAGGTAGGGTAGGTAGGTAGGTATGTATGTTGGTAAAGTATGTATGTAGGTAGGGTAGGTAGGTAGGTGTAGGTAAGTAGGTAGGTAGTTAGGGTGCTTACCCGTGCGAAGCCAGGGCGGGCAGCTAGTATGTATAAATAAAAATCAATGGCCGCATGAATGAAAAATCATCACTTGAGAACGGTTCGAACACATCTGATCACTGTGGCCAGTTAGTCACTTTCCCTCAGAAAGCAGTCAGAGCTCAAAGAAAACTTGTGAGTTTTGTTCCTGTAAATAAAAGTCGATCAGGACAATTTAAAAATAATTTAATGGAAAAACTACCAGGTTTGCCTTATCACGACGACCCGGATAAAGCTTATACTTTATTATTTAACCTCATCAATTGTGAGTTTAGGAAGGTTTTCACCCCAAAAACATTGCCTGTTTGTGATCGCGTTATATTTAGTGATTGGGCAACACCAGGTATTTATAAAAGTAGGCAAAGGTTATTTGACTTGTATCATGAAAAACCATACAACCACGATGAAACTTTTAAAGAATATGTTAAGAAATATTCTAAAACTTTTAAAAGAGCCTGTTCCTCAGCAAAAGCCATTCACATTAAAAATAAAATAATATCTTCTGGAAATAAAATTAAAACAACTTGGAATTTTATTAATTCAGAAACGGGAAGAACGACAGTACGGAATCGTGACTTCCATCAAAAAATTAATGATGTAGATATTAAGGCAGACGTAGAGGTGGCAACTGAGTTTGAAAATTTCTTCACTAATATTCCCATTTTAACAACCAAAACTCTGTCATCGTCATCCTCCACTTCTGCTTACTCAATACTAAAAGAATGTGTACCAGAATGTGAAAAACTTTTTGAATTCAAAATTGCTACTGCTAAAGACATTATAGAATCTTTTAAGGATCTTGATGTGAAAAAAACTGCTGACCTTTGGGGATTATCAGTACATACCATGTCTTCAATAATTGATGTTATTTCACCCTTTTTAGCAATTGTTTTTAACTCTTGTATTGCATCTGGTGTATTTCCTGATCTGATGAAACTTAGCAAAGTGATTCCACTGTTCAAATCTGGCAGCACAACTGATCCCACAAATTTTTGGCCTATTTCGATATTACCTACTTTGAGTAAAATCTTTGAAAAAATAATTTTGAAACAAATGTTAGGATATTTCAATGCACTTAATTTACTACATCTGAAACAGTTTGGTTTTACAAAGTGTCGTTCAACTACAGACGCGGGCGTGGAGTTACTGAAGAGCATATTCGAGGCCTGGGAGGAATCGCAAGATGCTCTTGGCATTTTCTGGGACTTGTCCAAGGCCTTCGATTGCGTACATCATGATACACTCATCAATGGGCGTTCCGCAGGGTTCAATTCTAGGTCCTTTCTTATTTTTGATTTATATAAACGACTTACCTTACCATATAAGGGATAATCACAAGATCGTATTATTTGCAGATGACACTTCCCTTATTTTTAAAATCAAACGTCAGTTAGTCAACTTTGAGCAAGTTAACGATGCACTCTCTAAAGTGGTGCATTGGTTTAATGTAAATAATCTTCTCCTGAATGAAAAAAAGACTAAACTCATTAAATTTTCAACGCCAAATGTCAGGCAGCTAACTACCAAGGTTCAAGTTAATGGAATAGAACTGAACCCTGTTGAGTCGACAGTTTTTCTTGGAATCACTATTAACGGTAAATTGCAATGGGGCCCACACATAGAAAAATTGTCAGGAAGGCTAAGTTCGGCCTATGCTGTTAAAAAAATTAGACAGATAACGGACGTAGATACAGCCAGAATTGTTTATTTTAGTTATTTTCATAGTCTTATGTCATATGGGATTCTTCTCTGGGGAACCTGTTCGGACATTAATACTATCTTTGTTCTACAGAAAAGGACTGTTCGAGCCATTTACGACCTAGGTCCGAGAGATTCCCTTCGAGAAAAACTCAAAGAAATAGGCATTCTGACTGTAGCTTCTCAATATATATTAGAAAACCTATTGTATGTACAGAAAAATATATCAAATTTTAAGAAAATGTCCGAAATTTATAGTTTAAATACCAGGAATAAACACAGCCTTGCTGTACATCACACTCGTCTCCACAGAGTAAGCAACTCGTTCATGGGTCAATGTATACGCTTTTACAACAAACCTCCCATTTACATTCGAAACTTACCCATTAAACGATTTAAAAACTTCATTAAAACCAAACTTTGTAAAAAAGGGTATTATAGAATTTCCGATTATTTAGAAGATAAAAAAGCATTGGATTGAGCTGCTCGCTCTGCTAAACCTTGTAATAAAACCTTAAAAATTGACATTATAATTATTCAGTAAAATCATCAAATTATAGTTTTATATAAACATTGACATTGTTGAATATTACATACAAAATGACATGATTACTTTGTAAAGTATTATATTATTTTAATTATTGTGAATGTGAGGACTATGTGGATATTTTTTTTTTCTTTTCTCTTCTCTATTTTCTTTTCTTTCTCAGTTAGTTTTAATTTAATGATGGTCTGGCAGTTTGAGTAGTTTATCCGGCCTACCCAAATGTCCTTTCTTTGGTACTGTTCGTCGAGTTGAGCTCCTTAAGTTCAGAGTTGAGCTCCGCGATTACTGACAAATGCTTGCACTGACTGGACAGGTCCACTCAAAGCTGTATGGTTCTTTCCTCAAAAGACCATTTCAGACATTAGTCTACATGGTCCTCATATGGCCTGACCAAGATTATGTCTGGACTTTAAAAGAGACTGTGACCTCTGAGTTTGTTTCGGCCTTTCTTCTCAGAGTAGTCAGATAGGAAACGCCGAACTCATCTAGCTAATTTTTAACATACATTTTAATATGACGAGTAAAAGTGATTCCAATATCCTATTTACAGAATATACAATTTCATTTCATTTCATTTCATCCAAAAACAAATAGCCATATCGGTATATGGCTATTTGTTTTTGGTTGTGTTCGTAAATGTCAGTACCTACAAGGTTTATACGAAAGAAAACTTATGGAAAATCCACCAGAAAAAATCTTGGATTTACAATTTGACCAAAGTCACACTTTCTCTCTCTCTGTCTCTATGGAATTAGAAGGCGACAGTGGCAAGTATGAACGCTTTTTTACCGTGACGATTTCTGCCAGTTTACTCCTACCGCAAGCATTAAAGAACTTCGTTCCATAAAGCTGATTTATTCAGTAAATGGATCCAATAACACTGACTGTTTTGGATGGATTGGTAGTGGATTTTGTTGTTGTAAAATGTTTAATTCAGAAGTAATATTATTAGTTTTACAATTTTTTTACATAATGTAATCAAAATTTTCCTGTTGTGTATTTTGCCTCAGTTTTTATTATTTTTATTATTTCTATTTGGTTTTTTTTTACCTTGATGTAGTCCTGGAAAATGTTTAATTTGAAAACACGATTCGAGAAAAAAAAACGCTCTTAGGATTTAGTGCAGGGTTCTAACCTAATTTCCTCGGCCTACTATGTTGAACATGACAATGACAATGACAACAATAACATGACATGACAGTACGAGTACAATCATGACAATTGACAGACGTTGACATTGACATTTGCCGTTTACTAGTGCAATCCGTGGTGCAATTGATTTTATCGATTATTTACTTCTTTGAATGATTTTTTAATGGTGGTTACATTAAAAATCAATTAGATTCCAGATTTTTTTATTTTACATTGATTTTACCTAAAAACAATTATATCAAAACAATGTAAAATGTGAAAAAGTGCTACCACATCACATTTACCAAAAAACGGAAACCCTTACCTACGTCTTACTCACTGAATGGGGTAACATTACAAACAGTGGACACGATTCGTGACCTGGGAGTCCAGCTCGACTCTAAGCTCACATTCGTCAAACACATTGACAATATCACTGCCAAAGCTGCAAAAATGTCTGGCTTTATAAAAAGAATATGTCGAGATTTCCAGTCCATCTCTACCCTGAAGGTGCTCTTCAATACCCTTGTGAGAAGTCTACTGGACTATGCATCTCCAGTTTGGAACCCTTTTTACCGTATTCACGTAAATAGAATTGAACGTATCCAAAGAAGCTTCACCAGATATCTTCGTTTTAGAAGCCCTAGCTGCCCACGTGATTCATCTTACGGTGATAGACTAAGTCATTTTAAAATGTGTTCACTTGAACACCGAAGAGACGTAACAGACCAAATCCTACTTTATAAGATCATTAACGGTTTGCTAAATGTTCCCGATCTTCTGGCGGAATTAAATATAGCTGTACCTCGACAGAAAACTATTAGATCTGGTCGTGAAACCATTACCTTTGCCACAACTGCAAGTCGTACTAACCTTGGTAGCAACGCACCCATGAACCGTCTAATGCGAAAATATAATAAATTCGCTACACGAACAAATAGCATCGACATCTACTCTGACCCTTTCCGTCAATTCCGTACGAGACTTCTTACCAGCTCAGAGTCTCAAGACCTCTGTGCGACACAAGCCGCCTATTAATATTAAAATTGTATCTACTTCCATTTACTTCTTTTTCAGTCTTTTTGGAATTTGTAAAAAAAAAAAAAAAAAAAAAATGTTAAATGCTTCCCATTGTTTGTATTTGAGAACATAGCCCATTTTTGCTTTATCTTGCTTTATTTTATTTTATTTTGTAACTTATTTTATTTTGTAACATGTAACTTGTAAATTCAACTAACGGTATCATAATTATACGTCCTTTAATCATTACGTTCTATGCTAGTGCTGTGCACTTCTGTAAGTGACGAATTCACAATACCTAAAACTTTAAGTGATTTATGTTTATGTATGTATTAGTGAGTAAGTCGTTGAAGTGTCTTATCAATAAATAAATAAATAAATAAAACTATTTAAGGCAGTGTATAGAGTGCCACCAGTGGCACTCTATCCCTATCGGATAAAGTGCCACTACAGGCACCCTAGTAACACCGCCTCGGCCCGGCCAAATTGCCGCAAGCATTGGATTGTCATTGTCACTGTCACTAAGTCACGTCACTTGGTATTTTGTTTGATTGTCGAGGTTAGATCGCTGTAAAACACCACATTCCCAAAACATTACATTCTCTTGTGCCTAAACGGACCCTGGCACTTCGCCGGCCGCTACCGCGGCACCGCTCGCTACGCTCGCTCGGCTCGTGCGTTGTGTGGTCACAGTTCTAACCTAACCTAACCTAAATAACAAGTGACAGTGACAATGCAACGCTTATGGCACCCTAGCCGGGCCGAGGCAGTGACACTAGAGTGCCACAAGAAACTCGCGGCACTCTATACACTTCGATTATTTAATTATTTGTAACAGTATCGATTTCTACGAACTCGATAATATTCTTAGGGTACGCTCTATTGATATAATGCCAGCGTAATGAAATAAGTGTTGTAACGGTTTACAAAGGTGATTTAAAACAATAAAATAGAAATCTACTTATTTTCTACACTTGGCCATTGCTAATGAGGCTAAAATTAAAATGGGTTAATTAAGAAAAATAGAAGATTTTTTTGGTACATATCTCATTCGTGTAACGGTTGGGCCCAAAAACGGCTTTCTCCTTTCTAACCTCGCAATCCATGTAATGTCAAAGACTATTTATTTAGATATTTACTTTGACGCAACTTACGGATGTCAAGTCAAGGTTGGAAATATTTAGATATAGATATTATATTTTAGTAAGTATTTTATTAATTATAATTAAACTACTTTGAATAAAAGAGCCATTTTCAATAGGGTTCCTTCTACGGCTGGAACGAATGTATAAAAAAAAATTGACTCAATTAATTGATTTTACCGCAAGCTACAATGTTTTCAGGTTTGATACATTGACGGACAGGATTTTTTTTTCAACTATTTTGAAGATTCTGTGTGCTAACAGGAGTGTAACAAACTCCTGTTAGCACACAGAATCTACTTAATTTATTTACCATTGTATAGTATAGATGATTAAATGGATATTAATACTGTACTTTTCAACAATTGTTTTAATGCAGCAGAAATGAAAAAAGCATCAAAATAGTTGAAAAAAAATCCTGTTGCAGAAATGGGGCAAGAATTTTTTTTCGATCGTAGAGCACCCTCTAATGCTTCGCATTATGAGTCGTGCAATATAACAGTAGATTGTACACACGGGATTACAAACGAAACAATTTAACATTGTGTTGTTATTGTCAGCTATATCGTCGCAGACAGCGGGCGTTACCGATATCGGCACGATATCTACCGGGGAAGACACAATATGGGGTGAGAGTAGGGGGCATTCTTTCAATTGAAAACACTTTTTAGCACTGCCGACTTCGACACGTTGTTTCTTAGTAGGTACCTACTGCGGAAGTTTGATGCGTCACGAATTCACGATGGTCATCGATATTCACCAATATCATCGGGCCGATAATAATTATATCGGTATGGAATTGATGTCGGTATAGCTGCCAGCATATCGGTATCGGGTTGGTGTCGTTATCTGATAATGTGAAAACGCCCATTAGGTACACAGGACATTTTAAAAATTATTTTAGTTCACTACACTGTAGGTACCATATAATGGAAACCTAAGGAAAAAAAAATAACTAAAAACTAGTTCAGTTGGTCAACTGCAAATATTTTATGCTGTGGCATGGATTTTCCGCGAAATGTTTGACAACTTATCGTAAATATATACGTCGCTCTGCAATTGGGGGAGGCGGAGGTAGTGTTTCAAAGGCGTATAGGCCCGGAAAACCTAGCCTTAATTGGGTCTTTGCTTTGCGGGTTATAGCTTCACATAAACGGATGTATTTAACTTAATCAATGTTATGTGTAGGAACGTTTCAATTAAGTGCCTTGCTGTTTTAATAAATATCGTGAGGAAATCTCAATAGAGGTTTGAAATTGTGATGCATGATGGTATCAATCGCGGTTTTTGTCTAAATAAGACTACAAAGTGAAAACTATCGTGGGATGGAAGTCGGAGTCGGACGGAGTCTCTTATGCTTAGCTAGATAACACCTAAACTTGTCGCAGCTTTAGATCGATGCCAGCTAAGCATAAGAGACTCCGTTTACATTCTTCATGCGGTCGTAGAACTGCTTGGTCTGAGCAGCGAAGATTTCCCTATTAACAAATCCTTGACCCAGCAAATTAAGTCTCTCTTACTCAGACGAAAAAATCCAGGGTAGAAGCAATAAAAACTGACGTTCAGAACAATGTACCTGTCGTAGTCACAGTCCATTGGGATGGAAAATTAATAACCAGGCTTGAATGTGCGACGTTCAAAAGAAGAACGCTTACCAATTGTCGCTTCATTTGACGACAGAGAAAGTTACTCTTTCTCGCAGTACCAAAACTAGAGATTTCTTCAAGCTAAAGCCATCTCAACTGCCCTCTATGACTGTAACCTTAGGTGCAAATAGTGTTTTGCGACACAACACAACAGCTTCGAATACTCGCCATTTCGATGGAGCTTGTGTTCCTTTGAAACAGAATTTATAAAGCAAATTGTTACCTACTTTTTGCTTGTCATCATCATGTTTATGAGTTGGTGATTATTGTTATTTTATATTTAAATAAAGATAATTTTTTCTCTTATTTCATTTTTTATTTTATTCACTTCATTTATTGCATTTTTATTATTTTTGTAGGACTAACCAAATATTAGGACAAAACACGATTTTTTATACAGTTTGTAGCTCGGTCGGCACGGGTTGCAATCATGCTAGAAAAGTAACATTTCATATTTAAGTATGGTTTTGTAGTTATAAAATATATAGATGATATGCATCACAAAATTCGAAAAAAAATAATATAAGGGACACCCTAATAAATAGTTCGCCTAGTTTTAATTTAGCTTAGTTTATGCCCCTTTCTGGAGGCTTTGAGTTCTTTTAGGAGCTTAAGGCAGCCACAGGAAAGTCCGGTTAAGCAGCGAAGACCTTAGTGGTCACCTGCGAGATGCCCACGCCAAAAAATTAAATAAAAAAATACTATCAGTAATAGTAAAAGGAGCTTAAAATATGCCTAAAATTGTAGCATTTCAATTCCGCAAACTCGAAATTGTAACATCACTAGTACAGCCTACAACCTAGTAATGATTGAAACGGCTATAATCCTTAGTTATTTCCCAAAACGCTGGGGGCTTATCCAAAGGCGGGCTAGCTAAGCTGTGACGTCAGACCCCATGAAATGTTTTGATGAATATTTGATCTGGGACCGACCGTATTAATAATTGAACACGTTATTTTATAGAATTACCACGTGATTGGAAGGTACCAAGATGGCGGCCAAGCTTTCGGAACGATAATTATAATTAGAACGGAAACGTCATATTTTAGAAAGAAAAAAAAGAAAGAAAAGAATAAGTATTGATTGAGACAAGCACAGGGGGCCTACCACAACCACTAAAAGCAGTATTATTTTAATCTCACTTCAGTGGGGGAAAGAGACGGTGCTATACGTCCTGTAGAGCTTCATCTCTTTCCCACACTAAAGTAATATTAAAATAATACTGCTTTTAGAGATGGTGGTAGGCCCCCTGGAGATCTCAAATTAAACTAAAACACACTTATTGAAACATAGGTAATAAAAAAAACAAAAAAATTAAACAAAGTAAAATTAAAAGCATAGCATACTATAATGTTCCCACTACTGGGAATCAGGCCTCCTCTTTGTAAGTCAGTCATAATCAGCCTATTAATGTTCCCACTGCTGGGACCCAGGCCTCCTCTCTGTGACGGAGTGGGCCGTAATCTAATCGCGGGACCATTGCGGGTTGGTGGATGTCACATGTCTTTGAATATTTTCGTTCTAGGATAGTTATGCCGATTTCCTCACGATAAAGTACCTGCTTGGGATCGATTCCACGACACGTAAGTCGCGGCCGTTACCACAGGGCCATCACTGCTCTACCTACCTAGCTCATAACTTTGTATGAGCAAAGGAGAAAACCAAACTCCATAGAAACTTGGGCCCAGCGTTCCAGGGCTGGAATTTGGCCATAAATTAGAACATTTAGGAAGGATTCACGTCGCCAATTTTCACGTCTCCCAGCAATGGCCAAGTTGGTAAAATCAGACAATGTTTACATTTTAGGTTATTTTTATTATTTGAGGTATTCAAGTAAAAAATTATATTTTTGAGGCTTTGTTTGTTTCCTACGTTAATTGGGAAACCACATGCGCTGTGCTGCAGCACCTGCAGCCTATCACGATGCGGTTAAAACCTCCTGGTAGGTACCCACATAAAAAGCGCTTAGCGGGTGATTTATCTGTTTGATCTTACTGAAAACCTCAGCTGAAAACTATATTTATTAGACAAGACCCACTTAGAACACTACTGGCTTGCATTTGCTAATATTGTATGATCTACTAGGGGATTTGATGCAATCACAGATTACAGTAATCTGAGATTGCAATAATATACGGGGTGGCAGGGACATCGACGCGAAGCCAGTTACCATGGATTCAGTACATGATTCTGAACCCCCCTGCGTTGAAATTTTTCGTCGGTTATTGAAAAAAAAAACAGCTGCTCCATACATTTTGAACGCACTTTTCTATGAAACAGCTGTTTCTTTTTTTTATAACCGACGAAAAATTTCAACGCTGGGGGGTTTAGAATCATGTACTGAATCCATGGTAACCGGCTTCGCGTCGATGTCCCTGCCACCCTGTATTAAAGTAAAACACACATATTGTGATGAATCGTTTTATTAATCACCTTCTTCATTAGGACTATCATTATATAATACAGTATCCAGAAACTGTGCAGGAGGCAATTGAGTCTTAGTTGGTTGGAGAGAGAGGCTTAGTTGGCACGACACCAGGGTAGGTCCCTGGTGTCGTGCCAACTAAGCCCAACTAAAATACCATAATTATGCTCATGGTGTGGGCACAGCAACCAACCGTTCTTTTGCCAACGATACAGGTGCAATTATATTGGACTATAGAATCCCTCCCACTTAGAGAGCTGTCGAAGTGTCGACTAATATAATGGTATAAACAAAATATATCCTATTAGTAATAGGATATATTAGGCTGGATTTTATTCTTCCTCTCAACATCCAGGTTGAGTCTGATGTTGACAGCCCTTGCTGTAGGTCACCATTCACCTCTCTACACAGTTCTATTTATCGGTGTCTGTTCAGTCTGTTCTAGTCCATTTCCATCAAGAGATACAGCATTGGTATGATTTCAGCAAGCTTGGCAGATAGTCATTTTCATTTAAGTACCTGAAGCAAACAATCATGTGTCATTAGGTCTAGCACTAGCATTTAGCAATAAACATCTGATTGGCACATTTGGGTACCGGCTTTATTACATTCCCACTGCAGGGACACAGGCCTCCTCTCTGAGAGAGGGAATAATCTGTAATTTAACAATGCAGGTTCAGTCCAGATTGGAGATATCACATGTCTAGATTGAATATGAATTTGTTGTATGCGCTGGTATCATTTTATAAAATACCAACAGACAATTGAACAATAAGCGATAACACTATTTAGTTTGATTACATGAAATAATTTCATAGTAGTACAAAAATGTTGCGATATAGATTATCGGATACTAACCGTTTGATGCGCGACCCATTCCTGTACAATTGAAAGAATCATTTCATCTTTCAGTCTTCGCCTTCGCATTGTAATGCAGCGGTCCGTTGGTATTCCGCAAATAATGCACAGGCTCTTGATGTCGTTGTATCCAGTCATCCAGTCAAAAGAGCATTATACAGATCCAGTTTTCCAGCAAAGGTCAGCAGGAGTGGCAGGATACGGTGCCCAATGTTCAAGCGAGGGCAGTCTATGGCAATCAATTTCGGAGGCCAGTATTCGAGCAGAAATCAGAAATAATAAATCCCGAGAAATAAGGAAAATCATTAGCGTGGCGAATGACAACAATAACATGACATGACAGTACAATCATGACAATTGACAGACGTTGACATTGACATTTGCCGTTTACTAGTGCAATCCGTGGTGCAATTAATTTTATCGATTATTTACTTCTTTTAATGATTTCTTAATTAGATTCCAGATTTTTTTTATTTTACATTGATTTTAATACCTAAAAACAATTATATCAAAACAATGTAGTATTATTTAATTATTTGTAACAGTATCGATTTCTACGAACTCGATCATATTCTTAGGGTACGCTCTATTGATATAATGCCAGCGTTTGTGAAGTTAATGACGTTTAATGAAATAAGTGTTGTAACGGTTTACAAAGGTTGTTTAAAACAATAAAATAGAAATCTACTTATTTTCTACACTTGGCCATTGCTAATGAGGCTAAAATTAAAATGGAAAAATTAAGAAAAATAGAAGATTTTTTTGGTACATATCTGATTCATGGAACGGTTGGGCCCAAAAATGGCTTTCTCCTTTCCTGGAATATTTTAATTAGCTTACATGGCTTCAGGCTTACACAAAAGTAAGATAATATTTCAAAGAACTGGCGTAGTGTAATTACCAAAATAGGTGCGGTTATTATTTCTATAAGAAACCCAACAGTTCTGACAACCTACAGTTTATTATTCTTAGAAGAAAGGTTATTAGAGCATTTAGACCTCTCGCCATATTTAGGTACCCGATAGTAGAGAAGGATAGTGCTCATTTGAAAATTGTTAATCCTATTTCACGTTCCAAAAAATACTGTAAGCTAGACAGTAGAATAGAAAGAAATAGAATTGAGTGGCAATAAATTGCAAACTTACTCATTTTTAACTAAACACTAATGCTAGCCACACACGTTACGATTTGCTTGCGCAAATTTGTGTTTGCGCAAGCAAATCGTTACGTGTGTGGGAACAAATTTGCGCAAATTTCTTTGAAAAAACGTCAAATTAGATTTGCGCAAGCCTAAGTTTGCGCAAGCAAATCGTTACGTGTGTGGCTGGCATTTGGGCTGATTTCACCAAGGAAACTGAACGCGATCAGGATTTCTAATGGTAGCCACACACGTTACGATTTGCTTGCGCAAATTTGTGTTTGCGCAAGCAAATCGTTACGTGTGTGGGAAGAAATTTGCGCAAATTTCTTTGAAAAACCGTCAAATCAGATTTGCGCAAGCCTTAGTTTGCGCAAGCAAATCGTAACGTGTGTGGCTGGCATTAAAGGCGTGCAGGAGCTGTCAGTGTCAAAATTGTTATGGAATATTGTACACTGACAGCTCTTGGACGCGTTTAGATGTGCTGAACGCGTTCAATTTCAATAGGATACTTATATCCTAACTTGTTATTTGGTGTTTCCATCTGGAACTTCTCAGTAGCAGCGGAGGTTGGATTTATGCCCGGTTGATGGCATTTGGCCCCTTATTTGGCGAAATGTGGGTGCACCTAATACACGTACACCTCTGCCGAGCCCTCTGGGGAACACAGGCGTGATGGTATGTTATATCACTCTCACTATCTTATTCTGGTGGTGTGATCGTTGGACTGCTAAGCCATAGGTCTCGAGTTCGAACCCAAAGCACGAACCTCTGACTTTTCGGATTCATTTACATTGTATAATTATCACTTGGTTAAATAACGGTCAAGGAAAACATTGCGAGGAGCCAAGGCATGTGGAGCCAAGTCAAAGGCCCATGGGCGGTATATAAACTCTGACACCAGGTTAGTCATCACACGAAAAAGAAGCTGGGGGTTAGAAGAAGAAAAAGATTTTATTCTTCTAACCCCCAGCAAAAACTAGGTTACCTACCATTTACCAATGCCCCACGTTTTATTCCAAACTAGTTAAATATTACTAAAGTTAATTTAAGTTAACGTCGAGAGCATACTGCCAACGTAATAACAGTATAAGTTTATTTATTAAACTATAATGTTAGTGTTTTACGCGTGCACCTTGCTGGGACCAAAATTGTGCTGTAAACAGGAAATTGCATACTAGACTCAATATTGTGGGGAAAATCAACAAGCTTATGGAGAAATAGTTAATTGAGAGGCTGATTATGTATTTAGTATGGATTTGTTTGTGCCAGCGGCTGTCTGGGGTAAACTATATCCATAAATTTAAGAGAAGGGATAGCTAACATTTAAATCAGCTAACATTCTAGAGAAAATACTACACTATAGACTATAGTCTTCGTGGAGATCTATTCCCATCCAATACCAAGAGCTAATACCATTTGGTATTAGTTTATTTCCGTTTTTATTTTATATTCCCAACGAGTACCACATTTTAAAACCAATACCAAAACAGGTTTGAAGAAATCAGATACAGTCAGGTTCAGTCAAATTAAAATGCTTTGAGTGATTTTAAGTATTGTTTAATCAAGATTAGGGTTTGAATATAAATCACATATAATTGCGTATCTTAATAATAAATCACCTAAAAATTTGGCAAAAAATCGAATAGTTAAAGTACTAAAAATCTAACAAAATTATAAAATATCACAAATAATCAACTTTTAATGTACTTAACAATGTTTTTGGCAAAAACTTCTTGAACTTTGTGTAGCTGAGTGTACAAAAAGTCACGCTTTGGTATTCGTTAGTAATAGTTTGTAAAAGTAAAAGTAGTAATAGATTTTGAGGCCCAGCCGATGCTATTTAGGTATCGTATTTTTATTACATATAAAGGAGGCTTTAAACTAATATAAACCGAAAATATTATGAAAAATCCTTTACCTATATATATTTTAGTGTCAGATTGGAAATTCTTTTAATCTTTGTCTAGGTTTCTAGACATTACTGGCGAAATGTGGATGTACTTCTACCAAACCTTTTTTTTTTTGTAATGGAAAACAAACAATAGTCTTACGGAAAACAGTCGTGCTGTAATGTGAGAGATTTTATTTATTTATTCAAAATCTGTATTAAAAAAAACGTATATAAAGCGACACGTTAAGCTTGACCAAGTTTGAGTGGCTTCAAGGCTTTACAGTATGACTGTTAAATACTTTTTAATGCATCTCCGTTTACCAAAAATTGGCAGTCAGGTGCGCATTATTTCATGCGTAGCGAGACCCAACGGTTGGGCAGCAATCTGGACTTCAGTCTTCTTCCTCTTCTTTTCGAGTCTATGGTAAATAAATATATGATGTTAAATAAGTTGGGCCCAGGAGGTGGCCACGCCAATCGCGGCATCAGTGGCATTTTATATTTCCTCAGAACTGCAGGAGTTTGACTCCAACCCACTTTCTACTTAAGGTCATTTCTGACTACGCTATACTATTCTGCTCTATAGTAAAATAAAACAAAGGAAATAAACAATATATAAGTAGTATAGGCAAGTGTGAGCGTGTTCTAAATAAAAGTATGGCGAGCGATATTGTTGTGCCATGAACTATATGCTATTTGCTATTATAGCATAGTCTGAAATGAGCCTAACTCAACTTAAATACTGTCAATTAACTTCGAAGTATTTAATATTAATAAACTAAATATCCACTTCAACACCTACAACAAATTAAACAACATGATGTCCCACGTACAAAGTACCAAAATTACGTTCAGCTATAAACGGGAAATTCAGTAAACAGGATATTGCAGGCGACGGCCAATATTCTGCGGGATACTAAACTTATATTAAAGCTGTGTTTGCACGGGGACAGTCGTTAACTGGGTTATTAATGTGGGTTTTGCTGTGGTCGCGTATGGTCGATTTAAATTGTTTAGGTGTTAAAATATAAAGGTTTAATATTCTAGTTTTATATGGGGATAGGAGAAGAGGTTTATTTTGGGATTTACTTACCTACTTTGGGATTTTATTAGGATGAAGGTGAAATTGGTTATGCATTATGCAGCAGGGTTATTTTCGCTGATACTACCACAGATAGAATATTTTCGCTAAACGCTAAAACAATACAAATAATGAAATTAAACAACCTATTTTCTCACCTGACACCAAGCATTCCAACTCACCCAATATTTAGTCAAACTAAACAACAAAATATGAAGTTGCCGGAAGGCGGAGAACTTTGTCACCTCGCTAACACCAGGCTCTCAACGCTAGTGAAACAAAGAGGAACAAAACAACAACTTTGCTAAACATTTGGCAAACAAAAACACCTGTAATTGTAAACTGGCAGAGTTTGTTGAGAACGACTTGCCAACATCCTGTTAGGCGAGTCGCACGCTGCGTTAGAATCGGGATTTTGAAACTGTAACTAGAAATTCAAATCCCTATTTCGAATGATTCGAAGTTTGAATTTTTGTGTTGTTTTTTGGATACAAATCACTGCTATCATTCGTTTCGGATTCGCTTGCGTTGATTTATCTGTACCTGGCGGAAGCTTCCACGTGACCATTTTCGTTCGTTCAGGAACTGGACGCCATAAACTTGTTCCGTGTGGGACTTTTCGCAGTGTATCTGAACTATTGGCGTTGTTAAAATGCACTCGTGGCTATTTGTAGAGAACATCGCATCATTGGTGGTATCACCTCAACTAATTTTCTTCTATCACACTAAATATTCCAATTAAATTTTATAATGAAAATAAAGTCCATTTACAGGCACTCTAAAAAGTGGTGTGTTTGAAATGCCAAAACGAGACAACATTATACAAACTGTGACGCAAAAAAGAGAGCAAGCATCAAAATCCTTCATAAGTGTCACCTTTAAATAATCAACACAGAAGCACCTTAAAGGGTAAGACAATAAAATCACCCCGTTTTATCACCCGTCTGTAACCACCCGAAACACGGGGTTCCTAATGGTTGTTCGCTGTTTACCTCAGGACAAAAGCCCGGAGCAACGCTAAATATTTTATAATATTTGCTTAATGTGCCCAGCAGCTATTTAAGGGAATCCCTGCTTTATGTTCCTCATTATAATATTAACTTTTGTTACAGAGAAGTTGTGGGTTCATACAAAATGTTTGAAAGTGAAATGAAAAAATGTACATCACATTATTGAAACTTTAAGAAAATGTGCTTTGAATTGTTATCTGGATCTGTACGACCAAAACTAATTAAAAAGTCATAAAACATTTAAATTGCAATAGAAGTGTAACCATAAAGTGATAGAATTAAGGTTTTTAATCCCAAAACATGCTCTAATCTTAAAGTGGCTGATGTTGACCCGCCTAACGGCTCTAAGAAAATAAGGGGTTCTTAACAGGGTTGTTAAGGAAGGTGCTTTCGTTGACGATATGGGGTAAAGGTAAGATATTGGAGTAATTATGGCGTGTGTATTAATTAATTTTCATGACGATCCAAAATGGCGGTCCACGGATGCAGAACTCTCAAATCCCCATTGTAGGTCAAATTATTTGACCTTATGTGTTAGAAGATGTTTACAGATGAATTATAATCAACTAAAACTTCAGAGAATATATATTATAATCATAGCACGCTTGGCATAATATTTGGATGTGACTGATGGTAGGCTTCTGGAACCATCCTCAAGTCAGAAATTATTTCTAAAGCATCCATTGAGGCCGAATAATTGGTATAAAAAACGCATTATTTTTTAAAGTCGACAGACGGCGCTTTCTAGTTTTCCGAACAAAATTGACATAAATGCACGCGGCCGATCGCGTATTCGCACGACTATCGCTTTTAATTAGGACGCGGCCTTAAGTGCCCCCGCGCATTACGCGTCCAGGCCGCGCGACCGCGTCGCTGCGGCCAGCCCGCGCACATTGGCCGCGTGTGTGTCGCGATGTTTTTCGTTGGCCTCGCGGCCAGAGCGTGGCCGCTGGCCGCTGGTCGCGTAATGCGCGCATTTAGTTAATATATCATGGAAAAATTTGTTGGCCGCAGCGACGTGGTCGCCTAATGCGCGGGGGCACTAAGAGTCAGTGATACTCCGTAGCAAAAAAACTCATTATATTTGAGTAATTTGGAAAAATTTATCACTAAATGGTGGAAAACAGAATTATAGTTATTTTATTTGAATTGCACGATCTACTTCTTTGTCAAAGTGATCGTTAAGGAGTCCTTTCTTACATCACCCCTCTTGGAGGGGTGTAAAAATTGCCTTCATATTTTTTGTATGAAAACCGTTCCCTTTAATTACGTCCCCCAACTTCGAAGTTACCAGTTTACGTGAACTAATTAAAGGTAAAGTTTGTTTGTTTTATTAACAATAATTTTAGTAATTGCGTTATTACTGTAATTTGAAGGCAGCTAATGTTCTGTAATTTTATAGATTACAAAAATGGTGCACCTAATAATTTGTTTGCAAAATATGTAATTCCTACTGCTTGTAGGTAGGTTCACTAAACCGCTTGTTGGTCTTGTTGTCTACAACGAGCAAGTAGACTAGAAAATTAGTATCCTCAGTAACAATCTTTCTTCGAATATAATACCAGAAAAAGTAACTTCTACAAACAATTTCAGGTTCAACATTGATATTACAACCCCTATAATTTCGGCCACAAACTCATTAGCCTCCCTCGTGTTTTATTAAGAATCCGAAATCGCTCGTAAAATTAGTTTTAATGTTCGTATACCGTAAAATGGCCATAAACTAATTTATGGTGGATGACGTAGCTAGAATGGTAAGGTCTGTGGGTTTACTCAATCATAACACGGAGGGTGATATGATTCATCGATGGTTTTCTACAAAACTGCTGTATCAGTTTTCGTGCAATTAGTGGCGAACTATTTTTCATGTAGGTAACGTATATCATCATGACAAAAATACCTACATACGATAAAGTACCAGTGGTGGCCCAGTGGTAACGGCCCCGACTTACGAATTGTATAGGTCATGGGTTTGAACCCAGGTAGGTGTTTTAGTTTGTGTGAATAATTTCATCACCACTGCTCTCCAAGCGGTGAAGGAAAACATCGTGAGGAAACTGGCATGTCCTAGAACCAAAAATTCGAAGACGTGATATCTCCCAATACGCACTGGGCCCGCGTGTAAGATTACAGTCCACTCCCTCTCGAGGAGAGGAGGTCTGTGTCCCAGCAGTGAGAACATAATAGGCTGGTTATGATAATGTTACAATTCAAGGGTTTATCGTAGTGTATATTAACGAAGATCGGCTGTTCTTGAGTCAGTTTTTAGATACCTAGAGTGGGACAAGAAGCGCATTAGGGTAGATGGTGAATTTCTAAGTTCATCTCCGTTTTGCGGATGATATTGTTTTATTTGCTGAAACTGCAATAGAATTGGAATCAATGGTAAGCGAATTGGCGAAAGAAAGTCGGTCTATCGTTAAACGCTTCCAAGAAAAAAAAAAACAAACGGAGAGAACCACGACGTCGAGAGAATACAAAAATAGAGTACGATAATGACTATATCAACCTTGGCCAGTTGGTGTCGTTCGAAAACTGCACTGGAAAAGAAACGCAGAGAAGAATAGCTTTAGCTTGGAGAAAGTCTTGGGGGCTAAAAGAAATAATAAAGAACATTAGCTTAAACATTAAAAAGAAGGTATATGAAACAGCCATACTACCATGCCTCACGTACGGATGCCAAACGTAAGAAGTAAGTAAACAAAAATATAAAGAAATCGGACAAAGTAAAAATAGTATATTATGCAACTAATGAATAAAGGACGGATTTAAAGCGAGGGCCTTAAATGAATCACGATCAAGTGAAGGATTCTAACGACTGAATCACGACCGTAGGGAGTGATTCATGATCATTGAATCACGAGCGCAGCGAGTGATTCAAGTGTTAGAATCCTGAGCGACGCGAGTAATTCATGGCCCTCGATATAAATCCGTTTTATTCAAGAGTTGCATACTATACTTTATACCATGACTACGACAAAAAGAAAGATTTAAGCGAAAATAGACATTTAATAAACGGTTAACACGTTCAGTGTCGGGAGCCCTCCTGGAGGGTTCACCTACTTGGATATGGGATGTCGGGAGCCCTCGCGGAGGGTTCATTTTAAATGTAGACATTCAGTGTCGGGAGCCCTCCTGGAGGGTTCACCTACTTGGATATGGGATGTCGGGAGCCCTCGCGGAGGGCTCATTTTAAATGTAGACGTTCAGTGTCGGGAGACCTCCTGGAGGGTTCACCTACTTGGATATGGGATGTCGGGAGCCCTCGCGGAGGGCTCATTTTAAATGTAGACATTCAGGGTCGGGAGCCCTCCTGGAGGGTTCACCTACTTGGATATGGAATGCCGGGAGCCTTCGCGGAGGGCTCATTTTAAATGTAGACGTTCAATCTCGGGAGCCCTCCTGGAGGGATCACCTACTTGGGTATGGGATGCCGGGAGCCCTCGCGGACGTTGGAAGTGAAACCTCCCGGAGGTTTCACTTCCAACTACGAATAATAAAAGTCATAGACTTTTATGGCGGAATGATGAGTTATGAGTTCTATGAAAATGGGTGGAGTCGAAAGTGTTAAGGAGGTTGTATAGCATTGAGATAGAGGTCGAATACATTTGTGTGTTCTAAATTCAAACACCAAAACAGTGATTAAAAGAGCTTTTTATTCACTGTTTTCAGTGAATAAAATAAGCTTTTAAGAGGGGGAATGGTATAAACTAAATAATAAGGAGAAAAACAAAATTAACGGATGTAAAGCAAATAATTAGATTACTGAAGTGGAATTAGGCAGGGCATTTATGTAGACTGGAAATTACTAGATGGACAAAGAGGGTAACAGAATGGATCCCATTAGAAGGTAAAAGAAAGCAAGGAAGGCAAAGAAAAAGATGGCAAGACATATTTACTTAACGTTGTGGACCGGATTGGATGCAAAAAGCGCGCGATAGAAGCGTGTGGAGCAATTTAGGGGAGACCTACGCCGTAGAGGCAACTGCTACGAATAGCGATGGCAAAGGCTAGTAAAAGAAAAGAAAAGAAGGAAGTAATTAATAATACACTTAATTAAGTTCTAAATTGTAAGTAGTGGAATAAAGGGCATTTTTATTTTATTTATTTATATTTACGAAGATGATGATAATTATGTTAGTTATAGGCTGAATTTTGACTCCAAGTTTCAAACATGCGCTTTTTAAGTGAAAACTTCTTTAGACACGATGACCTCTATTTAAGGTAAAGGAAAATCTTATGAGTTCGCGTTACCGACATGCTAACGTTAAGGGGATGTAGGAGAGGTCATTTGCAACCAAATGACCCCATATGACCCTCATGCTAGTGTCATCATTTTCGAGTAATTTGACATTTTATATTTTAAAATGAATTAAATAAAAATGTCAAATGACTCGAAAATTATTGACTTTTGTATAGGAGTCAAAAGGGGTCATTTGGTTGAAAATGATCTCTCCTACATTCGATTAATGGATTGCCAACATATAACCAATAACTTTGAATATAATAGCTATAAGGGTGGCCACTATTATTTTATAGTTTTAATGTCGGCAGTCCTCATGACTGCCTATTTTAATGTAACTCGCAACACGCGCGCGCTTTTTTATTTGAACGCAACTCGTTAGCGGAAAACGCTTCTACAAAAAAATTATAGCAAACAAGAAATGGAAATAACTGGGAACGTTAACAGTCACAGTTCGATTGAACACGAAACGACATGTTTATTATCGGAACGCATCGAATCAATTGCGTTTGGCGTCGCGGAGAAGATATTGTTGGGGCTCGGACAACAGCGGAGATTTCTAAAAGGCTTTTTGAAACGAACAAGTTTGTTTTCTATTACTCGAGGAACTCTGTTAATACGCGACGTGACGTCAGGATTTGAGATGCGTAGCACATAATCAAACTGAACTGTTTTAGCCGCAGGTTTGAATCCTCGCTGTGAGAAGGAGCGGGTCGTGAACTTGGTAGTACCGTATACGCTTGTCTCGTGACCCCGCCTTGTCGTCAACACCACACCCTTCTGTCATCTTTCAATCGTCTCTATTCACGTTTGAACATTACATAGATGTTCCAATAAGATTATTTACTGAAGTAAACAGCGTGTTTGTAGGGTTGCTCAATAGCTGGTTTGGCTAGCGCAATATTTGAGTCGTTGCGCTAGAATCTAGCGCATTAAAAATGTTCTCAAACCGAAAACTTCAAATCTATTACATTTTGTTCAAGCATTAAAAAAAATACAATAGACGATGTATATTTAGTAACTTAATCCGCTTAACTGTTCTTAAAGAGTTCTATAGAGAACCCTCAACGAGGCATCCTCAGGATTTCAAGCATTTTAGTAATGTTCCTGACTTGCAAAACCCAGGCAAATTACGTGCTAGTTAAACTATTACTTGCTGTTTAAGTTACTAATGAATGACAGTTACTACAGTGAACACTTAAAGTTATTTCGAGAGGACCAAGAGCCCATCGATTCTGTAATAAAAATTGAACCTTTTTCTCGTAACCAAAACCTCCGACCAAAAAAAAATCGTATGGGAGCTCAACCAGCTGATTAAATACTGTTTTTCTCCCTACATGAAAAAGAAAACATGACAACCGAATCACGGCCCTTTACCATTAAAAATAGCAATGCGAAACACCGTGCGTTTCCACCAGAGCGAGCACAAGGGTGGGTAGACATTGGCTTTGTTAGGTAAACGCACATATTGTGAGGAAAATCACGCTCCCTATACTGAATATATCTGATTTGGGTTCCCTCAAGGTTTTTGTTGCGTTTTCGAAACCAGGAGGCCAATTCTCGCGTTTACGCTCGTTCTAGTCGAATTCGAACTGCCGCTCGTCTTCCTAAGTCGCTTATAAAATGGTGACTTTCCGTATTCTAGTCATTCGTACAATAAACGAGTCGAAGGAAAAAATGTTGTCATTATACGTCGCGCGAAGCGATCCATTTCACAAAACGATGCTACTTTTCAAACGCAACCATAGATGTACTTCTTGAAGTATATTAAAAATGATAAGCGTATAAAAGGTTTTGGGCAACTTTTTATTACTTACATAAACGTTTATGAATCCTACCATCATAATAATTGATTTCGTAACTCCATTAATATTTTATTATTAACATTAAAATAAGTTCTCATGCAACGGAATGCATGGCTGATGTTTATTTGTCAATGTCAAAGATATTTGTCACGTCAAATTAAAGTTATAATTTCTGTTTGTTTACATTGGTAAACAAGTAATTAAATAAAAACAGGATAACTGCCAATGATATTATAAGTGATCTGAGGACTACCACAATAACATCAAGACTTATCAAGATGGAGAAAAAGAAGAGAAAGTATGGTTGTCGTAAAGAGTGCGGTACTGCAACAACTGGAGCGTCCTGCTGCTCTAACGACGCTGGTATAACTACGTGTCCCGGTTAATTACTTTAAAAAATCCCAAAAAATAGTTGGGAAATTTTGTGAAAACAAATTTCGCGTCGTCACAACACGAATTCAAAGTTCTTTGTGGTCAAAGTACCGCACAAACATCTTTCGAAATTCATGAAGACTGGGCGAGAGGGGAAATGGTCCGGCGATTCCTAAGCTCCTGGACAGCTGGCTATACAGGACGCTGACTATTCGTGTAAACTTGTGATTATTATAATGTATTGTTTTTGTTAGATATATAACTTTTGCATTGAAAAAAATTAAATAAAAACATTAGAAATCTTATTGTTTGAAATGCTTTTGAAATACTGCATCATGTTAGTGGTACAATAATAATAGGGGCGTAGGTCATATCATTTCATTCTAGTGACAAAATAATCGACTCTGTAAATTCAGTATTGTATGCGCTGCTGAATGGGTCGCACCCACCTTGGATGATAGCTTGAAATGATAAGTCACGGATAGCCAAAGATGATGGTTTATTGAATATATTTAACTACCACGTAACTAATGCTATATGAATGAGTACAGCTGACTATGAATGCTGATCGTGTACTGTCACGTTACACTATAATTTGTGCAAAGTGACGGAAATGTGCTGATGTATGTAGTACGTGCGGGCCTAGTACGATACATGACTCGTACAAGTATACACTCAAGTAAAACCACAAAAAAATCGGCACAGATTAGACCTTAGCTCTTTTTCTCTCGATGTCTGTGGATCCAACCGGGAAATGTACAGGAGCAAGGTGGGGGCACCGCGTTTGTTGCGGCTGCATCGGGTTCGACTTTTCTTGCCCTCAACCAAAGTAAAACCCTCCTGGTCCACATGACTGGTTAAGAAGTCGACAATCTTGAAAAATGATTTTTAAGTAAAAAAAAATTCGAGCACCACTTTTTATACGTATTTCATAAACATTTATCGAAAAATAATTTTTTATAGATTTCGTAACAAGTTGTGTTATACTTAAAGTAAATAATGATATAATCATTTATATCTTGAACGTGTTTAGATGTGCTGAACGCGTTCAATTTCATTGGTGAAATCTGCCCTATTACTGAATGTTTTCTTTGTTCTTGGCTCTTAAGGCGCGGGACATACACAAAGGGCGAGTGGCGCGAGCGTTGTGTCGGACCAGCGGGCGCCGCCGCGCGGGCATTGCACCGCCCGTTTCATCATCATCATCATCATATCAGTCGAAAGACGTCCACTGCTGGACATAGACCAAGCAGCGCCACTTCGACCGATTCTGTACTTCCCGCATCCAGCGGATTCCTGCGGCCTTTACAAGGTCATCGGTCCATCTTGTGGGAGGCCTTCCAACGCTACGTCTTCCGGTACGCGGTCGCCACTCCAGAACCTTTCACCCCATCAGCCATCTGTTCTGCGAGCAATGTGTCCTGCCCATTGCAAGTTAAGTTTGGCAATTCTTCTTCTTTGGTTTGGCGGATACGATCCTGCCATCATCGGTATTCAGTTTTGCAAGCTGACTCTGCCCAATAAACAGATCTCTAGCAAAGACCTTGGAGTCCTTATTCCGCTCTATCGCGTCCTTAGTGCGGTCTGCACTAAAACGGCGAATGTCACTTTTCAAGGACTTAGAGATCCGTCTACTGAGCTGCCGGGTACTTTAGCGCATCATCTGAAGACTGGAGGATCATCTCGCGCCTCTCCTTCATGAGCTGTATAGTAGGATCAGAGAGCTTCTTGTTTCTATTTGTACGACGGGTCTTAAAGATCTTGAACCCGACCGTATGGATAATTTCTAAAATCGTCCACGGAGCTCCCTAGGCACTTGAAACGATTCTGAAGTTTGAGCTGAAAGCTCTCGGGGTTTAGGACTTGGGTAGTTGCCGGGCGGAGCGTAGACTTCATCAGTCGAGATCTTTCCAACTTGACTTTTAAGTTCTATATGCCTCTTACTATGCGGTGATCAATTCCGGTTTTCACCGCATTGATCACAGAGACATAATTGAATACTTGCTTTTTGTCGACATTATGGAGTCAATCTCATTTTTGTTGCACCATCAGGGTTCTGCCAGGTCCACTTTCTGTGCTGACGTTTTCTGAAGAAGGAGTTCATCATAAAGAGGCTTTCCTTCTCCATAAAACTGGCAAGTAGGTGACCCCGGTGGTTCCGACGTCCAACTCCAAATTGCACTCGCAGCTCATCAACATTTCGTTTGCCCAGTTTCGCGTTGACGTCCCCCATGACAACGGTGAAGTGAGTTTTAGACCCATGCATGACTCTAGAAATATCCTCATACATGGTCTCCACCTCATCGTCGGGTGTGACGAGGTCGGGGCGTTTTTGGTGCTTGTAAATTTTTAGGCGGTTTGCCATTATCGCCACGCTTGGCAGGCGGGTTGGCGATCGCAGTATTGTGTTAAAAATGTATAGAGAAGACTGCTGCCCATTCTCTAGTAAGCCTGTTTCATATTTCATACAAAATGGATAGGAACGACACACAACTGACACAACGAGTGCGCCGCACCGTGAATAAAATAAATAAAATAAAAACTTTTTCATTCAGACTTATTAGAATATTTATATTTAATAAGCTCTCCTTTATATTTGCTACAACTGTCTACGGCTACAACAGAATGTTATTACCGGTTATTACTCTGAGACAGAATGCAATGCTGATTTGTCAATGTCATAGATATTAGCTATTAAATGTCAACGATTTTAGTCACGTCATAATTAAGTGTAATCAAATAATAAAAACAGATTTCCTACCAATGATTAAATTGAGTAAACTGATGAATACCGAAATAATATCAAAGCTTATGAAGATAGAGAAGAGGAAGCGTGATTGCCGTAAAAACCGGACCGAATCACCGGCTCTCATAATACTCTCAGGATGGCTGCTGCGACCTACCATTCCAACGACGCAGCTGAGGGTCAAGCAGTAGAAGGCTCATTACAACACGATTTTTTTTTGTGGTGAAATTTCTGGACAACGTTTGTCGAAATTCATGAAGACTGGGCAAGAGGTGGTGTAATGATCCGGCGATTCCTAAGCTGGCTACTAAACAGCGCGATACACATGACGCCGACTAATCGCGTAAACTCAAAGAGATTTAAGATACTAAATAATTTAATGTCTTTGTGTAAACTAGTGATTCTTATAATGCAAAGTTATAATGTAAAAGCTTAGTATTTTTGTTAATTATAAGTTTGATATTGAAAAACAATTATACATGTTTGAAATCTTTATTGTTTTTTGAATGTTTTTGATATTCTGCATCATGTTTTTGGACCTGTTGTAAAGTTGTAATACAATAATAATAGCAATATGTATAATAATTTGGGTGGCAAAAGACCCTTTACATAAATATATCACAGACTAATTAGACTTGGGTTTATATTACACCACAAACACAATTATTATCACACCACACTTGGGTTTGGTAATGCTTCCCTGTAACATCTACATGCAACTCTCGCCTGGTGAAATTCGGGTGTTTGTATGCCAGCCTTTTGCAACCCGGGAACCTCGATGATGAAGGACTTAAAATTTATAGTACAGCTTCATTCTCGTCAGCTTCAGCAAAGCCCTTAATTCGGCACTGATTAGACCATGGCTCCTCTCTCAATGGCTGTAAGTACAACCGGGAAATATGCATGACGATGGTGAGCACTAGCGATGCAGCTCATAAATTGCTCCGTGATCGACTTTTCTTGCCGTCAACTATAGTAAAGCCATCGTCGTCCACTTGACTGGTTTTAGAAGCCTTCCGTTTCAAAATATATCTCAGATGTGTGTCTTATCAATCGACGCCACACAAGCAGTGGATAGTTGACAACTTTAGCGGACGCGTGAAGTATTTTTTCGTGTATTTTTCCTTGTTGTGGCGATCGCAACGTTTTCTAAGATGTTTATGAACTCGTAACGCATTTTGTAAAAAAACATTTATTATTTTCTTCCGCATTGACTAATTGTGAATGACACAACAACTGTTTGACGTTGGTACGCCGTTCGAAATGACGTCATGAACGTTTCGACTGGTACCGACCACTCTTTGCAAGTCGCATGTAAACTATGCATTTTGCGTGGTTTTCCTGCGACAAATGCTCGAATCGATATGGCGAGAATAGCTGTACGAGTGAAAACATGATTTTTACGAGTGAAAACATGATTTTTACGAAGGAAAAGTACGAATCGAGCGACAATAACGAATGTAAGATGCGCGAGAATTGCCTTCCAGTTGCTAACGCCAAATGTTTTGAGGCTGAGATTTTTTTAAATTTTGTGTTGCGTTCCGTTAGAATTCCATCTATACTTGTTTTTGTGAAAGTTAATTATTGAAACGGTAGCTTTAATTAATGTCGATTTTAAACAAATTACAAACATCAACAAAAAAGTTGCGAAGGAATTTATCGACGCCATATTGTTTGTTAATAGTTTTAGTTAGGTTAGGTATTTTTAGTTTTGAAGAAAATATGTATCCTTAGTTATATATTTCACAAGAAAGTAAATAATTAATTAGTATTTATTAAGACTTAGCTTTTAACTGACCATGGAAGCCTTGACAATAAATTAAAACACAAATCGGTAAGTTATACAGTGTTATTGCATTAGTCGTATGTCGGTAATTTATTTTAAAATAAATGAAATAAAAGTATTAAATGTCAATTTACTCGAAAATGGTTGACATTTGCACAGGGCTCATAAGGGGTCATTTGGTTGTAAATAACCTCTCCTACATCCCCTTAATGGATTGCCGACATATAACCAATAAGTCTGTAGATTCGTTCCATTTAGTTACCTTTTATTTATAGGTAATAATACCTTCTACTAATGAATCCCGAAACCAGCATAAAAATAACAATCTCTAAATTAATCATAAAGTTCATGAACCCGAAGCAAACCTTAAAACTTCCAGAGCGATAGAGGGTCCAAAAAAAACCTTTAAAGCTTGAAAAACTTAAATCATTAGCGTGGCTACAACGCGAACGGCCAGACAGCTGGTTCTGTTAGCTTTCAAAACAATTTACATTGAGTTTCAGTTTCAAGTGGCCGGCGGAATATTTCGATGAGAAAAATGAACTGTTGCATAGTTCATGGGAAATATTTACTGGCCATTATTCGTTTTGTTGAGGAATGCGGATCCCGGGCTACATATTCTACAGATTGAAAATTATTGAATATCGGTCTGCCTAGCGTTTTCCCAACTAAGTTGGGGTCAGCTTCCAGTCTAACCGGATGCAGCTGACGAACTGTAACGATTGTCAAAGATCCACGAATGACACCCGGAACCAACGGGTTAACGTGCTTTCCGAGGCACGGAGGAGACTCGGTATGTAAAGATGGTCACCCATCTACGGACCAACCCCGGCAAGAGTAGCTTAACCTGAAGGATTGACCCGTGTGACTATAATTACTTAGCCACGAGATACTTGTAAATGATGGAATATACGAGTACAAGGTAATAATTGGCGCCCAACGCGGTATTTTGATAGGACGGTTTGGGTGGCATTCATGATGATACAAGCTTGCGATATGGTACCACACGTAAAACACCTTTAGCACCTTCATGCGGGGTAATCATTGGTGCCAGAGAGAGACCGATCAATGGATCTCTTTCACTCTTTAACCCTTACACGTTATAGAAACACCCCGCACTTGTAAATCCGGAAACACGGTAATTCATATATATAATAATAACGGAATATTAAAAAAGGGACTTATATCCTGCGATACGAGAGGCACAGGATACAGCCAGTTTGCAGCTGAAAAACATTTTTCATAATCTGAAAACGGCGGTAAGTACGAGCATTTCAGCACCGCATTACGAGAAGATATGAAAGGCGTATTATTTTTAATCCCGCCATTCAGTGGCCCGATTCAGCTCGAAATATTTTTAATGAAAGTTATTTCTGCAGTCTGTTATTTTAGAATAGGATTTTTTTTGAAGTTTTTGTTTTAAAGGTTCAATGGGGGCTTATAACCACATTTGTTGCTTGCCGTAGTGTCACCTCTTGCGCTCGTGTCGTGAGAAGCTAGTGAGAAGTTTCAACATGAATGTCGATAATTATAGTGCTTATACTTTTTGTTCAGTAGATATTCATCGTATACTGTGTATAACTACGTACGTACTATGTTATGTACTTATTTATTTTACAGTCATTACGAGTTGTCAGAAACCCGAAAGTCTGACAACCAATCTTACCAAGGGGTATCGTATTACCCAGTTAACGGGCTGTAGAGGTTAGATAAACAGTCGCCCCATGTAAAGGACTGGTATTCAGCTGCATCCGGTTAGACTGGAAGCCGACCCTAACATAGTTGGCAAAAGGCTAGGCAGATTGAGTCAACTTATTTATCTTTATGGTCTAATAACCCATTTCTCCTCTTTTGAAACATGATTTTTTGTTTTTTTGTTAGGTAGGTTTTGTTTCGAAGCATTAAAATAAATCCAGTCCGTTTCGATAAACCCTCAGGTTAGTTCTTCCGTTATTGAGTTCCAGTAAGCATACGATACAATACAACACAATTAATTACTAGTACAATTAAAAGGGAGGTAACAAGAGCAGTAATCAACCGGCCGAAGGGAACCGCTATGAATGTTAAAATGCTTCGCTCGCTACAATTCCGTCATCACTCTTTTTATCTTTTATTCTCTTCGTAGTTTTCAAATTGGTGCTATTTGTGGCCGTGCTTAACTGTTATTTCGATTTGTATTGTCATTAGTGCGCCATTTTTTTGCGTTACTTGGAATAGGCGTTGTAACTATAATTTGTGTACATTTTGTCATTGGGTTTTTCCGTCAGGAATTTCTCGGTACCTGCCTGGAGTCTGTATGTGGGCGTGATTGATGGCAATAATAGGATCGCTCCCAATTACATGGGTCTTAAGGGGGATGCGCTATGGAAGCCCGCGAAATTCATATTTTGTTGCGTTTTTTGCAATTGCAGGTCAGTGTCAGGTTGTATCTTGATTAAAATATGATTCGCGACCGTAAGAAATATGGCTATGGTCTAGAACAGTGATTGTGATTAGAGCAGTGAATCATTAGAATGCGCAATACAAATCCTTATGGCATAATCTGCCTATAATTTTCCCACTGCTGGGACACAGGCCTCCTCTGTTCGAGAGGGAGTGGGCTGTAATCCACCACGCGGGCCCAGTGCGAGTTGGTAGATGTCACAGTCTTCGAATTTTTGGTTCTAGAACATCGGCGGTTTTCTCACGATGTTTTCCTTCACTGTTTGGAGAGCAGTGAAATAATTTACACAAAGTGAACCGCCTGTCAGGGTTCGTACCTACGACCTACAACTCAGTAAGTCGCGGCCGTTACCACTGGGTCACCACTGCTCTCGATACAACTCCTTAAGTTAGAATAATCCTAAAATGTTATGATTTCATGAAATAGTCATTCAAATAGGATTATATGAATTTAGAGAGTTGTATTGATGATTTATATGATTATAATTCTATAAATAAATATTTGATACGCAAATCATATTTAGATCAACATATAACCTGCTACTGACCTGCAAATTGCAAAAAACGTGAGAAAATTTGAATTTCGCGGGCTACCCTGACGCTTTCGCATTAACTGGCGAAATTTTGGAGGTGTATCTATAAGTAGTACCTGCTTAACCCTTTGGGGAAAACAGGCGTGATGTTATGTCATGTTAGAGAACCATTTTCAATGTTGGTCAAACATTTAATTTGAGCTACAGAGGAACTTGAATCAATACTAATCCAGTAGCAGACTAAAATTGACCGCCTCGAGTCATTTGATAAATTCAATCTCTTTATGTACCACTTACATTGTTCAGAGACTCACAAAACAGATCAGTAAGTAATGTGGTTTTCATATTCTTTGTACTCCTTGTCATACCTCCTCCAGACTAATACTAAACCCCTTATCGTTTTATTCCATAAAGCTTATAAAATATTCGTTACAAAATATTATTACCAGTTTATCATCATCCGCAAGAAGAGTAAACATCGGAATATTGAATTACGGAGCTATTCCGACAAACATCCTGACGATGCAGCGGGATAGACCTCAAAAGAGTATGAAAGGAAAATTCAGATTTTCCCGAACACATATTGACATTAAAAGGCTTTGTACATAAGAATAATGCAAAACACGCCCGCTTCCACGAACGTGGTAAAAGAGTACAAGTATTAGATATATAAAGAATAGCTGTAGAGAATTTTTGTAAAGATTGTAATGTTGAGAATTTTTCGGATAATTTCATGGAACAATTTCTGCTGAGAGGCTTTGTAAATGAAAACGTGGAGAATGTTAAAATAGAAATAGCTAGCGAAGTAGCGACTTATTTAGGAGAATGTTTTAATATGTTGCCGTATATTTCCTGAGATATAAATGTAAGGTGCTTAGGTAACATGGCGTTTTATTATGACGTCACAACATGCTTAAAATACTGTTCTAAAGTGAAGGTATTTGTCATGAAGTTTTGAGATAATACAGTATGATGTAGAAAAATCGTATCATCAAATACTGCTTCTTCTTTCCTATTAGCAATGAATGCAATTTTATGTTATTTGTGCACAACAAAGAAAATGAAAAAAAAAAGCGATCGTTTTCTTTTGTTTTGGAATTAAATAAGTAAGAGCTCAGAAAGGACAATTGACATTTTGCGGCCTCTATAAACAAAGATTTTATTATCCTTACATGTTCCCCTACTAATAAAGACAAGTGATAGAGGTCTTTGCATCTAAATAAGTTCTAACACACGATCTCATGAAAAATCGATAGTGGTTAAGCCAGAAGCTAATAAAGCCCCGAATTCAAGATAGCAACAGTTTGGCAACACACCATAAATAAGTAAACAACTTTTTCCGTGTTTCTAGCAGGCAACATCTCAAGGACTGAGACTGAGAGGCCATATCTCCAACAAAATGACCTTCCTTCATAAAATATTCAAACGCTAGAAGGACGGAATTCTCAAAAATAATAATTATTACGCAGTAAAGGCAAGATCGTAAGAAAACAGTACCGGAGGTAATACCAAATTTTTTATTTCAATAAATATGACGTCATTGCTCGAGATCAAACAAAAAAGAGAAACAGCGTTGGTCCTTGAATTTGATAAGGAAAACCGTTTCAAAGGACTTTGGTTATTCATGAACCTTCGGAGGTTAACATAAATAATAACTTTCTGTACACTAATGTAAGAGTATAAAAGAAATTATTTCCCTTTGGACTATTGCTTTGGAATTTAGAGCAAATAACATGCTTATTAATTAAACAACGTTTATTATTATCTATATATAAAACGGAAATGAACCTTTGTAAAACCTTCCTCAAATAGATTTACGTAAAAAGTTTTCAAAAAACTTGAAATTAAAACCAACAAGTACATCATTGAATTCAACCATGCAAATAACGTAACCGTTTTAACCCTTTACAAAATATTGATATTGAGGGACTTATGTAAAACGCGGGCGCTTTGCTCCGCAATTTTGAATTTTAATCTCTGAACTGTAATGTTTACTTTCGACTGTCAACAGCTCCGTCGATCGCGCAACTTGTTTAATTTAGGCCCGACGCACCTTTGTGTGATAATAAAATAAAAAAAGTTTTTCCCTACATTTGCCCAATACCCGGCGATAGCGCGTCAAAGAGAATTTTTGATGGCGAATTTGATTAAAATGTGTGCGCAAGGAAAATAAAAGTTTTTAGCAGAAAAAGGGCAATATTTGGTATTGATTGAGTTGTTCGTTATTGATGAAAGAAAGAAAGAAAGAAAGAAAGAAAGAAAAAATATTTATTGGGTTGATGCTTTCGATGTACCGGTTTTTATGGATGAACATTAATTTATTACAACATGAAAAACTTTGCTTTAAATTCGAAATAAACTGCCTACCTATCATGCGATCAGAAACACTAATGAACAAGTTTGCACATACAGATACAAGCTTCAGTCGAAACTGATGTTTGGTCTTCGAAATTCAAACCTATAACATAATTAATCCTGAATATCGAATCAAATAGCATTGAAAATGGCTTTCGAAAGCCCGCCTCCTCTTGAGCCACTTACCAATGCTAATGCTGGCTTTTAGTTCCATTTGCAAATGTAAATTAGTTGACAGGGGCTCAATCTATGATAGTTTCGTTGACTGTCCCGACCGCATCAGGCTACCTTTATGCGATAATGTTTGGCGTCCCTCTAGTGTCTATAATTGGACCAGATTTCTTCGTAATGCATATTAATTTGGTTTAATGTTTATGTATAAGGTGCAAATGTGATCGTGAGATTTGTTTGTGTTATGTTTTTGTTTTGGTAATGAAACCAGCTTAGTTGGAACATAATCTAAGAAAGAACTGATCCAAATCATTAAAAAATTCTTTAGTTCCCTAAGTTCCCACATAATGATCAAAATGAGAATTTCAAACATATTTTTTGAATCTCCTTACATCGTATTTCCAAGACCTAACCCCTAGTACCAGTTCAGCCACTAAGTTTTTAAGCACTAGTGCAGCATGCAGCATCATTTATAAAACACAGGAACTAACTAAGAACAAAACTAAACAGTGATAAATCTTCGTTTTGCACACAATTATTCTCGTCTGGTACACGACTTATGTTTCAATGTCTGCCTTCAGTTGGAGCTCGCACTTCATTTGTTCTTGTCGAAAACTCCTAGCTAGCTAAAGTGTTTGTTTTTAAAACGATCTGCAAGAGGGCTATTATTGTTCCTATACTTCTTATTTTATCTCTGACGATGGAGCTTCGTTTTGTGTGGAACTGTCTGTGAGTAAAAGGAGCTTTATTAATTGAACGCGAAACTTTCTTTGTATCGGTTGTGGTCTTTGACAGTGTATTTTAGTTTGAAACTTGGACAGATAATTTAATATGATGTTTTATCAAGAACAGAATCTTGGTATCTTTGATTAACGAGGTGACAGTTAATTAAGTTGTGTAGTGTTTGTGATTCGTAATTCAACAGCTGAAAATCGTCCTCTAAATATTTATTTCGTGGTAGGTATAATTAAGAGCTGTCAGTATTCAACTACACGCAACCAGATTAAATAGACAGAGACAATCATGTTGTTTTGGTATCCAACGAAATTCAAATTACCAAAATTGTTTGCTCACAAAACAGAAATGCGATACAACAGCCACCGAATCCCAATCATTAGCTCCTAAATCGAGTAACTATGTTCACAGACAAAGCGTAACCCGTTTGATGGTCGACCACAATTTCACTCACGGACACATTGTAGGTAAGGCTGAAGGCATATTGTGGGGTTGTCGTATTACGACGGACCTCTTACAACCCCTCTTAAGAGTAATTAGTTTGCAACCTTCCTGATTCAAAGGGCTGAATGCAGTGTTTTACATCAATAGTTTCTAGATTAAGTTACGTTTGTGAGTAAGATCAGCAGTAATTGAAAACTTGTAATAAATCAAGTAGAGTTCGTGTCGCATTTGGCAAGAAAAGAAGAAAATTTTTCGTGAAAGTTTTCAGTAGGGCGGAGTTTTGTGCCTAAATGGTTTGCCTTCAGTTATTATTCAGTTAGTTGTTTGTAATCTTCGCAGTATTTACCTTTATGTTGATTTGGTTCTTCATTGTTTAAGTACTTAAAAACTGCTTTACCTGTAACAAAGAGAAAATGGTTTTAGTACTTTTGAATTACTTTGGTGATAGGTACGAAATACATTTAAGTATTTATAAGCTATATTCAGCAAAAACTTAGCAAAAGAAAACCCGTTTGGAACTTAAGGTTGGTTTTCCAAATAAAGGATGATTATGAAATTTTAATTTTCCAACTTGTAATTAAATGAAGGTTATTATTAAAGAATTTCTGGCCTTCAAGGACTCGTCAATAATTAATCCAATAAATGAAATACCTGAAGTATTTTTTTAGAATATAAAAATAAATAATTTTAGTATGATATATTCAAATTTTGATTAAACAAACAGATATACAGATAGAAAATGCTTTATTGTAATGCCAAAACAGGTCAAGGCACTCAAACAATCTCAAAAACCACACCACCTTTATAAAAATATTACTGGTATGTTACACCACAGTATCTATTACAGTAATGGAAACCCATATTGCTTCAGCACGCCAATAAACCGTCCCGTGACACTAAACCTTATGAGCCGGGTCCCTGAATTATCTACGACAGCCGTAAACTTTGTTTCGTCATGCGCTGTGTATTGTCCTTTATTTTCTATTTTTCGTGGTCAGAGGAAGTTTTATTGAATTTAGTACAAACACGCTAGGATAGAGGTTTATTTTGAAGATTAGAGATTCAGGATAGTGCTCCAAAATATGTTGAGGCTAGAGTTTTATTGGATTTGGAGTTTAAGTTATTCTTAGTCTGTCTAGTCCTTTGGAAAGAATGAATTCTTTATGACTTAAACGAAAATAAAAAGTTACGGCGGTACTTTCATGTTACTACTTTTTCTGTGTTTCAGAGAAATGAAATAGTTTTCATTATTTCATACAGTTTTGCTTAGTTTTATATCTTCTTTGTTGGATCTGTAAAAGGCTTGACATTAACTCAGAAAAATCGGGAATGTCGTATGAGCTTTTTCTACTTCGATACAATTCGGCGCAAACCGGTAATATCTGGTCGAATCCGCCGCAAATTGGATTGGACCGCACTGGCGTACCGCGACTTTTGCATCGTGACGTCTATTTTATTTATTTTCTACACTACACGGGTAGCACTATGATTTTTACATGCCGTCAGAATGTTGTAGAAAATTCAACGTGTCGCAGAATTTGTTTAGCTCTAGTAGTAAAATTGAGTAAGGATGTTGAGATATCGTCGGAGCAAGTTGGCTTTAAATATAATTTTCTTGCAAATATTTTGAAGAGGAAACGTTATTAGCTTGAAGTTCTTTGCAATATCTGGGCTTAAGTGACATGAATCTGTCATGGATGATCCTATTGATCATAAACCCCGATGGACGCTGTACATAAATCCATAGATCCCTTCTGCCGAGGCTGGCAGTTAGAGATACTGTATACATAAATCCCTGAGACTGTTACTGATGCATCTCAGAGTACATTTAAATTACCTTGGAATGCACTAATCTATCACGTCTTGTGGTACGCTTTAGCAATGGCACATGAGTCGTAATATTGAATGCAATGTCAGATGTTGTACCTGAATTACTCAGTTGGTAGAAAAAGGAAATAACTACCTCACCCATTTGAAGCCCTAAATACCCCACTTGTATTTGAAAACGTTAAAATATCAACTAAAATAAAATATTAAGGGCTTATTTCACGATGTCCGAATAGCCACTTCTTACCGAATAAATTAAAAAATGGAACAGAATTGGTATGAAATTATCTGCCAAGTAAGTTAATAGGAACTTAATCGTTGGTACTTTAGTAGGTAACTTAATCGTTGGTAGAGCAGTGGTGGCCCAGTGGTCATGGGTTCGAACCCAAGCAAGCGCTTTACTTTGTGTAAATAATCTCATCACCACTGCTCTCCAAACGGTGAAGGAAAACATCGTGAGGAAACCGGCATGTCTTAGAACCAAAAATTCGAAGACATGTGACATCTAACAACTGGGCCCGCGTGGTAGATTACAGTCCACTCCCTCTCACAGAGAGGAGGCCTGTGTCCCAGCAACATGTGAGAACATTAACAGGCTGATTATGATTATGATTTTTGATAATCGTAGATGGTGAAACTGGCCCTAAGTATTTTTCCAGTTTATCTAGAAGCAGCACTTTTCCAACCGTTTACACTTATGTATTTTGCATACGATGACAAGCAGCTCCGAAACAACAAAATACAGAATTTCGCTGGCACGGAAAACCTCATTTTATTCTGAAAAGAATAAGCACGAAAAACTAATAGCTGGTTCAGATAAAACTCGTGGTCGAGTGAAATTGTAGCCACGGTTTCCTCTTTAACATCGCATTTTGTATCATTTTAAGATATTTTATTACCTTTCCCGTCTGCGTCAGTTTCACGTCACGTTTCCAGTAAAATTTAATTTGTCACAAATATGCGGTAACTTTATATGCTGACAAAGAGGTATGAAAAGTTCCCGGTAAAAATTCAGGACCCCTTTTTTGCTGTCGTCGGAGCAAAGTGATCGGTGGCTTTTATTTTTATTTATACATATTTAAGAATGGTAATAATATGTTTAGCCGTAATCAAATCTTGAATTAAACGGTTTAAAATTCATTTGTTATGCTGTCGTTTCATGGAAAATTTCTCAAGAGTACCTACTTATATTTTGGGATTTTGAAAGTCCTTTTATTCGAGCATTTTGGCTGAAAAATCAGCGATGCGCTGTGTTAGCCATTATGATCAAGCTGTATATTTTAAAGAATTTCTAAACAATACTGTGGCGGCAGCTGCTCTACAACGCCACATGTGAACTAGGTACTCATCACATTGTTGTCACGCGAACTCTTGCATCGCGCAAGCAGGGTTTACAGCACAATCAGCATTAACATAACTTCCCGACATCACTCGTTGGGTAGTTGCCCACCCTGTCTGGTCGGACGATCCTCTCTTTTCTATAGAGGATGAGTGAACTTTACACCCTGTTTCTCATACCTCTATGTACTTTATTTAATTTAAGTTTCATCAGGTACAGACAACATCATGCACCTACTGAGAAAAACCTCTAAAATTCTCAACGAACATCACCGCTTTCAGTTCCACTAACAAAACAATAAGTTATTCCAAATAATTTGCTCACAAAAACAGGACAATAGCGTCAGATGAACTGCTAAGACTGTCCAGAATAGGTCATCGTATTGTTCCCTTGCCCTTTGATAGGATTATTGTCAAACGCCTTTGTCTAACGTACCTTTGTGAAGTTTACGCTGTGAATAGCCGCCATTGTTAATTAAGGTACGAATTTAGGCAGTTTTGATGGCAGGAGAGCCGAAACTGATGTCGGGAGGACCTTTTTAAACGTGTTTCAAACAAGGTGCTCAACTCGATACGGGTGATGCAAAAGCGTTGATGTTTGAAAAGTAGTCCTTTGATGTTGCTAATTTGAAAGAGGATTTTCGAAGGATTTAGAAAATGAATTAAACAATACCAAGTTCCAAAATTGCTTTTTGACAGCCCTGACGTTCGTCACTCAAATTTTGCTGAAAAGCTTTTATTAATAAAATTAAAATCCAAGCGAAAAGGCAGGTGTAATAAAATTACACGTGCTGTTTTCCAGTGTCAGGATAATTTAACATAATCCCGTAAAGGACTAGAATGAATTTGAAATGGTTGGAGTGATACGTATTACAGTAAGTTCATCAAAGGAAATGGACAAAATAATGGTTACTAGGTGTTGGTAGCTATATACAATTCAGTAGCGGATCCAGGGGGGGGGGGGCAAGGGGCTCAAACCCCCCTCAAAAGCATCTGAGTTCTTCTGTGACAATTCTTAAAATGAACCTTATTATTATTCTAATAGATTTTTTTTGCAAGCATTACACTACCTAAGCGGGGTCAAGCGACAATCCTGGAACCGCCACTAATACAATTTCATGTTTTAATTCAGAGGCCTTTGTCACTACTGACAATAATGAACAAGAGAGGAACCAGTGAGAAGTAAGAAGAGACGCTTACATATACAGAAAAGGAGATAGAGCAGATAGAACGCATGAGTTAAGTCCAAGTTACGTCAAGGTCGCATGCTAGGTATCTGATATACTACCTCCCTTCGTTGACTTGTGTCATCCATCAGATTGTTATTGGAAGGAACCTCAAAAACTAGGATGCACTAAAACAAGTTGCATCAACGAAAACTAAACAATATAACGTTCCCACTCCTGGAACACAGGCCTTCTCTTTGCGAGAGGGAACGGGCTGCAATCCCCAGTACGGATAGGTGGATGTCACATGTCATTGAATTTTTGGATCTAGTAGGACATGCCGGTTTCCTCACAATGTCTTCCTTCACCGTTTAACGTCTTTTTGAGTAACGTAAAGCGCCTGCAACGAAAACTAGTTTTCATACAATTAAACTCTGTCCAGATTTTCAGGGAAAATCCGTTCAGGGTAAGGTCATACAATTCAATGATATATTTCGGGCTATCGGGAATTCCAATGCTGATTACATTTCATATGTATGCGGCCAGCGTACATTGATCCGTGTTGGTAGCATTCAAAGGCAACAAAATTAACATGTCGTGGAATGTGCTATTGTAATCATTTTGATTGTAATTACATTTGTCATGGGTTTGCGAATAATATGTTTAGTGTGAAAATGCTGGTGTTCAATTAAGTTACTAAATATACATCGTCTATTGTATTTTATAATGGATTTCCGCAAAGTCACACCTGAGTCAATTAACGATCATCTGTCGATTGGCCTTTAGAAGGCTATAACAATTAAAATTATATTATGTCTCGTTAATGACAGTTGAAGATTTAACCAACAATATGTTATATTGTAGAGCAACATTTCAGTGCAGTGGTGGCACAGTGGTAGCGACCGCGACTTAGGATTTGTAGGTCGTAGGTTCGAACCCAGGCAGGCGCATTACTTTGTGTAAATTATATCATCACCACTGCTCTCAAAATAGTGAAGAAAAACATCGTGAGGAAACCGGCTTGTCCTAGAGCCAAAAATTCGAATACCAACCCGCATTGGGCCCGCGTGGTGGATTGCGGCCCACTCCCTGTCACCTAGAGGAGGCCGGTGTCCCAGCAGTGGGAACATTATAGGCTGATTATATATGTTATATTGTTGTTAATACAACCTGCTTATGAGCGAAACGAGATGAAACAAAGGCAAATACATTTGTTAATTGATGCATTGGGCGAACCCTGATCAGTCAGTCCCTAATTGATTAATCCATATACTGAGCTATTCTCGTGAAGCTGGAAGCTGTTACTAAAAGGGAATCTGCTATGATGCAAATCTCATCGATGATGATAACATAAACGGAGTCTAAAATACCATGTGTCTAACTAATATTAATAATTAATATTACTAGCTGCCCGCCCCGGGTAGCACTAAGTACTTATCTACGGCGCACCTAACTACCTACCTACATACCTATCTACCTACACTTACCTACCTACCCTACATACCTATCTACCTACACTTACCTACCTACCCTACCTGCCTACCTACCTACCTACCCTACCCTACCTACCTACCTACCAACCTACTTACCTACTTACCTACTTACCTACTTACCTACTTACCTACTTACCTACTTACCTACCTATCTACCTACCTATCCTACCTATTACCTACCTACCTACATATCTACCTACCTAAGTACCTATCCTACCTACATACCTACTTACATACCTACCTACCTACCCTATCTTCACCTACCTATCCTAAGAACCTTCTTCTTACAATAACAAACACAACAAAAAAAGAATTATCGAAATTGGTCCAGCCGTTCACGCGTGATGCCATGACCAAGGAAAATAGGGATTCATTTTTATATATATAGATAGATGATCCAAATGTTTTGGCGTTGATTTACCACCTAACAAACGGGGCGCAACGAACAGACCTATTAGTAAGGCCTAAACTAATGTTCAAAAATAATACCGCAATAATGATCTCCAATTTGAGCTGTTTTGCCGCCAATCATAATTAATTCACACTATCTACTTATTACTCTCTATCTCTCTCTTTCTTTTCTCTCTCTTTACTCTCTCTCTCTCTTGGTTTTTCTCTTTCTCTACTGGCGAAATGTGGGTGTACCTGCTACAAGTACCTACACCTCTGCCCAACCCTTCGGGGGAACAAGGCGTGATGTTATGTTGTTATGTATCTACTTATTACAAGAACTTTTAAAATGTTATACAAAATAAAAACCACCTTTCTTTGGATATCGATTGTTTTTTTTTTTTGTAAATTTTTTTTTTTTTTCTCTTTTTAGTTGTGGTACCTACCTCACACAAATTTGAATACCACTACCTGCTATATGTAAATAAAAGTGCAAAGAACTTATCATGATAATCATTCACATAGGCTAAGTGGGAAAAATACATACTTATTATTAAAGTTAACTCAAAAACCACCTAAGCAAAGTTAATAAAATTTATAAGGGACCATCTCTGACCAACAAAATAAAAAAAGAATCATCATAATCAATTAATAATTGGCGGAGTAATCACGTAACAAATATACAAAAAAAACATACAGTCGAATTGAGAACATACAGTCCTCTTTTTTGAAGTCTGTTAAAAATTGTGTTCGCGGTGTCTGCTCTAGTTTACATTGAACCTCAATGTACCATGTTATACGAATGGACTTAAATGGCTTACAAGAATAAACTCAAGACCAAATCAATTTCTCGTTTATACTAATTACGTTATTAAGTTGCACGCACAATTAACAATAACTATGATTACATCACAGCTACGTTAAACACACAGATACGACATGCTACACTAAACAGCTAATTAAACGGAACAATATTTAACCTAACCCCATAATTTAAGGTTTAGCGGATTACGTGTTTCATTATGGTAATTATCAACTAACCGCTTGCTGAACCTCGGGACAGTTCCCATGTAAACCGTTATTTATTAGCCTTTATTTTAGGGCTATAAAATTATTTTAACGCTAGCTTTTATAATTATATGAGATTGGTAGTTTCATACTGTAATTTTTATGGATAATTAAATTATTTTTACGTGTTTTTTTTAAAGTGAAAACTTCTTTAGCGGCTTGGTGCACTTTTTTTGTGATGGGTAAAAAAAAGTTTAAAATCGCATCAGGAAACGTGACCTGATCGAAAATTCGTATGACGTTCAAGTTTTCGTTGACAGCGCACTTTGTTTTTTTGCTACAGCTTTCTTTCTTGTACTGACAGCAAGCCACATAAATTCCTGACATTTTCGTTAGATGGCCTTTACTTCGTTTTTACTTCAATAGGCAGTCCCAGACTGCCTCGCTTTTAAAAAAAATGAGAACGAATTATCAAAGAGTCAAATACTATTATGAAATTAAGACTCCTGCAGATAGGCGCGACAAACTAAAATTACGTACGAAATAAAAAAAAGTTACGTCAACTACGCTACGTAAAAGGCTTCCTGGAAGAGAAAGGCCAAAAAAATTACAAACTCCACTTTATAAAAGCGTAAAAAATAATAGCCAATACGGGTGTCAGTCACTTTATTGCCATTAACATGTCAGCAAAACTTTAGCTTGGCGTTAAAAAGAAAACGAAAAAAAAGCTCATCTGTCAAACCGTCACACTTGTCCCGACGTAAATTAAAAAGTTCACACTTCGCCGTCCACTCACTTATGGAATATCCGTATTCTGTTTATGTGGACGTATTATGAAATATTGGATTGAATTAGGAAGTTATGGGAGGTGAATTGAATTAACCGTGTATTTCTGAATCCTTATAAATAACTAATAAGTATAAAAAATGCGAAGGTGAGTTTTTGTATGTCTATTGATGATATTTATATCTATTTATTTGTCTGAACAGATTTGGATGAAATTTGGCACATGGGTAGAACATGATCTGGATTAGGACATAGGTTAATTTTTATCCCGATATTCCCACGGGATCGACAGATGCAATAGGTACGATGAGTATCTACTCATCGTACCTATTGCATCTGTCAAGTAACCTACGAAGTAATTCTGTTACATAGGTAGGTACATTAAAAAACAATCGATTGCGATGATTTCATTTTGACAGGTCAACCATTTTTAGGTTTTGAGCAGACGAATTTCTCAAATCTATGAAGCAATGGTTGTCATAATGAAAGGTATTGCCATTTCATACGTGTTATGCAATTACCCCCCAGGATTCAAAGTGGATTGAAATTTTTAAACAGATAATCTATTTGCATTAAACGATTATAATAACAATCATTTAATGGTTTTTAGTTTTCATTTTACAAATAATATTTGTACAGAGTCTACAAATATTTAGCCGTACTGTTATTTCACATGAACAAACAAGAGAATTCGGGTAATTAATCAATATTTAGTTTAACCAGCATTTGCACATTTATTTACCTAAAATAATAATGGTTTATTGCTAACGTTTTGCGATTGCACATAATGATTATAAACAGCACATGAGCACTTCATTCTCGACTAATTAATTGATAATTGTTTAAACGAAACCACTGTAATTCCAGATTTCAATCAATGTACCAAATATTGGGGTCGGCTTCCAGTCTAACTGGATGCAGCTAAATACCAGTATTAGCGATTGCCTATCTGACCACAACCCAGTTGCCGGGTAACACGATACCTCATGGTAAGAGTGGTTATCAGAATTTTGGACTTATCAAAGCTCTACGTATGACAGCCGAGACCAGAGGCACGGAGGGGTATCGGTATGTAATAGATGGTCACCCATCCACGAACCGACCGCAGCGAGCGTAGCTAAACCTTCGATCAACCCATGCGGCTATTATTAATTAGATCTACGTAAACAGTAAAATAACCGGATTTATGTAACATGAATTTATTTGTTTGTATTTGAAAAGTCATAATGATCCTACACATAGATATCCGTGATCCTACATCATGTAGGTAAGTTTTCAATGACCAAGTTCGGCCAAGTGCGAGTCGGACTCGAGCACTAGAGGTTCCGTAGTACCACTATAAAATATTTAGCAATACATTAATTAAAACAAAAAAAAATCTTTAGTAAGTAAAAAGAACACGTTCCTTGTATCCACCACCTTTAATTTTTAACTTTAAGTTATTTGTTGTTAAAGCGGCAATAGTAATACACAATGTGTGAAAATTTCAAACAGACCGCTGCTGACAAACGGACGGACAGCGGAGGCTCAGTAATAGGGTTCCGTAGGGTACGCAACCCTAAAAATGATGATGGATGTAGAGGATGACAGGGTAAAAAAATGGTTACTCTGTCGTCCTCTATGGATAAGAAACCACACACAGAATTACAGTAAAACTCAAGACCAACAAAAAAGAAATTCCATAATCGTAGGGCAAGTACCAAAGTACCAATGTGACTTTAGCAATTCATGTACTTTCTGAGTTTATCTTGGACTTTACCACATAGGTGAAGGAAAAACATCGTGAGAGAAACCTGGACTTATCAATAGTTTGTATAGTTAGGATACTTAAATAAAAATTCCGAACAAAACCTGTTTTTCTTTAACTTTTGATCTTACCCTAGATAGATTAACGTAGATATTTTATATGAGAACTAGCTGCGCCGCGCGGTTTCACCCGCGTAAAGCTCATTTCAAAATACGCTATAATATAATAGCATATAGTTCATAGCACAATAATATCGCTCGCCATAAATTTATTTAGAACACGTTGACACTTTGCTATACTATATTGTTTGTTTCCTTTGTGTTGTTGTACTATATAGCAAAATAGTATAGCGTAGTCTGAAATGAGCTTTAGTCTCGATCCCGGGGGAATATCGGGATAAAAAGTATCCTGAGTCATGGTCTATGCCATGTCATGTGCCAAATTTCATCCAAATTCGTTAAGCTATTTTAGCGTAAAAACGTAAAAACATACAAAAAACCAAATCCTCTTTATAATATTATTACATAGTTTAGAAGTTTATGTATAAGTCTGAAATCACCAACCCGTTTTGAGCAAGCGTGGTGACCAATGCTGGTATATACATTATCTGTATGAGATGAGGCCTTTGCCCTGTAGTGGGTGGGTAGTGTACTATATTATATTATAATCGTAAACCCACATCGTATTATTCACTCTTCCTTAATAAAACTTAAGGCCAATACCCAGTTCATGAAGTGCAAACTCAATAAAACGGTCTCTTAGCACTCAAAAGCACTTGAACATAAACAAAACATTCGGTACCACGCACCAGTCCATAAATTAAAAGCTCTTTATTCGCTTCCAATCGTATCTGATCCGGCGTTCATATATTTTATCCGGACGCTGAGTGAATGTTAAGTGACTTCGGAAGTGTTCGGGGCTGATCGGACGGCGCGAAAAGTCTTGAAGAGTTTGGCAATGATGAAGTTCTATTTAGTTTAGGTTAGCTAGTTGGTTACTTCTTGGTGACAAAAACTGCGATTGGTGGTAAAAGTCTCAATACTGGGGATTTAACAACACCTAGGTATCTCTTGAGGGTTCGGTTTCCAGTTAGAGAAGAAAAAAAAAATGTTTTTTTATTAGAAAGATTGCGCTACTTTATGTTAGAAGCGTTCATTCAAAAAGTTGGCAACGTCACAAATAGCTGCCAAATATTTACCTGTTTTGATTAATTTGGCAATGTTACTGTATGGAAATAAGAAATAGGGCTAATTAGTGAACTAGTATATTAATAATGAATTGCAATTATAACACTGAATTTGATGATTTAACCGTTTTACCATTATGTATATTCGGTGTTACGATATTAATTATTGCATTTCATAATCAATAATTAGCCATTTTTCTTATTTCTACAAGTATACAGTAATCGAAATATTTGACAGTTTGATGCGGCGGGCGTTGCCTACTTTCTGTACTTATAAACACTCTTAGTAGACAAATAAAAGAAGATCTGTTTTCTATTATTTGTCTATTGTATTGTCTACTATCAGCTTCTGATGTAATTAATAAACCGGAAAGAAACGCTAAAAGACGCCATCGAAGTGGGCAATAATTTTTTTACCCCATTCTTCGGCCACAATACTGTCAAAAGTTATGACAAATTCTTCCATTTTATTTTTATGAGCTTCTCATAAAAATAAGTTTGTTTACCTGCACGTTGCCAAAACACTCCTACATTATGTTCGGCCGTTGAATTAGATAATGTGGCTAAGCTTTTCTGTAAAGATTATATGACTAGACTGACGGCTAACACAATATTATACCAAAAGCAATCAGGTATTTATGTGTAGTAGTGTTAGTATAGGAAGAAGCACCGATGACCTTGTAAAGGCCGCAGGAATCCGCTGGGTGCGGGAGGCACAGAATCGGTCGAATAGTGGCGGTGCTTGGGGGAGGCCTTTGTTCTGCAATGGACGTTTTTCGGCTGAAATGATGATAGTAAGAAAAGTGACCAGAGCTGTTATAGGTGTAGTTGCCTCTAGGATAAGAGGAACAGACTTATAGACAAATGCTAGACAAGGAGTCAAGCCAAGAGATAGTGTTAAAAAATAAACCATTGGATCCATCAGATGTTACATACAACGTGCTCCGTTTGATATCCTATAACTCTAGATAGGTTTATTAATGAGACCATGTCAAAGAGTGAAATGGCATCTGAATTATTAAAAAAAAAAAAAAAAATCATACAAAATAATTCGACTAAGTCACGATTATTTATCTAAAACACTTAGGATAGCATATTATTATAACCTCACAGTATGGGACATCAAAGGAACACCTTCTAAACCTTAAAACCTATTATAATTATGTACTTACCTATAGTTTGTAATAAATATTTATTCGTAAATTTTTCGCAATTTCACCTACCACTGTTTATCTCATCATCACAAAGATATATTGATAGAAAATGCCAATGGCGCCGTTTCTTTGTACATACAAGGTGGAGACTACCATACAACAAAAAATAAAAAAACTGGCACTACTAATGCTTAAGAGTATTTTGGAACTGCCAAATAAATCATAGCTTCGAAATAAAAAACGAGTTTTTCAAACAAATTAAATGTAATGTAAGCCGGATCTACCCTAAGCCTATAAATTCCGGTTATCCAACTAGGCCTTGGGTGAATACTCGGGCATACATTTCAGAATATCCACCTAAGGGGGTATTTTTGGGGTGGATAGCTGAAATAGCCCGAGCCGACTATGACTTTGGCCGAGCTATAATGACTAAACTATTGAATATATTCAATTGAATTTTTGTATGCAGAATGGGAACGTCATTATGGACACGCCGTTTAATTTTTTGTTGTATTGTCGTCTCCACCTTGTATAGTAGTAGTATAACAAAAAAATATTTTGATAAGGCTTTAATTTACTATAATATTGTAATACTAAATAGTCTAAGATTTACATTAATTTCGCACTTACACACGACCTTCAAATAACTTTTAAACAATAGCTATTGAACTATTTGTTGTCCAGCTGCGTCAATCTTGCCGTACTTTGAATGCTAATGTATGACATTGAGGTAGGTCAAAATGGCGTTCACACCTCATTAATTTTATGGCTGATATTATAAAGCATTTATCGTTTATTGAACCCCGTAAATAAAAGCGTAATATGAATAATATCTTAACACCAGATCGCTTTTAGAAAAAGTCGGTTATAAAAATGAAGATTGGCAGGTACGATAATAATCTCTCTACTCTCGCATTTGACATGTCAATTTTCACCGAACCTTAAGAGCGTTTACGCTGAAAGTTGGCAACGTCACAAATAGATGTCAAATATTTCGCTGTTTTGATTAATTTGGCAATATTACTGAATAGAAATAAGAAATGTGGGTAACTAAGTACCTAGAATATCTATAATGAATTGCAATTATAACACTAAATTTGATGTCGTAACCGTTTTAGGTGTAAAAAAGGCATTTGGAAAGTTCCCAAACACATTTTTTACATCTAAAACAAAATATTCGGTATTAAGATATTAATTATTGCATTTCATAATCAATATTCTAGGTACTTTGTTCGCCACATTTTTTATGTCCATATAGTAATATTGCCAAATTAATCAAAACAGGTAAATGTTTGACAGCTATTTGCGACGTTGCCAACTTTCAGCGTAAACGCTCATAAAAAAATAATTTTAAAAATAAATAATTTTTCATTTCTATTTCAAACTAGCTTCTGCCTGCGACTTCGTCCGCGAGCCTATATCCTTTCTCAAGAATTGGGTTATCTAATGCAAAAATAATTTTTCAAATCCGACTGGTAGTTCCGGAGATTACGCCCTACATACAAACTTATAAACAAACAAACTACCTTTATAATAATAATAATAGTATACAGGGTGGCAGGGACATCGACGCGAAGCCGGTTACCATGGATTCAGTACATGATTCTGAACCCCCCTGCGTTAAAATTTTTCGTCGGTTATTTAAATAAAAAACAGCTGTTTCATAGAAAAGTGCAATACCTACGCGGTCAAAATGTATGGAGCAGCTGATTTTTTTTTTAATAACCGACGAAAAATTTCAACGCAGGGGGGTTCAGAACCATGTACTGAATCCATGGTAACCGGCTTCGCGTCGATGTCCCTGCCACCCTGTATGTGTAAACCTATTGTCACTGTACAACCTAAGTTAGGTATGTATGCTATGTATCGGAAGTATTAGGAAGATGTGGAAACTGAACTAGATCAGGCACTTCCATATATTAATGGCTTAAATTCGTATTATTGCTCGAAGACACGAATAGACCTTTAAGTTTAATTGCAATAGGTAAGCACAGTAATAAAATATAGAGGATATTACCAACAGCTGTCGACCCACATGCTGCGCGCGGTACAGCTGATTTAAGTCATGACACGCGAAACCTATAACTGTACAACATAATTATTTTAGATATTGAATTTGTGACAGTTTAACAGCCTATCTCCATTATCTAACAGTCTTATCTATTGGCTTTAAGAACGTAAATACTTACCCCATAAATCAAACAACTCACACACAACAATAATTACGAGTTTCTTGAACGCCCATAAAAGCAAAATGATTTATGAACAAAACACATTTTTATAAACATCCATCTAAGCCACTCACGTACAAAATCCTTGTATTAAGAACTGAACAAAATATCCATATTTCATTATTTAACGGATCTCTTTGAAACTCCGTTAAAGACTTGCAAAAGTTTCTAAAGTCATCGATCAATTTTGGCCATTTCCCCCAAAACAAACATTTTAGAGGATCGATCTGGCAAACATAGAGTAGAAAAGTTGTGTTGGTGTTCTTGTCAAACTTGATTGATGTCACTATTTAGTGTGATTAGATTTTACACTGTGTTCAAAGTTATTTATAAAATTAATCACAGTTGATGTTTGAAGCTACTGTAGTAATTAGAACAGCTCATGCGAATCCATTTCGTATAATTTGGTAACTTCCTACTTGCAAATACGTGCAACCTTTATAAACCACGACATTCTCATGACTTGTATTTGAATGGAAACACGATATCGCTGGTATGGCCATTGCAAAATTCTAAGAAACGAAAATGCATTCTGAAAACTTGCAACGATCCTTAAAATAGTCACGTGCCACTACGCCTAATATTTAAATGAATTCAAATCACTTCCTAATAACGTCCCAAAAATTCCAATCAAAATAAAACGGGCTGTTGAATAGCACTAATTCCTTAACACTTAAACGACAAACGTTTTACGATTGTCGAAATGTTCTTATCGGATTTATTGAGTTTTTAACCCTTCTAGAAAGTTCCTTTTCCGTTTCACAGCATTTTCAATCGCCAGTATTTGTCGTTTATGGGACATTCTCTCGTAAAACTCATTTAGTGTTTATTACTGCCCCATAACATGAAAGCTGATGCGTTCTTATGGGGAATTGTCAGCTGTTTACGTCGACGGATAGTTATATCGGTGAAATTACGGGGTGGAAAATTGATGGCGTCGGTATTGATCGATCACATAATTACAGAAGAATTCATGTTTTTTGTACCAACCTTTCCCCTATTCATGTTACTAAACTAGTAACAACGAAAGGTCAAGAACGACTACGTTTCTTTCTATAATTGGTTTTATTACTAACACTTTTCTCAATTAGAAGTAAGAACTACTCCAATCTATTACTACGTGACGTGATACAAACACGTAGTACCTACGACTAAACGAAAACAAACTGTAGACAGTACCGACAGTATGTTTTAATCCGAGCAAACTCTAAGATGATGATATCGGATTTGGCCCTAAACTAACATTCCAAAAGGGACTCCTTGATGTTGTAAGCGGGATCTATTGGATTATGTTAGTGTTAGCATATTTGACTGCGCAATTTGTGAATTGAATTTGGCTAGACACGAGAATGATGAGGCTTTCATACTCCAATCAGCAAGGTAGCTGAGAATCATTGGCACTTAGCTTATTCTAACATCATAAGATTGAGGATTCGTACATTAGGAGTAGGACACATGGAGTATTACAAAAATACTGTTTTGACACAGGTATGACTGACAGAGAGGACGCTACACATTACACAACGCCAAACTTCGGATGCAGCTTTATTTCAAACTAGCTGCGCCCCACGGTTTTACCCGCATAAGTCTCGATCCCGTGGAAATATCGGGATAAAAAGTATCCTATGTCCTAACCTAGGTTATGGTCTACCCATGTGCAAAATTTCATCCAAATCCGTTCAGCCGTTTTAACGTGACAGCGTAACAAACAAACAAACTCACTTTCGCATTTATAATTGTTATCAATAGTAAATTATACGACATTTTAGTCAATAAGCTATGTTAAATTAATCCTGATTTTAATACTAAAAGTATTGTTTTGACTATTGTAGTACCGACTGAGTTCGTGGATGGCACGACTAACCAATCACGGCGCATTACTTGGAACGGAGGTATAATGGTGGGGGAAAACGCCATCTTGTTTGTCGTGCCAGTCCGGCGAGCTCAGTCGTGGATAAGACGTCGAGATACGAGTACTTAGGCTCGTGCTGTGTTTTAAAGATACCTATTGATTGTGAGGTATATCTGATTTTGTGTGTTGGATGGAGGAATACAATATGTAAGTACATGAACAAGTGCCTATTATTTCTGAAACCTTATTTTCAAAAGCCATGAACTAGAATGATAGTTAATTTTCATATTTAAACTATTACTAGACTCTGTAAGAATACGGAGTCTACATCTCAGAAGTGGGTAAAGATTCCTGTTTTGGCTAGTTAAATATTTTTCTACCCTTAATTATTTATATGTGGGTTTATTTTATTTTTCCTACTAATTTGTTGTTATATTTCTTCTACGTTATCAATTTGTTTTGGTTCTTGACTGTTCAAATCACATTGATATTCTTATTTAAAGTAAAAACAAAAATTAACGTTCTGTTTTATTGAAACACGACCTAGCTACGTTTTTTTAAAAATTTGCTTAACACTTTGAGGGACACTAAACACCCCAGACCCCAGATGTAATAACAATAAAAATTCTATTGTCTCGTTCAGTGCCCTTCAACTGATTAATACTCGTATAGACCTACATACTTTGATTTCTTTTAATATAATTTTATTGTTTTATGTAATAAAACATCGTGGATCGAGCCGGGCGGACCGCCGAGCATCGAGCCGGGCGGACCTCCGAGCATCGAGGCTGGCGGACCGCCGAGCATCGAGCCGGGCGGACCGCCGAGCATCGAGCCGGGCGGACCGCCGAGCATCGAGCCGGCTGGACCGCCGAGCATCGAGCCGGGAGGACCGCCGAGCATCGAGCCGGCTGGACCGCCGAGCATCGAGCCGGCTGGACCGCCGAGCATCGAGCCGGCTAGACCGCCGAGCATCGAGCAGGCTGGACCGCCGAGCATCGAGCAGGCTGGACCGCCGAGCATCGAGCAGGCTGGACCGCCGAGCATCGAGCCGGCTGGACCGCCGAGCATCGAGCCGGCTGGACCGCCGAGCATCGAGCCGAGAGGACCGCCGAGCATCGAGCCGGGAGGACCGCCGAGCATCGAGCCGGCTGGACCGCCGAGCATCGAGCCGGCTGGACCGCCGAGCATCGAGCCGGCTAGACCGCCGAGTATCGAGCTGGCTAGACCGCCGAGCATCGAGCCGGCTGGACCGCCGAGCATCGAGCAGGCTGGACCGCCGAGCATCAGGACAACTCTCTCCTGGCCGTGCAAGCTGCAACTCGCCAAGAAGCTGTAAGAGCTGCCGTTCGCGTAGCTCAATAAGGTAGCCGCAAGCTAGCGTGGTGAGAGACTAGCTAGCCGCAGACCACAGGTGAGTTGACTTCTCCATTTGGATTATCTATTTTTTCGGAAGTTGTCAATGTTTTAAAATCTATGGCTAATAATGGTGCCGACAAATTAGGTTCCCTGAACATCTCGATTCCGGAATATGACCCAACGACCCAAGTAAACGGGAACAGACAATGACTATGTCGCTTCATAAAGTCAACGAGTGCGCAACCATTTATATGTGGTCGGAGAAGCAAGTAATTCATTTTACATTACCAAAACTAAAGGGTATTGCCCAAAGATGGTACAAGGGGCCTTCCGTCAGTCCTGTTTACTTGGGCTGAATGGCAGGAGAAACTTTTGGCTACTTTTCCATCACATGAAAATTATGGCCAAATGCTGAGCGATAATTATGTTGGCCGAGCGGGCTAAGTTCACGGACTCCTTAGAAGAGTATTATTATGACAAGCCGTCCCTAATCAATAGATATGGTGTAATTGGGAAAAGGGCAGTCGAATGCACTTTGCATGGCATCGACGACCGGTCGGTTAGATTAGGTGCTGAGGTAGCTCAATTTTTCCACCCTAAAATAAAACTCCTTTCGTATTTGCATAATGCTTGAAATACTAAATTCAACAACGAGCATAAACTATATAGCTACCGGTCAACCTTAAAAATACCAAAATAGCTCAAACCCTAGGCGGCCTACACGTTGTTCAAATTGCATAAAGGAGGGTCATGTCACATTTCAGTGCACTCGTCCCGTTAAGAAGTGTAGTCCATGCAATAGAATAGGTCATGAGGTAGAAGAGTAGGGATTGATTCTTCAAAAATAACCACCCGGTGTCGAAACCCGGCTTTTGCATAAGATTTTGGGAGTTAATGCTCAATATTTAGGTTGTCAGCATTTCGAAATGAAAGTTCTAGTTTTAGTGCCAATAACTTTCCGTTTGAGTTCTATACTCGTAGTACTACACTAGCGAAGCTACAACTTTCATTAGAGCCAATCAATCTTCAATCTTCTTAGCCTTTTCCCAACTGTCTTGGGGTTGGCTTCCGGTCTGGCCGGATGCGACTGAGTGCCAGTGTTTTGTATGGAGAGACTGCCTATCTGACCTCCACAACCCAGTAACTGGGTACTTAATACGATACCCCTTGGTAAGACTGGTGATACCTCAAAATTAAAGTTATCTCTTTACTTTTCTTACATAAACGCCATATATCTTAAGATCAAGTAGTAGACCCAAAGAGCTATCGCTATACAAACTAAATTATCAATGTTTTGCAGAAATAGAACTATAATAGGTATTTTCGGTCGTAGTATTGTAGCTGAAAAACAGTCTATTACAAATACCTATTTAAATTCAAAAAGTATGTAATAAGTTGCTACTACACAAATGCAAAAGAAAATAAAATTACAGTTAATTTATCTATCAACACGTTGACACAATAAAATATTTGCAAATCTACGAAATTCAACAACACCTCATTCAATCTCATTCTCGCCTACGCATTTTTCTCCCGGTAACAATTTGCTCGAGAAGGGCTCGCCCCGCGCCGTAGGGAGTGCGGAAACCCCGATTGATCTGACCCACCATGCCAGTGGCATAGTGGCACTGTTCTCCTCTGAATTCTTATTTAAAAAACCAAAAAAACTATTGCGATTTAGGATAGACTCTGTAGGTGTGCATTTTTGGGATGTTTTCTTATCTTATGAGGGATTTAATTCCTGAAAGAAGAATTAAATAAACCCAAGTAGAGTCAGCTGGTAGGAATGGGGCTGCATCAGGGTCGTGATGTCGTTACTCAAGTAACAAAGTTTGGTACTATAAAGGTCCTGAGAACGTTTTAGAACGTGCTAATTAGTATTAATGATTAGTACTGTAATGGTTTTGTAAAAGTTTGCAGAACCCCAAAGCGGCCCTAGTTTGATCACTCATTTGTTCTATAAACATGACATGATCACCGTGACGGCCGTCACGGTGATAAATCAGCTCTATAGTTGAAATGTAAAAGTGTCGAAAAACGCTTTTTGGTGCTAAGATGGTGCTGTCTGCGACGTTCGTGTCGCGAATTTACATTATAAAAGTAAACAAAACATGGTTGTGGTGCTATTATGCGACATAAACGATGCCAGTGATCTTTTTATCATATTTGTAAGTGTCATAGAACACAAAATATATCGGATAATTATTCTATATGACATTTGCCATTGTTCCTTAAAGTAAAATAAAAGGGACATGCTACAAAATATTCATGGACCGTAACTCTGTCATAACTTGCACTTAAATTATTGTATCGATAAAATCAATATGCTAATTTCAAATTTGACAATTCGCCCTTCTTAATTTTCGTGTTTTAATTAAAAGTAAATTAATAAAATAAGGACTTGTCCCGACTATGGCTGCTATAGTACACATTGGCTCCAGCCATGGTGCTAATGTACTATCATGGCAGAAAACAGCAGCCATATTTTCACTAAAAATGAAACAGGGTTCATTGATTAAATATAAAATAGTGTACTCAAAATAAATTTATTTGTATAGTTGCATTAAATGCACCCTGGGGCATACTTTGGGATTAGGTCGTAATAAAATTTAAAAAATACTACTGTTAAAATTGATACTGAAAATATAGTTTTAGTTTAGATCTAATTAGTCCATTACTTATAAATTTTAGTGCTTTTGTGTTACGCTTTGGTCTTAGCGATGACACAAACTCACTGAATAGAGCTGTTAACAATTTAATACTATGGCACTATTTAGTACTATGGAAGAGTTTTCATTACTTTTACAGAACTGGCCCCATAGCGATGTTGAGGGAGCTAAAAGGTTACGTAATGGTTGTGCAAGGTACTTTAGTAGTGTAGATTGATCCTGTAATTGCGTTTTCAATACCGCTACAATACTCGTGCTGTAGAAATTATTTTGACGCATTAATAATGCAAAATAGATGAGTACATTAATGTGTCAGTAAGGTCGTGTAGAAGTCTTAATGGTACCATAATCGCTTTTTGCATATCTATTACAGTGCAACACTTTAAAGATTCCTTTGTATGGATTTGTAAGCGTTTTAAAAGCTTAATTATGGAACTTAAAAGCTCTTTAATCTTTAATCTTTAAAACCAAAACGCTCTGTTAAAACCCTTTATAGTGCAGTCACAATAGGTACTATTATGGGCGTACTATATCACTGTCTGGTGATTAAACGCTTTGATTATAGAAGCATTTGTTACTTGGGTAGTGATTACGATTAGTTAACTCAGTTTACAGCTCAAGGCGCAGATAGTGAGATTCAAAGAATAGTTAGAATTCTACATATTAACATAGAAACGACATTAACATTTATTGTTATTTCTACATTTATATCTGTGATCCGTATGGTTTACAGGTAAATACTTTTCTATTCTAACCTAAGGGGTCCTCGGTTTGATGACGTACTCAAATTATATGTTGAAGAATAATGAAGTGTGTTGGCTGCTTGAAATTAAAATGCAATGATCTTCTAGCTGATGTTCAGTATGCATAGTAGCATAAATCGAACACCATAGAGGCTCTATTCGGCATTAGACTATGGGGTCCAAGTGACTGGAAGTGTTTCCGACCTGTCAGACGACTTATCTGGTCTTTTAAACATACTTTTACTTATAAGCTGTTAGAAGCTTATCAGACAGGCTTATCACAAATTACAAATTTTACCCCATGTCAAATTGAGGATATTGCCCGAACATGAAAATCTAACTGGTCTTACTTGACAGTTTGTTTCAAGTGACAAAATTGAGGCGTGGTTCAATTTTAATACAACACATGACATTTCGTCTGGCAATGACAGCGAATAACCTAATTAGGTGTTCTTACAGCAAATGTCAATATTAATATTCAATTTGTGATTAAAAAACCTTTACCTGTTACAGTTTTATTTACAGGTTTACCTTTAAAGTTTCTGGGCCATGAAATAATGCCCGTGTATACATATTTGTGATTAACGAACCTTTATCTGTTTCAGTTTTACTTACAAAATTACATTTCAAGTTTTTGGGACATGAAATAATGCCCGTATAATATATATATCGAGCCATGAAATAATGCTCGTGGGCCATGAAATAATGCCCGTAAATGTACTCCGAGCCATGAAATAATGCTCGTTTCTAATTATAGTGGGCTTGAAATACAGCCCGTATATACATATTTGTGACTAGAGCTTCTGCTCGCGACTTCGTCCGCGTGGAATAGTTACTTTGGGCTAACGCAAAAAAAAAAAAAAACCCCGATTTTGAAACATCCTTCATTGGTACTCCGCTCCTATTGGTCCTAGCGTGATGATACCTACAGCCTTACTCGATAAATGAGCTAACTACCACTGAAAAATTCTTCAAATCGGACCAGTAGTTTCGGAGCCTATTCGGTACAAACAAACAAACAAACAAAAAATCTTTCCTTTTTATAATAGAAGTATAGATTAACAAACTTTTATCTGTTTCAGTTTTGCTTACAGGTTTACCCTTCATGTTTCTGGGCCATGAAATAATGCCCGTATATGTACATCGAGCCATGAAATAATGCTCGTGGGCCATGAAATAATGCCCGTATATCTACTTCGAGCCATGAAATAATGCTCGTGGGCCATGAAATAATGCCCGTATATCTACATCGAGCCATGAAATAATGCTTGTTTCTAATTATAGTGGGCCATGAAATACTGCCCAAAATTGTGATTTGTAATTTGTAAATAAAATAATAATCAAATGTTTATAAAATAACAGTTGTACCTATAATAATTCGATCAGTTGTTTTCTTGGCACTTAATATAACAGTTGATATGCTGTATAATGTGATACGTGTGCATAAAATAATTACCGTACTATTTGGATGTATTAATTTGGTCGATAATTAATTGTCGTCGATAATATTTTGGCTAGGTATATTGAAGTTGTTTGTGTTCACGAATTTTACACGAGGACTTGTAATGTACCTTGGATGGCCGACTGTTATCAATAGTAAATTATACGACATTTTAGTCAATAAGCTATGTTAAATTAATCCTGATTTTAATACTAAAAGTATTGTTTTGACTATTGTAGTACCGACTGAGTTCGTGGATGGCACGACTAACCAATCACGGCGCATTACTTGGAACGGAGGTATAATGGTGGGGGAAAACGCCATCTTGTTTGTCGTGCCAGTCCGGCGAGCTCAGTCGTGGATAAGACGTCGAGATACGAGTACTTAGGCTCGTGCTGTGTTTTAAAGATACCTATTGATTGTGAGGTATATCTGATTTTGTGTGTTGGATGGAGGAATACAATATGTAAGTACATGAACAAGTGCCTATTATTTCTGAAACCTTATTTTCAAAAGCCATGAACTAGAATGATAGTTAATTTTCATATTTAAACTATTACTAGACTCTGTAAGAATACGGAGTCTACATAATATTAATAGTTAGGATTGGATTTCCTAACCTTCAAGTCCTAACATTCACTTAAAGGTGAACAGAACTAAAACTCCTCAACAATTAAATGCGATGTGAACTAGCTAGAATCAGGTTAATAGACATGAAAGGTGAGCGTCTGACATTTGTTTCAACGTTCGTTCGTTCGTTCATGAAGGTCCTCTACCATTTCGACTGTATGGAGAATCGATGTTTATGCCTAAACCTTCAGGATTGCGTGTCTAAAGGTTTATTGGTTTTATATTCAGTTTTGTGTTCCATCTATTGCCAGTGGGTGGTCTATGAAGACAGAGTCTGATAAACGGTAATTAATCAGTATTCTAATACAACTCACCTTCAGACCTTAATCTGTAGAGACATACACGGAGCTGAAGAAGAGTCAGTAAGAGAGGTCTGCTTTCAGCAGTCAACTAAAAAGCTAGGTTGAATGAAACAGGTTTGGCACCCAAGAATTTAGCATGGATTCACTTTGTTTAAAACTAATTTGAAATGCACGAAATTGGCATCTAAATAAACCTGTTTAACTCAAACCTCTATACCAAACACACTTGGTAACTAAGTGTAAAACCAGAGGTCTCTCTTCCACACAATAGTAATTTTCTCCTCCGCGAATGCCATGACCTACTTGAGGTGAATGAAGTCCCGTGGGAGGCCACTACTTTAGTGGATGCCGTGAAAATGTCGGAGCCATCCATCTTACTATCGGGCTCAAGGAATCCTTAATATATTCTTAGAAACTGTTTTTAAAGTAACCTGCTTTCTTTATCTATCATTATTATTTATTGGCATGAACACAAAAATTCAATCAATTCTTCTTGGAGTTACCACACCCTGTCAAAAGACCCTGCTATCGTAGCTTAAACCATCAGAGCCATGAACATGCCAAGCTTAAAATTACTGTCTACATGATGCATTGATAGTTACTACTAGACAGTTAGTTAACGATCCTAGTCGAGGTGGACCGAGCAGTAATCCTATATAAGTGGGGATGTCGGGCGGTGTATGTAGCTCACTTTGCGTTCGGCGCTTGTCGTGGCAACACGTCCTGTTCGGGGTCGCAACAAGTCAATCGTCATCCTGAGGATGCCTCGTTGAGAGGTGAAACACGTGTCGATTTCTTACAGGGTTCTTTATGACTCTATAAGAACAGTTAAGCGGATTAAGTTACTAAATATACGTCGTCTATGTATTTTAGGTGTTTAACAAAACATGATTCTAGTTGCTGTTAATTCTGTCTACAAAGGTCCTTTAAATCCTCATGCATAATGCCATTATATGCACAAATCACATAAACAAACATTGATACTGTGAATATCTTCGATCAAAGCAAATACTGACACGACGCGGGAATTGCACCCGGACGCTCTGTCGGACATTCCGATAATATGGTGTCTTACTTAATGCTGTATACATACAGTAGCTACTTGGTACTTAAATGCCATCATTAGGGCCAGTGTCTTACTGTGGATACTGGGCTTTAATCGACATCTGCCAACCGTTCCTCTTACTAATATCACTTGGAAGATCCGTTTACAGTTACACTATGAAACATAATGCTTTCGAAATTATTACTTTGGCAAACCTAGAGATATCAGTGTATTTTTATTGATAAAGATGTTTGTTGTCTGTTACGGATGGTATTTTATAGTTAAAACTATGTATCGTACAATGACACTACACTTGGCATCAGACATTTTATCTGTTGGACCGCAGTTGGCAGATATTTTAAAACGAAAATAATTCCGACTTTTTTGTAAAGAAAAACTAAATGACTTGTTGACGATTGATAAAATTAGGTAAACGGTACGGTACGGTATGGTAAAATTTCATAGACAACATATTTTCAGAAACAACAAACATTCAAGATAATTTGGACGAAGCATATTATGGCTCCACGGTGATACCGCCTTCCCAAGTTACAGTTAGCTATAGTAATCAAGAGAGTTAATTAAAACTATCACTTAATACGGATGTACATCATTCTGGTTCACATCACATCGCACAGGAAGATCCAAACAAGCATTAACGAATTAACACGAAGTTATTGAACTTCGCACTAAAAATAATAACTCCACTCGTCAGAATTGGCGCTAAGAGTCCATTGGAACCGTGCCAATGCCACCTTCAAGTATTACAGCGCTTCGCACATTTCACGCGACAAATCGAGTGTGAAACGATAGGAAGCTTTAAGCGGCTGGATTGTGTGTTTTTGTTTGCCAACTTCTGTCACACGTTCAAGTGTCGCCCGTGACTTGGTTTTTTGGTCTTTGATACTGTGTTTGTAGCTCAGGGTTGTATTTTTCAAGCTATTTTCAAGGCGGACAGAACTGCAGAAACAGTCTAAAAAGATTTCATAAAGGTTAAAAGAAGAATAAGGTCTTATTCAAGCAGATTAAGAAGGGCCTCTTAATATGCTTGAATGAGGCAGACAATTAATAATTCTGTTGGTTCGTGTTCATACGATCAAGTACGCATTTTTCTTACTTCCTTATCACCATATAAAACGTCTTGCAGTAACATCACGAATCAAATTTTATGATAGTAATAAGATCCACAAATAGTCATACTTTCATCACAGCAGCAGTTGTCGACGTCTTACTGAAGCCATACTCCAGTGAGTTTATATTACTGAGAACATCGCAAGTTATTTTTGATCGCAAACGGAAAGATGAACTATCTGTTTATATCCTTGGGATATGGAATGAATTATTACTTCCTTGGATAGAATCCTCGAGGGATATAAAAGAATAGGAAATGTCGAATCAATATAAATGACAATTCTGTTATTGAAAGGTTTTCAATTTTTCTACGCACATATTTGTGCTAATTTAAAAGACATATTTCTTAAGCAAAACTATTTTTATGTGGAGGCTTAGGTTGAACCTCAGAAACATTAATCTTATAAAACAGTACAAAGATTTTACAAACCGTAATTACCATGCAAAGTGGTTTATCCGTTTCGAAGAAAAGATCTAAAAAAGGCGTGATCGCACTTTGTAGTTAATGATACGATCGTAGATTTTGTCATAATGATACTGCTTAGAATTCTACTCATACAAAGCATTTGCACGTAACTCAAGGTTATTCTCTTTTTTTTATCTTCCCGTCGTCATGCAGGTATTTGGTCATGCAAGTTTTAGAAGCGTAAGTTTTTTTGTTTTCTGTGCAAAGCTCTTTTCAGTGACCGCTATACGAAGTTGCTATAAGATCTGCCCTGGGCTGACGGATTTCCAAACTTAGTCTTTATTACCTGACAAGTGGACGCTGGTGGTAACGGCCCCGACTTACGAGTTGTGGGTCGTGGGTTCGAACCCTAGCAGGCGCTTTACTTTGTGTAAATAATTTCATCACCACTGCTCTCAAAACGGTGAAGGAAAACATCGTGAGGAAACCGGCTGTCTTAGAACCAAAAAATTCGAAGACATGTGACATCTACCAACCCGCACTGGGCCCGCGTGGTGGATTACTCCCCACTCCCTCTCACAGAGAGGAGGCCTGTGTCCCAGCAGTGGGAATATTAATAGGCTGATGATGATGATGATGAAGTGGACGCTGCTGCTCAACATGTTGCTTTTTATGACTTCCTCAGTAAGGAAGGTAGTCCTTCAAAACAACGGACCGCTGCAGAGACGCTTTAAAAAGACAAGACTTTTGTTACGATCTTACTTTGAACAATCAGCCGAAGTCAGATCAGTAAGGATAGGAAACACCAGCGTCTTTCCTATCCTCACTGATCTGACTTCGGCTTTTAATTAGTAGCATGTTGCGACATTCTCAAAAGAGATTAGGTGGCTTAATAGTAGCCTGAAAAAACATGGCACTATGCCACAATTGACTTACACTAATTAGATTCTTACCACGGTCCAACCCTTTAGCCTCTACGTTGGGGTCAGCTTTAAGTCCAGCTAGAGGTAGAATATTTTCTACCAACCTGGCAGCGAGCTAACAAGATTAAACTACTTAACTAAGCAGTAAAAAAGAAGAACAGTAGTTGTTTATTACTTGTTTAAAACTAGAGTAAACATTCACAGCTAGTCAAGATAATATTTTTAAGCTCGTAAAGTTGAGTGCTCAAGGCGTGAATTAATTTACTCGAAGTCGTAACTATTTTAAAACTTGAAATCTTTTAATTAGTCGAACGGAACCCTCTTGGTGCAAGAAAGTTGTTAATCCGATCCATTTCCGTATTGCTGAGAGTTATTTTAGACCTACTTATAAGTGGAAAAGGAAACTTGTGTTATTGGTGATAGTTTTGCCTTCAAAGTGAGGTATTGTAGGTATATCTTGCATCAAAGAGGTCGTGCTTTTGTTACCAAGATCTCGAAATGCTCCATCATAAAGCAATCTGCCTCACCTTTTCCCAACTCTGTTGGGGTCGGTTTCCAGACTAACCTAATGCAGCTGAATACCAGTATTTTACATGGAGTGACTGCCTATCTGAACTCCACATCCCAGTAACTGGGTAATATGATACCCCTTGGTAAGACTGGTTTTCAGACTTTTGGGCTTCTGACGAACCGTAACGACTGCCAAGATCCACGAATGACAGCTGGAACCAACAGCTTAACGTGCTTTCCGAGACACGGAGAAGTCTCGGTATGTAAAGATGGTCACCCATCCACGGACCAACCCCGGCAACCTGATGAATTGACCTGTGCGGCTGTTATTACTTAGCCACGAGCTCCTCATAAAAATGGATCATAAATTGTCCACCATAATTATCTCTAATTGATGGCATCGGATCATTTTCGTTTGTTAAGTACCATTCCACTGAACTGAAAAAACTTTTTACATTGCCAATTGAAATAAATACTTGCTCGGACGAACATTATTACCTTGACACTTTACACAAAGTTGGCCATATTTGAAACCCAGCTTATCCCCCAATGAAAAAGCGTGAAGTTACGAGCCAACTTAGGCTATAAACACAGTCTCAATTGCAACAGTTTGGCAACACTTGATAAAATCGACTGTTCTTTCGCCAAGTTTCCGTGTTAGTTTCTAAGACAAATATTAGTTTAATGATTTCGGAAAGAAGTGTAAAGTGGAATTCTGTGTCTGGGATAAACTGGGCGATATTAAGATCCAGAGTTTAAAGCAAACTTATTTTTCATAAGCAAACCCTTTCAGCTACATCTGAATAATGAAAACGTAGTGAAGCCTCCAGTAAAAGCTTTATACAAGCGGTTAGCAGAAAATAATAGTTAATATTAACAAAATATCCACTTTCATTAATTAAAAAACTCGACCATCACTCCACACGCACTCCACACGACCAATTCATCCATTTACGATATGGAAAGTTTGGACCACCCAGCAACAGGAGCAACTATTGTAAAATTCCAGAGCTTGATATATAGTTGGACAGTTGAAGGTTGTTGTGGTACAAAATATTAATAAATATCAGCCAACATGTCTACCGGCATTTGCTACGTATGACAACTTCGGGACACAACGGTATTTTAGTTTTGACGAAGGTTTTCATTTCGACCATGTTTCAATTTCTAACAGTTTGTAGTTAGACCACCAACATTGTTGTTCGGCTAAAAGTTTGCGTGCATAAGCCGGGTACACAGTTGTACATTCTATTTCTAACCAATATTATTCGTGAGTTATGTTTAAAACCGACCGACATTTTTCTACGTTTATGTCCACTTTATATTACGCTGTAGGTCCCCTCTTACGACACCCAGGGGAAGAAAGAGGATGACCTACTTTGAGCTAAGTTCTATACAGTATTTTAAACTTATGCATTAGAAAATTCCTTACTCCCATCATGTAGACTTTACATGCATTTAATATCACCATCATCTGCCATAGCCCTGTTCGCTTCGTTTACAAGCGAGGTGATTCACACTTTGAAACCGACTGTACTTGCACAGAGGTATTTAATTAAGCTTCCTCTAAATTTGGGGCAGCATTAACATGGCGCCCCCGGGCATGGGATCTATCTTTTGTAGTCTTGTTAGCTTAGGTGAAGCAAATGTGTATTTTGGCCGTACAACAGTGAACATTTTGCAGGTACAGCATAGAATTTGGTGTGATAACTCTTTTCAAAGGGAATTCAGCTTGTAGAATTTAATGAGAATATTCATTACGTCCATATTGTTAAAAGGTGGATGTTTTGATAAAAGCTCTCACATAGGAATGCTTCGCGGAAATAATTTAAAAAATCGTTTGTATTTATCAGCATAACAGTTTTACGATAAAATGTTTCGCTTTAATCAGCCATTTTACTCTACCAACTCATGGAAAATGTTACAATAAAAGACTTTAACTTGGTGGTAGTTTTGAATGACTAAAATATTGGGAAATATGTTTTGATGGCTATGTGTTATAAAAAACATATTTGCCAATATTGCACGACTCGTAATGCGAAGCATTAGAGTGTGCTCTACGATCGAAAAATATTTTTTGCCCCATTTCTGCAACTGTTTTTATTGTTTCACTCCTGCTAGTACACAGAACCTACTTAATTTATATACCATTGTATAGATGATTAAATGGAGATTAATACTGTACTTTTTAACAATTGATTTAATGCAGCAGAAATGGAAAAAGCATCAAAATAGTTGAAAAAAATTTCCTGTCCGTCAATTTATGATCCCTGAAAACATTGTAGCTTGCGATAAAATCAATTAATTGAGTCAATTTTTTTTTTATACATTCGATTCAGCCGTAGAAGGAACCCTATTGAAAATGGCTCTTTTATTCATAGTAGTTTAATTATAATTAATAAAATACTAACTAAAATATAATATCAATATCTAAATATTTTCAACCTTGATCCGGTGCCGTTGCCTAGCAACTGCCAACGTAAATATCTTTGTCAGTCGTTGACATTACGACTTCATGAAAAGTGATAAATTGTTCATTTTTAAACTATGTTTTGAATTTCTTTTTCGTGAGTGAATGAGTGATAAGTATGAGGCGTGCACTTTTGGATTTTCCAAACTATTTTAAATCTGCAGAAAATATGCGGACATAATTTAAAAAAACCAGCTCGTCGAATATTTCTGTAATTTACAAAATTTCAACCCAGAAAACATGATCACTCGAACAAGGCTTTTGACAGCGAAATGTTTCTATACGTAAGCCAAGAAAGCTCTTCGTATTATATTCTTGAATTTCAGAGAATCCTCGTCAATCATATTCATCGTTTTTTTTTTCATCTTCACCTAGGGATGAAAGGAATAGAAATTATAAGAGCTTTTTCAGGGAATATCGGTTTGAACTCAAGCAGATACAAAAATGAAAGGCGTTCAAACGAATATTCTTCTTCCTTGTAAATTTATGAGAATTCAGAGGTTCTTCAGAAAGAATACCTCTGAATTCTCTTCAAAGTTTTTCCTGTATTAGAACATTAATATATGCTTAAGGTTTTAGAAGAAAACCAAGAGGCCTTTGTCAGTGTCTAAAAATAACATTTAATAATATTGTGGAATTCAGTGAGACCATTCTTTGTACATTTTATTATTTTCGTCTTGACATTATTAGGTCACCACTTTTCGGATCAAAAGAAACCAGTCCAATGGTTCCTGAAGTACTTCTTGAAGGACACATCTTGAGGCATGTGTGTAAATCTGACGAGTTCGGTACGCGACCTATTTTTCTAAAACTGAGTCAACGTCTAAGAATTCTGTTTCTTGTTCATGTGACTGTTTAGCCTCTAATTGAAGTCCCGCCAATTTAGGGTTAATCGAGCAAATAGTGATGTCACCAGAAGTTACATGTGGTGCGTCTATTTTTAGGGACACTATTAAGGAAATGTTTCACTACTGCTATTGTTCTTGATGCGAATGAATGTGTAGCATTCATTGTCGTTGGTTAAAATTCCTCAATCTGGTGCGCACTGTATGCTGCACCAGTTGACGTCATCACGTCAACGCTAGCTGTCGCTGAAAAATAGCGCTGGGGCTCGGTCTCGCATAGGGTCGCAGCACTATGCTGAGCGATGGCCATTTTGCGTGAATGTGACGCATATTTTCCTCCAAATGTTCTTTCTTTGCGTCATATTTACCGCAAAAAAAAAACGTATTTTCTTTCTTTTTTTCGTTTCCTTCTTGGTAAGCTATTTCCCAAGCGAAATAAAATAGTAATGTATTAAATTAAATGGGCAGTGAAGTCATTAATTAAATCTTGAATTCAAGGAATAAGACCGTTTTCCCACCAGACATCTTTGAATTTTACTGAAGCAGGCTACTATAAATTGCAGGAAATGCCTAATCTGTGACACTTTTTGTTTCATAATAATTTTAATTCATATCCCTCTCGGGGTATCAAACGGGTGAGTCAAAAAGATAAGCCTTTTGAAATATGCAGGCGAAGATAAAGAGTTCAGTATTTTTCGCAATTTGTTTAACGTTTTTATCTTTTTCGCTATCAATATTTTATGCTTAGCTTTTCAATGCTAATTTTAGAATCATTTTAGCTTTTTGTTCTACTTTAACTCCATGTTGCGAGTGAAGATGCTCCAGTTTGCAGCTCATTGCATGAATTATGAGAGCAACTACGAGTTTTGGAATAATCCATCTCTTGCAGGCTTTTACAACTTTCAGAGATTCTCGGAAGTCTTGTTGGAGGTAGTTAGTTCATTATTTACAGTAAGAAGAATAGCTTCGTCTATTACTTACCTACTCGTGTATCTCCAAAGGAGAATATCCTGGAGGAAAAGTGTTCTTCATTTATGCAATTATGTTTGTTTAGTTTATTATAGTCATAATGCTCGGAGTATATTGATCAGTCTTCTTGACTTCGCTTTCTTACCATATTTATAAGCAGGATTCGATTCGATGATACGATGGATGATGATGGTGGGTTCCTACACCATTCCCTAAGCGATTATTCATTTTATTCTCACATTCCTTCACCCGACATACCAGCAAGTAACATTATTAACACATTAACATTCTATTGTTGAGTATTTTATCGATCTACCCACATGAGGTCAATGGCCGCAGATAAGTTTGAACGAGTTAATCTGTGCTCGTAAATCACCTCTATTAGGTAAACATGAGATAAGAAAAGCTAAACAAACATATAAGCTTGTGAAATGGATATTATATTATTTAACAAATATTTTGTTGTTTTACTCCTTGTTTGTTGGTTTAGTCTTCACAAGCGCGAATACTGACTGATATTGGGATGCTATCCCCATGACGGGTAGGATTTTTTGGGTTTGCATTCGGAATTTCATAGAAGCGGATTCTGGATCTGTTTCTGGCTATGGCAATTGCCCCCGTTATAACATGGGTCTATGGCTAATGGAACATGGTTGGCGAAATGTGGGTGTACCAAAGGCTTTTGGCGAACCTTTAAGGGAATACAGGCGTAGATTATAATGTTATGTATTGTGGGTTAGTTTGTAAGCTTGCTTGAGTCTGGCTAATTACTAGACAACACATTCTGTGTGGTCTTTCACTAACTCCGTACCTCAGGCTAAGCTTCTGCTTAGGTACGGAGTTAGTTAGAAATTACACTTAGTTTTAGTTACACAAAGCGTTGTGGTGTTAATTTCTAAGAACAATTTATAGTTAAGTACTTCAATATTCTAACTCTCACTCACTGACTGAAGACAGTCTGTGAGTTTTAAGTTGGACCAAGAACTCACTGGAGGGTTTGAACTGGGCGTTGATTCTTATCAACACCCAGTCCAAATCCTTGGAACTAGAAAGCTGTTTTGATTCCTTTTATGACGTAGACAATATTCTTGTCAGAGCAGTGGTGGCCCAGCGAGCAGTGGTGGCCTAGTGAGCAGTGGTAGCCCAGTGGTAACGGCCCCGACTTCAGAGTTGTAGGTCGTGCTTACGAACCCAGGCAGGCGCTATAAATTGTGTAAATAATTTCATAATCACTGCTTTCAAAACGGTGAAGAAAAACATCGTGAGGAAACCGGCATGTCCTAAACCCAAAAATCCGAAGACGTGACATCTACCAACACGCAGTGGGCCCGCGTGGTAGATTAAACACCACTCTCTCTCGAAGAGAGGATGCCTCTGTCCCAGCAGTGAGAACATTGCAGGCTGATTATGCTAATATTCTTATTTTGGAATTTTCGAAATTCATGGAGGGAATAAAGGGCGGACGAAGTCGCTAGCAATACGCTAGTAGAAACATATTTACTCTAAGTGTTTTAATCCCATTAATATCTTTAGGTCTTTCGGATTGCGAATTCTTTTATTGTCAGAGGACACTACTCATTTTCTCATCTTACAAATTCTTAATGACTTTTAAATAGCTTCCACCCACCACATTCACAAGTCGACCCAAATGCTTGGTCTACATTATAAATTGTGAATGCCATTTAAACACAAGTTGTCCGTTATAAATATCAACAAAATTTTGCTATCAAACTGTCACATTTACTAACGAGATGTTTTTTCTTCACAATTTAATGGAATGGCGTGTCTTTAATGTCTTGCCGACCTTTTGCTTTTAATTTATTATACCTCTGGCTGAATGATAACAACAGTACGGGTTGATCAAAGGTTAAGCTACGCATGCCGCGGTCTGTTCGTGGATGGGTGACCATCCATTACTTATCAAGACCCCTCCGTGCCTCGAAATGCACGTAAAGCCGTCGGTCCTGGTTGTCATTCGTAGATCTTTGACAGTCGTTACGGGTCGTCAGAAGCCCAAAGGTCTGACAACCAGTCTTTGCAAGGGTTATCGTATTACCCAGTAACTGCGTTGTGGAGGTCAGATAGGCAGTCACCCCATGTAAAATATTGGTATTCTGCTGTATCCGGTTCGACTGGAAGTCGACGCCAACATAGTCGGAAATAGGCTTTGCAGCCTTTTCCCAAGTTGGGGTGGGCGTCCAGTCTAACTGACTATATGGCTAAATATCAGACCTCTACAACACAATTACCAAATAAAATTATTCCAAGGTCAGCAGCGTTTGACTTAGTTATTTTGGTTTAGCAGAATACCATTTGACTTTATCACGCTTTTGCGGCACTGCGACTTGAACTTGAACGATTTTCTACTAGAATTGGCCTTTCAGTTGTCAGCTATGAAAAACCGAAACAGGCAGTTTAACTTCATCTTTGAGGGCTGAAAGAACCTAGAATTCTAGATGTTTTAAGATAGGTCTGTGATCCATAGAAAGATCGCGGCATGCGCAGCTTTACCGCACGCGCTTAGCTGTTTTGGGTGAGTACAGAAAATCAGCGCTGTGCTGTGGGTCTCCACTAGTAATGGCAATTAATGCGATTTCGCATTAATTTCATTAGCATGTGAATTCTTGAGTCTTAGCATATTAATTGCTATTGCTATGCTAATTGCTAATATGACGATAATAATGAAGTATGTGAATTTTGTTAATATGTGAATTAAAACGCGTAAGTACTTAAAAAAACTTTGACACAAAACGACGCGCGCCACACAAATTATTATTAAACAATCACGCATTCATTCAATTAATACACGACCCTAAGTACGAGCAAATCAAAGAAAATAAGGTAATAATTGCTAAACATCATTCTTCGCACCACCCTGCTAATGCTAATAATTTAAATAAATCAAACAATCACAAGTATTGATTCAATTTACAACCTTAAGTACGCGCAAATCAAAGATAATAAGATAACAATTGCTTAACTCATTCTTCGCAAGTTCGCAGCACCTGCTAATGCGGTAACGTGAAACCGATAGATTTAGTATTCCCGACTTTCCGTGAGTGCGAGGGAGAGCGCACGCTACCGCTGCGTGCGTCGACGCTCTGCCATATGTTTAAAAAACTACGAAGCGATAAAATAAATTAAAATTCACTTCGCACTTCACAGAATTTAGCAACTACATTTCATTTGCTAAATGCTAAATGAGCATTCGCATGCTAACAATGAATGCGAATGCTAATTAATCCATCACTAGTCTCCACAGCATAGCATCATGCTGAGTGGAAGCCTTCTTGTCACAGTCATGACATGCCAGCAGTTGCCGACTATTTCTGTTTTGTGTTAGTGATTAAATTTAAATATATTATTGTCTTTTATTTTATTGTTCTACTCGGGTTCTCAAGTATCTCAAACCTCAAGTTAATTATCTTTTTTTTTATGCACATGTTTCTGTGATAAATCAAAAACTTCTTTTAGAAAAATCGCGAGATTGATAGTTGACCAATCGTCATCATTTCAGCCGAAAGACGTCCACTGCTGGACATAGCTCCTTCAAGCATCGCCCGCCACTTCGACAGGTTCTGTAGGTACTTCCCGCATCCAGCGGATTCTTGGGCCTTTTAAAGTTCATCTGTCCTCCTTGTGGGAGGCCTTCCAACGCTAGGTCTTCCACGACATCACTTATTTCTTCTTAGTTGCCCAATAACTTCTTAAATTAATATAGGTACCTATGCAAATTCATAGAATAGCCTAGTGCTCAGTGATAGTGACTTGCCCTGTTTCAAATACGCTCAAGCCCTGATAACGTTTTATCGAAATTAAGTGAAATGAAATTGCAATATTTGCTTCAGAACGGAAGCTGCATCCAAAGTCGAGATAATAACTCTCAGCAAACGTACCTAAGTGCAAAGACCACTGCGCCAATTTACGCTATAAAGGTAGCGAGGGGTATTTTAGTAAGCACTTAGCACTTTGAATGTACTTATTGTGCTAACTACCTTGACTTTACTCTTGCACTCAACATTGCATTAAGCAAGTGCTGGCAGACAGCACTAGTATAATAGGAGACTTATTATCAGATAACATTAAAAAATAGTTTGGAAAATCCAAAAGTGCACGCCTCATACTTATCACTCATTCATAAACGAAAAAGAAATTCAAAACATAGTTTAAAAATGAACAATTTATCACTTTTCATGAAGTCGTAATGTCAACGACTGACAAAGATATTTACGTTGGCAGTTGCTAGGCAACGGCACCGGATCAAGGTTGAAAATATTTAGATATTGATATTATATTTTAGTTAGTATTTTATTAATTATAATTAAACTACTATGAATAAAAGAGCCATTTTCAATAGGGTTCCTTCTACGGCTGAAACGAATGTATAAAAAAAAAATTGACTCAATTAATTGATTTTATCGCAAGCTACAATGTTTTCAGGGATCATAAATTGACGGACAGGAAATTTTTTTCAACTATTTTGATGCTTTTTCCATTTCTGCTGCATTAAATCAATTGTAAAAAAATACAATATTAATCTCCATTTAATCATCTATACAATGGTATATAAATTAAGTAGGTTCTGTGTACTAGCAGGAGTGAAACAATAAAAACAGTTGCAGAAATGGGGCAAAAAATATTTTTCGATCGTAGAGCACACTCTAATGCGAAGCATTACGAGTCGTGCAAAACCCACTGGCTGAAGGCTTTAAGTTAGCTAAAGGCAGCCACAGGAAAGCCCGGTTAAGCAGCCACGACGTTAGTGGTCAACTGCGAGATGCCATAGTTCAAAAATAAAGGAAAGATAAGATAACGTTAAAATATAGCATAACATAATATCATTTTTGTATTTCTCTAAGGGGTGAAAAATGTATAATATGTTACCAACAGTTTATAATCAAACAATCACGGAAACAATACCGATAGATTATAAACTAACGAAATTCATAATAATACGGTGACATTATACTTTTGCAATTTCACCAGGTAGGTTCGGTTAACAGGGAACGAGCACTTTGGCAATAACGAACACGAATCCTGTATCAAGCGTGCTTCTAAGAATTTTGTAATGGAGAATCCATCCGGGGGTTGATCACAGGATCCTATGCCGAGCAGTCGCACTGGAGACCAGGCCAACAAGGCAGTGTCTACTAAACTTTTGTTATTCCTTTGTATTATGGGGCTATGTAGCACAGATGTTAACTGTGAGCCCAACAACGCAACTCCCATCAAATATGGGCGGTCTCGGCACATTAGGAAACAGAAATACAGTAAATTATAAAAATTGCTGCTTTGGCAACTGTATCCGATTTTCCTTTTTACTTTGGTAAAAAATGTGTTCTTTTGGCTGAACCCATTTAAAGTTCCCTAGTGCATGTGACAGTAAACATAAAAGAGAATGATAAATACAAAAACATGTTTATGAAGCAAAATGATTTCCATAAAACATAAACACAAAATTCAGAGATAATTTCTATATTCAGACAGCCCATATCACTAAAAAAACAATACGCCTACAACAATGAGAACAAAAGTAACATAAAATATGATTTGCTCACATTCAAATGGAGTCACGGACAGAAATTAGTTATAAAAAAATAAACACCAACAAACACGAGTTCAGTATTCCACATTTTATTGTGCCAAAGAGAAATATTCACGCGGTGAACAATGGAATCTGTAGAGAAGTTTCACACAATAACAAAAACATTTTAATTGTTCGCAATATTGCTCTTAACATTGAGAATAATAACAATAGGAAATGCGGTCAGTATTGAAAGCGACAGTCCAACAAGACGTGAAAATGAGAGTCCTGTGAAAAAATACACAATATACACTTATTTAGTGAAAGTGGTTAATAATTAGCGGGTAGGTGAAGATTTTGCGGTCAAACATTGTTCACACAGGGTTTTATCAGGGCGATCTGCGAATGAAAAAGCAGTAGAGCTGCGGTGTTAGAACCACACTGCATTATTTCGCGATTTTACATAGCACTGTGTGACAGTTTTAGTAGAGTCGCGATTTACTTTAGTGCGTTTATGGAAAGCTGCGTGGCGCGAACGCGTTTTATGCGAGTACACTATAAATACACTGCGCTTGCGTCGTCGCTCTATTGTTCATTTTGTCAATGAAATACCGTTACGTTACGGTAAGTGGACTGGCGAAGGATATAGCGAACGTAGCTTATCAATGAATCGACTCATTCACAGTTGAACCTGTCCTGAGCTTGATATTCATCCATTATGTATGCGCATGAGTACTCTTGCTCCCTTAATGAGATTTTCGGTCATCTGGCAAGAGTAGGAAACATCTCATTCTATATTTTCTGGCAATTAACCAAACTTGAGAGAACGCGAACGATGAAACTGGTAGTAAAAGTTTTAAACTGATTAAAACATGTAGCCGTAGTAGCAATCTGTGTTGCTAAAACAATTAAGTTATCTAAACTGATTACTTTGGCTAAATTAGTATTTAACCATCGCATAGTAATTACCAACAGATTATTGTAAAACTTTGTAGTTCCAGTCCCTAATCAAATAGTACTTCCGCCGGATTAAATATAAAACACAACAAAAGTAAATAATCGTTTACGACAGAATATGAAAAAACTCTGTAGACGTTAATTATCAATGTACTTTCGGAGATTCTGATCCACATTTAATAGATTTGGTCATACAAAGGGATTCACTTGATAATACAAAGGGCCACTATCTCTTTGTGTCAAAGGATAGGAATTCAGAACAAGTAAAGCCGGAGTATACTACGCTTGTCTTACACGTTAAATTTTACGGACGTCGTAGGCCAGATTCTGTGTTTTATCTAGCCCAAGTCTAATCCTTCCACGATTTTTTTACGCAATAGCCCACTTTGGATACATTTATTATACTTTCACCGGACGAAAATTCAGATAGTGATAATGCTTCGTTTTCTACTGCATCCCGAAAAATATCTGTTAATTAAGTTATTAAACGCAATGAAAAGTTTTAACTTTATTTAAGATAATTAAAATTCAACCAACTCGGTTACCTAACAGCATTGTCCAAAATGCCTCCCAATTTTCCGCTTTACCACCATCAAATATTTAACCAAAAGCGTTTTCTACCAGCCGGCACCGTGTCATAAATCCCGAAACACAATTCTTCAAATACAACACACACAAATCACTGTGCCTTACCATCTGTTATGATCTTACCTCAGTGGTCTGCCAAGTGTGAAATGGCGGTGTACCGTTGCGGCAGCAGATGTAACGGTGATAAACGATTAAATAAAAAGAAGTCTAAATAACACTATCGCACATCGGTATTACGGTATAGCGAATTTATAAATCTAATCGCGTTTAGAGGGAGGGCACACTGAGGGCAGGTAATATTTTAGGTTATATTAGAGAGCATTATGTGCGATTCCACCAATTCCGATTTTTAAACTAGAAGGAGTAGGTACATACCCACATGATTTATTGTTAGGGAAAATATTTTACAAGGAAGGAAACAAAACCAACAAAAAATTGGAATAATTGTGTCATCAAAATCACAGACAATACAGTTTGCAATAGTGTAATTAGACTTGAAAAACAACAAAATTCTTCCTAGACTAAGCATTGGAGTTCACAAAGGAGCGTTGTTTAATAACATCGTAAAATTCTATGATATTTTGGAAACATTTTCCGTAGCGCAAGTAATACTAACATAAAATACGTGGATATAGTTTGAAACTGCATGCAACATATTGGGTGTTGCAAAGGTAATGGTGCATAAGTAAAATGTACCGCTTGGAAACCAGCTCGTTCCGTTACTGCAGAGACTTTTAACTAAGTTTGCTGTACTGTCGCAAAGGAATATTTTTGACTAGCAGAATCATACTTCGCAAGAGATATTTTGTTCTAGAGACATTATTTTGGAGGTAACGAATTAACTGGAGACTAAAAATATGATACTTAACCATCATTTAAATTATAATTATGTTAATAAATAAGTAGGCAATTACAAAATCTTTTGATACTCCTAGCAAAAGCAGTATGACATCTTTGTACGCGTGATTATGACGCGAAGTGAAATTACGGGCAGCAGTAATTTCCAAACCATACCTACCTATAACTTTAGCCTCGCTGTTATTGCTGAACAATATTTTCACGTCGAGTAATAAGTATTATGGAGATTTAAAATAAGCTGCTGTATTATGATGAGCACCAATAATGTTATGTTTACACATGTTTTTAGAATTTCATATAATTTCGCTACTTTTATTAAAGAAATGCTAAAACTGTTTACAAAAACATTTAAATGAATTTTTGTGTTTTATTTTGTTTTCTTTATTTTAGGGGTTCTGAAAGCGGATTTTTTAAAATGTAAATGGAAATGGCACGCGAACTTTTTATAACAATTATTTTAATATCTAGTAAAATGACATAGGTTATGTCGTGCGTTTCCGATCCACCCACGATAGTTACAAGAGTCAATTGAGATGGGTCAATGAGGTGTTTAGCAAATCATCATCGCGTTCGCAATGTAGTGGATTTAAGATTCACTCATTAACATCACACAAGGATATAGACACCCACTGCTTAATATGGGCGTTTCCCATAAACAGTTTGTGTTATGTTACCGCTAGTAGAAGTAGTTAGAGTTACTGTGGCTTTTTCTTAGCATGGAAACGCTAATTACATATAATTATGTGCTTATCATTTCCTCAAAACTCTTATATCCTCTAATCTGTCACGCGCCGCGCCGGCGCAAACCCGTTAACTGTCAAACGGCGCGTGGGTGGTCCCGAGACCCCCCACGAAGCCTGCCACTTAAGATTAGAACGACTATATCTCTAAAGTTTCGTATGGGAGCTATTTATAATACTTACGTAGTTGGAATCGGTATAAAATAAGCTAACACAATAAAACTAGATAACTAAATGTTATTTTCCTATTATATTCTTAATTTTAATGTAAAGTCACGAGGAGGGGGCTTTTTCCCCATTACCGTAAAGAAAAAAATAATTGAATAATATTGAAAATATTTTTATCTATTATTATTTTTTTTTAAAATTGATATATTATTTAACGTTAAAGAATTACATAAAAAACTACACGTTTCCACACAATATTCACATAAAAAAATTTTTTGTCACTTACCGGCGCAATGACGTCACCTTCCGACGGCCGCCGGCCCGATAACGGAACCTGTTTTTTCTATTGTTCTCTTCAATAATTCACACACAAACACTTTCACGCTGAAGTTTATCTTTTGTTCGTCATTTATACAATAGCTAACAGAGATTCAACTGATATAATTGTTTATTTTTAACAAAAATAACACCACGTTTGACCACGCCATTAAAAGTTTTAACACGGACGAAAACGAAGCAATTTATTTGGATCACAGTTTTTATTACGTTGCACTATACTCAAATCTGAACGTACATTCGAACTTATGATGTTATTTACTCATGGGAAAACACTACACAAAGGCTTGAGGACTACCGAAAATAACTAAAACAAAATAAAATCGAAATCAAAACACGAGACAAACACCACACGCGCGGCCATTTTGCGCGCAGACCGTATGAACTGAATAAATATTGAATTTATTCAATGAATTTACTGTCAGATGTCGGTCATGTCATGTTTTATGTCATCGTTGGTTCATAGACTTTAATTATAAACCTGTTCCACCAAAGTAAACACTATTTATAATATAAATAACAGACAAAATTGCCTGGGCCACCCGGGGGGACGCGGGCGACCCCGAGCCAAATCTGTCAGTTTTGACATTGGGGTTATGCGCGACCCAAAAACGTATAAGAGGGTATCAAAAGTACTACTTTTGAACTTTGAAAAATATACCTTTCTATATGAAACAGTTAGCAATTAAAATCAATCAGTCTCGAACAGAAGGAACTTAAAATTTGTAACGGCCATTACTTAAATGTACAAATAACCAAATAGATTAAGCTTAACTGTTTAAATATTTGCACGAATTCGCAATATCTGTTGATTGTTTATTTCAGAATTAATTCAAATTGCCAAGATGGACTAGCTGTTTCTTTTATTAATCTAATCACTTTGAACATAAAGCATGATAATATTAAAATTTATTACTTGAATATTGTTCTACAAGCCAATTCACAGTTTGCAAACCAAAAATGCTAAATACGGCTCACATGAACTCACATCACAGTCCTCAGTCATTGACAATGTCGGCAAAAGAACAAACTATATTTGGAGTTGAACTTGTGTGGTCGACCGTACCACAAAATACGAAAACACGTGGGAAGGACCGGAATCATGTCCTTTAGTTCCAGCGTAATACAGTGTAGATTCGCCTCCGGCTTTTGGCCAAATGTAAATGTACCATGGTCCTCATATAAATAAGGTTTAAAGTGTCTTAAATCTTAGTAGTGTTTATTAACAGTAAGGTATATGTTTTCTGGAATTATGGATGAGTACAACGGCACGCCTACGAGCTAAAGTCTTGTGAGATGCAAACAATAAAATATTTGTTTACCCAGATGAAGTACTTAGTCGGATGGTACACTTATTGCGAATAGTTCACTTATGTAACTTGGTTTAAGTACGCGTACACCCACACCGTAATAAAGTATTATAAGGAAAATATACGATACCTGATTATGTTCTTTTACTCAAGGATATTGGTAGTGTAATGTAAATGCATGGTTCTTAGAATAGCCCTTTACTAATGAATTGACAGGTAAAACGTCTAAATAATCAAACTCACTACGTTTACTGGTCCTTAATACTTGCAATGTTATTGTAAACCGACAGAAATAAGAGCACAATAACATTTCCATTGTTGAACACCGCTTATAATTCCAAACAAACAAAAACTTTACCTCGTACGTTAACAGAAACCAGCTGTTTACTGGTAAACGTATTCCAACCGAGAAACCAAGTTTACATTCATAAAACAACTTGTTAATGAATAACACTAAAGATATAATTAGTAAGCGATTGTGCGGTTTGCCTCACGAGTCCAAATTTGGAGTTATCATGGTTAGCGATAAAACACTTGTTGCTATTGTAGATGTTCAACAAAAACTTGTAACATCTGTCCGTAGAAACGATAATAATTGGACGCAAACATGTTTGGAAAACTGGTGTGAAGAACAGACATGTGCAAGAAATTGCGATTTTTATGGGAGTTACAAAATTGTTAATTGAAACTGGTTTGGGTAATAGTTTTTATGGTGATGCAACTATTGTCATGAATGACATAGTTTGTTGACTTTGTGTTCAATTAGTGGAAGATCATTATCACATTTTACTATTTTACAGTATTTCACGGTCTACCAGTTCTGGACAAAATCATTTTCAAGTTAAAAACAATTAAGAAATCTTAATAGGTACGATTTATCTGAGGAAAGTTTTTCTAACTGGTAAAAACCCATTTCTGATTTTAATTGCCTTTCCGATACGATGTCCGCTTCCTCCTAACATCTAGTGCCTGTAATAGCCGTCTCTTTAATTTTTATAGTCTTGAAATCGTGTTCAGATCTGAACTAATCAGCTTTCAACAATGATCTGCCGACGACGTAAGTATAGAAATAAAAGTTATTTTAAAGGAGGAACTCTAAGGATACCATAAGGTAGTAGAATTAATCAGTAATAGAGCATAGAGTATATGTGTATTATTCAGATAAATGCTTTGAAAGACACTTACTAACGTAAATTGCAAACATTAAATTAACAAACCGACCAAGTTTGGTAGCAGTAGGTACTTCAATTCAATGGTAATACTGGTAATACGCTAAATCGACGGTTCCTAGATCCAACAAATCTACAGTAAATCAAAACATCATTATAACGAGCGGCAACTACAACTGCTGAAAATGGTTATCTTTACAGACAGCTACAACATGCTGTATTGAAAGATCATCGTAATAAGTAATCTAATGCAGAAACACAAACACAAGAAAATGACAGTACATTCTTTGGACAGCGAATCTTAATTCAACATAGTCATACAATCGAAAAAAAAACGCAAGTTTTCTAAACATCTCATCATAATTAACACTTCACATGATGCGTGAACGTGTAAACTGTAATTTAGTTCATCTCGTTCCAGTAAAAAACTATACGTGTGTACTGTGTAGGTATATAGCAGTCAATCACTGGAAGCAAAAAGTACAAATTGGTTAATAATTCATCACGAAGAGTTCGTTACACCGAATGGTGTAGGTCCCAGCTTCAGTGGAAACGTTATGGTGTGGGGTTTGGAGGATTCCGCATTATATTGGGATTTTTATTTGGGGCGGGTCGCAATTATAATTTATTTAGAACTTTTAAAATATATTTACTTAGTAGGCTTGCAGCTGATATTTTACACATGGTTAGAGAAGATTCATGGTCAATGATTGTTGCGCGGTTAGGAGTCTCTCCCTTTTCATTTGTAATACTGTACTGTTACAGGAACAATCAAAATTGTTTTAGAGATAAAGTGGAAGGCAAGGCAATAAAAAGTAAGCAAAGATAAGAATAGAAAGATAGTAATATTAATATCTTTCTATTCTTATATAGAGATAGAATAGTAATAGTAGTAGAAAGATAACTGAATGTTAATTTCGAAAATTGCTTCGGAAAAACCAATCGATGCCATTTCCATAACTTTAAATATGGATAAGAAAGAATAGCATACATAATATTCAAATTACATTGCAAAATTGTAAACCAAACTGCAGCGATTGCTAATACGTTTATGTAAATTGTGTTTTAAATCTTAAAAGTGCACGTTAGGTGGAAGGTTACGATAGTACAGATACCAGTAAGTTTGACCTACATATTAGTGTTACAGTGGCCCATATATTCTAATTAGCTGCTACAAATGAACTACTTAATAATTTGTTACGAAACGAAAACAATGCAGCATACATTATGTGCACAATGGAGTATGATTGCAGAGCTAATATTTCCTATTGCTTTGATTTTTTTACAGTCTATATCTAGATAAAGACTGTAAAAAAATCTTTTTCTTCTTGACGATTGTTTAACAATCTGTCAGTATCGACAAAATATTATATCACGAATGTCATACCATACAAATAAACTCTGAAGGGTAAGCCCAATATGCAGTATCTATTTGTTTATGTACCCAGTTCGTTGTTTGTATTACAGTATGCCATTATTCTAGTAGGTCCCATGTGATAGGGGGAGAATGTATCGTCATTTATCGGACACGGTTCCAATCATGGACATGCAGGTATCCTTATTTTGTATCGATTTATTACATTTGGGGTAGACTCAGTTTTGGCAACGGACGTTTTGTTTGTACTTATGTCTGCTGTAACTGGTAATGATATTGACGGAATAGAGATTTAACAACTGCTCGATTGGAAAGAAACGTTAAAGATAACTTTAACACGCGATTCCATTAATAAAGCATATAGGATGCTATTTCATGAATGAATGATAGATCAAAGACTACAAAATAAACATCCAAACAAAATCGAATTTCTTGGAACCCTTCACATACCAAAAAGCATTGCAATTTTTCACATTGCCACTCGTATCGAACATGCCTGTGCAAATATATTGTGCATTATTGATTCGTCGATACAACTCGTTGAAACGGGGACTTTTTAATCAGTCACACAATCTAAAAAATCCCTCTGCAATAAAATTCCATGCTTTTGATCTACAATCGATGTCCACTCTCAGTTTTTGATATTTGCGTCGTGTTTGTCCAAAAAGCGTAAAAAAAATATTGCGATGCTTTGTGAGCGTTATTAACTTGCCTTTATTGTTGTTAAAATAAAAGCAAAACCAACTCACTCACACGTGGGTATAAAGAGGATTTTTGCTGTAGTCTTCTATGCAAATTTATTATGATTATGTAAATATATTTTCAATGAAAATGTTAGTGATCCTCTTGTTTGAACGAGGCGGTCGACGTTGGCGCCTGCTCAATAACCATTGTTCAGGGAACAAGCTTGTATTAAAATACCTAGTTATTCTGTAGTGTTTGAAAATGTTCGGACGTGCTCCTTTGTTAGTCAGTATGGTTAAATCAACAAAATGTTTTACTTTATCTTTCATCTTTCAATCGATCACGATTATGCAATTTTTTTGTTCCGATCAAATAAAAACTTATATCCACAAGGATATTACTTTGAATTGACTCCAAGCCTCCAACATCACATTCAAGAAAAAGATAGATTTCAGCTAAAACATAATACAATTTTATTTCAGGTCTTACGAGGTCGAACGTTGCTATACAAATCAAAGTCTGACATTCAAACTTCATTTAGCTTGCTAGAGTACAATGACAGCAAAGTTGAGTAATGTTGACCGTGACGTGACCTTGAATTTTGTATGTTCCTAACATTGTATTACAAACCGGTTAGCGTCGCCGGTGTTATAGTAACCAGTATGTTGTGTATTAATTAACATGTGATTGCATGTGCTCGAATCTAATTAACGTATGACAGGTTGATTATAATGTTGACGATCAAGGTGGATGTACTTAAAGCTTGGTGATTTCAGCAAGAGAAAGAATAAAGTGGTTCCTGATAATAAAACTGGATGAAACCATTATGTGAGAACGTATAAACCAATCAGGATTCCAGGGTGCGCAATTTGTTTAGAGAACACAAAACGGCTGTTGATGATTAGAAAGTTGGTGTGGGAGAAATATAGTATGTAATGTATAGCAAATAGATTTTGTTATGTCGTTTAAAATCTGGATCACTCTATTCTGGAAGTATATTAGCAGTACCAGCAGTAAGAATTTGTTCTATTCCTAGTCGACACTCAATTTAAACTTTACAGTTCCGCGATCCATAATTGGTTCCCGGATTTATGCATGTGAGCGAAATATTACACATAACAGTTGCAGTGGAATGTCTTTGAATGTTATAGCTTTCAGAGCTCAAAGACTTTATTATGAGGACTTGCGTAAAGGCACCAATATGCACGTACAGCGATACATTGAATTCAACATTCATGCATTGATACTGGGTGCAATACGGAACTTGCTAGACTACTGTAATATCTACTCGTGGGGTTAGCATAATTAAAGAGTAAGTAAGGAAACTAGTAGCTTTCGACTTTAAGGCAATTTAGGACTCATATTTTGAACGTCATGTAACAATATATATCCGTGGGGGATCCACGGATATCTATGATATCAGCTATATCAGTAGTATAGATAAGTAGAATCAAACATACCCTGTCGTAGACAATTTCGAAGTTTTCTTTCATGCTGGAATAATCAAGGCTGGGAAAGTAGAGATTACTTCTAGATACTTTCCTAGTCTTCATCCGATTCAAAACACGCTACAACAACTGTTCCTTGAATTTGAAAATTAAATCCCAGATAATCACTGGAACCCTCAGAAAATTATTTTGTATTGAAAGTTAAATTAGGCAAGTAAGCAAAGCATTCACAACTTGAATGAAAGAACTTTAACTGACGTGCAAACGTCAAACAAGAATCTAAATAACTTCAAAGGCACCTTGAAGGGAGTTTACTGAAATCTTGGAGAATTAATTTCCTTTCAGATCCATTCTTGTCTAATTTGACCAAATATTCTATTCAGGCAGATGAAGACAAACCAATTGGTAATTGTCTGTAAGTATTTCATGTCTTCAGGATGGTTAGTAACCATCCTGAAGACATGAAATAAGAAACGCCTAACAATAGACTAGGTCGGCTTTGTTTTTGCTTTTACTATGATGGTAAATGTGTCTATGTTATTCTTGTTATTCTTCCTGCCATAGACAAAGTGTCTTAACGTAACCTGAGAGAATACACTTCAAGCATGTTATGGTATTGAAGAAAAGGCGACACCATCACCGCAAAATAAATCATCATTTTGCGGTTTCTCATTTTCTTACCCAAAGATTTCTTGTCAGTAAAATGCTTTCGAGATGTGGTGTTGGCGGAGGCTACTTCGTATACCAAGGTCCGCCATGAGCGCGATTAAATCCATAATGAAAGAACTCATCATCACCAAGTAGCCATCTACAATATGCCAGGAGTATGCCCTCAGGTTTTTTGGACATATTATGCATTGACCTAAGCATGGTCTGAAATGGCTTATGATATTGTTTTGGGTGGAATGAAAACGTGCTCTAGGAAAAGCCCCGGCAAGATGGTCAGACGCGATCAAGAAGACTGTTGGAGGCAAAATTTACCGAGCGGTCCACACTGCAGAACTCCGCATAGCTTGGAGACACGTCGCTTGTGGTCGCAATCCTCAGCATTGAACGAACGACAAAGAAGACGAGTACTATCAAAGAGGGCCTTTTATTATTTGACGACACACATAATTCAAAAACAAAGCACAGTATTTAATTAAAATTAATTGCTACAGCCAAACATGATTAGATTCCAACTTTATTGTTAGCAGTGACATTTGACATTAATTAGTCATTTGCACGTCAGCCACCGGGGAGGGTGGAATCGTATTCACCTTCGCTCAGGAGATTAATGATGCAGTGGAATGTTCAATATTAAATCAAAATTGAATGGGGAGAATTCAGCTGGTTCTGGCTCTAATAATAACTGAGGAAAATTGGGCAGCAATCGAAATACCAAGGTGCTCTGATATTTAAGTGAAATTATAGCACTAGTATACAAACTACTTAGTCCTTCTGGAAGTATGGGCTCAATCTTGTAAGTTTCTCCTTGGATCCTTGGATCTTTCTTAAAAAAATAAAAAACAATTCGGAACAGTTGTTTCATTAGATCTTTTGATCTAATGAAACAACTGTTCCGAATTGTTTTTTATTTTTTTTATTATTATTTTTGTTTTTTATTTTTTTTATTATTATTATTGCTTTTGCAATACAATACAGAATTTTCATGTTATTTGTAGTATTTAATTAAAAATTGGTAATTTATATGAACCTCCTTCCTTGTTTGATATATTATTTTCTTCTTTACTTCTTTTATTCCGATGTTCTTACTGATTTATGGTGGTATGTGGTGTTCTACGAGTATTCTGTTACTTTTAACGTGTACGTCTTTGTACATCGTTCTGACACGTATTATAACAACTTAAATGATGTAACCAATATTTTGCAACAATAATTTATTAAAAAAAAAAAAAAAAAAATATACGTGTCGAATTGAGAACCTCCTCCTTTTTTTTTCGTCGGTTATTAAGAGTGTCCGTGGAGTTTCTTGCCCGTTTTTCTCCATAGGTACCAACTACGCTTTGAAATAGGCAAACTATCTCCGTCTTGCTGACTGACCGACTCCTTGACAATTTAAAGTACCTGTAATTGGTTTAATTGAAATAAATGCTTTGAGTTTGAGTTTCCTACAAAACGGGTCGAGTTTCAGTTTCCAAAGAAATATATATTCCATTCTATACTCCAAGGATCAAAATAATATATTCCAAACTAAAGCCAAAAGACACAACTGCTATTGGAAAAATGGTATCTAGTTAAAATTTTAAAACAGCTCTCGTGCAAAAATTACCTTACTTACATGACCTACTTTTGAATCCAAGTTTTCGAAGTGAATTCCCCTGCTGGCTCTCAGCCAAGCGTTTATTTAATTAAAAAATCTGTTTGGTACGGAAGTGTTGGTGTAAAGTATCCCTCTAATGGCAAACCGTAAGGTAATTTCGACACGTTTGATTTTTAAAGCGAAAATTGTGAAAACAGCTGTAATCCCAATTTCTAGGTTGGTATGTTCATCTCTAGGAGTATTTCTGTCTGCAGCTTTCAAATCCTGTGCGGGTATGTCCGGATTCAACGAATCGAGTAGTGGGGAAGTGTTCGACGAAAAATGTGAAGCATTTACTAGCTGTCGCATATCTTCAGGTTTGTGTGAACAGAAAATATTTTCCGGATTTGAATGTTTGAGTGAATGTGATTTCATTTTATTCTCGGACTTACATATTGGTAATCCATAATCCATACTGGAACTCTGGAAAAGGTGTATTACATAAAATTCATTTATATGGAGCTTTTTCTGTCCACGTAGCATCAAAATACGCAGTCACATATTCATATTAGGTAGGTATTACGTATAGGTTCATATCATCGGCGTTTTGATCTCCTCTCAGTCGATTGCCTCGCAACATCAATGCACTCAGATACTCTTTGAGATCAACTCAACGTCAGCTTATTGACTCCAAAGGGCACTTGTTGAAAACTTCTCGATTATTTCAAACAATTGAGATATTTTAGAACTGGAGTTGTTAATAAATTGTGAAAAGGTATTGATTTTAAGAGGATTGGCCATTATTAATCTTATGACTATGTAACCCTGTATAAATCCTATATTTAACAAATAACTAACTTCACTTATAATTAATGAGCTAACAAATTACAATAACTTGGTAAAATGTTTCAACAAAAACAAAACATTCATATCTAAAACAATAATTAAATAAAATCTGTCAAGTGCGAGGTGGACTCGCACACGAAGGGTTCCATACCATGTCGTACAAGGGTACAAGTCAAAGTCAAGTCAGCCATGTCGTGTCGTACACTATGAATTTTTGTAATACTTTCGTAAAGGTAACAACAGAGGCGCTATAAAAAAAACAAAGATTTGTAAAGAAATTGTCTAATTTTAATGAAAAAATGTTGTTGTGTTAAAATATAGGTGTAGGAGTATATTTCATTTATTTTAAGAGAAAAATATGTAAACTTTATCCAATAACATGCATTAACTAAAGTCAAAGTTATTTACTTGCTACTAACATAGTATTAGTAGGTATAAATAGGTATATATGGTAGGTAAGCAGGTAGATATGTAGGGTAGGTAATTAGGTAGAAATAGGTAATTAGGAAAGGTAGGTGCGCCGAAGTACTTAGTGCTAACCGTGCGTAGCCGTGCCGGGTAAAGCTAGTTACTTATAAATTAAAGGATTTCTCTTGCTAAATCAGACTATATTGTACAAAATAGAATGTAAGTAGTACGCCAAATTTTAATTATAACTGTGCGTTTGCACTGGCGAAACATTCACAACAAAACATGTTGGAATCTCTATTTTCTGTCAATGTTTCATACAATGTTCGACAGGAACTAGAGATTTCAACATGTTTTGTCGTGATGTTTCGCCAGTGCAAACGCACGGGTCAATACAAGTATTTATTTACGTTATTTTTGATAGTCATACAGAAATCTATTATTTCGTACTTATTATTTTTACACATTCCATCAGACTATGAGAGTGAGGGAAAAGAGAGTGCACTCGTGTCTGCGCACACACTTGTGCACTATAATATCTCCCGCGCCGAAGGCCAGTCTCCGTTGAGATTGGCCGCCGTGACCGAATATTTTTACACCAATAATTTTTCTCAATATGAAATTGTATCCACAACGGTTTAAGGTAACTGAATAGTACAATGTATGTGCCAGCATTCATTTCAATGTTACTGAATATATTGTCTATTAGAGTGTAGTTTTAACACGAGGTAAAAACATCAACACCGTCGGATACTTTGAAAAAAGTCGATAAAGTTCTTAAACTCAAAAAATACTGGCCGGTTTTAAAATCTTGTGAAGAAAGTTTATTTTGTAGACCTTTTTGGATGATCGAAATTTAAATGATCGAAATAGTATATGCTGCCATGATAGTAGGTACTTACTAATTCCATGTCATTACTCCGACTATTAAATAGTAATCTGTGCAATTTATATCGCTTATTATTAGCATGAAATACAAAATTATTTTTTTAAGTTGCTGTAAATCGCCCATATTATATAAAATACGTTATGAATCGGCGTTTTTAGTATTTGTTGATTATAAACAGTATATGTTACATGATACACACAAGTTTCAAATTCCTAATTTGTTTAGTTGTTGAGATAGAGCTCGTACAAAAATGGTCTAAAACAGACAACTTCTACGGCCCCCTAATTCATAATTTTTGAAGATAAAAACAAATAAAAATTATATTTATTCTCTACTCGATGAGCTCTAGAAAATGATACCCCACATGCCAGGGTCAGATTATTATTTTTTTCAAATTTTAATTTTATTGTATAGCGACCCCCCTTTAATTTTTAATTTTATTATTTGTTGCTCTTGCGGCAATAGAAATGCTCAATCTGTGAAATTTTCAACTGCCTACCTATTACGGTTCATGAGATAGAGCTCGCTGACAGACAGACGGACAGCGGAGGCTTATGAATAGGGTTCCGTTTGTCACCCTTCGGGTACGGAACCCTAAAAACAATGGAGTTTCAAAAGAAAATGCCTTTTTAAATATTTACATCTTTCTAGATACAACTCATATTTATGTAATTGAGACTAACTCCAAAGCCTTGGAAGAGCTAGACATTTTAATCAAAAGAGAAGTATTCCTACCTTGTTACATTAAAACGGTACTATTGTTCCAGCTCAGTCTATTTTCGAGTGCTCCCGCAACCGTGATGCACTCTAGAGCTAAATGTCAAGATCGTGGTCAGACGAAATTTTAGATAGTACTTACCGAGGTCGAGACATTTTCTACTGTAAGTGCAAGATGAGTATTATTAAATGAAGTTTTGTTGATAGTTCGAGTATGAAAGAAACATCACTCAAGATAAGAACATTCAAACAGCCTCTACTAGGTCTTAGGGCCTACATAAAGTGATATTCCATCAACGGTAACGATGATGGAGAAGTAAAAAATATGTTTTAAAATATGTAGGTATCTAAACTAATATTTTAAAGGGGAAAAAGATTTGTTTTTTTGTATGTTTGTTTGTAATGAATAAACTCAAAAACGAATGAACCGATTTTAAACATTCTTTGATCGGTAGAATGCTATATTATCACTGAGGAACAAAGGCTTTAATTTATAAAGATATCACGCGGGTGAAGTCGCTGGCGGAAGCTAGTGTATAATAGTTTCATATAGGTATTGTCAATCCAAACATAAGCTGCCAAATAGCTATTGTCAATCCTGGAGAAAGCGCTTTGAAAACGATTGTCACTTGTCTACTCAGGGTCAAAGTCAAAGTCAAATAATTTATTTCAAATAGGCCCTTGTAAGGCACTTTTGAACGTCAACATTTACAAAAGAAATTGTACTGATTCTAGTCAGGGCAATCGGCTCCTGTACCACCCAGCTGACTAGCTAGTTTCCGACCAGGGCATGACCTATTCAATTATATTATTGTTCGTAAATGAGAGAACTTCTAGCATAAATATGAATTAAAGTAATCAATTAAAGCTAATTGTAGTCATATTGGTAAGGTAGCAATCAATAAAAAGAGCTATCGCAATGACCAGTTTCCTTCTGAATCATAATATTGAAAGGAAATGGTCGGATAAGCGTGTCAATGATAAGCGAAATAAGTATATGTATTTACAATTTTTTATTAATTTATGTGAATGCCAATGATACGGATATTTGTACCAATAATGAAGTATTATTTTTTGTTGGCATTGATTGTTTCAACATACTTGACAAACAACTTCATCTGATTATTTCTGCGTAGCATTTTTTTTTCTAGAATAAAATTAACATTGATTCGCACCGATCAAGGAAAATCTAAGAATTTATTTAGTTCTCTGTTCGCGTAATTGCCTGCTCAAGAAAATAGGTTACTAGTACTAATTACCTTCACGATACAACGGACCTAATTGAATAGCTGCTTAGGATCAATCAATCAGTAAACGACTTGAAGTCCTAGAAAGTAATTCCATTGTTAGACAAAGCTTTAGCCACTAGACAGGACAAATTAACTAATAAATGGAAAAAAATAACTTAAAACTACTTGTCCCACAAACAAAAAACCAGGGTAGCATAAGCCACTAAGAATAATTGGCCCATCGTCAAAGTAGAGTGCATTATTCAAATTTTTCAAGGGTGCGCTGGCAAGCTGCCGAGACTTATTGGACGATGCCTGCTTACTACCGACATAACACCGCCGCAACGAAACGCACTTGCCAAGTTAAATGTCAAGATCGTGATTGCCAAGGATTTTTCGAGGCCAAGCTGTCTAGAGATAAAATTGTAAATGTTACGCTTATTGTTTCATGGATTTGTGCATATTTGCTAATCGCTTCGGCAGACAATGAGTAAGATAGTTCTGATTGTCTTCTCAAACAAATACTTATTGTTTTAAGAGTGACTATAAACATCCCGATATCCCATCCAATGAACGGAGGATTTAGTCTGTGAACTTGGAATGGAGGGCTTAAAGTTTAAACGTAAACGTTGGGTTTTAAATCCACATATTGGAATAATCTCGGAAGATTATCTCTGAAATTGAAAATGTTCGAGCGTTTTTCACCTGAAAAAGAAACTTACATGCAGATTCTGCTGCAGTGGCTGTAAATATCCAATTTCAACGGGAGTTTCGGGCTTCTTCATAATACACGAATTAATAAGACTTCTTATCTAAGAGTACTGCAGTGCCCTATTTCGCGAGGTGCCCCTTAGTTATAATAACAGCGCAGAAATAAGCAACTGATTCATTTCAGATTTCTCCCAGTCCCAGGTGAGCAAATAGCTTCATCTATTTTATATTGTTGAGCACTGATTGCATTTTCTGACCTACATTTCGCTGGTTGCATTGCTTGAGGCGTTCAATTGTAGCACTTGATGAAGGAAATGGATAAGGACCGAATATACACTAGGGAAGACAATTTTCAAAGAAAGCTTTTGTGCGGTCTTGGTTCAGAATTTGCAGACCCGATAAGAGGTTTATTTTAGCAGTGAAAACAGTAGAAAATGAAAGTCGTTACGGGTAGTCAGAAGCCCAAAAGTCTGATAACCAGTCTTACCAAGGGGTGTCGCGTTATGCAGTAACTGGATTGTGGAGGTCAAACAGCCAGTCAGTCTATGCAAAATACTGGTATTCAGGTGCATCCGGTTAGACTGGAAGCTGACCTCATCATAGTTGGGAAAAGCTATGTTGATTGATTCTTATTTCGATGCCCTAACAACATGGTGTGATTGATTGAAGATCCGAAAGTTTTTTTAAAAACTAAAGAAAATTACTGCATTAACATGAAAACTTGTCCATGAGGTAACAACTGCTAACGAAAGACTTGAAGTTGTTCAACAGCCGTCGAGTTAATTTCAGAAATAGTCGTTACAATAATCCTAATTACTTCTGGAGTTTGTACAATAATACTTTTACATCCACTGCTCCGTCTTGACAAGCTGATAGTTGTTTTACTTTCATTTCAGAATTAGCATAGAATATTCTAAAGGGTTTTAATAAAGTACTTTAATTACTGTTTCAAGTTACCCCGGACAAGCGCCCGACGTATTTCACGAACGTTATTTAGATCATATTCGTAATACTTGGCATAACTCCACGTTATGCGAGATATTAAACTATGCTGTATAATAACAGAATTCCTTTGATTACCAATGCACAGTTTTGACCTTAATTTGCTTTAGAATATCTTGTAAATGCTATGCATTTTGCGAATGTAGGACAGCGAACTTGAGTTGAGGATGCGCTAGTTAGCATTTAATAAAGTAGGAAGACTTCGGAGGAACGGACCCTGGCAGAGGGCCAGGATAGCGTTAGGAAGAGTAGAGTAAAAGTTATGGAGAGCATCCGATGATGATAAATAGTTAGAGGAAGTTGGAGAACGTTGAGCAATACTTTCAATAATAGTGTTGCTATTAGGCGAATAAATCTTTATTTGGTAATCGGCATGAGGATATATATTTACATTATTGTTCGAATGACCAATGCTGGGTTTCCTTATAGACAGTTGACAATTCCGCCAAACAACGGGTACGATAATATCCTGACTTGGCACTTGGATTGTAGTTTTCCATATTTAGCTGTTGAACCCGACCCACAAATGAAGAAAGATGCCGAAAATCTTCGATAATGTTATAGCATCGCGTCGGGTGCACAGACTTTTTACCACGCAACCCAGAATTTTACCAACTCAATGAAAATTACTCTGTTTTTACCTTTACTAAATAATCAGTCTATTTACTCGCAATATCTCACATTACCACATAAAATTAAACACAAATAAGGGAATAAATCACGTTAACATCTCTCTAATTGCCACTTTATTGATTTCAAATCAGCGTTTCTAAAAATAACCGGTCGTTACTGACAGGTCGGGTTGCTCGTAAATCGTTAACCTAGAAATAAACAGTCTAGCTAAGATAGCTAGGTCTTTCGGTCACCTATACGGTTAACTGTTAGTTGCTAATGATATTTAATGGCATCCATCAGTCTTCGCATTAGTAATGAACATTCTAGATTAAAGACATTTCTCATGTTGATAGAATGAATTTCTTGTGCCATATAGGAGCAATTAGTTGGCAGCTTGGTTTACATCTGGTTCCCTTTTTTGCCACTACTTACTACTTTCTTCGTTGTCAAGGCTGAAAACGCTAGTGTCTCATTTGGGGCCTAATTGTACTTTACGAACCTTGCATTGGTCTCGCCATTGTGTGTTTCTGATATTTGCTTCTGCTATATTTGTGTTTAAATAAACTCCTTCAACTTGGCGTTTGAAGACCTTTTAACATGGCTGTTGCTCTTACTCTATTCCACTTACTTTTCTTCATCAATGTCATTAGGGTGAACCACAGAAGGAGGCTTACAATTTTTACACGTTAGTGCTTGCGCAATCGTATGTATCAAATTCAGTCCGTAACATCCATAGCTGAACCTGAGCCTAACGGGTTCCACTACCTGCTTTATTTATGAACAGAGCCTTTACTAAAATCACCACGTTTCATATCATGTTGTTATTAGTAGACACAAGGACGCCATCATCCTTCCTTTAGACACCTTTGCCCACTTTTTGCGGCACTACAGAGGCAGGCAGGGAGTGTCGGTTTTTGGGAAACATTCAATTTGTGAAGCAATGCAATATGTGTTGAATTAGTTTTAAGTAAGTCATTAATGTTGGTTAGGTAGTACAGGTATACCTAACCAACACTTTCTACACGTAACATTACATAGTCATGATAATCCTAAGTCCTGTTCAAACAGTGTAATGGCCCATTGCACTGACCCATCATTGATGGCTGCCTGTCTATCTGGCTCAAATTGGTTTATTTTTATAGTGTTGTAGATTTAGGTCTACTTATTTTGTTGTAGACACACTTTATTTTGTTCTTTGTCTCTAATTTTTCATGTGTGAATGTCATGCATACCTGTCATTTGCATGGTTACTAAAATGTTAATTCTATAAGATTTTTTATTTGAATTGTAAGTGACTGTGCTGTTGGTGTGCTTATGATAAATAAATAAATAATTTATAACTAACACTACTTCTGCTCATAATATTATAATTCTATTATTATCACCTACAATACAATAGGTACCGGTTTACACTACAATAACTAATAAAGAACTTAACCTGCAAACCTTGACATTGACTCGAAGTTGCCAAGTTTCTCAGCAAATTAACACGAGGAAATCCGCTCTGCAAAAACTGGATGCTATCAACTAAGGACCGGGTTTGCGTCGATGTCGTAAAAACCGGAGAAAGTATAGCATTCCTATAGTAACATACACACTTATCTACATATCTACCTAGGTAGGTGTGTTGGTATCTTTGAATGCTTATGGAGTTGTCGGATTGTTATCAAATTGTCTTCCTTTCGCAGTTCTGATTTCTCAATTTTGTTATTCATTTCATCGTGCAATGTTGCCGGTACCTATACGCATAACGGGATCTTCCAAGTCCTGCCAAGAAACACAGGTAGGAATATTAGGCAGGTAAAGGAGTATTGATGTCAAACTGATTCTTTATTGTGATGATTTTAGGATGCCATTTGTTTCGGCGTCACGCAAACAACGGTAGTGGAATTCCAAATTGAAATTCGTGATTAGAACACTGTAATAAATGAAATACGAATAAATACTGGGTAACAGTTGGTACCTACCGTGCTCTACTCGTGCTAATCGTAAATACAAGCTGCGCATTATTAGGTTATCCAACGTGATTTATCTAAGTATAAACAACTCAGTCGCCCGTAGAAACCGCACGCTAACATGTAAACAATTAACCAGTACTAACCTTCTATGGCCACGACGTGGTCCCTTATCTGCTGGGCCAGCAATGGATCAGGTACCAACTCCACAAGGTCGTAAAGAGCGTAGATAGAAGGATGCACGCTTTCAAATCTCTGTATCTCCTGTCGTATGGACAGGGAAGTGTTGAGACACGCCTGGGTATGCTGCCGGCTACACATCGCGCCTCTGTAGCCCAGCATTGGGCCGGTAAACTTCGACAATCACAACACTACACTGGACGATGCATTCTACCAACGCTTGCTGAGCGACCCGTCGCTCATCGCGTTCAAAACTTTATCAAAAATCACTATTCCGTTTACAAACGTGCATTCAACAAGCGTAGTACACAATAAACACTTTACACTGTGATTGTATTGGTTTTGATTGTGATGTAAATAAAGTAAACAACCAATCAACGCGTGTCGCTATGACAGCGGCGCGAATCAACCACCCCGGCGGCGGCCATTACCGAACTGTGGCGTTCCGCGTGTGGCCGAAGGGGAGTTGTCAAAATATAGGCAAGCCTTGTTACAGCGCAGTCTGTTGACCACTAGCTGCAACTATTGAGCAGAACTGAACGGAATGTAGTATTTTGTAATTGCGATAGATGGCGCTGGTTTATATTTGTAAAACTTTTCTTGCAATTCATTTTTACGGTTTATTTAATTTTATAACCATAGGAGGTAAATATTAGACAGTATATTTTTTTTTTGTATGAATAATCGTTATAAATCATTACAAATATTGTTACTGATTTACCTATATATATATATTTTTTTTTTTTCGTTGTAGATACTGCTTAGATTTTAAATTACTGTTTACATACATACATAATCAGCCTATTAATGTTCCCACTGCTGGGACACAGGCCTCCTCTCAGTGAGAGGGAGTGGGCCATAATCCACCACGCGGGCCCAGTGCGGGTTGGTAGATGTCACATGTCTTCGAATTTTTGGTTCTAAGACATGCCGGTTTCCTCACGATGTTTTCCTTCACCGTTTTGAGAGCAGTGGTGATGAAATTATTTACACAAAGTAAAGCGCCTGCTTGTGTTCGAACCCACGACCTACAACTCGTAAGTTTTTGTAGATACTGCTTAGATTTTAAAACCGTTAATAAACAGTGTAAATATTTTATAATAAAAATGTTGTACAAGTAGGTATAATGACCGTTACCTAACTACATCGTTATTAATTAATGATGCTAAGGAACTTGTTTCCTTTAAAATATTTGTATGCCAGTCCATGGCGAGGCATGTAGATCATAACCCTATTATTAAGACCATTATTGTACCATGTTTAATGCAAATAAATATATTCTATTCTATTCTATTCTATTCAAATTAAATAAATGAATCACACATCACAATTTCGTCTGCCTGTTACCTGTAAGTGACTTATGAATATCGTAAGTATGAATTTTGATTTTTTGTTTCTTTCCGTCCCGTCGTACTGACCCGACAAGATCTCCATTGTGTTCAACTGTACTTATCTCAACCAAAAAAAATTATTTTGTTATTTTATTTTTGTTGAATTATCTCGTGGCTAAATAATAAAAGCCGCACGGGTCGAACGTAGGTTCAGCTACGTATGCCGCGGCCGGTTCACGCATGGGTGACCATCCATTACATATCAAGTTCCCTCCTAGCCTCGGAAAGCGAGCTGAAAGTCGTTGGTCTCGGCTGCCATTCGCAGATCTTTGACATTCGTTACGAGTCATTACGAGAAGCCCAAAAGTCTGACAACCATTCCTACCAACGGTGTTCGTGTCGTCCAGTTAGATTGGATGCTGATCCCAACTTAGTTGGGTAAAGGTTAGGCTGATTGATTTTGACTCGCTGTATTTTTTTTTATAACGCACCTTTACACATTGCCATTGGCAGAATGGTCAACGTTGGAAATATTAAAAATAAAACAGAAACATTTAACATTGACAGCGTTGGTAGCAGTAATTTTAATATTTCTGCTAACAACCGTTTATTTACGTTTATTAAATTACATTAATTAGCGTACCAATAGAATTAGTCCTAAACAAGGCAAAGCCTGTATCTTGGACACCATAAAATAAAATAAAAATGGATCATTTTTAAAAGTCAAAGTTGCAATTGGCCACAGTCACAGTCAAACTAGTTACTCAGCACAGATATAAATCTAACTAGATAACGCAGGTCCCTCCATCTGTATGAAAACCGACTCCGTATCAAAGTTGCGACAAACAAATGTGCGAAAAACGCTAGGGCGACAGTACGATAGGTCGACATCAGCTCGACGAACGTTAGTGCGACAGATTGTTTTCACGACAAATGATGACACGACGAAACTTTTGATCGACGAACGTTAGTGCGACTGATTGCTTTTACAACCATCGATGGAACGACGAAACTTTTGATCGAAAAACGATAGCGCGACACAATTTTCGCTCGACAAACTAAAGCACGACAAACATTTCTATAATATTTTGTTGCTAATAGCAGATAAGAAAAAAATTAAAGTTTTAGGTTCTTGAATACATGGTTTTCGTCTACCTTGCTTGTAACTGCACTTGCACACTGCAGTCATTTGACATTGACAATAAAGAATATTGCCAATAAAAACATTTATAATCGAAAGTATTTAGTAGGTACTTAAAATTTTTTTCTTATCTCCTATTAACAACAAAATATTATAGACATTTCTAATGTCGTGCTTTAGTTTGTCGCTCGACGAACGTCAGTTCGTCGAGCTGATGTGCTGTCGCACCGCTGATGGTCGACCTATCGTACTGTCGCCCTAGCATTTGTCGCGCATTTGTTTGTCGCAACTTTGATACGGAGTCATGAAAACCAAGCGTGCCACTTTTTCACACACACACTTTAAAAAAAATTTTACTTACCAATGAAAGAAAACATTTCCAATACCTCGGTCAACTTTTTGAGTCTATATATATTAATATGGCATAAAAATGCATTTTTCTAGATTTCGGTGGATTTCCGGTACCGATAATGCTAAATAAAAAACTCAGCTTACGATCATTGATCGTAAGTTTACTCCGTTTTTTGACACGCGAAGTACATACAATCGCGTCATCTAGTTAGATTTATAACTGTGTTACTCAGACTCCTTTATGAGCCTGCAAAATAAAAATAAAAATACTTATTAAATTATTCTTTGACCGTCATTGCAGCGGTCATTGGGAACATGCACACAACATTACAGAATAAATACTCTCAAGAATAAAAAGCCCCAAATTCCCAATACAGTCCCAATGAAAGGTATACAGGGTGTCATTCGGATTTTTCGACCTTGTTGTAATGGGTTTCAACCCATTTTTTTTAGTTTATAAAATTTTCCGAGTCTTAGTATCAATAAATAAGATACTTTTTAAAGCTATGTGCACGTACATGGTAGTATATATTTTTTTAAATCTGGGCTTAGAAATTTTCGCTAAGGTTTAACATAAAGTTAGAAAACACAAGTAGAAATAAAATCTAAAGCATTGCAGAGACACACTGAACGTAAATAGGAACATAATCTTTGTACCTACTACACTATCAAGGCATGTTTCAGCTAGATTTGAACTCAGTACGTCGAAATTTTCTGAACTGTTGAGAATATCTCAACTTTTAAATTTTTGAATTTTAGGTCACCTCCACTTTACCCCAATTGCCTTGGGACCCGTTGGAGATACCCTGTATAATTACTTGCATGGTCATATTATTTGCAATTTAGTAAAAATACTTACAGATTGCGAACTGCGACGTAGTACAGTCCTACGTATATCTTGGAGCTATGGTCGCGAACAATGGCAGTTGCGTAGATGAGGTGAAACGGCGTATGGCAATGGCTCGAGGTGCAATGGACAAGCTGAAAAAAATATGGAGGAATCGCAACATAACTAAAGCCACTAAGATCAGGCTTATCCGTACACTTGTATTCCCCATATTTCTGTACGCAGCTGAGACGTGGACATTACGAGAACTGGAAAAGAAAAAAGTAGACGCTCTAGAAATGTGGTGCTGGAGAAGAATGCTTGGAGTATCATGGACATAATTCCGCACAAACGTCTCCATACTCCAAGAACTCGGCATCAAACAGCGTCTATCAGCACTAGTACAGTCTCGAATAATGAAATTTTTTGGTCATGTCTCCAGGCGGAATAATGACTCCATAGAGCGTCTGGTGGTGCAGGGCAGAGTGGAAGGTAATAGGCCACGCGGGAGGTCACCGATGAGGTGGACCGATCAAATAAAATCCGCGGTTGGAGGCCCTGTCAATGAATGCGCCAGACTGTCACGTAACAGAACCAGATGGAGGGAGATCGTGAGGCGGGCAACGACTACACCTGCGATTGGACATAGTTCATTGTGACCACGACCGCTCTGTCAAGAGCGAAACGAAGAAGAAGAAGAAAAATACTTATGTACTCAGAAGGAAGCATACAAGCAATGACATCGTAAAATAACAGAAAACCATTAAATTAAGGTATTGTTACAATACATTGTTTTCTTACAGTATTAGATCTAGCGTGAGTCAGTTTGGTAGTTTATTATCATAATGAATCTGACCTGCTACGTGTTTAAGGACGTCACACGACAATGTAACCTTTTTCAAGGCACGTATTTTTTTAGGATAAATATTCATGCAAACATTATTACCAGCCTACAGTAGTCAATGGCATAATTGTCGATTCACACGGATTTACTCGCCCGCAACGGGTGAATCGTCTTTAAATGTGATGCTGGAGAAGAATGCTTGGGGTATCATGGACAACGTTCTGCACAAACGTCTCCATACTCCAAGAACTCGGCATCAAACAGCGTCTATCAGCACTAGTACGGTCTCGAATACTTATGTATTTTGGTACCTAATGTCTCCAGGCGGAATAATGACTCCATAGAGTGTGTAGTAGTGCAGGGCAGAGTGGAAGGTAATAGGCCACGAGGTCATGGATGAGGTGGACCGACCAAATAAAATACGCGCGCCAGACTGTCATATAACAGAACCAGATGGAGGGAGATCGTGAGGCAGGCAACGACTACATCTGCGATTGGACACAGTTCATTGTGACCACGACCGCTCTGGCAAGCTAGAGCGAAATGAAGAAGAAAAAGAAGGCGATTCGCACGAAGTTAATTTATTTGTGGCGAACCGACAACTCCAGACATTTTGAATTTTATTGCAATAAAGTGAAGAAAAATATATTATTGGAACGAACGGAATAAAGAGTCCCATTAGTTCTAGTATTTTAGAATTCCTAATATCGTAGGACTATCGGGAAAAAAAAAAATCCCATTAGTTCTACCGTAGAACTGTTCAGTAGAACTATTGGGAACGAACGATGGTTCCTAGTGTACTTTTTAAAAGAGGCAATGTTCAAGAAGCTCTGATCAAACCATTATAGTCTTAAAATTAAAATCTGTCAATTACATACGTGCAATTATGACCATACATCCACATCTACAGGTTAAGTTAAAGTTTTCCGCATACGAATATAACTTGACCATTTCGGTAACCTTGGCTAGGCCACCACCTTCACTGTCATTCGACTAAAATTCGGACAAAAAACATCGAAAACTGTTGTGAATGAAGATAAAATTAAATGTTTTTCGATAATTAAATTAAATTAGTAACATAACATCACGCCTTGCTTCCGTGAAGGGTTAGGCAGAGGTGTAGTGTACCTGCCTATAGTACACCCATATTTCTCCAATTATGTTTTAAGTCCCATGTAATAGAAAGCAAGCCTATTGCCCTCAACCGGGCACAAATCCTGACATGCGAAATTCCAGATGCAAAAACCCAATGACACAATTTGCCCGACCCGGGAATCGAAGCCAGGACCTCAAGCAGTAGGGTTTGCAACCACTAGACCAACGAGGTCGACTGAATAAATATTAAAGTCTTGTACCTCATAGTAGGTATACCAATACGATAAAAGAGCCCAATTAACAACTCTATAAATTAACGCAATACGTTTTCATTAGGCAAGAAAATAAATAGCACTAAACAAAAAACTACAATTTGCGAGTATTTATGCATATTTTACCTCCTTTTATTTCATATAGTGGCACCTGTCTTTCTACCATGTGGTCTGTCTATAATCATCACACATACCAACTTGCTGTTATCCTTATATGGACCGTTTCTAGTCTGACTAGATAAATATCTGGTTATACTACATAAGACTGAGGCTTTAATGTAGGTATAATATAAATGCTAGATTGAAGTCTACCCCGTGTCCTAAGTTAGCGATTGTCTCGAGAATACGCGTTCGTCACAATTCTAAGTGTAGCGGCACACCATAGAAATAAGCATCAGAGATAAAGCTGAAATGTATCATTACACCGGCACACATAGGTATCGATATTGCTTGGCGGTAGAAATAGGTAAGACCATTAGTGCTTCACCTGATGAGCTTCTTTTTAGAGAGTAAGTATTACGATTAGTACTGGTTTACATGAGTCTGAGTCGGCTCCAAAAAACAACTTTATCAAGTGGAAGTAATTCAATACATGCAACTCTATACACAAATTGGCCAGGTATGCTGATGCTCTAAAAACGTTCATTTGTTCCATTTATCAACAATTTCGCTGCATCCTCATTTGCAACAGCATGTTTTGTTCAAATTATAACACCTACACGAACGGTGATTGTTGAGGGTCAAGCTTATTAGCGAATATATTCAATTAATGAACAACTACGTACTGTAGGGAACACGACTGCCTAGCCCTTCGGGGATTACAAGCATAATGTTATATGTGTTATGTTATAAACAACTAAATTCCGACAACCTATAGGTAGTCTCTTGACAAAAAGGACACGTTCTTTGTCTTTCAAGAATATAACGTCATAGTGCGAGAGCATCTTCTCTACACAGAGCGCAGTTACCGAATCACTTTGCTGCTTATGTAAGTAGGTACCTACTACGCTAGTCAATATTTTCAGGAAGTACTTCCTGAAAAACATTAACTTGCGTATATTGATAGCACTTAGTTAATGAAGAGCTTGTGGCTAAGGAGGAGCTTTTGGCTAAGTAATAATAGCCGCACGAGTCGATCCATCAGGTTAAACTACGCTTGCCGGGGTTGGTCCGTGGATGGGTGACCATCTTTACATACCGAGACTCCTCCGTGCCTCGGAAAGCACGTTAACGAGTCTTTCCAAAGGGTATCGAATTATCCAGTTACTGGGTGGTGGAGGTCAGATAGGCAGTCGCTCCATGTAAAATACTGGTATTCAGCTGCATCCGGTGCACTGGAAGCCAACGCTAACATAGTTGGGAAAAGGCTAGGCAGATTGATTGATATTGATAGCACTTAATCTATTGCGTATCCAAGCAGCCATTGCAAAGTCAATTTGGTTAAGGGGGATAATCGATCAATACCACACCCAGTCTAAGTAGTGTGCTCCTGAACAAACTGTGACCAAGTGGGTCAAACCTTGACTCGCTTATGGACATGGCTCGTACAGAGTGACCCAAGTGTCCATCCACCAGGAATTTTGATAATAATAAGATTGTTACTAATTCCGCAATTAGTCTGGTCACTGCGCCCAAGTATTAAAGTAACTGATGAGAAAAGAAGACTTGATTTCATGAGCGTTTGGCTAGAAGTTAGTTCACATCCAAAAAGTAAATGTGTCCTGTCAGCACTTTGCAGGATCAGTTCCTACAAAGTGCATAGAGAGTGAGAAGCACTGAAGGCGTCTAGCGAAATTCTGGGTCAACTCAAGTTATTTTGCCATCGTTACGCAAAGAAGACGACCGGACTTATGAACTCTTGCTTGCGAATCCGAGCCATAACTGTTGGGCTATTTTCTAGAAGAGTCAATATTCTCTATCTTTTCCAGAAATAACCAATCTTTCTGAAAATCTAACCTGAGGGCCAATTCACGTCGTACTTAAAAAACGTTCGCATTCAAGTCTCAATTTGTCAAACTTGTCAAAAATTTTATTTTTGTCAGATTGCGAATGAGATGCGAATGTGAACGTTCTTTAAAAACAACGGGAATTGCCCCTCAGGTATTCGCAGTTTGTTAACAAATATTTTTTATTATCACACCACGGATACACAGATTCCACGGACTATTTAGTATTTACTATACATACATTATATATAAATAAACAAAGCACATCTGTTTAAGTAGCGCCTTCCTCTTGTTTGTAAACTGATTGTAGTCTCAAGTCTCAAGGTTTAACTGCATTAAGTTACCGCACAGTTATCTCAGATAATTGACTAAAATAATATAAATACCGGTACAATCTACATACTTTTTTTCCGGTATTTAGGATGAGTACAAATAATGATAATAAATATAAATTACGTAATAAATAAAAATAATTAAAGTAAGTAAATAAAACAATCAATAATTTAAAAATATAAATGGTTAGAATGTTACTAAATAATAATCCTTATCCTTACATATTATAAAACAAAGTCGCCCGCCGCGTCTGTCTGTCTGTCTGTCTGAACGCGATAAACTCAAAAACTACCGAACGGATTTTCAAAGTGGCTGAAATATGACGATTATTGTTAAAGATGTCGGAAAAAATCATGCCGACTTGGGAGCTTTACTGGCGTGCGCCGCGTAATCCCTAAAAGATACATAAAAAATATGTTCTAAAGAATGGTTCATCTTAAAAAGTTCAACCAAAAAGTCGATGGCAAATGTCTATCTTCTAAGGATGACCCACAGTAACCATTTTTATCTTTCAGAATTTGATAAAAATTTCATTATTATTTCCGAAGCTATTTTGACCGGTATCATATTAATCCTTATTTATTTCGAAATAAATATGCCTTTACATCATATCATTTAATTGAATAGTTTAAGAGATATCACGGTTTAAAAATTACGCGTAACAAAATAATTATGGTTGACGGCTACGCGGGCGCAGTAGCCTACCACTGCGGCTGCTGGAAGTTAGTCAATGACCTTTACCTCGGCTATTAGGTATGAATTCCCGGTAGTACGTTTCCATGGGATATTTTGGATATTTTGCGACAACCACGCGGGCGAAGCCGCGGGTAAAAGCTAGTTACATATAAAACTATAAATTATAATTCTTAAATTCAATTCTGTATTAGTTAAACAGTACAACTTACTAATTATTTATATAATAATAAAATGTATCTCATTAAACACCCAGTGCTCTTCCTCCTCTCTCTTACTTGATCTATACTGTGCCCGACAGGGTCCATAATTATTGTGACTAATATAATTATATCCCTACCAACTAATTATACATTATGGTACGCAATAAAGAATTGAGACTTGAGTATAAAATCATCTAAATAGCATATCTGTCTAAGCAGATTTTCATTTGGGACACAATAATGGTAAACCCCAAAATCAGTCAATCAACACACAATCACAGGCGTATGCGCATCATAGTCCACTGCTGGACTATATAGCTCTATCTCAAATTGATCCACAACACCCATTTTTACGCCTACTGGATATCGTCTTTCCCATTCGCTTTTTTACGGTCCACGATGCATCCAGATAACTCTTTTAGAAACAATCGACGCAATGTCTCTATAAATAAAATAGGTACATCAATTTTGCAAAAAAGATTTGAGTGGAAACGCCAGTACAGGAACGCCCTAGGTGGACATTATAGTGAAGGTTTCTTATTGGTGATGTTCTTTAGAAAGGACAGGTGCGTAGTACTCGCAACGGGCGTGCGAGTATGATCCGATGTATGAACGTAAACGAGGCAAAAGGAGTATGTAAGGATCGTAGCAGGTGGCGTTCTGTAGTTTCTGCCATGGGAAGAAGGCGTGAGTTTATGTATGTATCATTTTTGCAAGGACGGTCTCAATAAATCATCATCTTTCTGTAAAGCGAACCCCTAAAACTTTGTGGGTGGTTAACTGGTTACGAGTTACGAGTTACGACCGCTTATTGTTGATCACTTACGGCCAAACCATGCCGGTTTCCTCACGATGTTTTCCTTCACCGTTTTGAGAGCAATGGTGATGAAATTATTTACACGAAGTAACGCACCTGCTTGAGTTCGAACCCACGACCTACGACATCGTAAGTCGGGGCCGTTACCACTGGGCCACCACTGCTAGTAATTAAATACTTATAATCATGAATCTTTATTTATGTCAACATCATCAGGCACTGGTTAATAAAATACAAAATCTTCAATAAAGAAAAGTATCTGCGGCAGGAGGGTCCTGAGTTACAGATCATCCGGCTCTCTGCTCTTAGATAGGTTAAGTTAATTTACAAAACAATTGAGTCAAGTTTATACCAGGTATAATAAAAGTCGGAAATTGCAATTAAGTATTTATAAGAAGAAAAATGAGCAGTGGTGGCCCAGTGGTAACGGCCCCGACTTACGAGTTGTAGGTCGTGGGTTCGAACCCAAGCAGGCGCTTTACTTTGTGTAAATAATTTCATCACCACTGCTCTCAATACGGTGAGGGAAAACATCGTGAGAAAACCGGCATGTCTTAGAACCAAAAAATTCGAAGACATGTGACATCTACCAACCCGCACTGGGCCTGCGTGGTAGATTACAGCCCACTCCCTCTCACAGAGAGGAGGCCTGTGTCCCAGCAGTGAGAACATTAATAGGCTGATGATGATGATGATGATGAGGAAGAAGAAATGAAATCATGCTCTACATTGAAAATAATTATGACAACAACAAGGCCAGTATAAAATCAACATTACCTAGAAAATATTTTTTCAATATGATTTGTTTATTTACATTTAGGGAAGGCAGCCCTATGCTCTTCTAAACACTTCAGTCAAGTCTCCATTAAGAAAACAGCTCGTGTTTGAACCAAGGAATAAAAAAATAAACATTGTAAGTTCTAGCCCTGACCGAGTTCCTGTAATGTCCTAGTTTCTCCCGTTTACGTCTCAGGTTTTAGTCCTAGATCTCTCAAGCCTTGGAAAAATCAACTTTTACCGGGTATTCTTACTTGAACGCTTTACATTTTCGACCCATTTTTTGACAAACTAGATATTTACCATTATGTCGGATAGAGTTTTCTGAAATCTTATTTTGGTGTACCTCATGAACTTATCTTCTAGACATGTTTCGACCTAAACTTTTTTAGGCTAAAACTGTTTCGCTAAATAGAAGATAGCGTAGTAATGTTCCACATTCCACGTAGATCTCTGAATGATAAAAATATGCTGGAACAATCGTCATCATGTCGTTATCATCCCGCGCATGTATAAAATTCAATGGAGGTAAATAGGTTGTAATATAATGCTCGTGGGCGATGAACTACTATAGCGTCATTATGTAATATCGCAATCTAAGAACACGTTTCTTCTTTGTATGGCTAAAAATGGAAATGCTCAGAGAGAAAACTTGATGTCTCTTCCTTAAGAAACTTTTTGGTCATAGTTTATGGGTGCTACTGGCCAAAAATCAGAGAATATCATCAGCTTCTTATTTCAAAATTCGGCCAGTATCAATTTAAATCTATCAACACCGACCAGCATCAATTCGACTGTCTGTCAACTGCCGAATTCGTTCCATAATCAAATACCTATTACGGGGCCTATTGAATGTAATGTCGACATGTTTATTTTCTAAATAGAAAAACTTGATGTCTATTTCCCAACGTTACACTAACATAATATATATTTTTTTAATCGCATGTCACTTATTGGAACTTTCGTTCTCGATCAGACAACCAACAGTGACAATCGGACTGTCGCGTCGAGCGGTCGCGTCGCGCGCGGTATAAAGTGCTGTGATACACATGTAATTGGTAACAACTAACAAGTCGTCATGTCAAAACTCAAGGTAATATTGATAGTAAGCGTGCGAAACTCGCAAAAAAACTTAATGATAACAACCTTGGAATATTATCTCGTGTTGATGCATTTTTAATCGTAGTTTAAAGTTAATCAAATTGTCACAGCTGCTTTGATTATGTGTGACAGAGGTTTTATTTCACGGCCAGGATCGGTTTCTTTTGTTATCGTCCGTTTACGAAGTGTTGACACATCTAAAATATTAGTTTCTGAAACGTTTGAGAGATAATTCAGAGTTTTCTCGTTAAAGTTTTCATTGCGCCGTGCTGTGTATGATTAACATTGTTTCGTGGTGCCAGGTAAAGTGGGTCGAGTGTTTCTTTTATTTGTAAGCATGTAAATATGGAAGTAGTATGTGATAAATATACAAAGTGCTCTTAGTATATCATGATAAGTTGCATCTGCATTACAATCGACTATTACTTCTTATCAAACCAAATATATGTCTGTAACTTTTTAATAAACAATGCAGGTCATTAATGAGGTTTTCTTTTGTATTCTAAAAATTGCGCCTTAGATCGATTTAATAAAAGGCCCAGAAAACAGGATTCATTTAAATGCCCTTGGTATAATACCAGACGTTTTGAACAAAAAACTACGCCTAAATCAAGTTTTAAAATAAAGAACAACATCAGATAAAACAAAACAAAAACGAAATACTATGTTACAAAAAATAAAAAGAACAGATATGACACATACATCTTAATTCACCGTTTAGGCGGTTGACGTTCATCATAGCAATTTATAAGGAGACTGGACGTTTACGTGCCAGATAAATAGCGTTTAAGACTTGACGTCTACCGTAGAGACTCAATATGTGACTTAGGTGGACGTTTAAAGACTTTTATAGTACGTGAGAGTTACCATATAGCCATAACAAAACAGTGACAAATTCGTTTCTTTATTTTTCCTTATTATGCACATTTATGCAATGCATGACCTATTCTCGGTTTATTTTTGGAGTCAGCTTGATAATAAAATTGGTAATTAGTAGGCGACTATTTTTCTGTGTATTGTAACCAAATTAATAGATTTTCGTTGTGATGTTATCGGATTGCAGTCTATTGCTCTTTTAAATATTTTGTCTTGAGATTAAATTAGAATTTCTTGGTGAGAACCTGGTGATCCGTCCCACGGTATCCTAGTATGGACTCCAGTCTCTCTAAAGGATTATATTTTTATGTATTTTGTTAATCTGCTTATTCTTGTTTTGTATGTTTATTTTATACCTATGAGAACTTGTGAAGAGAGAGGTTATTTAACAGCAGCAGACTACTGCTCCCTTTACCATTTTTACTTTTTCCCCAAGTCACACAAAATTATTTATAAGGATATTTTTTATATCGGCTAACAGATCTTACTACAACCTGATGCAAAGTGACCGATAGTGAAAAACATAGGGCTTCCCTAAAAATTTACTCTGTGACCGATTCTGCACTGCCCGCATCTTTAGCAGAATCCCGCAACCTTTCTCTAACCACGCTCTTATTCTTCTTCATCATCCCATTGGTTCTTCATCCCTGCAGAACCAATGGGATGAAGTTGGGAAGGTGTCATTAAGTGCAAGTAGTCTCTAGTATTTAATACTCGGAAGCCATAAGCACTTAAGTCAATTGTTTTTAAATATGACTTAAGTGCTTATGGCTGCCGAGTCTAGATATACATATAACTGACAATCCTAACTCATTTTATAATTGCGGAAGTGAGTTTGTTTGTTACGCTGTGTCACGCTAAAACGGCTGAACAGATTTGGATGAAATTTGGCACATAGGTAGACCATAACCTGGGTTAGGACATAGGCTACTTTTAATCCTGGATCGCAAATGAAGTTGCGGGCAACAGCTAGTATGAAATATTTGTCAAAAAATTACAAAATTGACACATTTTCACTGCTGGTGCTGTTTACAACGGCCGAATCCAATAACCTATCGTCAGTAAAAGACAGTTAGCTATTGATGGTAGACAATATAATTCTATTTGTCATATTGTTGAATGTCGTCTCACAATTATTCTGTAAGGTCTTTATTCTGTGACAGATTATTGGGACGTTAAAACAATAGATAGATAGGTTTTTCTATCTCCAGTATGCCAAAACTGGTTATAGAAAGGTTATTGGGTTCGGCCGTTAAATTATGTCGGATTGTCGCCTGACGGTTTTATCGAATAGGCTAGCTTTCATACTATCTAAAACTGTCATAGGATCGGAAAATAGAACGCTAAAGAAAATCTCTACCGGTGACATTGAATATGCCGCGATGCGTCAGTCCACCGTTCTGCGTCAGTCATTTGTATGTTAACCGGTTATACTTGGTGGATTTTCATTATAATTACATAATAATATAATTGTGGTGAAGATAATATTATTATTTGTTTTGAGTATTCAGTTGTGATACCTATGTCGTGATGTGGCCTGTGGTCAGTGCTTGGGGGAACGAAACAATGTGCATTTGTTAAATGATAAATTATATTTATTTCTGTAAGTACGTGTAACTGGTGCAAGCAAGTAAAATTTTACTAAAGTTGTATTTATTTCACTAGGGTTGCCAACCCTACTATTTTAGTGGAAACTAATATATTTTTGAGAGCAGTGGTGGCCCAGTGGTATCGGCCCCGACTTACGAGTTGTAGGTCGTGGGTTCGAACCCAAGCAGGCGCTTTACTTTGTGTAAATAATTTCATCACCACTGCTCTCAAAAACGGTGAAGGAAAACATCGTGAGGAAACCGGCATGTCTTAGAACCAAAAATTCGAAGACATGTGACATCTACCAACCCGCACTGGGCCCGCGTGGTGGATTACGGCCCACTCCCTCTCACCGATAGGAGGCCTGTGTCCCAGCAGTGGGAACATTAATAGGCTGATGATGATGATGATGAATATATTTTTATTTCAATACAAAATAGCGAGATGCTCGCAATAAGGCCAGTTTTAATCTCATACAAGCTGAGTTAATGGTATTTTGTAACCTTAATTCAGAAAAAAAAAATAGATAGAGAGAGATATTTAATAAAAACCTGTTAATAAAGGTTTATAGTAGCAAAAAATATGCATTTAAAGAATAATAATGTATTATACATATAATGTATTATACACCTACTATATTTTTAATTTTTTTTTCGCATTATGTTTACAGGCAATGGCTTATACTATATTTTAATGTAAAAAAAGTTGGCCACCCTAGGTGCAACATAAGGGATAGATAACCCGAAAATACACCACTCAACAAAGTCTAGGGAACAAAGGATTGAATACAGATTTTAATTATTTGATTAAATAAAAGGGTACCATAATCGTTCCGCCCTGGTACGAATAAACTTTCTGAGAACTCTGGAGTCGACTCTGGCGACCAAGAACTCACCAAAGCACTCTTCTTGGGCCGGGATGAAATGCAAAGCGCGACTCATCAGAAAAAAGAACACCAGCCCAATTAGTGTCGATCAAGTGAAATGTCGAATAGAGAGCAGTGGTGGCCCCGACTTACGAGTTGTAGGTCGTGGGTTCGAACCCAAGCAGGCGCTTTACTTTGTGTAAATAATTTCATCACCACTGCCCTCAAAACGGTGAAGGAAAACATCGTGAGGAAACCGGCATGTCATAGAACCAAAAATTCGAAGACATGTGACATCTACCAACCCGCACTGGGCCCGCGTGGTAGATTACAGCCCACTCCCTCTCACAGAGAGGAGGCCTGTGTCCCAGCAGTGGGAACATTAATAGGCTGATGATGATGATGATGATGAATCGACGCCCTCGATTTCCGCGTCGAAGACCTGGAAACCTAAGCGGTCTGCGGTCATGAAGATAAACTTGATGCAATCTTCATTATCATGTTGCTGTCATTTAACGCGGGTCTCTACCCGCGTTAAATGACGATGTAAAGACAGCGTAAGTGATTTAACAAGAAATAAAAACGATTGTGGACAGTAATCGCTAAAGTTATTACGGTACAAAACGCCGTACGCTGCCGCTGCAGCCAAGTGAAGTTTTCCCTCCTTATTCCAAAATGGTTTTGCTTTCAGGTATTTTTTTTTTAATTTCCGAACAGTTATTTAATAATGCATGTTCAACCAATTTTTTTTTTACTTCCTTTACTTCTTCTATAGTACATTACTGTCGCGGCCCGCATTTAAGGCATTGACGGCGAAGCCGAGGCACACATACGTGAGTCCATCAATGCCTTGTTGCGGACAAGGCTTGTATAGTACTTTTCTCAAATAATGCGCGAAAATTCAAACCAAGTAAATTATTCATAAATTCCAGAATCAATGACGAACAAAGAAAATTTTTCACGTGCAAATAATATGGTCATATGTTTCTTCACAGCTCTATTTGCTAAGCCAGTTCGAAATTTAAATAAAATCATTGATAAGTTACCTCCTTGGTTGCCATGTGTTGAAGTAAAAAGTTAGTTCCATTTTTAAATAACAGGACAGATATGAGTTTTCATAGTAATTTATTTGGCCGCTAAACACGACAGATATGGATTTTCATACTAAGATTGCCGGCCTGATGCTCGCTTGTTTTTGACCAGGATGGCAATTTCAATTTATCTCGAAGAAGGTTGTCAAAATAATGTTCGAATTTCCAAGCATGTTTGAGAAAAAGAGTTTTCTTAAATAAGTTGATATAGTTAGCTTATTCTCTAGATTTTGTTGAGTAGTGTAACTATAAAATACAAAAATAAATACTAATACGTACAAACATATAAACATTATAAACTTTGTCACTAGTAATAACGATTAGTAGAGAAAAGGAATCTGCTAACTTCTTACGAAAATACCTTCTATTTTATCAGTTTTAATTTGGGAAACAGGTAAATGTAGAGCCGTTACAAATGACATTCTATTCTCCAAAAGGAAGGGCAAAATCGTAGAACATTAACCTATTCAAATTGCCAATCGTTCATACCGTGGTAGGTGTACATAAATATAAGAAGCTATTTTGAGTCGGTTATAATTTTCAATACGATTCCAATTATCGTGCTACAGATTTCTCTTTACACAACTTTGAAATCAATCCCAAGACCACACGTTCTGCAACCACAATAATGTATTTAATTTCGAGCAATATATTTTCTTTTGAATTTTGATAATACGTGCCTAAGGCGTAAGATATTTTCTATCTGATTTCGAGGACGAGTTCCACGTGTAACCTACTTTAATTTTATTCAAAATCGGCAGCCTGAGGACCCTTAAGTACTCCTTATGTCGTTAACAAAGGACTTAGGGGAAATTGAAATCCCGGAAAATTACAAACTGTACATACGGGCAAACCTCTGGGCAAAGCTGGTCAACTTATAGTTACACCGTATAAACTCTACTCAGTAAGCAGAAGTTCGTGAAATCCCTCTTGTTCAAGTTTGAACTGAAAGTTTCTATTGAAAACGAAGAACTTTCATGGAACCAGCATTGGCTTTCAGATTGTTATAACTTTTGTAAGGCTTCATTTCAAGGTTGGACGAACAGATAAGTATATTTTGTCCATAGTTATCTTTACGTTTCTTAGTCGTCTATAAAGGCCGGCAGGATGCAGGATAGATTTCCTGAAGTGTAGTGCAAAGATTTTATTCAAAAATCTAATGTTCGTCTCCACATTGATGAAAAACGTTGTTTTAACCCCCGACGGAAACGGCTGAACCGATTTTGATTTTGTGTTTGTCGGCACTTTGTTTGTTTTGATTTCTTTTGCTTATTGCTAGTGTCGCACAACACATTACGCAATTTATGAAAATTGTCTTTGGCCTCTAGCCCTGACAAGCCCTTACATCAGGCAATTGACAAAATTTGTCATACTTCTATATGATTTAATATTGAATTGGTTTTTGGCTAATTTGTGAAGGTATTTTTTTTGTGCGTATATTTGTATTTTTTTTTTGTAACGTGCGTTTAGTTTCTGTAGAATAAACCATTTTTCTTTCTTTCCTTTTCTTTGTATTGGCCCTTTAAGTTTAGTATAAGTTGTAGGTAATATTTTGATCTAAGTGTCGCTCGTCGCGTCGGAAGACGGCAAAAAAGTTCTAGCTTATTGAACTGCTTTCGACAATTTTCTAACAGAGAAACCTATAGGTTTCCCACTTTTCCGATTAAGATTTAACCAACTCAGAATGTTCCGTCTTTGGCAGTTGGAAACTTCAATTCTCTGAAACTGTTCGATTTGAAAGAGAATCGTTTTATTTATTGGTAAAAACGAATTTACCCATTTCTAGATCGAAAGTATTCTAGTGTAGCCTTCGCATGAGTCTCCTTGAAAAATACAACTTCTCTGGAAAATGTCTGGTATTCCATCGGGACTGTAAGAGCAATATTTTTCCATTAAAATCTTTTATAAGAAAATTAACTTGCAGTACCTACTCTTTTAATATTTTACTTTCAATATCACAATGTAGCATAATCAGCCTATTAATGTTCCCACTGCTGGGACACAGGCCTCCTCTCTGTGAGAGGGAGTGGGCCGTAATCCACCACGCGGGGCCAGTGCGGGTTGCTAGATGTCACATGTCTTCGAATTTTTGGTTCTAAGACATGCCGGTTTCCTCACGATGTTTTCCTTCACCGATATGAGAGCAGTGGTCATGAAATTATTTACACAAAGTAAAGCGCCTGCTTAGGTTCGGACCCACGACCTACAACTCGTAAGTCGGGACCGTTACCACTGGGCCACCACTGCTCCCATTTTTGATTAGGTACGATTAATTAAATTCTTAGTTTTTCGACTCGCATCTTCGTGAATTGATGAACTCATCAATAAGAGCTTCTATCGAAGTTAAAACTAGCAGGAAAAACCCTACACTAATGTGGAAATGATTCAAAGTGTAAACAAGGGCATATTACGATCGCCAGTCCGTTACAATCAAACTAGATTAAAACCGTGCAAATGACAGCTGTCATAATGTTACCTCCACGGTTCTGCCAATCCGTGGTCCATTCTCATGTCAAATTATATGATTGGTCGTTGTTATTTTGACATGAAGTAAGTAGATTATATTAAGAGACGTTAACTTTTCGTAATCGACAGACACTGACAGTTTATTCAATCCAAAAAGGACGGTTACAAAACATAGATAACTCTGCTTGCATACATATATTTTGTTACCTACATACTAACACCCCTACTTAACAAAATAAAGTTGAACTTCTAAACAGAATGCTTTCCTTTTATTTAGCCTTTTTTATTTTCAATTTACTTTCAATAGGAGTATCGATAGTTCTGCAATTTGACATCGCTCTTTTAAGTTTCAATACCTTTCCATTGCTTTTATTCACAAAACCTTCTGGAATTCTCATGTAAATATTTTCCTTCAAATGACGAATGAAATGTTTTACGACAGGAGAAAAAGTGTTCTCATAATCAATGCCACGTCGTTGTGTAAAACCTTTAGCTACGAGTCTGGCACGAAACCGCACTCTGTCATTCACATCAAGTTTTTTATTGAAGACCCACTTACTCTGAACAATTGACCCACCATTTGGTATATCTACAATTTCCCACGCGTCATTGCCCTCGAACGATTGAAGCTCCTCTCGCATAGCTTGTCTCCACAGATCGCCTTCAGGACCATTCAGTGCTTCTGAGAAATCTATCTGTTCGACATCTGGACTAGAACTGGAAACACAAATATTACCATACCCAAATCGTTCTGGAGGTTTTCGCATTCTCTTGCCTGTAAGTTCTGGAACTGGTTGTAGCTCACTGCTTGAGATATCTGTCACTGAGTTTGAGGTTGCTAGAGTATCATCATCGTTTTCACTAGATGGATCAGTATATACAGATGTACTTGAATCTGAATCATGGAGAGATTCATTCCTTGAAGACTCCCCCACTGAATCTCTGCCATCTTCATTGGTTGCTGGCAGTTCATGTCCTTCAATTTCAACATCATCCTGTATCCAACCTACTGTTTCTTCTCTATTGCTCTCTGTTTTTTTTGTTTTTTCTTCCATCACTATGACATCTCTCTTCACAGTTATTATATTTTTTTCAAGGTCATATACACGATATCCTTTCACTGTTTCTGAAAATCCTACAAGGATGTGCATTTGTGCCTTCTTGTCCCATTTCAATCTCTTCTCTTTCGGTATGTGAACCATTACAGGGCTACCAAAAACACGGATGTGGCTTAAGTCTGGTTTCTTTTGATACCACGCTTCATAGGGTGTTTTATTTCCTAAACTTGAAGTTACCGACCGGTTCTTTAAGTAAACTGCTGTATTTGCTGCTTCAGCCCAGAACTTCTTTTCTAGCTTAGCATCAAAAAGTAAGCATCGTGCTTTTTCTACTACAGTCTTGTTAGCCCGTTCACAAACACCGTTTTGTTCTGGTGTGTATGCATTTGTTTTCTGGTGGATAATTCCTTCTTTAAGCAAGTAATTTTCCATTTCTCCATTACAAAACTCACCACCGTTGTCCGTACGTAATATTTTAATTTTTTTATTCAGCTGATTTTCAGCCATTGCTTTGAAATTTTTAAATATCTTGAAGACTTCGCTCTTATTCTTATGGAAGTATATAAAAGTCATACGACTACAGTCATCAATAAACAAGACAAAATATTGAGAGCCAGCAATTGACTTTGTCTCCATAGGACCACATACATCAGCATGTATTATCTGTAGTGTTTCTGTACTCCTTTGTGCAACATGTGGAAATGGTAACCTCATCTGTTTACCCTCGCAACAGGTTAAACATTTAGCCTTCGTCATATCACTGGTATCTGGATAAAACAAACCATCCACAATTCCGTTCTTCATTTTGTTTAAATCATTGCTGTTAATATGTGCTAACCGCCTGTGCCAAAGCTCTGCACTTGCTACAACAGGTGCTGCAAGCATACAATCTGCTACTTTAATATTTAGCTTGTATACTCCATTTGTCGACATTGCTGTGGCTACCAAAACATTCTTCTTGTTGCGAATATAACATTGATCTGCTTCAAAAACAACCTTGTTTCCGTTTTTGATTAACTCGCTTACCGACAACAAGTTCGTTGTTAAGCTTGGTATACATAGCACATTCTTAACCATGATGTCGTAGTTACAATTGGTCGATATCTGTACGTCTCCGGAACACAAAACTGGCACTTTCGTATTGTTCGCGACGGTAATCTCTGATAAACATGGAGTAAAATTTGCATGTTTTATCCATTTCTTGTTTGCCGTCATATGTGCACTTGCGCCACTATCTACGTACCATTCATCTGTACTATATTCGCCGTTCAAAAATACCACACTAAAAGCATTAGATTGTTTGTTTTTCTGCAATAATGGACACTGGTTTCTATAATGACCCGTTTGTTTGCATTTATAGCAAGTAACGGTTTTTTCACCTGTCACGGTCTTGTCACCTGTTACTTTTGAATTTGTCGATGACGTCACGCAATTTTTAAACTTCTGCTTCCTGAAATTATTTGCAGCGAATGCAGCGCCACTGGAATCCATGTCATTTTTTGAAACCTCCATATCAATCAATTTTGATTTTATTGCATCAGTGGTAATCTTCATTCCAGAATGCTCTATGGCCATAATCATGGGTGAAAATTTTTCTGGCAAACCTGCTAGCAATAATGAACCAACCCATTCTTCGGTAATTGTAAATCCTGTGCCTTTTAATCTCTGAGCCGTTTCGACTACTTGCGTGACGTATGAAGTCATGGAATCGCAATTTTCTTGCCGTAACGAGATTAAATGTCGTAGTAGGGTTATTTTCCTAGAAAATCCCGAGTCGTCGAACATAGTTCGAAGTCTACCCCACAACTCCAAAGATGTTTTTGTTTCCTTGATATGCACGTACAATCCGGGGTCGATGGTTAAAACTAGCTTCGCCTTGGCTTTTGCGTCATCCGATGGTTTTGCCTCGAAACCTGCCTCTGGCTCCGATTTGATGTAGTTCACTAGGTTGTCAAGTACCAACAAATTTTCAACAGCAAAACTCCACTCATCGTAATTTTCGCGTCCTTTGAGCTTCGGAATACTTTGAATATAGTTCATTGCCATATTTGCACGAAAAGTCAACAATTTTCGACTGTTTTAAACTAACTTTACACTGTTTAAAACCGAAAAAACTGGATATTTTCCCATAACCTATTAAGAGACGTTAACTTTTCGTAATCGACAGACACTGACAGTTTATTCAATCCAAAAAGGACGGTTACAAAACATAGATAACTCTGCTTGCATACATATATTTTGTTACCTACATACTAACAGATTATAGGAACATTTATCAATCAAAGATTTAAAATAATTGGGCATTTAACGTAGATGACTCTTCTGTGTATTTAACTACTACTAGACTTTTGCTAGGGAGTTTGTTGCACCACTTCTTCTTCTCAGCAAAAACAATACGAAATGATGAAGGGCGGGGGATTTTGGGGGACTGTCGTAATATATGCTAATTCTGAGCCTAATATGAATAAATTATTTTTGATTTGACTTCTTTGTTAAATAAAACTGAGGAAAATGTGGCGTGGAACATTTTCCATCCAAAATTGCCCAATGCTGGCTAACGTTACTCAGTCTCCTTTTCACTGCCTTTAAAGTTTATTGGACTTTGTGCTACTAATCAAGCATTTGAACTCAAAATCTTACACGCAAACGTAGCCACAGGTTCAGATTGTACGTAATCAATGAAATACCACGAATAACTTCGCATTTGATAAGTTCAGAGTAGAAAATTGTAGGTAACCGCATTATTATTGTAATTATGTTGGAAATACTGTGTAACCATAATTAAGTACTATTATTTGTATAAAGTTAGACCAACACACTTATCTTTGCGTGTCATGGCGGCGCTGCTTGCGAAGAGTAAACGTCAAAAACCTGTCAAATCCAGTACATTCTAGTTTAGTTCTGTTTTTCGCCACACGCATAGATAAGTATGTCGTTTGTATAGATCTAATCTGCTTGTAAATACATGTGTGACTATTTGATGTCTCTATTTAATTCTGTGTACAATGCAGGTTGACAATGCAACGGGATGGGTCTGTACTTAGAACTATTGTTGGTTACAGCCATATGAAGGTTGGAAGGCCAATAACATTTTTTTTTTAACTATGGAATGAAAATAAAATAAATTGACATTGGTTGAACTAGGAGAGAATTTAGTGGAATTAAAAGTGCTCAATATTAGGGGTTATGAATATTCAATAACCTAAAATAAATCTTGTCTTTATTTGAGCTCCAGATAAATTGCAATATCTGAGATCCAAAATGTTAAAAGAATAACTAATACATTATCATATCACAATGTAAAATGACTTAAATGCTCTTTTCTGCATTGCCTCAGGATATGAAACCTCAGAGGTAAATACTTCAATGAAATACGCTACTCATTCGTCGTCGAGCGTCGTGGTTGACATTCATAAGACCATGATTATTCAATTACGACAATAACTTAATTAGTCACGTCATAAATCAGTTGTGAACTTGGGATGTCTACAAATGTGCCAAGAATTGCATTGTTCTCAAATGAGATTCTAATCAGCTGCTTGTCATTCTGCACTTGCTTAGATTATTTCGAGGAAAATTGTTCGTCGTTGTCCTTTAATGATGGGCTACCGACCTACTTGTTCAACATTGTCACTTACAAAGGCCACATTATGACGACAAAGTACTAGCAACTGCAAGTCATCGGTTACATTTGGACTACGAAGACCGTCCTTACTGCTACGACATAAAGACGCTGTCATAGTCAAATTGTTATCATGAATGTGAGGTTGACTGTAAAGGTACTTAGTACATAATTATATGTATTTCGCACTTTGTTTGCTTTTGACCCGATAAGCCGTTGCTCTGCTGACCTTGAGCTGTTGTCTGCTGTTGTTTTTTGCTTAGTTGAAGGGGTAGGTAGTAAGATGAAACCTCCCAAAATGCCTTGGTCATATTTGCAACTATTTGACTAGACTTACTCCCGTAGAGTAAATAGGTACGGTAAGTAAGGTGCATCTTTATAAGCGACCTCCTAATCTCATGTTTTAGGCAGAACAGAAAAAAGAGGAAATAGACATGAATAATTAGAAAATAAAAATACGTTACATGTTGCGCCGAGACCAAATAATTGGGAAAAGGGAAGGAGAATGATGGCATGTGTGTAGAGCCCAAGGCATACAACGGGACGACACAATACACAAACAGTCAAAAAAGTCGATGCAGCGGAAGGCTTAGGGTAAAGTAGGTTAATTTTAATTTATATATATTTTTGAATTGTTTTTGTTTTTATAGGAGCTCGTGGCTAAGTAATAACAAGCCACACGGGTCGATCCATCAGGTTAAGCTACGCTTGCCGAGGTTGGTCAGTGGTTGGGTGACCATCTTTACATACCGAGACTCCTCCGTGCTTCGGAAAGCACGTTAAGCCGTTGGTCCCGCGGCTGTTATTTGTGGATCTTTGACAGTCGTTACGAGTCGTCACAAGCCCGAAAGGCTGACAGAAGCCCGAAAGGCTGACACCAGTTTTACCAAGGGGTATCGTGTTACCCAGTTACTGGGTTGTGGATGTCAGATAGGCAGTCGCTCCATGTAAAATATTAGTATTGAGCTGCATCCGGTTAGACTGGAAGCCGACCCCAAGATAGTTGGGAAAAAGATCCACGAATGTCAAAGATCCACGAATGACAGCCAATATTTTGTAACAATATTCTGATTTAAAAGAGTGTCCGTGGAGTTTCATGCCCATTCTTCTCCATAGGTACCAACTACGGTTTTAATGGGCTATTAGCTTCATCTTTCTGACCGATCCCTTCACAGTTAAAAAGACCCTGTAATTGGTTTATCTTTACATAGTATAAAATAAAGTCGCTTCCGCTGTCTGTTCGTTTAGATCTTTTAAACTGTTCAACGGATTTTAATGCAGTTTTCAGCAATAGATAGAGTGATTCAAGAGGAAGGTTTATATGTATAATAAATACATATGGTAGCACCTAGCAGCACCTAGTTTGAAATTAATGCTTTGAGTTTGAGTTTATCAAATAAGACTAACAAGTAATAATACAATATCAAAGTCCTGCTCAAACTAAAAAGGAAAACAGTCGTGAAAATAAGAAAGTTTACTAAATAACGATGTTTAAAGCCCTTTACATCGTTCTCGGGCACGATCGAACGCGACCACGAACCCTCAAAGGCGATTATGTACCATTTAATGTTAGGAAAACACAATTAAAGACTCGTTTATTATTATTGTGCGCTGCTTAATTTTTTTTGTTGATTTTCACATGAAAATGGGGTGAAGTCAGGGTTTGTTTAGTTTATTAGCGATAAGGCGTTTGTTTATGATACACAGGACTTATAGATAAAGTAAAGTGGCCTTTAGGGGCGAATAACTTTCACCTGAGGTCAAAAAAAGCTTTAGTTGAAAATGAAAATACAAAAATTTAAAAATGCAGAGTGGTTTACGAGTATGACTCTCGAAGTTATAATATAAAAAAATCAATCTTCCTAGCCTTTTTCCCAACTATCTAGGGGTCGGCTTCCAGTCTAACCGGATGCAGCTGAATACCAGTATTTTACATGGAGCGACTGCCTATCTGACCTCCACAACCCAGTAACTGGCAATACGATACCCCTTGGTAAGACTGGTGTCAGACTTTCGGGCTTCTGACGACTCGTAACGACTGTCAAATATCCACAAATGACAGCCGGGACCAACGGCTTAACGTGCTTTCCGAGGCACGGATGAGTCTCGGTATGTAAAGATGGTCACCCATCCACTGACAAACCCCGGCAAGCGTAGCTTAACCTGATGGATCGACCCGTGTGGCTAAAGCGAAGTTATAATAATAAATAATAAAATTTATTCAAAAAGAAAAATTGGTAAAATACAGTATAAATCTTAGAAATAATGTAGGGTTTTGACTGCGGAACTAATGACCGTTTTCTGAGTGATTTTCAATTTCAAGTGCACTGTTGGATTTTCAAGGCTGGGCTTAGCGCTGAGAGTTGAAAATTCAACAGTGCACTTTTATTTAGGGATTCATTAAGTGTCACTCAGAAAACGGTCATTAGTTCCGCAGTCAAAACCCTACATTATTTCTAAGATTTATACTGTATTTTACCAATTTTTCTTTTTGAATAAATTTTATTATTTAGCACTTAGTGCTGGTGAAAACGGGCATAAATCTATTTCTGCCGCCATGCCAGCCATGCATAATCGGCCATTTTCAAAGGACGCGCGGTGAAATACCTACAAGGACATGTAAATGAGACATTTCAACTTCAGGTTATCTACGTATCGGAAAACTCTTCGGTTTTTGCCACTTTGTCGACTCATTATAAAAAATTTAATGAGATACAAAATATTTTTTTCCACTAAAACCGTTAAGATATTAAAAAACCAAAGTGATTTATATATTTATAAACTAATCCTAACTAATATTATAAATGTGAAAGTGAGTTTGTTTAATTGTTTGTTTGTTACGCTTTACGCTAAAACGGCTGAACGGATTTGGATGAAATTTGGGATATGGGTAGGGTAGATCATGACCTGGGTTAGAACATAGGATTTCCTTCTTTTTACCCTGATATTCCCACAAGATCGAGAATTATGTGGGTGAAACCGCAGGGTGCAGCTAGTATTGTAATAAAGAGGATTTTTTTAATTTTTTGTATATTTGTTTGTTGGCTTTCACGCTAAAACGGCTGAACGGATTTAGATGAAATTTGGCACATGGGTAGACCAGGACCTGGGTTAGGACATAGATTTTTTATGCCGATATTCCCACGGGATCGAGACTTATACGGGTGAAACCGCGGGGACAGCTTGTATTCAATAAAAGTCTTGATATTAAATAAATAACCAACAAAAATTGTAATTATAGGAATAAAGCGGGACCATGAAAAAAAAACGTTCTATTATATACAGAAGATGCATGGAGAATCTCCTTTAATGAAACAATTTTACTTTTTGGAACGAAGTTCCCTTTCGCGCGTTGCGAATGGGGGCTAGACGGAAAAAATTGGGACCAAAAGTTGTAACGACATTTTTAATTTTTTATTATAACGCCATCTGTGAGCGACCACCGGTACTAATTAGTGGCATGCCTTTGTGAGGTTATTTTTTTTTTATTATAACGCCATCTGTGAGCGACCATAGGTACTAATTAGTGGCATGCCTTTGTGAGGTTCATTCCATAACTTCGTTCCATCCGGGTGTCCCTTGACACCTCTCAGCTTTTTTTTTTCTCAATTTCATTAATATTATAGAAATTCAAGCAGGACTATATTCAAGACACTCAATGTTAATCGGTAGCCACCGCGGAATTCCATACAATAAACGGTGGGCCTGTCCGCTATCCACAAAAACTGATACATGGCCGTTACAAAAAACACTGAGTCGAGATCAACTGTATTAATTGTCACAATCAACGAACGACGCACAATTTTTGATTCGCTACTAGGTACAACTCCAAACTCACACTTGAATGGAACGTTATCACTAAATAGTATAAAACAAAGTCGCTTCCCGCTGTTTGTCCGTATGTATTCTTAGATCTTTAAAACTACGCAACGGATTTTGATGCGGTTTTTTTAATAGATAGAGTGGTTCAAGAGGAAGGTTTATATGTATATTACCTTGGCTTTTAGGTATCTAATCCCTGTAGGACGTATCCGTGGGATATTTTCCGACATCCACGCGGCCGAAGCCGCAGGCAAAAGCTAGTTTACCATAATAGAGAAACTATGGCCGTAAGTATTTGTTTGTGATTGGGAATGACGGATGTATGTTTTTCATTTTAAGGGTTCCGTACCTGAAGAGTGCCAAACGGAACCCTATTACTAAGCCTTAGCTGTTCGTCTCTCTGTCAGCGAGCTCTATCTCATGAACTTTACGAGTTCGAGCTTTCGAAATTCGAACTTTATGAGATAGAGCTCGCTGACATGTGGGGGTGTCATTGTCTTGAGATAATCGAGAAGAGAATAAAAATAATTTATTTTTATTTTCTTTCCTTTTACTCTTTGGAGATATTTGACTATCTAGGTTTTTCATTATGGCAGCTTTATCGTCCTCAGTTATTTCCAAAAAAATAATAATAATCAGCCGTTTGCCTGTTCCACTGTTCGGCAAAGGACTCCTTTCCCTCCTTTCAATTATCCCAATCAAAAATCATTTATTTCAAATAGGCCCTTGTAAGGCACTTTTGAACGTCAAAATTAACAACAAAATATAATTGATTCTAGTCGCCCCTTCCAAAAGGTAGTTTGCGTATGGAGAAGAATGGGCAAGAAACTCCACCGTTACTCTTTTAAAATGTTTTACAATATTTTGTATTAGGTACATTAGTTATATAATTATGTGAAGACGATGCACCTAGAGCAAAATTACTATACCACGTATATGTAGAGTTCATCGAAACAGTGATCCAGAAACTTGCAGAAGCTCACGAAACGAGACTTCATCAGCATGTGAACGTTGAGGCAATCCAGCTTCTCGACCACACACACATAGTTAGAAGACTAAAAAGAACAAAACCGTTCGAGCTAGTGTTTAGTGTTAGTGAATAGTGTAAAGTACAAAAGTGCCAAACAAACACAAGAACGAAGTGTATTCGCCTAGAGACAATAAGAAAAGTGCTATTGGACACATTCTTAGTAAAGACAATTTAATAGTTTAGGTTATAATTAAATTACGTATTAGTCTATTTATAAGGCTAGATTGTAATAAGATTAGGGTCCATCGTATTTGTTGAGCCCTAGGAAAAAGGAAAAAAAAAAAAAAAACTATACCACAATAGGTAAAAATAATTAAAAATGAAGCAACGACAGATAAATAGATACATGGTGTTCACATATTTATTGACAAACATTGTCAACTTCTAATGTGGCCAATTTATATGCTAAGAGGCGAGTTCGTCTCGCCATCAGCATAATCCTAAAAACAATGATGTTGAATGCTTTATTTATTCAGTCTTAGTTTAAACAAAACTAGTTTTAGTTACCAGCTTCGTTCACATGGATCCCACGGGAACGTACTACCAGGATAAAAAGTACTAAAATACTATGTCCTAACCCAGGGGGGTAAGTCTACTAATTTACAAACGTTATAATGGTCTCTCCATTGTTAGTATTTGACAGATTTGCCATACAAAATCTGTCAAAACCTCACCATCGAGAGACCAAAATGTGACGTTTGTTAATTAATAGACTTGGCCCTCAGGTCATGTGCCAAACTTCATCCAAATCCGGTCAGCCGTTTTGGCGTGAAATTGTAACAAACAAACAAACTCACTTTCGCATTTATAATATTATTAGTTAGGATAAGTTTTGTAATGCAAAAGCACGAACGCACCCTGAAATTAGGCCTATCACATTCCACTTCACTTGTAATTACGCACGAAATGTTTAGCCAGAGTTAAATCAATCGCTCGTGAATAAGACGTTTGCGACTCGATACGACTTACGAACGACCGATTCAGTAATTGAACTCTACATTTATATAATTTGGACTATTAAAGAATTGCTTCGCGAACAGTTTGGTGAGAAACAATTGTCGTAGAATGAAATTCAGTTTTATTAAACGAAACTAAAAATAAAGGTTATTGTGTCATGTTTGTGGGAATTTCAGTTTTATATGTTTTGTAAAATGATGATGTTGATAAACTGTTGAAAGGCTGGGAGAATCATGTTTACTTAGTTGAAACTTTAATTACCTGCTGACATTAAATGCTGATTTAGATTTGTTGGACACGGGATGTTGACTAAAAAAATATTCCGTCAGATAGATTATAAAAAAATATTGAACTCGTGTTTATTCATTTATTACGTAATCAAAAGGTTACGGCAATACATTGAGTTACAATGTGGCATGACGTCACTCTCCGGTAGATTTTATACTGAATTTTGTCGTAGCGACCCCCCCCACCCCCAACTTTAATGAGTTTTATCCAAACCATTTTTTACTAATATGATAAAGCAAAAAACGTGTCTAATATTTTTTTATTATTTGGCTGGCAGACTAAATAGTTTTTTTTTCCAGTCCATATTCCTATACAGGGTGGCAGGGGCATCGACGCGAAGCCGGTTACCATGGATTCAGTACATGATTCTGAACCCGCCTGCGTTGAAATTTTTCGTCGGTTATTAAATAAAAAAACAGCTGTTCCATAGAAAAGTGTAATACCTACGCGGTCAAATGTATGGAGCAGCCGATTTTTTTTAAAATAACCGATGAAAAATTTCAACGCAGGGGGGTTCAGAATCATGTACTGAATCCATGGTAATCGGCTTCGCGTCGATGTCCCTGCCACCCCGTATAGTCAAATGGCTCAACTTGTGTTTTAAGCATTGTTACTTTGAATGTAACTTCAAGATGTCTAAAAGAAACCGTAGCTCCTTAGGCTTGTGTAGGCTAAAGTAAATTGATCCAATTAGGTATAAGTGGGTCTGGCCTATCCCTTATGCTCGTTTGTATAAAACTTAGGTACCTACGGAGTCTATACCGAGCCTACAGAATAGCTAGACCGTAGAAAATATTACGATTCTTCGCCATGTAAATAATGTCAATTATTTTTATTTCTTTTTTAACCACCACGGGGTAACCCTTGGTCTGCATCTTACCTGGTAAGTGACCAGACAGCCAGTTCCTCGGCTGTCTTACCTGCTGTTTAACTGCCGAAACATTTTTGTTATGGTGACAGACTTTGATAAGACGGTGGTAGCTAGCCAGGCGAACTTAGAAGCCCTACCACCAACAAAACCGAGCAGAATTTTTTGCCCCCATTGGGAATGGAACCCGGGACCTCTGGGTCTGAGACAGGTGGCCTAACCACTAAACCACAGAGGCAGTTAAAAATATGCATCATGATAACATGATTATTAAGAATGTTGCTGAAAACAGTGATGGAGTGGACATTGATGGAAACTCAATATGGTCAACTTTTTAACTGGGCATTTTAATTAGATTAGATTTAATATTATTCGATTTATACAAGCACACAGAAGGAGAATTTCCATTAAATTACGCGTGGAACCTAGAATGTAACAAAATAAAAAGGAGAGTTTTTTAATCTCACGTCTTATGTAGTGTTCAAATATATTTGACATGAAACATGATGTTGTTCTCGTAATCTAAAACGTTGCAAATATTGACTGCCAACACCACATTTTCACCGTTGCATTAGACTGGATCTGTTAGCTTTGGCATGAGACTTTGGCCCCGAGCAACGTCTAACCTATCATGGAGCTGATTTATTATAGTCCTGCATATTTTGAAAAGATCAAACTAAATTACCACAAAAACTTAAACGTTTAAAATAATTGAGACCTTACATAAGTCAGGCTTTATTTAGCTACTTACATTTTTTTTTTGTTTCGGAGTGGAAATCCTCATGGATGTCCTCCGCCCTGGGGCGGAGGACCACTTCATGCCCTCGGGGAGAGTGAGGTGTGAGACTCCCCCCGCGACGTTAAATAGGGGCGCGCGTGGACCTCCACGCTCCGCACCGCCATCGCCACCTCGGGTTATTTAGCTACCTAGATTAAGTCCAATGCGATTGCAAAACAAACAGATTTTTTATTCTCATAGATGAGCGGACTGTGTGAAAAATTATATATCTAAAAAGGGAGTGACTACCGAGATGACGACTAATAGAGAAGTACGTATGGAAGAAATAGACATCTGGCGCCGACGCAATTTGGATAAAGGCAGGAGAATGATGATATGTAGTTTAGGCAACACTATTCCCAGCTACTGCAATTCTTGTAACCCAGAATCTTCAATGGATCGATTGTTACGGCGATTTCTCTGGTTGGTTAAACCAGAGAAATCGCCGAAACAATCGAGTTCAGAGAATCACAGGGAAATGATTCAGCAGCTTTGGAAATTGGAACCCTCAATGAATTTAACTTGGAAAGAAAACTAGAGGCGTAGGAGAAATAAGACAAAATGAGTACTGATATCTTTGCCCTAACTGGCGAAATGTGGGTGTACGGTGCATCTCTGTCTAGCCCTTTGGGGAATACAGGCGTGATGTTATGTTATATCTTCATAATCAACATATGAAAACAAAGACAGTTAAAACTATGGCGTCCTAATGCCCAACAGTCTGCCATAACCCCTATTAGTGGTACCAATTACGAGCCGAGGATTAGACAAACAAATCGTTTATGAGCAGCATTAATCTTTACGCTTCAATGAAAGATATGGTCATAATTACTTGCTTAATGGTCTGTAAAGAGAGGAGTTTTATTAGCGTGGGTGACGAAGACGGATAGAGTGAAGTTATTACTTCCTTGAAGCAAACAGTTGTGTTGATAATGGCGCTGAGATTTAAGTGGCAGCGTCGACCTTTGTAAAACTTGAAATCCTACTTTTGTGACAGTCCACTAAAACCCTAAATCTGGAAATTGCGTTTGTGGATTGCGCATTTCACCTTGTAGAAACACAAGGTTAAAAAGTTCGTCCGGGGGTCTCAGACCAAATAAATAACCAAGACAGAGCGTTATCAACAGTGAAGTGAAGCCGGTTTCGTAAATATGTGTGACCTTTGTGTGGTGTAGTTTGATTGTAGTGTCATTGTACAAGGTCTATGCATAGAGCGGCGCGCGGTGGAGTTTTGGCATGCTTCACTGTATTGTTCGCAGCGTTCTGTCTTGGTTTTTTTTGGTCTGAGCCGGGGTAGGTATACTAAAACATATTTTTTTCACTTCGATGCCAGCAGTGCTGTTTTCTGTTCTGCCTTGCTAAATAACATGCTAGGTTCAGTATTTTCCTGAACCTATCTTCACTTACCTTGTACAACTTCTCCTCTAGGTGATAGGCGTAATGTTTCATAAGTAGGCCCGTTATTATGATCCATATCATAGTAGTTTTTTTTTTTTTTTTTTTGACTATGGCATCTCGCAGGTTACCACTAAGGTACTCGCTGCTTAACCGGACTTTCCTGTGGCTGCCTTAAGCTCCTAAAAGAAACTCAAAGCCTCCAGCCAGGGGCATACAAACTAAGCTAAATTAAAACTAGGCGAACGCTCGCTAAGGGCACCTCCTGTGGGATACGAACCTCGGCTTAGGGCGTTCGCTGACGGGAGGACAGCAAGAGGGACAGGCTGGATCAAGGATGGTTCATTATTATTATCAGGGGAATTTAAAGCTACAGGCTCAGCAAAAACGCGGGCTGGCGCATCGTTATCGAGCAAGGGTCGGGGATATCATAGTTGAATTACACGACGGTATTGTAATCCTACGAGTATCTCGCTGTTGCTCTTTGTCCCCGATTTTTATCAATTCACTGAGCCAATCAGATCCTAATGTAAAACAGAACATATATTATAGGCCCGGTACAGGATATAGATGATCGAGCGTGTCGCAAGCGGCACTCTGTAGGGCGGGGTGCTGTATCGAATTAGGTTCAATTAGACTAGCACGCGAGCTCTTGGTAATCTGTATGCGGTGGGCTAAAATGACGCTTCGTGAGTCAGCGATGTTGATTGGAAATGTTTGCTTTGGCACACTGCTTAGATAAATGTTGTTAGTTACAGATGGGTTTGCTTGCCTTGGTCTTTCGTGAATGAAAGTTTGTGTAGCTGTTCCAATACCTTCACCAGCGTAAATGCAACTATGTGCAGAAAGCTCTATTGAAAGAAGAGTTAAGTATGTAACTCTTAGGGCCTATTTCACGATGTCCGATTATCCACTACTTACCGAATAAATTACAAAATGGAACGGATTTGTATGAAATTATCTGCCAAGTAAGTTAATAGGAACTTAATCGTAGGTAGTGAAACAGGCCGTTAAGCTAAAACGGATTTTACTCATGGTACTTAGAGTTTGTATATTTTATATACACTATTTTGTTTTTGTACTAGAGTACTGAGCCACTGCTGAGCAAAGGTCTCCCAAAAATCCCCCCAAAAATATTTCCACAGCCTCCTCTATTAAAATACTACTCTACTAAGATAATTTAAAATATTGCAAACTTTGAACAGTAGGTAGTCTTACATCAGTATTTTTCTTTCATATGAAGATTAAAAGGCAAACTACAAAGAAGATCTCAAAGGCGTGGCAAGGCATTATGTGCCAACGGACTTCACTTTGTCTTTAGTCTGTCGCCCGCCTTTATCATTCTTCGCTACTCGTAAAAAATGTTTCTTAAAATAGAAGAAACTGGTTTACGGTGATAGAATATTAATGTATGATATGTAGATACAAATAAAGGAAGCAACATTCAAAGTTAAGTATGCTGACTAACTTCAATATTAAAAAAGAAAAAAAAAGGGACATGTAAAAATTACAAGCCAGATGTGACTGGCAACGCCGTTTGGGGACGGTCTCTAGAAGGACATAATTATTGTGACCTTAATATGGTCATATACATAGTAAGTAAGGATCGTAGCAGGTGGCGGTCTGCAGTTTCTGCCTACCCCCAAGGGAAAAAGGCGTGAGTTTATGTATTTTTGTATGTACAACATTATTGTATACCTATTGTAAAAAAGCCAATATTACAAACTGATGCTTGAATCAATTGCCTATTATTTTTTTAGGTACGCATTTATGAAAAGCATTACCATAATGGTAATGCTTTTCACAGGGTTAGTCTGGTGTAGTTTACAATTATTTTTTGTTGCCAAACACTTATATAATTTGGAATTATTCGAAGACAATGTCGTTTTAATTAAGTAATTGAATTATTTATTTACATACATATCAGTCAATGACTTTAACTGTTCTTCAAGAGGAGTAAATTGTGAACCGTGAAATGTTTTTTTTATGTCGTGTTTTAAGTTTTATGGGTGAAAGGATCATTCATTTGTAAAATGTTTACAATATCCTAACTAATATTATAAATGCGAAAAAGCTTATTTTTGTTCGCTCAAAGCTAAAATGGCTGAATTATTGAATGAAATTTGGCACATGGGTAGACCATGACCTGGGTTAGGACATACTTTTCATCCCGATGTTTCCACGGGATCAAGGCTTATGCGGGTGAAACCGCGGGACGCAGCTAGTTCTGTATATATTCATTATATGTGAAGACAATTTACCTTTTGTATTTATTGAGGAGCTCGTGGCTAAGTAATAACAAGCCGCACGGGTCGATCCATCAGGTTAAGCTACGCTTGCCGGGGTTGGTCAGTGGATGGGTGACCGTCTTTACATACCGAGACTCCTCCGTGCCTCGGAAAGCACGTTAAGCCGTTGGTCCCGGCTGTCATTTGTGGATCTTTGACAGCCGTTACGAGTCGTCAGAAGCCCGAAAGTTTGACACCAGTCTTACCAAGGGGTATCGTATTCCCAGTTACTGGGTTGTGGAGGTCAGATAGGCAGTTGCTCCATGTAAAATAATGGTATTCAGCTGCATCCGGTTAGACTGGAAGCCGACCCCAAGATAGTTGGGAAAAGGCTAGGAAGGACTATGTGAAGACAATTTACCTACAATAAAATGATACAATAGGTGCCAAGTATTTAAATTAAGCAATGACAGAAAAATTAGAATGAAAGGATTCAATCTAAGCTTTCTTTTTTGTGCCACCTTCCCCTCTCACAATTTCGTTCACCACAATTTTGTGGAACCATGCTGTGGTTTTCAATAGCGGGTTTTTGTCTGAATAATACTTTTCTGTTCTGTTCATCCTTCACAATAATTGTGTTGTTTACATCATTGGTTACACAACATTTTATCTATTTAAACAATGCAGCATTTTAGCGCTTTCTTACACGTCACTCCGTGGGAAGAAACCCGATGTCTAAGCAAATGTAATGAGACGCGTAAGCTGCTCAATCCAGCCGCTTTATTGTGTAAACGACGTTCTTAATGTGTTTGCCAAACGGTACACTAGCGCCACTCCTTTAAAAAAATATTATCTCGTGATGAGAAGGAATTATGAATAACTGCTAGTAAGGATCCTCGGTAAGTGTGTCTACAATTTTCTAATACCTTTTATAAAGTTTCATTATGATACACGACGCAACAAAATTCGATATAAAGAAAAGCGGCCACACTCCTCTAGATTGTATTTTGTTGCTTGGTGTATATGAAACTTTATAAAAGGTATTACAAATTCTAGACACACTTACCGAGGGTCCTTATTATCTTTCGAGCAACTACACAGAGCAAGGTCGTTGACCACCGTCGGGCACGCCACAATTGCGGTGATAAGTTCCCTCTTTGAGGAGTGGCTAGAGAGGCGCCACGGCGTCCTCACCATCCGCCTCCTCACCGGACACGGTTGTTTCGGGAGGTTCCTGTTTCGAATAAGGCGGGAGGAAACGCTCGGGTATCAGAATTGTGTGGATCGCCCGGAGGATACGGTGGAGCATACGGTGGAGGTCTGCTCGGCTTGGGCGAAGCACCGCCGTGTTGTTGTGGAGACGATCGGCGGCGGCGACCTCTCGCGTCTGGCCCTGGTTCAGGCCATAGTACGGAGCGAGAGGGCATGGCAAGCCGTCACCTCCTTCTGCGAAGCAGTAGTGCTCGCGAAGAAGGCGGCGGAGCGCGTGAGGGAGACGTAAATTTCGCACCCTCATGCCCCTAGCCGCAGGAGACGCAATAAGGACCAGGCCCGGGTCGACGGCGCGTTGTGTTCCACGCGCGTCTCAAAGAGCTGTCAGCACAATTGACGGGGTCCGCTAGGGCCGATGCCTGCCGGGGTTGCGGGAAATTCCTAAGGGGAGACCGTGGCCCCTGGCGCGTACACTGAAGGAACACGTGCGGGTTATATTCAGTAAGAGTCTGTCACGCCCTTCAGCTCCGCCCAGAGCGGGAGAAGTTAGTTGATGATTTCCCACAAAAAAAAGAAAAAAATAGCTCGTTGACCCCAAAAAAACTGATTAACAAATCTTTTTTCTCATAATTATATTTTGATACGCTGCGGAGTTTCGTTAGCTATATTAATTTGACCCTTAGTTGCTAAGGAAAATTTTATAGCCATTAAAAATTATAAGCAAAAAGTGAACCTATTATTATAAAATGTTGGGTGCATAGGCAATTAATACTAAACGGCACTAACGTCAAAATTTAGCTAAGATATCGATACAAAAGATGTAGGCAATCTGCCCGGAAATTATAGGGCCGTGTATCAAGCGACGACGCTTACAAACAGTGACCGGATTTTATGTGTCCAGCAACATCTATCTATCTAGCTGTTGGTATAGGTAGATATAGCTAATTATGTGTGAAAAACGACTCTGTGACTGATTGGTCGACAATACACTGCATAAACCAATGGCGACAGAATCACAATTACAAGCATATTCTGTTCCTACTGGTCTTTTCGGAACTCTGTCACACAACTTCTGCCCGCGACTTCGTCCGCAAACCTTCTTCAAGAATTGGGAGATCAATTGCAAAAAAAAAAACAAATCCGACTCCACAAACAAACAAACATATCTCTTTATAATATTATTGTTATAGCATTGAAGTATAGATTAACCTATGTTGTCCCTTTGCTGAGCAAAGGTCTCCCTCATAGTTTTCCAATTTTCTTTGTGTTTAGTCTTCTCGGGCCAATCTATCAGACAACTAACAACTCCAAATAGTCGCGCCTGCGTTTCTTAGGCCATCCTCGGTGACGACGCCCGTCTTTAGGCACCTCGAGCAAATGCGGGGTTAAAATCTGTAGGTACTAATAAAATTCCGGACAATAGCGAAAAGATAGAGGAAAGCCAAAAAATAATCATTGATTTGCACACGTGAAGAGAACACCATGAAATTAAGTACAGAAACGGAGCAGGCAGTCTGTTACATTGTGTGATGTTCATTTCATGGACTTGAATTTAGATATTAGAATGAAATACTCACCTTTTTCTGCTATTTGCTGCTAAAGAGCGTTCAGGGTCAAAATGTCCAACGATGTCAAAATGTCCAAATCCCAAAATGTCCAATCCTCAAAATGTCCAATTCCCAAAATGTCCAATTCCCAAAATATCCAATTCCCAAAATGTCCAACTTCCTAAAAAGTCGAATCCTCAAAACGTCTAGCTTCCTAAAATGTCCAATTCTCAGAATGTTCAATTCCCAAAATGTCCAACTTCCTAAAATGTCCAACTTCCTAAAATGTCCAATTCTCAAAATGTCCAATTCCTAAAACGTCCAACTCCTAAAATGTCCAATCTTAGTTATTTACATTCGTTCTAAGAGAGCATATCAAAATTCCTAAGGGGAAAACGTGGCTCCTGGCAAGGCAAGGGAAGGAACACGGGTGGGTTTTAGTCAGTAAGAGTCTGACACGCCCTTCCGCTCCGCCCAGAGCGGGAGAAGTCATTTGATGATTTCCCACGCTAAAAAAAAAAGCATGTCAATACAACCCTGGTACTTTTCTTACCTTGGAGAACTCCGCTCAAAGCAAAAGAAATCAGTAGCAAATTAACGCTTTAAATGGTTCCACGTAGACATAATGTCGCAAAACAGACATGTCTCGGTATCTTTCAACATAAATAATTATATTTTCACTTCCATTATGTTTTTTTTTAACGTCAAATAGTAGGACAGACACGTTCTGAGCTTATGTAAATAATAAAATATTAGTTCGCAAGTAACTATGATTGCTTTAGAGACCAACTGTAGTAAAATAACTGCAGGGAACAAATTATCATATAGTTCTCACGTAAAGTTGGATGTTGACACCTGAGAGGTTTTGGAAAAGCACGGCACATAAAGACTATGGTTCATGGTGCGAAATAAGAAGAAAAGACATCAGGAAAATTTGTGGTGTGTAAAATGTGAAAGATTCTATGGATGGAATGGGGATGAGTACTAAGATGATGTCGCGCCAACCACCAACAAATTAGGCTCTAGGTTAATTTATTATAGTTTTATAAGCAGATCTTATTTATCACAAAACACAGGGAACCGTCATTATAACTCTTTATAACTTTTCTTGACATCAAAATCCGAATTCCATAGGGCTCTACATACTTCTATGCTTCAAAGTTATGACACCTATCCATAAGATGTTATCTCTCAAAGAAAGTCTAACTCTGTAGGTATTCTAAATATAGAGGCAATTGTATCGTCTCGGCAGACCAGATCAACGCACGTGATACATCACCCTTTGTGTGGTAAACGCCTGATTGTTGAATATGCATCATAGTGGGATAGTTAACTGACTCAGGCGTGACTTTGCGGAAATCCATTCTAAAATACAATAGATGACGTTTATTTAGTAACCTAATCCTAAGAGTCATGAAGACAGGCACGGTCCGAGGGGGGGGGTCCTAGGGGTCATGACCCCCCACCAAAATCGTACACGTCTAATTGATAATCCTTCTTGAAATATAAATTTTTGAAAATGTAATATTTAAATTATTAACTTCCTGTTTAAATCGTTTAACTAAACAAAAACAATGAAATCAATTCATTTCTCATAAGATTTTTGTGCAATATAGTCTAATTTTTTACTATCAATAAGAAGTATTTGTCTGTGTGACCCCCCAAAGTCTTTGACTGCGACCGCGCCTGCATGAAGAACCCTGTAAGAAATCGACACGTGTTTCACCTCACAGCAAGGCATTCTCAGGATGACGATTGACTTGTTGCGAACCGGGACACGACGTGTTGCCACGTCAAGCGCCAAACGCAGAGTGAGCTACACCGCCCGATAATCCCACTTATAAAGAATTACTGCTTGGTCCACCTCGGCTAGGATCGTTATCAGCCCGATAAGTGATTTCTTACAGGGTTCTTTATGATACCTTGAAGTATACGTTGGCTATTGTATTTCATAGTGGAATATCTAATTATATCTCGCAAACTACTCGACTGGCTCCTTGGTCAATGGTCGCAAGCGCAACTGCTGAGTTATTCGACTCCCAAGTGGCGCTAGTATTATTGGGTTTTCCCTCAGGAATTTCTCAATAGCAGCCTGGTGCACGGGTAATTTATGCACGGTTGATGGTAAAAGTATACGTTGGCTATTGTATTTCATAGTGGAATATCTAATTATATCTCGCAAACTACTCGACTGGCTCCTTGGTCAATGGTCGCAAGCGCTACTGCTGAGTTATTCGACTCCCAAGTGGCGCTAGTATTATTTGGTTTTCCATCAGGAATTTCTCAATAGCAGCCTGGTGCACGGGTAATTTGTGCACGGTTGATGGTAAAAGGCTCGCCCCCTATACATAATCAGCCTATTAATGTTCCCACTGCTGGGACACAGGCCTTCTCTCTGTGAGAGGGAATGGGCCGTAATCCACCACGGCCCAGTGCGGGTTGGTAGATGTCACATGTCCTCGAATTTTTGGTTCTAAGACATGCCGGTTTCCTCACGATGTTTTCCTTCACCGTTTTGAGAGCAGTGGTGATGGAATTATTTACAGAAAGTAAAGCGCCTGCTTGGGTTCGAACTGGGTCAACACTGCTCTTGGGACGCTCTCGCCTCCTATCACTTGGGACTAAACATACCTAACTGGCGAAAAGTGGGTGTGTGTACTTATAATTACCTATTAGTAGTCTACAGGTACACCTCTGTCTAACCCATAGGGGATTACAGGCGTGATGTTATGTTTTTCTTCTTCTTTTCATGTGTTTAGTGACTAACCTAGTGTCAGAGTTTAAAAGTCACCCATGGACCTCTGACTTGGCTTCACATGGCGTCGAGAAATATCTCTCACGCATGCCGGTTTACTCACGATGTTTTCCTTCACCGTTTTTGAAGTAAGTGATAATTATACAATACGCACATGAATCCGAAAAGTCAAAGGGGCGTGGCTTGGGTTCGAACTCGAGATCTAGCAGTCCGACGGTCACATTACTAGACTATCACTGTAATGTTATGTAAAAGACATCGATGCGAAAACTGTAACCTTGAATCCAGCACTTGATAGTAGATACGACAGCGTAAAAAAATTCGTCGATTATTAAAAAAAACAAAATCAGCTATTCCATACATTTTGAGCGTGTATTGCACTTTTGTATGACAAAGCAATTTTTTTTTAAATTACCGACGTATTTTTTTGCTCTTTGATGTAGGTACGTTTGTCTGTTGCAAACTGCACATTATTATACAGCACGTCGCTGTTATCATGGCACATCGCCTTTGTCAGTCATACATACCAGGCTGTAATAATTGTGTGCTTCTGATAGTCTACCTAGGTAATTCCTAAGTAATTTAAAAACCTGCTGCTGTGCCAATTTAGCACAAACGCGCGATTTATTACGTAAGATAAATTTAAATGATTTTTAAAACGAAAATATAACAATCCTTCAGTATTTTGTATTAAATGTTTTGTGAAAGCGCAATATGTACCAAAACTCATAATTCAAAACTCATTTATTCAAACTAGGCTGAGAATCAGCACATTTCGAACGTCAGAATTACATAAGAAAACGGCCGCCCTTCACAACTTCCTAGTGGGAAGAAGAACTGGCGCAACAAACTCCCATCATGGTATCAGGTTGATACCATGATGGTATCAGTTTGAATACTTTAATCACATAATTATGGGTGATCCCATAGATGTGAATAAAGTATTCAAACTAAGTAAATATCATGTGCGAAACGAGTATTTTTAATTTTAAAATGTACGTTACGTATACGCCGTGTGCTTGTGCTAGGCCCACTAGTCCTTTACAGCAGGTTATTCAAATACAAACAATAATAATAATTATTTAGTGACTGTGATTGGCTTCGTTTCTTTACCAACATTAAAGTAGTTATTCTTTGAAGTTTTTCATAAAGGAGACGAGACCGTATTCATCCCGGGCTTACGATTCTGAAAAAATAAACACCACGAAAATGTGACACAAATAATCATTTCTAAAAAACATAATCTACATAATTATTATGTCAATCTATATATGTAACAATAAAGCTTAGCTGTTCAGACCTTCCAGAGTAAACAGCGCATCCATTTATTTTGTTACGGACTGACGCACCTCTATCCGTTTAGCTGGAGTACCGGCCACTGAGTGGATTTGCTTGTACCGAGCCGAAGCGAGCACAGGATGGCACTAAGCGTAAGCCGAATTTAAACTACTAAGCTAAAGCTGTGCCGTGGTCCCAACAGAGAAAGTATAGCTGTGTAGCTAATATGGAAGTTCTGGTTACTAATGGACTAATGGATGATCTTATATAGAGCATTATGAATCCCATTAATTTATGGGGACATCAAGCAGCTTGCTGCAGTCCACTGCTGGATGGATATTGGGCTTTTCCACTACATTCAAACCTGATTTTGATTAAGGCTGTGGAGATAGAGGGACAGATGTGTAAGTCTAGATAAGTCTATAGACCTTTGCCCAGCAAAAAAATAAAGATTTAAATCGGTAGCTAAGGCAGACTGGGATCGAAACCTGCAGAGTTCAGTCTGAAGTCTGATAACATTGTGACGGTAGCTGGAAAACTACTTTTACAAAGAACAGGACCGCTAAGGGTTTGAGATTTTCCATAAATAATGAAAAGAGTATATACTCGGTTGAACTAGGCAGCAAGATTGCTAGCGGGAGGGAATATTTAGGGTGCGTCGAAAAACCGGAAGTATCGTCGATTTGTCACTCGTATCGACACTTTTAATGGTCCTCATGATAAATGATAACGAAGGTTTGTTTTTCAGGAAAGATAAAACTTAGGGCGTTTCTTAGAAATTTTCTCCATTTGACTTGATAATATTTATTACAGTTCCAGCTTCCTCTTGTTTTAACATAAAATATATCCTACTAGCTATGCCCCGCGGTTTCACCCGCATAAGTTTCGATCCCGTGGGAATATCGGGATAAAAGGTATCTTATGTCCTTCTACAGGTTATGTTCTACCCATGTGCCAAATTAAATCTGATTCCGTTCAGCCGTTTTAGCATGAAAGCGTAACAAACAAACAAACTCACTTTCATATTTATAATATTACTAGCTTTTACCCGCGGCTTCGCCCGCGTGGATGTCGCAAAATATCCCACGGGAACGTTCTACCGGGAATACATACCTAATAGCCAAGGAAAAGATCATTGACTAACTTTCAGCGGACGCAGTGGTAGGCTACTACAGCTCCCGCGTGGTCAACCATAATTATTTTGTTACGCGTAATTTTGAAACTGTGATATCTCTTAAACTATTCGTTTAAATGATGTGATGTAAAGGCATATTTTAATCGAAATTGAATGCCCAATTTAAATAACCTATTTAATTGGATAAGGATTAATAAGATACCGGTCAAAATAGCTTCGGAACTAACAATGAAAATTTTATACAATTTTGAAAGATAAAAATGGTTATTGTGGGTCACCCTTAAAAGATAAACATATGCCATCGCGGACTTTTTTGTTGCAATTTTTAAGATATACAATACTCTAGAACATAAATTTGATTTATCTCTCACGACTTACGCAGCGCACGCCAGTAAAGCTCCCAGTCGGCATGATTTTTTCCGACATCTTCAACAATAATCGTCATATTTCAGCCAATTTACACAAAACTTTAATGAATTATACACTAAAACCTTCCACATGAATCACTCCGTCCAATAGTGAAAACCGTTTGAAAATCCGTTCGACAGTTTTTGAGTTTATCGCGTTCAGACAGACAGACAGACAGACAGACAGACAGACAGACAGACGCGGCGGGCGACTTTGTTTTATAATATGTAAGGATGTAAGGATTATGTTATGATGACACTCCGCAATACTGTAGCTTCCCATTAGAGAAAGAATTTCTGGACTCGGATCAGCTCCGAAGGTTGCCCCTACATAGATTTGTAAGTAGGGGTACCCTTCGGAACTGATCCGAGTCCCGGTTCCGATCCGGATCCGATCTAGATCCGGATGGATTAGTATAGATAGACTACCAACTGCAAATGGCTTAGTATTTGTGAAAGCGAAGCATTAAAATCAAATATCAATCTTCCCGTCATAATTTCCACTTGAGGAATCACAGAAGTTACTTAACGAATGATTTATATTAGCACATCCGCCTTTATAATCAACTAAGTATTTAATGATTTCACCTGTTCATAATAAATAAAAGATTCCTTCAATATTTGCTCGAAGAAAAACAGTTAAAATCTTTTATGTCTTCGCGTGCATGCGTGTCGACTCCAAATTATAAAGTTATTTCTAGAACAGGTTTAACAATAGAGCTGTCGATTTTACTTGAATAGAAATTATTTTTTCTTATCTCTTCATTAGATTTGTGCTTGTAATTGATAGGACATTCATTTGTCAAGGTACAAATGTGTAGTTTTATTAACTATCAAGATGTGAGATGTAACTTTGGTAGTGTATTAAAACTCCGATCCGGATGATCCGGTAACATGCGGGTTTTTCTAACTAAGTAAGAAAAAATCTGGAACTATTAGACGGAGAGAATTTGTTCTAGAGAACCATGTCGTCAATTTTAGAGTTAGGTACCTACAACTTCAGAAAAAAAATTCTCATCATCATTTGCCTAGACTTTTCCTTAGTAGTACCTACTTATGTTGGAATGAGCTTCCAGTGTAACCGGATGCAGCTGAACACCGGTATTTTATATGGAGCGACTGCCTATCTGACCTCCACAATCTAGTTACTGGGTACCACGATACTCCTTGGTAAGATTGGATGTCATATTTTTGGGCTTCAAACCATAACGACTACCTAACAAAGATTTATGAATGACAGCCGGTCACTCATCCACGAAGCGACTGAGTGACTTAACCTGATCGGCGGCTGTTATTAGGTACTTAGGCGTACCTTAGGACAGCTTTAAGAAATAAAAAGGATTAGGGGAGAGGTTTACCAGCCTCTGCCCTAATTCTTTTTATTTCTTAAAAATACCTAAGTAATATAAGCTTTTAATTTCAAAACTTTAACCTGTTTTAGAAATTTCCCCATATTTTTTCTATCAAGTACTTTGTTATAAGTATTAATTATCTAAATGATACAACTCTTTTTTTTTTTTGGGTGAGAAATCATCAAATGACTTCTCCCGCTTTGGGCGGAGCGGAAGGGCGTGTCAGACTCTTACTGACTAAAACCCACCCGTGTTACTTCCCTTGCCTGTGCTAGAGGCCACGGTCTCCCCTTAGGACTTCCCGCAACCCCGGCAGAAATGTTTCAACTCTTTCACTTTTTATTCCAACAAAATTAATAAATATGAAATTACATATAAACGTCCCACTTAACTATTGTTAACAAACACTGGAAAAACTCAGGCTATTGTCATTCGCACGTGTTAAGGACGTAGGTAGCCGTTTACCGGCCAGTAGCCATTTTCGCGTGCATTAGGTAGGGTAGGGTAACGCACCCATTAGTCAGCCTTCAAGAGAATTTTAACTTTTAAGATCTGTCAGCTCAAGTTTTGGCGATTATAAAGACAAGGAAAAAGAAAAATAGGTTTATTTATTTGTCACAGAAACGCGTGCATAGAATACAAAAAGATGAGTAGATATAAATACAGGGTGGCAGGGACATCGACGCGAAGCCGCTTACCATGGATTCAGTACATGATTTTGAACCCACCTGCGTTGAAATTTTTCGTCGGTTATTAAAAAAAAAATCAGCTGTTCCATACATTTTTACCGCGTAGGTGTTGCACTTTTCTATGAAACAGCTGTTTTTTTTTTTAATAACCGACGAAAAATTTCAATGCTGGGGGGTTCAGAATCATGTACTGAATCCATGGTAAACGGCTTCGCGTCGATGTCCCTGCCACCCCGTATATTTGAAAAATCGTTTGCATTAAAAAATCAAGAGATAATCACTAATTCCGCGATCAAGATTACTTGTAAAAATTGCTCCTGGTGCACTTCTATAAATTAATGTCCGAGACGGTGATCGAAAGTTCGAAACAATCGTGCGTAGCTCGACTTTTCGTGAAGTATTATTTTGTTATTTTGCGTAATAAACAAGAAATTATGGAGAGGCACTCTCCCTAACTGTGTGAACACCTGCTCCCACTGCTGGAACACAGGCCTCCTCTCTGTGAGAGGGAGTGGGCCGTAATCTACCACGCGGGACCAGATGTCTTCGAATTTTTGGTTCTAAGACATGCCGGTTTCCTCACGAGGTTTTCCTTCACCGTTTTGAGAGCAGTGGTGATGAAATGATTTACACAAAGTAAAGCGCCTGCCTAAGTTCGAGCCTACGACCTACAACTCGTAAGTCGTAGCCGCTACCACTGGGCTAACATCACTGGGCCACCACTACTTTCATACTACTACTACTCTCAAATCTGTATTATTTATAGCAAAATAAATTTTGAAAAGGTACGACTGGCGCAGATCTGACTACTGGGTATTCTACCCTGTTATGAGCGTGCTAGTGTCACCCACAATGGTGCGCCGGCGCTATTATTGCACAACAACGAGAATTATAATGGTTGTTAGTCCATTAATGGACGCGGGTTGGCTTGGCGATTGTGAATTCAACGCTCTGTAGATTTTATACTTGTCTCGAGGTTAAAATACGTTATTTTTATACGCGTAAAAATAAATTAAAAGTGGTTAAAATATTTATATCTTTATATCTCAATCATTGAACGTTTGTTTTGCTCATAATGTCGTAAATTTAATAAAGCGCCATCTATGTTATTTTTTTAAAACTTAAATAAATGTTAGTGTAGCTATTCAACGCCAGATGGCGCTTATGTAAATTATTCTTTCAAGTTATGTGTGTTCGTACTATAGTTATTTTTTATGAATTAACGAGACAAGTTTTAAAAATGAAATAAAATACCCATCTAATCCCTTTCATAACCGTCCGATAATTTTATAAACTTTACCAGTGCCAGTGTTATAGTTTATTATAGTACCAGCTGTAAACGATAGATGGCAGGCAACGCACTGCATTTTGTTTTATTAATCGGTAGGAAAGTTAATATTTTAAAAAAAGTACCTACTGCAAAAAACAAAGACTAAAACACAATCGTTTTACCACTTTACCACGAACAGAATTACAGTTTCAGCAAACGCGAAATTCTATCATCCATTTTAATAAACCACTTTAACCCATTAGCAGGTCCATCAATTAACTAAAACGTTACAATTAGTTTATTTACGTTATAAATAATAAAAGGTGCGACAGATTCTGATATAAGTAGACGAACTTTTTCGAGTCAATGACCTTTGCAACTGGAGTCTGAACTTTTCAAAGCCTGTGCTGTGAGAAAATAAATTCGCACATCAGCTCATCTTCGTCTTTGCATCATAACTATGAATTATAAGGAAACATCTAGGCACATAAATATACACTTTCAGAGAACGCACAGCCTAAATCCATGGATCTAGAAGCATGAATTTTTGACGTATACAAACAAGGTTGAAACGACAATACAACAGAAAATTAAACGGTGTGTCCATAATGACGTTCCCATTCTGTATACGAAAATTCAATTGAATATTATATTCAATAGTTTAGTCATTATAGCTCGGCAAAATCCATAGTCGGCTCGGGCTATTTATTCCGTTTATCCACCCCAAAAATCCACCCTAAGGTGGATATTCCGAAATGTATCCCCGAGAATTCACTCAAGGCCTAGTTGGATAAACAGATTTTATAGGCTTAGGGTGGATCCGGCATAAACTGCATTTAATTTTTATGAAAAACTCTTTTTTTTTTTTTTCGAAGCTAGGATTTATTTGACAGTTCCAAAATACTCTTAAGCATTAGTAGTGCCAGTATTTTAGTTTGTTGTATGGTAGTCTCCACATTGTATAACGAAGCTCGCCGAGTTGTGGTAAGGCAGAATAAAAAAAAAACATCCCTAAGGCTGCCTGTCCACTGGAGCGGAGAGGAGAGGAGAGGAGCGGAGATGTGCCAAAATTAACCAATAGAATCGCACCTCTGGAGCGGAGTTTTGATTCTATTGGTTAATATTGACACATCTCCGCTCCTCTCCTCTCCTCTCCGCTCCGATGGACAGGCAGCCAAAAGGGGTTAAGTTTGTATGAAAGTTCACCCACCGGGTAGACTGTTTGTTATCAATAAATAGGTATGCCATAAGTAGCTAACAAACTTAATCTGCACTTACATAACGACTTTAAAATACTAACCGTGCTTAGAAGGTTCCTCGTCTAGGTGATCCCGGGTAGGTACTATCGTGAAACATCAAATTATGTCTGAAGCCTACGACCAGCTTTGAGTGAGCTGCGTAAGCTTAGTTGCTTGATTGAGCTTATAAAAAATACAATAGACGATGTTGTATATTTAGTAACTTAATCCGCGTAACTGTTAAAGAGTTTTAGAGAACCCTGTAAGAAATCGACACGTGTTTCGCCTCTCAACGAGGCATCCTCAGGATGACGATTGACTTTTTGCGAGCTCGGACACGAAGTGTTGCCACCACACGAGCCCAACGCAAAGTGAGCTTCAACCGCTCGACAATCCCACTTATTTTTTTTTTTTTTTTGGCTAGGGCATCTCGCAGGTTACCACTAAGGTATTCACTGCTTAACCGGACTTTCCTGTGGCTGCCTTAAGCTCCTAAAAGAACTCAAAGCCTCCAGCCAGGGGCATACAAACTAAGCTAATTAAAACTAGGCGAACGCTCGCTAAGGGCACCCCCTGTGGGGTACGAACCTCGGCTTAGGGCGTTCGCTGGGGGGAGGACAGCAAGAGGGACAGGCTGGATCAAGGATAGATCATTATTATTATCAGGGGAGTTTAAAGCTACAGGCTCAGCAAAAACGCGGGCTGGCGCATCGTTATCGAGCAAGGGTCGGGGGGGCAATCCCACTTATATAGGATCCCACTTATATAGTTACTAAATATACACATAAGTATTTTATAATGGATTTCCGCAAAGTCACGGCTGATTCAATTAACTATCTTTGATTGAGCTTGATAAAAGGAATAATGATCGTACATATTATCAGATGGGCTTATGTCTTTTCTTCTTTAAGTATTTAGACAGTCAGTTCTCGACCTTACTGAAGTCAAAGATACGTACGGTAGACTGCAGTGTTCACAGAATGATCACGATCATCAGTTAACTTTTTTTTTGTCTAGTAGATAAATACACAATTTGTTTTCGATCAGTAATGTCGACTGAAGCTATTTATGTATAGCAAGAAGGTCTTTTGTTTTTCCATTCTTCAAACCAGTTTCAAGTCACGAAGAATCGTGCTATTGGAACTTAACTTTATGCTGATTAAAACATACTCGTAGATTATGGTTGGAAGGGTTTAACCTACCTTAAATAGAAGCTGAAGAGTCGTGTTTGCCTATTGTATTTTATTAGTGCCACGGAGTACCTTTTTTGCCCGAGTCTGCCTATATCTGTAGAACTGTAGCTAGCTACTACTATATTTGCGATGTTTATTCGTCTTCATTTTTATTAGCTTACGCCCGCGGCTTCGCCCGCGTGGACGTTGAAAATTATCCCACGGGAACGTACTATCGGGATAAAATGTATCCTATATGTTAATCCAGGTTATAAACTATCTGTGTGCCAAATTTTATCCAAATCTGTTCAGCCGTTTTTGCGTGATTGAGTAACAGACACACAAAGATACAAACTTTTAGGTTTTTAAGGATAAATTTTCTTGCAGAAGTTTTTCAAATTATTGCTGCAGCATTAATGATGAATTTGTTTTTCCTCACAACTTGCCAAAAATGGTGATCGCCATACCTGTTGCCCCTGTTATGATTCTCATAAAAGTAAATAATTACAAACATAAATAAGGATAGGTAACATTTATTCATTGATAAAAATAACAGACGAGTAATAATACCAAGTTCATTTGACCCCGCGTCCTAATTAAAAGCGATCGATGCGATCGTTCAAACTTTTTGTTCGTCGAACCTGAACGCGTGGTGGCTCCGACAGAGGGCGCTTTCCGGCTTTCCGAACAAAAAGGGATGTATGTGTAGCACGCGAACGATCGCGATTTCGAGCGACGAGCACTTTTAAGGTCATCGCCCATTATAACAGCACCGCTCCAGCACGGTAGCGCCCCGGCACCGCCTCGAAAAATCTTGTCATCAACGCGCCGTAAGCCAGGCGACTGCTAGTCGCCAACGCGTCGTAAGCAAGGCGACGGCTAGTCGCCGCCTCGCCGTCGGCAAGGCGACCGCTCGTTGCCGGCACGCCACCGGTGAGGTAATAGCGTATTGTTTATTCACAAGCAAGGCGTCATCGTGCGGCCGGCGAAGCGTCGCGTCACCGCGCGGATGGCTAGGCGTCACCGCGCGGACGGCGAGGCGGCGGCGAGCGGGCTCCTCGCTTGAAGCGTGCTGTCGTCGCGCCGTGTGACGGCTCGCGGGCCGCTCACTGCCGGCGAGCCGTCCATTATTTTGTATAGCCGCAAGACAAGTTGCTGGTGGATAATCCTAGCCACTAGATTGTGTCTGTGCAAGTACTTGCCGTTAGCAAGACGAGAACAACCGGAAACAAAATGTCTGAATGATTCACCGGGACAGTGGCATGCCCGACCGACAGATGTCAACCGTACCGTCCTTGACAATGTACATATTTCCGATAATTACGATATTATTATGGCAGTGTATAGAGTGCCACCATTGGCACTCTATCCCTATCGGATAAAGTGCCACTACAGGCACCCTAGTAACACCGCCTCGGCCCGGCTAAAGTGCCGCAAGCATTGGATTGTCATTGTTACTGTCACTAAGTCCGTCACTTGGTATTTTGTTTGATTGTCGAGGTTAGATCGCTGTAAAACACCACATTCCCAAAACATTACATACTCTTGTGCCTAAACGGACCCTGGCACTTCGCCGGCCGCTACCGCGGCACCGCTCGCTACGCTCGCTCGGCTCGTGCGTTGTGTGGTCACAGTTCTAACCTAACCTAAATAACAAGTGACAGTGACAATGCAACGCTCACGGCACCCTAGCCGGGGCGAGGCAGTGACACTAGAGTGCCACAAGAAACTCGCGGCACTCTATACACTTCGTATTATTATTACAAAGTTGAATGGGTGAGGATGGCCTGTACCTACACAGATAAATAAATAAAACGTTCACACATTCATCATTCAACGTATAATTATGTACATCTACATATTATTGCCTTAACGGTTAAATAACGTGAGTGTATACAAACATAATGTACTTCATATGTAGAGTCATATGTATTAGTGTGTGTTTCATTCATAACGCTTTGTTAGTGTGGGTGTCAGTTTAAACAACATTATAGTTTGTCTATTTGCTGTTCATCTAATGGTTGGGTTCGAAAAATCATGGACAACATAATATATCTACATCTACAAGGTAAAGAACCCTTATCAAGTTGGTTATTCTCCTGGATAGCCAGAGTACCTAAGTACCTATTTTCAAGTTTGTCAAAAGTAGAACTCATGTAAAAGAAGGCCAACAGCTAGTCCATTGACATTCTAGATTTCATACATTAACCACAAGATAAAATGAAATGATATTTATTCATCCTTTTATTATATTTGTTATTTACCGATTTTTCCGTCAATTTGAGGACTGATTTTGAAAATTCTTTTTTTTGTTTGAAAGGGTATGCTCCTGAGTAAAAATTTTATTAACTTTGCTTGGATAGTTTTTAGGGGCTAGCTTCAATAATACGTATTTTTCCCAGTTAGTATTTATGGATGATATATAATAAGTTCCTGTCACTGTAATCATTCATATCATTCATTACATATCACAGCTAAATACCTGCCACAGCTAAAAAGTAAATGTTAATTAAAGCTTTAAACAAAAAATAAACAACCGACTTCCAGAAAAGAAACACTACAAAGTGAAAGATAACTTTAATTTTGCCTAGGATAATGAACAGTTTACCCAGAATAGGTTGTAATAATACAAGCGCATAGTTTACCGCTGGGCAAACGCCTCTTTTCAAACATAAATAAGCTGGTCTCTGTTTGTTAGCCATGTCAAACCATTATAAGGTTTCCTTCACAATCAGTAATACCAATATCCAAAACTCTTCTGCTGCTAGTGAGTTTGCTGCGCCACTTCTTCCCAGCTAAAGCACTAGGAAGTGGTGAAGGGCGGGCGTTTTTGGGGGACTGTCTTATGTGTAATTTTGACGTTCGTAAAGTGCTGATTCTCAGCCTAGTTTGAATAAATGACTTTTGAATTTTAGTTTTATTGTTTTCTTTTATCTATTAATCAGTTGTTCTTCTTCTTCTTTTCGTGTACATGCTACACTATATTGTTTAAACTGTTTGGGCCCAGTAGGTGGCCACGTTTATTGGTCGTGCTAACGTCGTGCAGGTGAACGGACATTTGGGACTCACTAGCAGATGGGACATAGTCTGTTAAGGAGCACCGCACTCGCACTGGATATTGTTAAAGTTAATGATTAGCAAACGTTAATAAGCATCTGAAAGTGTGGATGTTAAAGACACTATATTATATTTGACGAAAATATGTTACTGAGTTGACTAACGTCGACCTAGTCTTCAACAGAACCCTCAGACCGGCTGGAGCTAAGCAGAGTTCATGGGTGACGGTCAAGAGTGAAGTCCTTTACAAACTGTCGCGCATCCCGAATAGTTGTGTCGTGTACCTACAGTGTGTGTATTGCTAGTGTGATTAATTTGATAGTAAATTATAATTTGATCTGAACTGCAAACGGTTTTTCTGTTGCGCAATAACCAACACTAAGAACGCCCACAGTAGTTAAAATATGCCTGATAATAACGTAAGAGACACATACCCTCCGCCGTCATATTTATTAAATTCTACATCGCAGCTGATAAATTCCTCGTACAAAAACTTACCGTTACATTAAACGGCGAACAAAACTAGTTGAATGGTCGCCCATGTTAATCTTGTATAATGGGTAATGTGCCAGGTAGACAGTTGCAAATTATAATGATGCGCCATGCGTGGGAATCACACGCTGGCAGGGAAGGACGTACGCTGTGGATATGTGCGAGTTTACTTCTGAAATATTGAAGTAAAAGCCGCTGTCTATCTAAATGTCCGCCTCTCTCACTCATCATCCCGTTGCCCCAACGTATCCGAATTACCCAGCATGTCTTCTCCTACATAAATTTTTAGACTTATCACTATGAACCGTTTTCCGAGTCATCATACGTCCTCTGATGGACCAGGCACCACCACTTCGACCGGTTCTGTGCTTCCCATAACCAGCGGATTCCTGCGGCTTTCACAAAGTCATCGGCCCTCCTTGTGGGAGGCCTTCTGACGCTACGTCTGGTATTCACCCCGTTTCTAGCCATATCATCTTTCACAGTCCATCCATTTCTTTTGTCTTTTACTCTCTTTATAGCTAAGATCGTTTCCATGATATTAAATTCTTTGGTTCCTCCATTATCATCATCAGAGTCGAAAGACGGGGGCCTGTCCTCCATAGAAACTTAATCATGCTCTTATATATTTGGACAACTGCATAATGTTTTCTTTCCGGTCATATTGCTTTATTCACATTTTACACACAATACATACATCTTTTCTTCCACTCTTAGAGAGTGGCAAGAGAGAGAGTTGCAGTCCATATTCATTCAGTTCCTATCTTACATCCCGCTATATCATCTTTCATAATATATCCACACAACGCCTCTTTTCTGTCTATTTCTTTTCTACATCTACATTCGTATTTCACGCTTTTCTTATAACTGAATGATTAACACCTATCCTTTATACAAGAACTATAACAACTATCCCACACTCACATACGAGACGACCAGTGTGTCACCCAGCAACTTGGATTGTATAACATCCCCCACTTGCACCGCTTGCAGTCTTGCACGCTGACGGAGCGCACAGACTATCGCTTCCTCGAGCTAGTGCCGTGCGTTTTGTTCACAAAACTGGACGTGTATCAACATGTGGTGTAGACTGTGACAGTGTTTTGTTATGAAGTTGGACGTGGAATAACGCAGTAAGTGTAGTGTCCTTTTCACTGGTCTGTCAAGAAAGGGACAAAACCTCTGTTGAAGATCAGCTTTGTTTGTGCCAGTACTTTGGTCTGTGCTGATTTCAATTTCTGAGTCATATTTTTTTTCTGTTGTTTTCGTTGTGTGGTCGAAACACGAAACGTTAAAATGAATAGCCTGTTTAACCACCTCGTTGTTATTTTGAATTCATTTGTATCTTACAAATGAATTCAAAATAACAACGGTGCCTATCCGGATTCTGATTATAAAATAGGCCCAAGTGTAAGTTTTGTGAATGCACTTCATATAGCATTGATACATAGCAAGCATTGGCCTTCAAAGAATTTCGTGGTGCAATGTTTGGTGTCTTAACTGTTACTTACGAGATGTGCGTCAGGTTACGAACAGTTTGCATTGATAACCAGCATAACTCTGTTTCTTCTTTCTCATCACGATATCTTAACTCTCGTTTGATACTACACTGATTAGATACACATTACACATACGATGTACAAAAATGATTGTATTCTTTGTCAAAGAGCGTTGTCATGTTTATGGGCGTGCCTGTACTGACGGTACGTTAAAAAAACAACAACACTAAAGTACAGTCATCGTTAATCAGATTTCGGCCGTGAATGTCCTTCTGTTTAGCTTGTGAGTGTACTGACGCGTGCAACCGTTTTTGTGATGCAATAGAAGATAGTTTGCAACTGAGCGCGACCACGTTTATGAAGCAAACCCTGACACTGTTTTCTGATGAAGTTTTTTGAATAACAATAAGTACAGGTAAAAACAATATGGATCTATTAGCTGATTTCTAGTTCGCATAGTCTCTTTGTTTTGTTTTCCTCGACTAAACAAGAGAAGCGGGGCTTAGTACCACAAAAAAAGTACTAGGTACAGGTTACTGTTAAAAGAATGTAATGATACTAAGCCTGTAAGCCAGACAAAACATGTACTCGGAGACATGGAATACAGCTGTAAATTATTTATAATAATAGAGGATTCAGAGAAAGTAGGTCTCTCCATTTTTCTGCAAATATCGCAATATAAAAACCGACTTCCAAAAAGTACTAGGTACAGGTTACTGTTAAAAGAATGTAATGATACTAAGCCTATAAGCCAGACAAAACATGTACTCGGAGACATGGAATACAGCTGTAAATTATTTATAATAATAGAGGATTCAGAGAAAGTAGGTCTCTCCATTTTTCTGCAAATATCGCAATAAATTATTGTTTTGTCTAACTGATCGGCGCCATGCCACAGCCATAGCATATCTTCCGCATCGTATTCAAGGTCGATGGATTACTGCATTGATTAACATTTCTTTATTGTGATTGTCATGCATAATGTTAAATACGTGAGTGAAGCTCCACATTCAGTCCAAACAGTCTGTCTATTCAGCATAATTGCTAATACTCAATAAGCTGAATACCACTATTTGTACATAATTTGCAATTTTTAAAATGAATATTTATCTGCTCTTTTTCAAATGAACTTTTCATTTTTCGAAGCTTAGGTACCTACTTGTGGTTTTCTGATATCGAAACAGCCAGATTCTACCCACAAAAAAAGGAAAGTTTCAGTTAATTGTTTGCCTATTAGTACTTTTTATAAATAAATACGGACATATTTGCTATATGGCGATGACAAGAGGTGAAAGTAATAAGCAGGCCTTGTCTTAAAAAAAAAATTGGCAAATCTATATAGTTTGTGGTAGCGGAATAAATATAATGTTAATCTTGAATATATTTCTCAAAACTTGGTTATTACCAAAACAGGTTTTGAAAAAAAGAAACGTCAGCGTCAGCTTTTTAACAAACATAATATTGAAAACATAAGGGGTTCAGTGTACAGCTTGGCAAAAAAGAGTTAAGAAAAAATGAGGACGCCACTATCGCACATAGGTCACTTCGAATAGGAAATGAGTTAAAGAATTTAAACAAATTGTTAGAAAGGCTGCTTGTGGGTGACTCAAAACCTACTAGCACTTGTCAGCAAAGTAGTGCCATCATCATAGGTGTGCATTACTTAAATAAAACTACTTACTTATGTAAGTAAAATATTTAGTTCCAAATGTCACCGCGTCTGTCTCTTTTATGTCGACCTGTACGAACTCGGGAAATCCCAAGCATAGGTCTTATGAGTCACTATGCAAAGTTAACATTAAAATAATTATGTTAAACATAAAACGAGTTCGTTTAGCAACTTTAAAACGCAAATATTTCTGTCGTCGCCATCGTATAGAATTTATTAAGAGAATGTCGTTTCTGCACTATTATTATCTAGGTTGTAACGTTGATAGATTTCATTTAATTAAGTATTATTATATTAGTTCCTAGGTTCCGCGGTGTGGTAATTAAACAAATTGTAGCAATTAGGCTATACATTTAGTTAAGATTTTTTTCTCGAGTTTATTTTGAAATAATTTTGTAAGAAAAGCTTAACCAGTACCCTAATTACGTAATACACGATCAATCAGAATTTGAATCGTTTTCAAATAGATTGCTAATCCATTGCTTCAAAATTTCTAAAATAAATTCTGCTCAGCAACGTAAATAACGCAATGATTGTTGTTGAACTGTCAAAATGAAACAAATTAATCGGAATCGCTTCCGAGAATGTGTTGCGTAATTAGATAGCTGGTCCTGTTTTTATCAAATAGGACTAAATCGGTAATTTTAGATAACTAAAAATACAAGCTTTCAAGATCAATTTATTTCCGTGAAGTTTTCATAGAAATAGTTTAGCCAGAGTCGCGTCGCGCCGTTCCCGTCTGTCTGCGGGAACCTTTATAGTTTTTTATGATGGACAGAAGAAGAATATTAGTAACTACTAGTTTCCGCTCGCGTGGATATCGGAAAATATCCCACGGAAACGTACTAAAGGGATTAAAATTACCCTATAGAATAGAATAACTTTTATTTCGGACAAAGTCCATAGGGTTAGTAACAATTTACTTAACATCTAATATTAGTAGGTACATACACGTATTAACATTAAAATGTAAAATGTGTGTCTATGTGTTAATCCAGGTTATAGACTATCTGTGAGCCAAATTTCACCCAAATCCGTTCTGCCGATTTTGCACCTATTCGGAACATACATCCTGATAAACACACAAACAGACAAAAATTCTAAAAACTATATTTTCGGCATCTGACTCGTTCTTCACACCTCGTAGCAATTACTTTTCCAAAATATTCAATGTACAGTTTTGACTTCGTTACTATTTTAACAATGCAAATGTAGGAATGTTAGCAAGAAATGGCTGCGATAATGACATTTAATGATTTATGTAAATTCAATTCAAAATAAACAGGTTAACATAGTGCTCTACAAAACTTAAATAAAGCGGTTATGTCTGATCTACTGATCTTGCGTCTAGAATTTTAATTAGGTGTCGTTTACTGCTAAACTTCTTTCCGGTTACGCCACTTACGCCAATAAGTTTTTAGTTTAGCCGCTACGTAAATAAGATTAATAAACAGAACTTTCCTGATAAAAACTTAACTCAAATCCATTCCGACAAAATCAATCTGCCTAGCCTTTTCCCAACCATTTTGGGGTCTGTTTCCTGCCAAACCAGATGCAGCTGAATATCAGTATTTCACATAGAGTGACTGCCTATCTGACCTACATAAAGTCCACAACCCAGTTACTGGGTAAGACTGGTTGTCACGGCTTAACGTGCTTTCTGAGGCACGGAGTGTTCTCGTTATGTAATGGATGATCACCCATCCACGATCCGACCGCGGCAAGCATAACTTAACCTTCGGTTGACCCGTACGGCTGTTATCATTTAACAAAAGCCCCATCAACACTCATATCCATTCTCACACAATTGTTTTTTTTTTTTTATGAGCATTCTTACTAGAATATATTTAGAGAACGTTTTTATATTAGCGTTTGCATTTTAACTTGACTCGAATGTACTCGCATATACCGTTGTCAGCTAGCTTTGTATAAGTAAACTGTGATGAGTCAACGGTAAACCGCGCGAACGTGCTTAGTGGATATACTGTCGCGAAGAAAAGTTATTCAAAAATAAATTTAAGGTGTATTTTTTTTTCATTTACATTGGAAATATTTTTGTATAGTTTGTCTGGAAAAGCCTACAACAGATATGAATCAAAAATTACAACTCAAACTCAAATCTAAGGTAAACATACGTAATATGTATTTCTGTGACCCAACGTGTAACGAAAATAAATGAATTTTGAATATCGGGGTCACGTTTGGGTGGCAAATAAGAAAATAAAAATAATAGTTTTGCAAACTGTACCGTGTGACATATCAAATGAAAGGCCTTGTTGTAGGAATCTCAATTTTGTTTATTTGTTATTTTAGAACAAATACTTTTAAAGATATTTAAGAAAATACACGAAAATTAACCTTTCTCACCTGGGATTATCTCCGAAACTACAGACCCTAAAGTATTGAAAAAAAAAATACAGACAATGGTTCTTTACTCCTAAAGGAAACCTTTGTGGCTGCCTGTCCACCGCAGCAAAGAGGAGCGGAGATGTGTTATTAGCATATTGGTTAATTTTGGCACATCGCCGCTCCTCTCCTCTCCTCTCCGCTCCAGTGGACAGGCAGCCTAAGAAGTCCATGGTCTTAAAACAATATGGAAAATCTCTCAATATTGTGCGTACAAAGTTACATTTCTTTGTTGGAATATAAGGGAGAACATGTTTTTCAACTACGCAGTTTTAAGTTTGTTCTTGGGATAAATTAATCACAACTACGGTACCCTTCATTGTGCGTATCCGACATGCACTTGGCCGCTTTTTATACTGCATAAATTGTTTAAATAATTTCAGTTCATTTGCCTAGCCTAGGTTGGCTGTGTCATAAAACTAATAATTAATTATAATGCACACCATGCAAATGATAATATTATGTTTGATGTGTTCACACAGAATTTTGAGACGGACTTAATTACAATATGTTCTTTGTCACAATTAAATCGTTTTTCCTTATGCAGCTAAAGTAATTGACGTAACTATTATGTCTAGCCTATAAAGCATTGTGCAAAAACAGCTGATACTCTGTCTTCATTCAAACAACCAAGGAGATGTTTACTTATAGCATTGTGTTTGTATAGGTGTAAGCAAACCCACGCACTAACGTTGAGTCACAGTAGCGTGTATACAATAGGACACGTGTTGATCTATTTACAGTCAAGCAATTAACTCGTGATTAACAAAGGGAACTGCTCAATATGAGCTGGGAAATCCAAGTGTATTCTTGGAAAAATCGGATTTTATCACCACTGGACAATCAAAAACATTTTCGCAGATGTTTTCAAGCAATCGTGGTTTTTACAGAATATTTTTAAACAGATTTTTAAACTACGTCCTATTGACTTTCACCTAGTTTATGTTTTCGGGTTAGTAGGTTAATTAATTACAAATTATGCATTATAATGTCTCCATCTGTTTCAATCCAGTTTAACAACGAAGCTTTGAAGAAACTGCTTCAAAACTCAGTTACAATATGACAAAGGACCTAAGCTGCTGTTACTTTATTAAAAGCAGACTTGAATATTCTTAAGTTCATTTGCCTATTATTTCGCAGGCCTTGTTTAAAAGAATTTGTAATTAAACACACTAAATTAACAAAAATCATCGACATCAAACATTAATATTTTTTTATAACATTAAAAAACTGTGACTGTACCGGTAATGACAGTTAAGCTCGCAAGCCGTCTTGTCACGAACGCACGACACATAGGTAAATAATACGTAGTCAAAGACTATTAGAGAGTGTAGGTTAAAATCTGCAAACATAAAAAACACATATTTTTGTTGATTTTGGCAAAACTTGATAATAGCACTTGTGTTGAGGACTGTACCGACGGTGACAGTCGAGCTTGCAAGCTGTCTTGTCGCAGCACACATGTAAATATGAGGCAAAGATTATTAAGTAGATGTGAATGAAATATAATAAAAATTTGAAGAAAGAGTTTGAGATTATGAGTTTTTTTTAAAGAATCTCCGCCCCGAAGATGGCCCACTGACCGGATTAACTTATAAAGGGAATAATCCGCTTAGCCCAACTATGTTGGGGTCGATATTGTGTGTATTTATACAAAAAAAGCCATTTCAGAATCTCACTGAAGATTACTTTTAATCTTCAGTGAGATTCTGAAATTGCTTTTAAAAAAGGTATCGTTATACTTTTTTTTATTTTGACAGTTCAATCCTTAGTGCCTTAGTTGTCGCTAATTTAAATAAAGATTAAAAAAAAATACACTATCAAACAAAAATACACACTGACAAAATCAAACCATAACTGAAAAAAAAACTTGCTTAACCGCAAGTAAAATCACATCTCCAATCAATGACACTCAATAAAATCTATGGCCGAATCCAATACCCTTTATCGTATTGCGCGTGTGTGGGTGTATAGCGAGCGAGGCTGCGCCGGCGCACAGCTCAGTCATCGGCCGGTAAGACGCGGAGACTGGCCGTTCTTTTTCAAATTCGCCAACCAGTAACGGAATTCACACATTCGTTCGTATTTATCCCGAAATTATTAATGACGGATATTTCTGACTGAAAATACAAATAAAAAAAGGTATGTTTTTTTTTCTACGCAATCGTAATTTTTTATTCATGTTTTTACGAATTATGAATGGATTGAATTTATAAATAATACCACGCTTTGTTGATATTCGTTCATTGTTTTGCGATTTTTAATTCCGATGAAATTTAAAGAGTCATGTTTGCTACTTGGTCGTTGTAATGCACCGTGCAATTATTGGGATGTTAGAACATGATTGGCACTGGAATGATTAAAATTAAACAGTTGGTAATGATTCAGTGGTTACAGTTACAGCATCTACCGTAATCATTTAGGTAATAAAAAGTATATTGGTGATCGGGTAATCTATCTGTAAGTAATGTAGCTTTATAATTAGGTATTTAAATTTACAGTTAATAAAAATAACTTCGCTGAGTTGGCTGAGCCTATATAGAAAAACGTCGAAAAGAGGGTAAATGCATTTTAGTAAAAAAAAAATGACCAAGCCTTAGATTGCCTGCTGTATTATAAAATAAATATTCTTAACTTTTGCGAATAAACTTTTAATAATGTAAATAGCCTATGTCAAGGTTTTAAGGACAATTGGTGCAATAATTTCATTCAGATTTTGTTATTGTTCATTTCTTGGTATTCTAAAAACACAATGTTTTTTTTTTCGTAATTTCATACTGACTTGTGCTACGAAAGTGTTTTAATAAAGTTTTGGATGTGATATGAAATAGACATAAGATTAACATACTTTACAGATTTAAAAAACTTGCAAAATATACCTTATTTTTACTACTACAAACAACTACATTTATTAACTACAAAAAATTTTTGATAAGTACTAGCATGCGATTATCTATAATTTGCGCGCAAATAATTTGCCAATAAAAAACATGCCATAAATAAAAAGAAAGCAATTTTATTTTGATGGCAAACCATGATAGAATTTTCTTCGTGACTGATCCTACATAAAAAAAGTTTATAGTATTTTTTTTTTCGTATTTTTATCCGCGGGTATTCATAAATGTTTTTTTTTCTTTTTATTTACCATTATATGTATAAAGGTGCGGCTGTGTATAGATAATACCTACTCGTTTAATTTTTACATAAATGCTTCTTATTTACACCAAATACAACTCCATTTTATGGCTAGAAAAACACTGTCCGTTTCAAGGTTACCTGGAAGTGATTGCAGTAAAGTGCCTGCTACACGGTTGCCAACCGCGTCCCCAACAGAGGTGACCTTGGTTGATAACCGGCAAAATTATTTCAACGTTCGGTCGTAAACATCATCTACACGGTTGTAAACCACCAAGGTCATCTCTGTCGGGACGCGATTTTTTTTTGGTAATTTTGTAAGCTGGTGTACAATAAAGTATGTATGTATAATTATAAATAAATACATTTTGCTCCAATTAAATAACATAGTCTATTATGTAAGGGCATTTTGAATTTAACAAAAGCTTTGAAAAACAGAGGTTCTTCGATTTGATGACCCTAGGCCTCAAGGTTCTTCGATTTGATGACCCAAGGCCTCGAGTCTTTTCGTTTTGATGACCCTAGGCCTCAAGGTTCTTCGATTTGATGACCCAAGGCCTCGAGTCTTTTCGTTTTGTTGACCCAAGGCCTCACAACGTTTGCAATAGTTTGCATGTGAACTTGATGTGTCGCACACCAAATGCACAATTGTGCAGGACGTGCATTCTCTAGAATACGCCTGTATAATATAGATAGTGCTAAATGTGCTACAGCTGATGCAGCCAACGTCCTTCTGTCTGCTAATAACGGAAAACTATGATCAATAATCCATTTTCAAAACATATGACCTTCTTCTTCTTTTCGTTTCGACGGTACATTTATGTTGCTTATAGTAGTTATCTGCATTTATTGCGGCATCAGAGCAGTTGTTAAGATCGTCAAAAGTACAGGTGAACGGACAATTTTATTGGCAACGTCGCAAATAGCTGTCAAATATTTACCTGTTTTGATTAATTTGGCAATATAACTGTAAGAATATATGAAATGTGGCTAACTAGTGATCTGAAATATTGTTTACAAAATGCAATAATAATTAATATCGTTACACCGATTATTTAGTTTTACATGTAAAAAAAGTATTTGGGAACTTTCCAAATGCCTTTTTTACACCTAAAACTGTTACAACATCAAATTCAGTGTTTTAGTTGCAATTCATTATTAATATTCTAGTTCACTAGTTAGCCATATTTCTTATTTCCATACAGTAATATTGCCAAATTAATCAAAACAGGTAAATATTTGACAGCTATTTGCGACGTTGCCAACTTTTTGGATGAACGCAACTTGATATTATGATGAATAACACCATTTCCCTTACTTACCATTTACTTACTTACTTATATTACTATTAATATGTACCTACCGATTAGTGTCATGTACTTGTAACTATCTGATATTACCGCCAGATGTCGATATTGCATGATTTTCATTGCTGTTTTTTTGCGTTGCGTGTTATTTGTTTTCTATCTGCAATTCAATATGGCATATTAAAGATAAAATTTATCAGGCATATGGCCACTTTCTGTTCATGTAAATTGTACCCAACAGACCCTGATAAGATGAATGTAGGTAGAACCCGAAGATATCGGCGGAAAAAAATGCTTTTTATATATTTATATATATAAATAAATAAATAAAAAGCATTTTTTTAAATGACTAAAATTTAGCTTATACCGTCGATATCTTCGGGTTCTACCTACATTCATCTTATCAGGGTCTGGTTTCTTTATTGTACGCCACAAAAATACATAACAAAAAATATAAATTTGTCACTACAAAAAACTTAAAAAATAACTAACTACTTAACTTATATTTTGCATGTTTTTTCTTAAAAATTTTCCAACTGTGTAATGCTGTTGTCAGATTTCACTGCAACCAGATGTTTTTGGGCGTTGCCGTCTCCATGTAAATCAATGGTTGCCGTCATTTGAAATACAATAACAGTTTATCATAAGTCTGTTCAGTATATTGCACCCACATGTAGGTACAGAATACTACGTCCTTGATTAGGTAGGTAATTGAAATAATAATTGATGATAAAGTCAACGTAACATGGAACAAAATTGTAATTTAACGGCAACATCGATTTTTAATTCTTACAATGTTCAATTCGATTACATCCAATCGATGAATCGATCAACCGTATAATGAATGCAAAAAGCTGCAGTTGACCGATCCGATCTAAGGACGTTGCCTTCATATGATCACATTCCGTTACTTTATTTTTTATTTAGAAATTATGCAAGATATGGCGAGTGTCAGCGACCCTGGTCGATGGCTCGGTGGCTCGGTGGCTCGGTGGTACCAGTTTTTGAAGTCCCGTAGCGAAGGGTCTAATGTATTCAGAAGCCTGCAGATGATTTGGTGTCTTGTTTTTAAAACTGGATGGGTTCTTTTCGTTGGGCTTTTTTTCGCCTTGAAAGAGTTGGGATAAACTTGCTCTGATATCAAGTTATGCAGTGCCTTTTTGAATGCAACTATGTAGTATATTTCAGTACAAAGCAAGAACCTAGAATAAGCAATGCTTGAAAATAATGTTTAGTAAACGTTAGCCTAGATTTAGCTGCGATAGGTCATGAATCTGAAAGATCTGACGCTGCATTTAAAATAATAAAGAAAATTATTAAAAAAACAAAAAAACCCAACTGCAAAAACACATAACTGAAAAGAGAAAAACAAGCATTATAATCTAAAAGGAAAAACAAAAGTTACAACATATTTCCCGTTATTAGTTTGTCCCCCGTCTGCGATACCAAAATTCTATAGATTATAATGCTTGTTTTTCTCTTTTCAGTTATGTGTTTTTGCAGTTGGGTTTTTTGTTTTTTATTTTATTTAAATAATTTTCTTAATTTCAAGCTTTTTAGTTTTTAGTAATACACCAGGAATTGACTCATTACTTATTGACAATATTGTTGCATTTATTTAAAAAAAAACCTTTCTCTCCCTTTATTGTATTTGCAGATACAATTTATAAATATTATATAGCCTATGTCACTCCGACAATTAAGACGAATCTAATGACACCTCATAATGTTAAAATCCATCAAGCCGTTTAGGATACAGAGCGTGCCAAAGAAATAGACATACATACATACATACTCTCGAAAAACATTACCCTCCTCCTGGGGCAGTCGGGTAAAAATAAATCTTAAATTGCTACTAACAATTTAATCAAAAACATACCTACTTAACCGGATCAGTATTCGAACTCACGCCAATCTAATCAGCATATCCATATTTCCATTCTCATAAACTTCCTTAGTGCGACAACACAGACAATAAGTATGAAAACCGAATTATCTACGGTTGCTAAAGAAGACAATGTTGGTTGTCAAGATGGTTGGGTGTAAAGTCAAGGACGGTCGCGCTCCGCCGCACACCGTTGCCTCTCATGGTGGACTGACGGATTGTATGAACGTGATCCTACGTCGATAGGTAAGGGGATTTCCTGCACTTTTTGTGAATTAAGTGGTCTGTTTTTAGTGGATGATAAACTGGCGAATATTTATGTATGTCGCCAGGGATGATGCAATTTTTTTCACTGAAACTGTACTGGATTTGTGGGTAGTCAAATCTGGTAGTATAGAGATTTGATGATTTGTAGTGATAGATCAGTTTGTCAGTTTGTTTCTGGACCACTTCTCTGCATCGATTACATTAACATTGAAAGAATATCTATTAGTCCATTAGCGGTGTCTATAGAAAGATTTTGACTAAGTAGTATCATGTCCCTTTGCATGAAGAAGACACGACTTGTGATGAAGTTTGTGTTTAAGAAAATCGTTCCAGTATAAAACAATGAGGTTTCATAACTTTATGTGTACAATCTCAATGACATTCTTAGCTATTTGCGAGGGTCTATTAAAAAGAAATCAGTCGCACACAAATCTGGTAATTTGACACTGACAGATGCATACCTGCTTTAAAGATTTTTGCGATAGTTTTGTTTGTGATTTTACCTATCTTGTTTTATTAGTCCTTTATTTTAAGGATTTTCGTCTTTAGTATAAATTCCATTTCTCTCTTAGGTACATACATTTATTTGTCTAACAATATACGTTTTCTGATTAGTTGAAAATCAACTTGTTTATAACTTTGTGGAGGCACTTCGCACCTTTGCTGGCTCTGCAAGGTAACCGTTACATTCTGAGATTTCTAACTACACTGTAAATTACACTCAACTTTACTCATGATAGACATTTTCCATCTGATAACACAAACAAAGATTGAAAAACATGTACACAGTATTTTCGTAAATCACCAATTACGTCTCAAGAGCAGAGAAAGTGGCACTATAATAATAAACTGCCGTACATTCACGTCCAAATCTGAATGTTTCCCAACGTTACTTTAATTTTATATGCATGCAATCTGCTAGAAATGACACGCTGCAGTGTTTCAAGATTGATAGAGCGCAACAAAGACGCAAAGTGATAAGAATTTACCTAGTTTGTTCATCTTCCAGCAAATGATATTCGTTTTATCTGTGTTTTAAGAAAATACTTCATAGCGAGAACAGAGAGAGCTTTCATAGAGCAGTGGCGGCCCAGTGGTAACGGCCCCGACTTACGAGTTGTAGGTCGTGGGTTCGAACCCAAGCAGGCGCTTTACTTTGTGTAAATCATTTCATCACCACTGCTCTCAAAACGGTGAAGGAAAACATCGTGAGGAAACCGGCATGTCTTAGAACCAAAAAATTCGAAGACATGTGACATCTACCAACCCGCACTGGGCCCGCGTGGTAGATTACAGCCCACTCCCTCTGACAGAGAGGAGGCCTGTGTCCCAGCAGTGGGAACATTAATAGGCTGATGATGATGATGACCGAGAACAGTAGATCGTATAGGTATTAATTTATTTATGCATTTTGTGGTTAAATACCACATAGTTCGTTAAGCACAGTTGCGTCACGGTAATGAGCGTACGACAGATATACGAGTACGATGCCGTAGGTAGCGTGGCATTTGTAATGTAATTGCGGGTATGTTTAAAAACCTTGATGGAAGATACAGCAAAAAGTCCTGGAAGTTCCAAAAATATTTATATTGACACGAATTAGCTAATGTTACAGTAAGAGCGCCTATGGTTCAAGCTGTAGCTAGGGCTTATTATTCGAATACTCGAATATCTGGAATATTCTAGTATGTATTCGCCTGTTCTTATACTCAAATAAGATATTCGAATATTTCGAATACTTATTTAGCTTGTAATTTTTTACTCATAAAATGAACGCACTAGACGAATGGACATCCATCCAAAATTGTAGATATGTTCAAATGGACATTCATTCTCCAAAACTTCATTACACTGGTTTCCGATACCTAGGATTGGCGAAGATTCAAGGAAAAGGCATGGCACGCGTCCTGCCATGCCTTTTCCTTGAATCTTCGCCAACGACACTACAGCCTGTAGCAGGACAAAGTATTTATTATACTACGATCGAAGTATCGGTAGTATTTTCTGTTTTACCAGTGTGCTGCGTCGGATTTACCAATCAAGTCTTCGAATTACAACTTCTAGCAACGAAAGACTAAATTACTATTTTGCCAGAAAAGCAAAACTAGAAAAGTGTGCATACATTTTAATTAAGTTTCCTTCACTTACTTCCAGACGATGCTAAAAATCGGGGGAGGAGCCCTGCTGATCGCTGCCATTGTAGCGGTCTTCGTGGTTGCCACACAAGGCCGTGATCCTGACCTAGAAGCCTTGGAACATGAGGGTCGGGAGTACATCTTCCAGCTCGACAAGGCTATGGGCAAGAGGAAGAACAGGGCCAGTCTCTCCGAGTGGAATTACACGTCCAATATCACGAAAGAGAATGAGGAGAATTGGGTAAGTCAAATATTCGAATTGTTTCTGACTCACTCTTGTGAGTGAGTTTCAGCTGCAGACAGGTCTGTAACAACATCTTATACATATTCATATTCATTTATTATTGTAAAAAATATGTTACAAAAGGCTTTTAAAGCTAGGTACAAAAATATGGACCATGTAACAACAACAGGATAAAATTAAAATAGCAAAATTTCAAAAAGCAATTTTTTTTTAAATATACCTATAAAATATAACAATCTAGGCTCTCTTATGTTATGGCAAGGCCACAAAACAGATGCAAACTTGTTCTGATATTTTAAATGAACATAGTCGACGTTTTCGAAAATGTATTCAGCAGAACAAAGTTCTTAAATGAAAAAAAAAAAGCAATGTCTCGGCAGACTTCCTATTAAACTATTGAAACAGTATTTATATTATATTAAAACCCAACCCATTTGTATCTTTGTTTTTATTGCCTGAACTGTATCCTATACAGAATATAGTTCAGGCAATAGAAAAAAAAAACCTTAAAAAGATTGAAATAAAAAGAAAATAGACACTATTTTGTCAACCAATTTTGATAGAAACGTGACTAAAATTCACGTGCTCGGAGTACAGTAATCAATCAGGAATTATAGTTGTAAAAAACTATAATTGCTATTTTACATTCACCGCTTCTGAAATGCAATCTAAACTTGATGTTTCATTACTTTGCGTAATTTAATTACACACTCATAAGGTAAATAAGTAAAAATTGGATAACAATTTTATGATTATGATGATTGCACAGTATAGCGAAAGTTTAGTTTCAAAACTTAGCCAAACTTAGACAAATGTAGATCCAAGTTTACAAAAGCTGGATGCAAATTTAGATTTCAGCCTTGAAGATGCTCCTTTCAAGATCCAAAATCACTTGTCCTAAGATCTTGTAGAATGCTTCCCATTGCAGTAAGTATAGTCTTTTTGCGTTTCGATCGTTATTGGCTATTGAAAAATATATATTTTTCATTTTTCATTAAGAATTTGTTATTATTTGAGACTCTGTATCGGTTTAGGAAATTATTACAATACGTATTGCTTGTGCTGTGGCTAAGTAATAACAGCCGCACGAGTCAATCAAACACGTTAAGCTACGCTTTCCGGGTTGGTCCGTGGATGGGTGACCATCATTACATACTGAGACTCCTCCGTGCTTCGAAAAGCACGTTAAGCCGTTGTTCCCGGCCGGCGGTCGTTCGTGGATGTTTGATAGTCGTTACGGGTGGTCAGAAGCCCGAAAGTCTGACAGCCAGTCTTAAATTACCAAAGGGTTTGTATTACCCAGTTACTAGGTTGTGGAGGTCAGATACGCGGTCGCTCTTTGTAAAATACTGGTATTCAGTTGCATCCGGTTAGACTGGAAGCCAACCCCAACATAGTTGGGAAAAGGCTTGGCAGATTGAACGTGTTGCTAAAAAAATAGCGAGTTATGACGCCTCTATTTTGCAACTGTCTTTTTAAAACAGTCTCTCATAATTCTTTTCATATCATTCCAGATCCAAATCCGCCTAGAACTGTCCCAACAAGAGAAGCGAGCATGGGAAGAGACAAAAATGTACAGATGGCAGGACTTCCAAGACTTCACTCTTCGGAGGATGTTCAAGAAGTACAGCCAGCTGGGAGTGTCGGCCTTACCTGATGATAAGTACAAGCTGCTGATGAGATCGGTGTCCGGGATGGAGTCTAACTACGCGACAGCCAAGATTTGTGACTTCAAAGATCCTTCGAAGTGTAATTTGTCTTTAGAACCAGGTCAGGAACGTCTTTGGTAATTAAATGAAATAACCTTTTTAAGTTTCACGATCGTTATTGATGAAGAGGTGCAGAGAGAGATATATAGGTGGTGGGATACTATAATAAGGCACAGGTTTTTTGGGCCATAAAACTAGTTTTTTAGTTAAATAATTCAGATGTTTTCCCTATTGACTATTGAGTTCTCCATATATTTCGAAAATGTTCTTTTTTTGTACATTTTTGGCTAATATATTCGTTCAAACATTACCAATTTTAGATATCACGGAGCTGTTCTCAAAGAGTCAAGACCCTGATGAGCTGAGGCACCTCTGGGTTGAGTGGCACAAAGAAGCAGGTGCTAAGGCACGACACAACTTCACTGAATACGTCAAATTGTACAACGAGGCTGCGAAACTGAATGGTGAGGCATTTATCGTTGATACTCGTAACGGAGAGGGGTTAGAAGATTTTTGTATGGAGGGTGGCCCTAACATGATGCCGCCATTTTGATTTTTTTTTAGAATCGCGGTGAAAATCGAAAGTTATATATTTAGATAGAGGACACTTATACAACAAAAAAATGTCATATGACATAATATCCTAAAGCGTCAGGTTTCGATGTTATTCAGCGAAATATAAGTCGAAAACTGAACCCTGAAACAAGGATTTTTTTGTTATTTTTCCCTTCAGGTAAGGATATGGAACTATGAAAACATAATTGCATCATGTATAGGTAATATTTTAGTTAAGAGCGAAAGAGACAAAAATATATATTATATATTATTATTATATTATTATATATATGTTTATTTTATTTTGTTACTTTTTATATATTCACAAATGACTGAACCTGACTTGATTTCCGTACGTCTGTTTCGGGTGACCACTGAAAATCAGCGCTGTGCTGTGGGTCCCCCATAGTACAGCATTATGCTGAGTGGAAGCCTTCTTATCACAGTCATGACGTGCACTATTTCTGTTCTCTATTTTTTTTTTTTTTACTTATGTCTTTTTGTATGCACGTATTTCTGTGATGAATAAACCTATTTTTCTTTCTTTTTCTTTCTTTCTTTCTTTCTATATGTATTCCCTCCGCCGAATGAGGACGTGTGTTATATGGTATATGTCTTATATGGTGCATGCCATGGGCGCGACATCCAAGAAAATCCTATTCAGCCTCCCGCTGCCTTCTTGGATGATATTATTTATACCGAATATGATTAAAAAATCTTATTTTTTATCCACTAGGTGTAGTCAATTAATTAATGTGTAAATAACTTAATCAACATGAAGTAACGACGAACATAAATAAATAAATTCGTTATAATAATTGTTATTTTTATCTTTGAATATCTCAGAAACGTGACGCTTTATGATGTTATGTTATATAAAGTTTTATGCTTGTATAAGTGTCCCCTATCCAAATATATGACATTTATTGTGCACCTTGATTTTGAAAAAAAATCAAAATGGTGGCTGATGTTAGGGCCAAAATCTTCAAACCCCAAATTACTAGCACCCGCGTGATTACGGACAAATAAAATTGTAGGAGACAAATGATCGAAAACGAAAACCCATAGGATAATATTTTAAGGGCGTTTCTATGGAGATTCTATGGAGTACTTAAGACGCAGATATATGCCAGTTACATTGCGTGGTTAGCTTGCGTGTTCTGTACTGAGCTCACGCGACGCGTCGTACGTCCAGCCAGTAATAGGACTCGCCCATCAAGGAGCTCTGTCCCAAATTAGACGCATTTTAATTTATTATACATAAATCAAAAGGTAGGTATTAATGAAACACGTAAGTATACTAAAAGGTAAAGGTTTCAGAAAAATACGCTTGATAGATTTGCTTGGTTGTCAGTTTTTTATCCGCGTTAGACATAATTTTACAAATGAATTTCACTATGTAATATAAACATAAAAATATTCTTATGTTAAGTTATTAAGAAAATGCTCTAATTTAACATAATGTTTTTTTAATTCATTGGAACTACTCGTGTAGACGTGATCTTCAGTATAAAATCATTTATAGTTGGTTATCGTCGCCTTAAAATATTGATGATCACATCAACCACATCTCTCGTTCAGGAAAATTTATGGAAATATACCTATGTGAATTCTTGAAATTCGCAGTATACAAATTAGCTGCGTAATAATAATGTCGTAAGATGTCTCTGACGTAATAAGCTATTAGAATATTTCGTATCTGCTGGATCTGTTTACTTTATCAGTATTTGACATATTATTTAATGTAGCTTTTATTTTAAGGAATGAGGAAAAGTCATCTATTTTTGTTTTTCAACTTCAACCTTTTTTGGTACAAAGTTGTCAAAATCTTGAGCTATTCCTTTAATTATATTCATTTTATAATATTCTACTAATAATTAAGTTTCAAATTCTAAAAACAATCTTCTCAATTTCAGATTTCAAAGACGTAGCTGATTGGTGGCAGTCAGAATATGAGGTAGATGACTTTGAGCAGCAGCTGGCTAAGCTGTGGGAGGCCGTGAAGCCGCTGTACCAGCAGCTACACGCATACGTTAGGAAGAGGCTGCGGGACAAGTATGGAGACCATGTGGTGTCGGCCAAGGGACCCATTCCGGCGCATTTGTTAGGTGAGGGATCTTGGTATTTTTTTGAGTAAGTAAGTGAAGAAAGTCAGTGACGGAGATCATACAAGATCAGATGATCAAAGAAAGACATGATGTTCGAAATTATTTAGTTCGATTTTGTTAAACGCATAATTGTTTCAATCTCATAATTGTTTCAATCTTTGACTATTGCAGGATTCCTTTACAAAATGTTTAATTGTTTCTTTCTTACATTTCCTTTATCTGGGCTTATATTGGTTGAATAAATCAATTAATAGATTAAATGGATACTGCAATCCAGGCTAGAAAATAAATTTTTACGCCAAATAGACCGCGCACTAAGCGTGCGTCAGAATGCTAGCCTGACACCGCGCTTTAGCGCCGAATTGTGTTGTACTTGTACTATGACGTACGTTTAATGTCAAACAGAGCGCCAGCGCTAGTAGTAAGTTATGCACGTTACGTTAGCGTGGTGTCAGGCTAACGTTTTAACGCACGCTAAATTCATTCGCGCGTTCTATTTGGCGAAGGTTTTTTTGATTAAGATAAACCCAGAAAACAAATGGTAGCTACCATTTCTTTTAAATTCATTTAGAGTCTAAGAGCTAGTTTCACCATACTCTGTTAGTTAGTTTTAACGTCCCATTACGTAGATAACGGCCCGTTAGGCGTAGTGAGTGTTTCACCACGTACTAACGAATGGTTAATTCTCTTAACATGGCGTTAAACTTAATCACTGCTCCAGTGGTCTGCTAATGCTTGTAACGGGCCGTCAACTGGTTGTGAGTTGGTGATAATTTTATTTTTTAACACGAAATAGGTGATATAAAAAAAAATAGAACTTGTAATATTATTCGACGTCCTAAAACACACAAAAAGCGACGACGTCACTATTTTGAAGAATATGACGATGTAGATTTCAGGACAAGGTTTCATTTATCGACAGATTTTTGTAGCTATGGATGTTTTGCGCTGAATGATTGAAGATAAACTTGAATATTCATCAAATCGGTGTGTACCTTAAATGGTCTTACGATGTGAATTGTAATAAAAATATGCCTGTTTTGTTATTTAGTACAACTTCTTTCGTAAGGTGTTAGGTACTTAATATAAATATTTGGATGCTAATTTGTAACCTTGTTTGTAATGTGTTATTGGGTTTTACCATCTGGAATTTCTTAGTAGCAGCCTGGAGTCTGGATTTGTGCCCAGTCGATGGCAATAGGCTCGCCCTCTATTACATGGGCCTTAAAAAACATAATTGGCGAAACGTGGGTGTACTATAGGTACACCTCTGCCTAACCCATCGGGGAATACGGGCGTGATGTTATGTAGGTATATATGTGTAATTTGTCACCTAGTTTAAAAGCTCACACATTTCTTCCCACTAGTAATAGGACAACCCCATCATCTCTACCGTGAATGTTACACAAACCGTCTACGAGATGTCGTATAAGATGGGTATGGATGAAGCAAACCTGAAATTTTGTTTGCTTACAGAAACAATTCGATTTCGCTAATAAACCAACTCCTATTTAGTTGTTATATCGGACATTGAAACTGCTCAGGGAGTTGAATTCTTCTATGAGCATCTTTCAACCCTCTTTTATCATGAGCAATCATCACTACAATATTATTATGTTTTGTAATGAGTCTTATTGAAATTTCTTTTTCACTGCGCAGAAATTGGGACCGCGATTTCTTTACGACATATTACAACACACAAAATTTTTAAAATTACAAAGTTATAATCACTGACTCGTTGGTCTAGTGGTCGCAAGCGCTACTGCTGAGCATGAGGTCCTGGTTTCGATTCCCAGGTCATGCGTGTTATTGGGTTTTTCCACCAGGAATATCTCAGTAGCAGCCCGGAGTCACGATTTGTGCCCGGTTGATGGCAATAGGCTCGCCCCCTATTAAATGGGACTTAAACATAACTGGCGAAATGTGGGTGTACTAAAGGTACATCTTTGCCCAACCCTTCGGGGAACCAAGGTGAAATGTTATTAAAAATCACCACAATTAAAATTCCACAAGCGCGACACCGAAAACATAAAACATATGGTATGACAGTATATTATATAATATGCGTATGACGTTTAAACCGACAAATAAAGAATTACACAGATGCTCTTTCGATTTTAACACAAATTATGACATTTCAATTCAGTGGCATTACATTATTATACGGCTAGTTCCAATGAGGTATATTTAGATAATTATTTGTTTAGACGCCATGACATTCTGTTTTGGTTGCTTATAAACATGGTACGAGAGCCGATGACCAAAATTTATGATTCATCGTTTTACGAACAAAAACGTATAAAATCGATAGATTTGGTTATTCTGAATTCAACAAATCCTAATTTCCTCAATTTTCCGCATCACGTCTGAGCTGACCGCATTTTTAAATATTATGTCAAAAAAAAAAAACAAACTGTTTCATAGCAATCTGTCTGATTTTCAGAATGTAGTTGAACGATAGATCTAAAGTGGGTGATAGACATGCGTACTTGGCCCGACATTGTTGGTGACACACGTGAAACACGCTTTCTCACACTGTATTGCGATGTTTTAGAATTTTCTGAACCAAACTAAACATACATTACACAAATGACGAAACAAAATGCAGGCTCGTGACTCGCGGCTATGACAGATGTACGAAACTACGAACCAAGGTGGGCTACGAGCAAAATTTCAAACCTGTTGGATCGCCGGCGAACTTTACACACGGTCGAGTAAGGTCGCCGAGCCATAAGACGGAGACCGTGTGCTTGCTCGCACGTCTATAACCCCTTTTAGATACCTACAGAAAACACAATTTTCAGAAACTTTGTCGTAATAAAATTACGAAACCTATGTAAATTTTTAATATCAGACAGTGATGAAACTGTCTGCCTATTTTTTTTGACATAGCAGAAATGGGTTCCCATAACTGTGTCGTTTCTGACCTGTACTGCTCACCGAGTCGGGTTCAGAATCATTTAAACTAACGATTTTATACGGTTTTGGTCGTAAAACGATGTGGTATGATTTTGGTCGTGAGCTCTCGTACTAACGAGAGTGAATGACAAGTCAGACCGGTCATATTTGTTCAATCGATGACAGATACCACAGAGTACTTTATAACATACTGACAGATACTTCTACTTGATGTTTGATTTAGCAACGCCTTGGTAAGATCCCTCCGTAGAACGTAAACCTTTTTGACGTCTTCGTCAATTTTAACAGAACATTTCATAATGGCTCATTAAGAATAGTTTGGTGAAATCAGGTCTAAATATTATAGAGTCTATTCAAATAAGTTCATTTAGAGTCTTATTTCCTTACAATTCTAACTGAAACCCCATGCATTAAAATTTCAGGTAACATGTGGGCTCAAACCTGGAGCAACATAGAGTCCTTCACCCGACCGTATCCAGACAAGAAGGAAATTGACATTACTCAAACGATGAAAGAACAGAACTTCACCTCAATCAAGATGTTCCAGATGTCTGATGAGTTCTTCAGGTCTTTGAATCTGACAGCGATGCCGGAGAAGTTCTGGAAGAACTCCATCATTGAGAAGCCTAATGATCGGGAGATCGTATGCCATGCCTCCGCTTGGGACTTTTATGATGGAGAAGACTTTAGGTAAAATGGAATATTGACTTGGGGTTAATTGGCCATTGGAGAAATTGGGATAGAAATAACGCTGGCAAATGCAGTATTTAAGAAAATTATAAATAATTTAGGTAGTTTTGAACTGGAATCAATCGCTAATGGTAAAACAAAATTAAAATATCGTCATTGTCCTTTGTCACTTAGCTGGTCTTCTCATATTATCTCACTATAATCTTAAACAATCCATTAATCTCGGGTACTTTTTACAAAAACAGCGGATTCATATTCGCAGTGTGATCGTGTTCAGGGTCAGGCTGACCTCTGGTAAGAGTTGGGTGTACATGTGATTGAGATTAACCGTTTCAGGATGGGTCTATCCATTTTATACCATCCATCTATTGTTTAACTGCATCAAATATTTCGCCCGGAACGTTCCACAAACCACGCGTACCTAAAACTAACACATCATTATGTACATCCAAATGAACAAAAATTCTAAATTTCATCTAACATTATTATTTGGCTTAATTTTGAAGGATCAAACAGTGCACATCAGTTGATAACGAGTACTTTGAAACTACACATCATGAAATGGGACATATTCAATACTTCCTTCAGTATAGACATCAGCCATTTGTATTCCGGGATGGAGCTAACCCAGGTAACTAATTCTTATTTGTTATACCAGGATCAAAATGTGTACATCGATCAACAAAGAACATTTTAGAACGGTGCATCACGAAATGGGTCATGTCCAATATTACTTGCAGTATAGACATCAACCGTTCCAGTTTCGGGAGGGTGCCAATCCAGGTATAAAATTTGGAATTTGGGAACGAATTAACTTCTTCATCATTTGGCCCTGTAACTTCTTAAATTGATCCATTACTGAGTTTATATTGTACGGAATGACTTGTCACAAACATCGTCCATCTTCTAATTTCGTATGTCCTCAACGGAGGAGTTGGTATTACAATTTATACTTCTATTAGGTCTTTCTTTTCTACTTTGTCGTCTTCATAACTATTGACTATAATACTACTATTACGTCATTGAGATAAATCTTTAAAAGAATCTTAACATTTTCCCCATAATTATCTTTCTATCTATATTCTTTTTCCATAAACGGTATATTACAAATTATGTAACCATCATAATCTCTCGCATTCTGCTCCTCTCCTTCCATATTGCTATAAACTTCCATAGTAACTTCTAATTCTCCGGCATATATTTTAGGTTTCCATGAGGCTGTAGGAGACACAATTGCTCTGTCAGTGTCTTCTCCTAAACATCTCCGACGCGTTGGTCTAAGTACGGGAGACGCTGAAGATGAACAGACTGAAATCAATCAGCTTTATAAAATGGTGAGATTTTTTTATAAAATTAAATTCTATTATGAAATCCGAAATTCGTTGCATGCGAGAAGGTAATATGGCGATGCTTGGAGGAAGCCTAAATCCAGCAGTTGACATCTTTCAACTGAAATGATGATGATGATGAATTCAAGAAATCGAAACATAAGGTTTGCTAGGTTGCTTCTTTATATTAATGATAAGATAACAAACAATCTCAAAATAATAATATTAATTTGATTTTCATTTTATGCAATGACACCGTTACCTACATGTATTTCGTTATAAGAAAAAAAAAAAAAAAAAAAATGCTTTCTGTCTATTATTCCAGGGTATAGACAAGATTGTATTCCTGCCATTCGCATACACCCTGGACATGTTCCGTTACGGCGTCTTCCGAGGGTCTACTCCTCCTGAGGACTACAACTGTCACTACTGGAGGCTCAGAGAAATGCTGCAGGGTGTGGAGCCGCCGATCAATAGGACTGAGGAAGACTTTGATGCGGCTGCTAAATACCATGTGTCTGCTAATGTGGAATATGCGAGGTGAGGCAGATCAGCTATATAATTAAAAACAAAAAGAATTAAGCTTCCAGCAGCTAAATGAAAGAAACCGAGGGTCGAGTGTCGCGCGAGGGTCGCGCTATTGGTGAAGCCTAGTGCACTGCTATAAGATGATTATCCTCGATCGTCTTGACAAGGGCCTCCAGGGTAAAACATATAGCTGGTTGTGATTTTGACATGCAGTTGTTAAAGAAAGAGAAAGAATGAAAAATTGTTTAATCGTATCTATAACTCCATTTGAACTATGAAATTTAAACAAACCTTTTTTACAGACCGTTCAACCGATTCTGACTTCTATACCATCTAGATGGCATTAAAAGTAAAAGTGTGTACAATACCAACTGTTTACTGCAGCTGAAATTTGTCATGCCACTAACGCAATAGAAACCAAAATCGGTTGAACGGACTGTACAAAAGGTTTAGATGTCTAATCATGTATATCAAATGAAGTATACGTATGTTTTCAACATTACTGTAGGTATTATCGCGCCAGTGTCCGCGATAGTACCTACTCAATAGGAAATATTTCATGATTATACCCTCTGATGAAACTTATTAGTTTTACAAAAACTCTTACCTTGTCATTTCAGATACTACGTGTCCTTCATAGTGCAGTTCCAGTTCCACCGCGCGCTCTGCCAGCTAGCTGGCGAGTACGTGCCCGAGGACCTGAACAAGAAACTGGTGGACTGCGACATTTACCAGAGTATTAACGCTGGAAACGCTTTGTCGTAAGTTATTCCTGCTTTATTATTTTGATGGTTAAAGATGCCATGGATATGGAAAGCTTCTCTACGGAGAAGTAATAATTGTTTGCTTCTAAACGATTTTTAGTTAGGATCCTTCTCCGACACGTACATGTTTCATCACAATCGGTCGAGCCATTTTCAAGATTTTGCAATTGTTTTTTATATATTATATAGATAGATATAAGATAGATAAGTTGACCGTGTACTGTTTATTACCTAATTTATGCTATAGGTGTTTTGTACTGAAATTTTTTTCGTTTTTGTTTTTAGAGTGTATCAGTGGAAATTTGTAAATGACCTTCAATTTTATATTGTTTAAGAAGTGTATAAGTTAGTTGAAAGTTTCCCAAATGGAATAAAATTAAAATAAATTATTTTTAGTTTTGTTACTGAATATTCTGTTGGCTTCGTAATGTATTCTTGTAAGGTTGTAATCGAGAGGGTTATTTTGAAACTTAAGAAACTTTTTCAGTCCATTTATGGTCAAGTTTGATACGACTCCGTATCATAGTTGCGACAAACAAATGCGCGGCAAATGCTAGGGCGACAGTACGATAGGTCGACCATTAGCGGTGCGACAGAACATCAGGTCGACGAACGTTAGTGCAAAACCCTCGAAACTTTTGATCAAAAGTTTCGTCGTCCCATCGATGGTCGTGAAAACAATCAGTCGCACTAACGTTTGTCGATCAAAAGTTTCGTCGTCCCATCGATGGTCGTGAAAACAATCAGTCGCACTAACGTTTGTCGATCAAAAGTTTCGTCGTGCCATCGTTTGTCGATCAAAAGTTTCGTCATGCCATCGTTTGTCGTGAAAACAATCTGTCGCGCTAACGTTCGTCGAGCTGATGTGCTGTCGCACCGCTGATGGTCGACCTATCGTACTGTCGCCCTAGCATTTGTCGCGCATTTGTTTGTCGCAACTATGATACGGAGTCGTTTGATACACGCAGTAGATTTTAAACCCTTTTTCAAGGGAAAATCCGCATGGATGCCCTGTGTCAGGCAGGAACCGAGGATTGTATCACATTCCTACCGACTAAAACTCAAAGTTATTATTGTTTCTAACATGTAGCATTAGTTCACGGTGCATGCAATATGTGGTGCATGTGCTCTCGCAAGATTTACACCCTAAAGTATCTTAGAATATTCAATTCATAACAGAAAAATGAAAAATTTTTTTTCCACAGCAACATGCTCAAGATGGGCTCATCAAAGCCTTGGCCTGACGCGATGGAGGCCCTCACTGGCCAGCGACAGATGAAAGCTGATGGTCTCCTGGAGTACTTCAGGCCTCTACAAGAGTGGCTGACGGCAGAGAACCAACGGACTGGAGAACATATTGGATGGGAACCTAGTAAAACACGTTAGTAATACTGCATTCTTTTTTTGCTTTTGTTTTCGTGTCAATGTAACAATTTGCGAAATCAGCTAGTGACTCCATCTACAACTCGTGGTTCGCTAGTGGACACTTGATATAGTTCTTCGTGTAACTGTAAAGATGTCGCTAGTGTGATATTACTTTTGTTGGCAGCTCCATTTGGTTCAAAGATTTCTGATCTTAACATGTAACCTTACAGATAGGTATACAACGTTCTCTGGTAGATAACTAGCTACATGGTCAGTTCTATTTTCTCCCTTAATACACTGCCCTTTTACGAAGGTGGTATTATGATCAGTTTTTAAAAGAAATTTAACTGGCCGTCAATGTATAATGAAATGAGTAATCAAATTCAAACTGCACTCAAAGCAATTATTTCAAATAAACCAATTACAGGTACTTTTGAATTGTCAAGGGGTCGGTCAGTCAGAAAGATGAAGCTAGTTGTCCATTCCAAAGCGTAGTAGGTTCCTATGGAGAAGAACGGGCAAGAAGCTCCAATAAAACCTTCTAACATTCCTTTTTATTTATTTCTAGAATACTGTACAGCGGAACAGCGGGCCGCTTTAAGCGCAAAGGAGGTGACAAAACCAGAGACACAAGAACCGGCAGAGTCGTGACGCGTTGAGTACTTACTACACTTAGTCTAATTTATAGCAGACAAGCAACACAGTATTCATAATAAATGTTTTTTTATAAGGAATCCTTGGAATTTTATTTTAGAAGATGTGTAGGTATTCATTTTCTATGCAGAGTTTCCCTGAATGATAGAATCAGAAATGATTAAGCGCAGGCCACACCACCAGCTAGCGGGCGGGCGGGCGAACATCGTTTCACCTCTTTACATACTTCGGTTCACACCGCGAGCTACAATATTTCGCGTAGTTTGTATAGTTTCCTTCGTTCGCTTCGCCCACGCCCGCCCGCTAGCTGGCGGTGTGGCCTGCGCTTTACATTTGCAGGAGAACCAATGAAAACAGAGACAGCCCGAAGTATTGCTAAAGGATCGAAGGCTCAAAACGACCCAAAGTCTGCCAGCAAAAAGAAATATCACAAACTATCGCTAAAAATGGGTTAAAAAAAATTACATACTTCCGATTTTAATCCTTACTGGCTAAAAATCTTTTTACAAAAAAAGAACAACCGACTTCCAAAAAAGACACTACAAAGTCAAAAATAACTTTAATTTCGGAAGTCGGTGTATTTGGTTTTGAACTTTCGTTTTTTGCCACCGACTTCCGAAATTAAAGTTATTTTTGACTTTGTAGTGTCTTTTTTGGAAGTCGGTTGTTCTTTTTTTGTAAAAAGATTTTATTTTGCACTTTTTAGTTGTGGTACCTACCCCATACAAATTCGAATACCACTAACCTGCTAAAATAACAGTGATTGGAAGTTATCATTATATCATCCATATAAACTAAGTGGGAAAAATACGTATTATTGAAGCTAACTCAAAAACTATCCAAGTAAAGTTAATAAAATTAATATGGGACCACCTCGGGAGCATACCCTTTCAAACAAAAAAACAATTTTCAAAATCGGTCCATAATTGACGTAGAAATCGCGTAACAAACATACAAAAAAAAAAAAAAAAAAAAACATACACACGAATTGAGAACCTCCTCCTTTTGGAAGTCGGTTAAAAAAAAAAAAACATACAGACGAATTGAGAACCTCCTCCTTTTGGAAGTCGGTTAAAATTAATTCAGGGTTAGTAGGTATATAATTTGTAAATCTTGGAGATTTTAGTTTTAGAACGACTGCCTCGTAGGTTTAGTGGGTACAAGCGTTACTGCTGAGCATGATGTTCTGGGTTCGATTCCCAGGTCGGGCAGTGTCATTGCGTTTTTCCATCAGGAATTTCTCAGTAACCGCCCGGAGTCTGGATTTGTTCCCGGTTGATGGCTCGCCCCCTATTTTATGGGACTTAAACATAACTGGTGAAATGTGGGTGTACTATATGTACATCTCTGCCTAACCCTTAAAACTGAACGTATGTTTTTATTGCATTTCTAGTCTGCAGATTTTACTAAATTATAGTATATTATAGTACCCCTGAACGAATATTCAGAGTATTTTTTTAGTATGTTAGCCGGTAAGTATTAAAACCGGAACTATGTATATTATAAATTTTTTTGCGGTTTTTTTGGATGCGTCTCTCTGCTGTCAAACGTGGGGTTATTTTCTATGGGAGATGAGACTTCTCCTTTAAATGGAGTAGGAGGAGCAACTTGCTCATAGGCCGAAAAATTATGCGACGGGTGTATTGTAATTTGCAGTGAGGAGCTCGTGGCTAAGTAATAACAAGCCGCACGGGTCGATCCATCAGGTTAAGCTACGCTTGCCGGGGTTGGTCAGTGGATGGGTGACCATCTTTACATACCGAGACTCCTCCGTGCCTCGGAAAGCACGTTAAGCCGTTGGTCCCGGCTGTCATTTGTGGATCTTTGACAGTCGTTACGAGCCGTCAGAAGCCCGAAAGTCTGACACCAGTCTTACCAAGGGGTATCGTGTTACCCAGTTACTGGGTTGTGGAGGTCAGATAGGCAGTCGCTCCATGTAAAATACTGGTATTCAGCTGCATCCGGTTAGACTGGAAGCCGACCCCAAGATAGTTGGGAAAAAGGCTAAGAAGATTGATTTTATTGTAATTTGCAGTGTAGGTAGGAACCACACAAGTTGAGCCGTTGAACTGGAGAAGGACAGGAGAATTAGCTCGATATGGTAGCGGATCACCCATCATTGTGGCAATCCTTGGGGCAGGCCAGGAGACCAATATTGGCCGCCTTTCGGTGGACATTATGATGATTATGACGACGCATTCTTGCCTGTAGATTACTATGAGCTCCACACAGTAGTTTATCAATTACGGTGTTATGCTCTATGTTCTCGATTAAATACCTACCTGGGTTTTACGTAATGTAACAACAACTTGACAAAACCGCCAGATCATTCTTATGATAGTAGAATAAGATAAAGATAAAATCATCTCTTATCGAATTATCAATAGACATACGAGTAACACTAAATAAAATTAAGTGGGTTCAAAGCCCGTGCTAAGATAACAAAGATGACAAGAGATTCAATTATCTCAGAATTTCGTTAAATGTTGTGTTGTAAATGAGAATAATCGATTGCACTGAATGTGGGCAACGTCGCAAATAGCTGTCAAATATTTCGCTGTTTTGATTTTTTGGCAATATTACTGTCAGGAAATAAGAAATATGGTTAACTAACCAGTGAACAAGAATATTAATAATGAATTGAAACCGTTTTTTACATCTAAAACTAAATATTCGGTGCTACGATATTAGGTAATTATTGCATTTCTTCAATATTTTAGTTCACTAGTTAGCCATATTTCTTATTTCCATGCAGTATTATTTCCAAATGAATCCAAACAGGTATATATTTGACAGCTATTTACGACGTTACCAACTTTTAGGATGCGAGCTCTTAATGGTGACTGAATTGTAAGTGATGAAGTTCAAACCAAAGAAATAAATTAAATACAGGAACAAGCCATAAGAACTTTAAAACTTCAGGTTACAGCACTAGAAGAAGTGCTGTCTACAGAACAGAACTAGAAGAAACCCTACGTGTCAAAAGGGCGAAAGCCAACATTTCTCTTCGTTTAGCTTATTTGCAGGGTGCATAAGTGCTTGTGATGCAAGTCTCACATTGACGCATCATGACAATGTCAGGTTCAAGGTTATACAAGTAAACTATTTTGATTCCTCACACGTTAAGTTTTAAGGAAAAACCTAGAGAATGTATTTGTGCAAAGCAAACACGTTTGGAATCGAGCCAATGACAAGTCGACGGGAATCTAGTCGAAGACCAAACTAGTTTGATACTGCTGTGCTGTTTACTATTAAAAAAAAATATGATGAGATTGTAAGAACTTCCACCTGGGCCTCGTGACCGCAGAGGATAAAAATATCAGGTTACCAACATTCAGTATGTTGGTATCCAATAAAGGGATAAGGAAAATGGGTTCGAAATTTGCATCAATGTAGTCCTTTTTGGACCCTAAATAAACTAAAGCAGAGTATTCCGATTAAAACTTGAATAAAAAATCATATTTTGTATCCATGTTAGAATTGAAAACTGGTTTTGCAGGACCCCAAGCTGCAAACTATTGCAAACAAACGAAACTGGTTAAAGAATGTATCAGTACGATCAGTATCGATAATTCAACTGAGACAGATTATCATTCATGGAGCGCTTTAGATAAATACGTATCGCATCCCGTCTCAAGTAATAGTGTGGATTTGATAGCAGCAGGAAGAGGCGGTAAGTCTTGTGTTTTTTATAACTGGTGCTATAAATAATATTCTACATGAACAGTAGCGTGATCATGGACAGGAGAGATAACAAAATAAATGCGAAATTCTGTGGGAAACCAGGAATGGGACTTGTTTGGGGCAACTATTTTGTAGATAGTTTAGGGGTATGAGGAACAGGGTGTAAAGTTCACTCATCCCCCATAGAAAAGGGAGGATCCTCCAACCAGACGGGTTGTTATGTCTGGCGGGCACTTGCCCCATATGTTGATTTCGGATAGTCTTATCTATGTTATTCGCTCAGTAAACTCTAACTGCGAGATGTAGGAATTGTGTGACGTCATGTCTTTTTGTTTCGTAGTTTTTGTATGTGGCGGTCTAACCGCTACATCACTCCCCTCCGGAGACCGGAGGTCGATAGTGGGCTGAATCTTGGATCTTGCGATGCTTCACAGTGCCAGCTGTGGTTCCAGTGAGTCGGAACCGGGTGCCGCTCAGTTCACAGTGGGTCGGAACTGTCTGCAGTGATTGCGGCGATGGTGATTGTGGTTCCAGTGAGTCGGAACCGGGTGCCGCACAGTTCACGGTGGGTCGGAACTGTTTGCGGTGATTGCGGCGATTGTGGTGATTGCGGTGATTGAGGTGATTGCGGTGATTGAGGTGATTGCGGTGATTCCCCAGTGAGTCGGGGTGATGTGGCTGAGGGTGATGACCAGGAATGCGCGTTCGCTGCATGCTGGTGGTCAGGATACCCGTTGAAGCCGTGGGTGCTGGCTGGCTGTGTGACTCGCCTCACGAAAGCTTGCGGGAGTGATGATGATGACGTCACGCTGAAGTTGTTGCACGAAGGCTGCGTTGACGTTCATACTCGGGGTCACCAATTTAGGGGTATGAGGAACAGGGTGTAAAGTTCACTCATCCCCCATAGAAAAGGGAGGATCCTCCAACCAGACGGGTTGTTATGTCTGGCGGGCACTTGCCCCATATGTTGATTTCGGATAGTCTTATCTATGTTATTCGCTCAGTAAACTCTAACTGCGAGATGTAGGAATTGTGTGACGTCATGTCTTTTTGTTTCGTAGTTTTTGTATGTGGCGGTCTAACCGCTACAATAGTAATCAAGTCTACGCGAAATATGCTAGGGCCGATCTCTAACTGCTGTACTATTTTCAACCCTATGTAAAGATAATTACTTAATTAAATGTGCCTCTCTTTAATATTTGCATACCAAAATATGGCGAAATGTGTCATCGCTCAAGAATATTCATTTAACACCCATAAATGTATTACCGCATTTAAAGCAAATAAATAACTTTGACTATTTTTGGAGGTCTAGGGAGCAATTTAGCAAACTGACAGGATTTGACATCTTCATTCAGAAGTTCATCTTTAATGCTGAACATATCACACAAGTACTGCCTCTTTGGTCTTGTGGTTTTAAGCGCTACTGTTGAGCACGAGGTCCTGATCTCGATTCCCAGGTTGGACAAAGTGTTATTGGGTTTTCCTATATAGAATTTCTTGGTAGCAGCTGGGGGTCTGGATTTGTTTCCAGTTGATGGCAATAGGATCGCCCCCTATTACATGGGACTGTCGTAATGTGGTTGTGCTTAGGTACACCTCTGTCTAACCCTTATAATTATATGAGACATCACTAAAGTAAGCGGAATAATGAACAGGGCTGATGATTAAGTGGTTCTTGAAAACATACTCACTGTTATAAGGTTTACCTAGAGTAGAAAAATACTTTGGTGCCAATATTGATTGAGGTAGAGGTCAAACAACAGAAGATTGTATTGTTCAGCGTATATTACCAATATCACATGAATTCGTTCCTTTTTCTGTATTAGAATATATTTCGTTTTGTGTTTGAGGATATTTTTATCAGATATTTTGCCAAGTTCATACAAATTCTATTCTATGTATTTTACCTGTTCGTTTTAACCTTGCCACTATGTCATTGTATGCCTTCTTGGATATTATTTGAATTCAAAATGCATAACGCGGGATCGAATCAAACCTGTATGCCTACGTATTTTGTGGAATTTACAATGAAGGAACATGCAATAAAATCGCAATATTATTGATATTACATTGGTATTTCGCTTTCACGATAATGTAGATGCTAGTTGAACTAAAAACACGGCTCTGGTTTGCGTAAGGCAATGTCTGTATTGAACATTTCGGTTTAATTTTTCCCAAAATTTATCTAAATCCTAACATATTCCAGCCTAATTTCCCTCTTTTATTATGGCCAAAAATCAAGGTAAAAAGAGACACAACAGCGTTCTTTTTACAAAAGTAGTTACTACATGTCATGAAAATTAAAGGTGGAAAACTATAAATAAAAGATTTTCCATTGTGGAAACAAAGAAAAACTACATTTTCCTCGTAATATTTAGCAATTAGTTGGAAATAAAAAGATTGCTGCTAGCATCCTTATTATTGTGCGAAGTGGCATCAAAGTTGATCGTGATTCAACATCCCGTTTAGAAATTGAATTTATTTATTAAATTCGTGATAACGTAAAAAGGATTATGTGCTTTGTGTTTTGTGCAATAAAAGATAATTTTGGGTAAATGTGTTGCATAGCTTAATGTTTTTTGGACATTTTGGTCTCGAGGTATGACATTGCCGAGGGAACAAGAGTTTTGTCTTGTAAGTATTGTGTATATTCTGTTATTAATTTTAGTTCATTTTGATCGAAGTTCAGACTTTGTAGACTATAAACCAATTATGGATTTTGATGTTTTGTTTCTTTCTATACAAACAGTGCGTATTTCTAGAATTCTCTCTTTGTGTAGATAATACAAAATGCCAAACAAATTAGGACGAACATTGACGCAATATAGTACGGTCAGGCCTACTCCGTTACATCGAATGTCTCCTTCGCATATTGTTCTTTGAGAGAGGAGTACAAAAATACACATATTGCATGAAATTGTCACAAATATTTGACTAACAATGTTTTGTAACGCTTATGAATACTAAACCGGAATATTTAACGAGACGAATGTTGTCCACTTTATGCACTAACGCACGAGCGTAGTATACATTTAGAGGAGCCGAGTTAGAAAAGAAAAGTTGTCCCTTGTTAGGATTTTTCCTAAACCATGGGTGCGTGGTTATAACGTGACAGCAAATTATAACAGATTCAGAACTACATGAAGCTGTCAGCCATCTTAAGCCTGCTGCAGACGGCAATCAACATGCAGTGGGATAAGGCAGCTGCAAATATAGAATGTCAACTGTCTATAATACGAGTATGTATAGGATTATTACCCAGACAGGCGCTTTATTTTGTGTTAATAATTTCATCACCACTGCTCTCAAAACGGTGAAGGAAAACATCGTGAGGAAACTGGCATGTCTTAAAACTAAAAATTCGAAGACATGTGACATCTACCAACCCGCACTGGGCCCGCGTGGTAGATTACGGCCCACTCCCTCTCACAGAGAGGAGGCCTGTGTCCCAGCAGTGGGAACATTATAGGCTGATTATGTATGTATAGGATTACTAGCTGACCGGACTAGGAAACAGGACGATGTCCTGTTTCCTAGAACTCGATCGCAGCGCTACCTATCGGGTCCAATAGTGAATCATCCAGGGACTCATTCAAACACACACAACAAATTTCATCAAAATCGGTCCAACCGAGGAGGAGGTAGGAAGAGTTCAGTGACAAGACATACTGACGTACAGAAGAATTATTATATAAATATAGGATAAATGTTATTATAGGATTCTACATTGCAAGCCTACGATATTATGCGCTTTTATAATTCCACACGTCATTTTATCGTAGACGTCTATGATTATACCGTTGACGTTACCGTCCACGAAAAAATACTTTTCAATAATTTACATACCGTGGACGTTAAGTGCCACTTTTGCAGGATTTCGGAAGGTTTGGTGTGCTACGATATCGTTAAGTTATATGGTGGACGTGCACGTAACTTTATCGTGGACGGAAATTGCAAAGCGTCTTGATATTATATTTCCATAAGTTTTACTTCGCTGTGTTATCGTGACGTCGACGAAAATATCGTCACGTAGGAACTATAAAAGTGCCCTTTGTCATGCTTAGACCTTTAAAAATACTAGGAAATTGTTAAGGGTAGGCGTTTTGGGGGACTGTCTCATGTAATTTTGACGTTCAAAAAGTGATGATTCTCAGCCTAGTTTGAAATAATGACTTTTGAAATTTGAGTTTACAAGAGGGGTTGGGCCTCTTCCTCTTACCCAGTAACCGGGCACAGAAAACCCGGGTTCCTTTTCTAAGAATAACATTGTGTTGTTGGAACATTGACAGATTGAAATCAAAGTTTTATTCTAGAAGAATTCCATAAATTAATTTAATTACCCGACCTCAAAGTCCGATCTTTATGAGGGCGGGTGTTACATGGGCATTTGACATGACCTTTGTCTTGTCCATGTTCATTTTAAGACCCACTCTTTTGGAGGCTCTACTGAGGTCATCGAGCATTATACTGAGGTCCTCCATGGTCTCAGCCATGATAACTATATCGTCGGCAAACCGAAGGTCAGTGATATAATCGCCATTGATGTTGATGCCTAGCCCTTTCCAGTCCAGAATCTTGAAGACATCCTCCAGTGCAGCGGTGAACAGTTTCGGAGAGATAACGTCTCCTCGATCCTCCTCGATCGGAGACGCTACGCTCGAAGTTGTAGACGAGTATGTTTACCTAGGACAAACTGTTCAGCTAGGTAGGTCCAACTTCGAGAAAGAGGTCAATCGTCGAATCCGACTCGGTTGGGCAGCGTTCGGGAAGCTACGCAATATCTTCTCGTCCCACATACCACAGTGTCTCAAGACGAAAGTCTTTGACCAGTGCGTGTTGCCAGTGATGACTTATGGCACTGAAACGTGGTCGCTCACAATGGGCCTAATTAGAAGGCTAAAAGTCACCCAAAGAGCAATGGAGAGGGCTATGCTTGGAGTTTCCCTACGTGATCGAATCAGAAATGAAGAGATCCGCAGGAGAACCAAGGTAACCGACATAGCCCGAAGAATTGCCAAACTTAAGTGGCAATGGGCAGGACATATTGCTCGCAGAACAGATGGCCGATGGGGCCGAAAGGTTCTGGAGTGGCGACCACGTACCGGAAGACGTAGCGTTGGAAGGCCTCCCACAAGATGGACCGATGACCTAGTAAAGGCCGCAGGAATTCGCTGGATGCGGGAAGCACAGAATCGGTCGAAGTGGCGGTGCTTGGGGGAGGCCTATGTCCAGCAGTGGACGTCTTTCGGCTGATATGATGATGATGATGATGACCTCAAAGTAATTGCTAGTTCAAACCTAATTATCTGTGTGGAAGCGAGGAAAGAATGTTGAATTATTTTGTATTATTTTTGCAGTGGGTTAGTTAGAGTTCTACTAGGTAATTCATTATCTTACTTGATTGAAAATGCCACACTGAACATACGAACTTTAGACTCTTTGAGGCCGTAGACCTCGTCACTTCACTATGGCGTTTGTGTGTCTGGATTTGTGTCCGGCAATAAGCTCGCCCCTTATTACATGGGACTTAAACATAACTGGCGAAATGTGTGCGTGCACCTCTGCCGAAGCCTTCGGGGAATACCGGCGTGATGTTATGCGTTATTTTAATTATTATAACACCTACAATTTGTGGTTTGATAAACAGTTCGTATATTTACAAGTTCACATGTAGGCCCGGTTCTTTCCATACGACCTTTAATTGAGGCCGTAGACATCGTCACTTCACTATAGCGTTAGAGTGTCTGGATTTGTGTCCAGCAGATGGCAATAGACTCGCTCCTTATTACATGGGACTTAAACTTAACTGTCGTTATGTGTGCGTGCACCTCTTGCGTTATGGGTTTTTTCATTATATAACACCTACCATTTGTGGTTACCAGTCCGTATATTAACAAGTTTGCAAACAAATGCAAAGTACTTAAGTTTTTGCAACCTTTACGTTTTGCTTTGCATATCTTTATCTCATCTGTCTTGAATCTAGAGGACAACCAGGTTATACGTAGTATCTCCATCGTACTTCTGACCTTACATAACCAACGTTACGCCTGTATTTCTCGATGGGGGATAGACAGGGGGCTTACAGTATCTAGTTACACATTTTACCCGTTATGTTGTACACTCAAGTAAGGGGCGAGTTTATTGTCAAAGAACGGGCACAAACCTAGACCTCGAGCTGCTACTAAGACATTCCTTGTGATAGTATAACCCAATTACATTGCCCAACCTATGAATTAAACATAGGAGACCCCACGCTCATTAGTTGCATCAATTGCGACCACTACATAGACTAAAGAGGCAGTCGAAAGGCGGCTATGTTTATTCTAGCCTTTTCCCAACTATGTTGGGGTCAGCTTCCAGACTAACCGGATGCAGCTGAATACCAGTATTTTACATGGAGCGACTGTCTGACTTCCACAAACCAGTAACTGGGTAATGCGATACCCCTTAGTAAGACTGGTGTCAGACTTTCGGGCTTCTGACGGCTCGTAGCAACTGTCAAAGATTCACGAATGATAGCCGGAACCATCGGTTTAACGTGTTTTCCGAGGCACTGAGAAGTCTCGGTACACCCATCCACTGACCAACCCCGGGAACCCCGGGATCAACCCGTGCGGCTGTTATTACTTAGCCACGAACTCCTCCACGATCTCTCGGAGTCGGTCTCTTCAATTTAATCGCGGTCTTGCTAGTGAGAATCGGGACTTTCAATGTTTCACCGGTTTTTCTTCATTACGATCAGTGATGGCCTGGTGCGGTGGGGTACGGCGCTGGTAGGTATCTCCAGTTGCTCGGGTAAGCCCGACCACCATTTTGGATTTCGGCCTCTAGGTAATACTATAGAATTTTATTTCTGTCCATGCTACATTCAGCCTGAACCATCCACTCATCTCATTTGTTTCGGCGACAATTTTCTTGTCACACAAAACACTTGAAATCCTAAAAGCATGACACGTTGGTAATTAATTTACATAATAATTAATGTTTTCGAGTATGAACCACTGGTTTTAGTACCTTGAGAGTTTGAGGTGGTTCTGTGTGAAGTAGTGATAAAATCGTGGAAGTTATAGTTATTTCTGATGGTTAAAATAAATAGAACTAAAAAAAATACTAGGAAGATGCCTTGTGGATATTGCAGTCAGACTGCAAAAAAAGTTTTATTTGTAAGTACGAATAGTATCAAAATTATAAGTATTAGTTCAGTGTTTATACTCAAGAAAAAAACAGTACATATTGATAGAAAAATAAATGTACAAGTCAAGAACAAACATATTCTAGAACTACATGAATATTCTAAATTGGACGAGAACTTTCGTAATTTGTATTAATTGCAAAACACAAAACATTACTCTTTTCAGTTTGATCTAAATTTTTGACCTTACGTGACAGATTGAGGTAAAGATATAGAGAAGCTCGTGGCTAAGTAATAAAAGCCGTACGGGTCGCTTGTCAGGGTTGGTCAGTGGATGGGTGATCATCTTTACGTACCGAGACTCCTCCGTGCCTCGGAAAGCATGTTAAGCCGTTGGTCGCGGCTATCATTCGTGGATCTTTGACAGTTTTTACGGGTCAGCAGAAGCCCGAGTGACAACCAGTCTTACCAAGACTATCGTATTATCCAGTTACTGGGATGTGGAGGTCAGATAGGCAGTTGCTCCATGTCATCATCATCAGCCTATAAATGTTCCCACTGCTGGGACACAGGCCTCCTCTCTGTGAGAGGGAGTGGGCCACGCGGGCCCAGTGCGGGTTGGTAGATGTCATATGTCTTCGAATTTTCGGTTCTAAGACATGCCGGTTTCCTCACGATGTTTTCCTTCACCGTTTTGAGAGCAGTGGTGATGAAATTATTTACACAAAGTAAAGCGCCTGCCTGGGTTCGAACTCACGACCTACAACTCGTAAGTCGGGGCGTTACCACTGGGCCACCACTGCTCGCTCCATGTAAAATACTGGTATTCAGCTGGATCCGATTAGACTGGAAGCCGACCCCAACATAGTTGGGAAAAGGCTAGGCAGATTGATTTTGACAGATTGAGATCACACAAAGATGTGTTAGATAGGACAGATTATAATGATACTGATCCACTTAAACTGTTGCAAAACACAACATAGCGAAATACGCCCAAAGTCTTTATCATAAATGAAGATAAATAAAAAATACAATTTGGGAGTATTGGTTAAGTGTAAAATACATAGACATAACTTATCTGAGATAAAACAGTTGCTTAACTTGTATTTCAAATTAGACACTTGTTTAATTCTGTCCGGATTCATTTAATGCCAATAGACTTAGAATAGGTTTCGTTAATTGATTGAATTTGGCTAATTGATCTTTAAATTAAGCCTTCTATTTTCAAATGACTACACTCCGATCAACGATTAATCACGCGTCCTCCATATGCTCTGTACCTTATCTGAAGAACATTCAGCTTACATTTTTCTGTCAACCAGTCTATCAATAATTACAATACCGCAAGTGCTACACCGAGGTTACCTTTATCTTAATATTTTTTCCCATCCGTTCAGCTCAATTTGCCGCCAACAATATTGGTTGGATCATTCACCTTTCCATCCTCCTTGACACGTTGTTTTGTCCGAGTTTTGAGACGGAGCCATCAGTATTTAAGTATTTATGCATTGATATGAGATTGTTTTCGTCATTGCCATTTGTGAAACCGTGTGATCTTGTAGGTTGGTCTGATTTTTTGTTTTGTGTTTCTTGATTTGAGTTAGTAAGTTCGTTGTTATGTAGTTTTCGTAGCATGTTCTGATTTATTCATTTCTTTTCAATCAGTATTGGCTTTTCTAGTTTACAGTTTTTGATTCATAATCGATTGATCATTGAATACGTATTGAGGCAATCAATATTACACTACCCACATCCTTAATAAATTGTTTTTTTTTATGATGATTCTATTTTTGACTAAAATACGCTTCTACCCGACAGTTGCTAAATAGTGGACGTCAACCTGTATTTCTCAGTTAAATTAATTCATAATCTTTAGCATAACTTCTTAACTCTTAAGCCAGATGTTGTGGGGCTAAACCATTATCAAACTTACTTCAGTTAGTAATGAAGATCATCGGTGAGCTCGCCCTGGTGGGCGCCATCGCCTCAGTCTTCATTGTGGCTGCTCGAGGGAGGGCGGTGGAAAGAGCAGCTGAGGAGGCAGCCGGCAGGGACTACATGAGGAACTTGGATGAAATTATGTCCAAGGCTAGGAATAAGAAGACTATTGCGTCGTGGGACTATGAGAGTAATATTACGAAGTATAATGAAGATCGAATGGTAAGCTTTGTGAGATTCTCGCTTTATTATTCCTGATATTTAATGTGCATTAGAAAATTAGTGCAATAAGTATTGGTTAGAAGAATCTGTCTCATGTTGAATCTTATTTTCATTATTTATTATTTTTGTCTCTGGTCAACCGCGAACGTTGTCATTTTTATCCCAAACTAGTTTATAATTTTTTCCTTATTTTTTTGCTTTTGATATTAACATAATTATCGTTATTTTGACCCCAGGAGGGATCAAAATGTATGATCCCAAAAACAAGCAACATGATTTTGGGTCATTGATCCTAAATACTTTTAATTCCAGCTCGCAGTTTCTTTAGAGTTGGCAGAAGAAGAGAAAGAATACTGGAAAGAAACGATGAGCTACCTCTGGCATGAGTATGAAGACCAAGACCTCAAGAGAATGTTCGAGAAGTATACCAAGCTCGGTACGTCTGCTCTTCCCGAGGACTTGAACGAGAGACTGATCAGTGCCATCAGTAACATGCAGTCGACGTATGCTAAGGCCACTATCTGTGACTTTAAGGATAGAACCAAGTGTGATCTGCATGTTGAACCAGGTGAGTTGGCGTAGCTTTAATTTATATATCCGGAAGTATAATCTAGTTGAGGAAACTTGATATGGAGGAGAGGGAAAGAGGTTTAAGCATATACCTAGTTCGTTCATAATTATAATGTTAATATTTACAAATTCTAAAAATATTCTCCTAATTTCAGAGGTGACAGAGATCTTCGCGAACAGCAACGACCCTGAGGAGTTGAAGTACACCTGGCTGGAGTGGCACAGGGTCGCCGGCGCAGCTTCCAAGGGCAACTTCACTGAATACGTTGCTATGAACAACGAGGCTGCTAAGTTGAACGGTAAATTATTTAGTAGTTTGTGTTTCTTCATGTTTTTATCATAGGAAGTAATAATAACTGCAAAATGGGGGTTACTAAATACGGTTGCCGATACTTTTGGGAATTACAGGCGTGCAATGCTGTTTTGTTATTTGTGTCTTTCATAGAAGTTCACCAATGCATTAACTACGAATGAAGAGATGTTTACTAGACTTTTTACACTCCAAAAGAAATTAGTCAGGATCATAGTAAACATCGAACAAACTGACAGCTGTAAACCTCACTTTCAAAATTATAATATTTTAACCCTCCCCAGTATATACATATTAGAGACATGCAAATTTGTTCGTAAAAATCAAGAGTTTTATACAAAACGCGAAGACATAGGTACAATCACGCTACACACTTCGACATAAATCTAGACTAAACATTCCAACTTCTCGGCTAAAAATACATTCTACAAGTCCATATGTAATGTCAATAAAAATATACAATAAACTACTGGAATTAATAAAAAAAGAAGAAAAACTGAACATATTTATAAAAAAAACTTTTTATAAAAAAAGAACAACCGACTTCCAAAAAAGACACTACAAAGTCAAAAATAACTTTAATTTCGGAAGTCGGTGTATTTGGTTTTGAAGTTTCGTTTTTTGCCACCGACTTCCGAAATTAAAGTTATTTTTGACTTTGTAGTGTCTTTTTTGGAAGTCGGTTGTTCTTTTTTTATAAAAAGTTTTTATTTTGCACTTTTTAGTTGTGGTACCTACCCCATACAAATTCGAATACCACTAACCTGCTAAAATAACAGTGATTGGAAGTTATCATTATATCATCCATATAAACTAAGTGGGAAAAATACGTATTATTGAAGCTAACTCAAAAACTATCCAAGTAAAGTTAATAAAATTAATATGGGACCACCTCGGGAGTATACCCTTTCAAACAAAAAAACAATTTTCAAAATCGGTCCATAATTGACGGAGAAATCGCGTAACAAACATACAAAAAAAAAAAAAAAAACATACAGACGAATTGAGAACCTCCTCCTTTTGGAAGTCGGTTAAAAAACGAAAACTATTTCTAATAAAAAAATGCTATTATAGTTTAAACGAATATTTCAACGATAAATAAAATATAAGTATATTAAGTATTGAGTAAACTATTTATGTAAAATAAAAAGAATTAAAAATAACCTAATACATATAACGAAGTGTATAGAGTGCCGCGAGTTTCTTGTGGCACTCTAGTGTCACTGCCTCGGCCCGGCTAGGGTGCCGTGAGCGTTGCATTGTCACTGTCACTTGTTATTTAGGTTAGGTTAGAACTGTGACCACACAACGCACGAGCCGAGCGAGCGTAGCGAGCGGTGCCGCGGTAGCGGCCGGCGAAGTGCCAGGGTCCGTTTAGGCACAAGAGAATGTAATGTTTTGGGAATGTGGTGTTTTACAGCGATCTAACCTCGACAATCCAACAAAATACCAAGTGACGTGACTTAGTGACAGTGACAATGACAATCCAATGCTTGCGGCACTTTAGCCGGGCCGAGGCGGTGTTACTAGGGTGCCTGTAGTGGCACTTTATCCGATAGGGATAGAGTGCCAATGGTGGCACTCTATACACTGCCTACATATAATACCAAATATTAGATTTAGTTCAAAAGACTGATGATAATCTAAGTTTTTTCAAAGCTTCCTCTTTCCTACTATTTTGCTGTGCCCGACAGGGTCCATAATGATCACATATAATTTTAACTTACCACCTAAGTACACATTGTGGAATGCAAATAAAGTATTGAGTATTGAGATGCTTCGATATTTTTACTTTAATAACTGGTTTAGCATTTAACATCATAAATTATAATGCTCTTGCTCCTGGGTAATTTCTTCGATTCTTACAGAAGCGATTAACTTTAACGTGCCTGTAATTTTTTGTATAATTTCATGTCTTTGATTTGCTGTTATAAATCATCTGTTATAATTATACCGTGAGAACATTTTCTTTTCTTCAACACGGATAATGTTTCTCCTATTAACGGCATTTAAAATTTTCCAGGATATGACAGCGTAGCAGAATGGTGGTTGAGCGAGTACGAGTCAGATGACAGTGAGGATCAGTTTGCGTCCCTTTGGGCCCAGGTCAAGCCTCTGTACCAACAGATACACGCTTACGTCAGGAGGCACCTGAGACTCAAGTACGGAGAGCATGTGGTGCCGGCCAAAGGACCTATACCTGCACATTTGTTGGGTAAGACAAAGTTTAGAAATAATTCCTTTTCATTCTAGAAAGTTCCTTAAGACTAGGTATTTCCTTTACATTACCATCTTTGGCAGTTGGCATCTTACAGATATTATTCAAGTTCATGATAAAACTATCATAGTTTATTGAGATGCCATATTTTGGTTGAGGCATGGGAATATAGCAGTGTAAGACAGTTGCTATAATATAATATCTATTTCAGGTAACATTTGGGCTCAATCTTGGAACAATGTGGAGAAGTTCACCAGGCCGTACCCTGATAAGCCTGATATTGACGTCACTGCTGCTTTACAAGCCCAGGTAAAAAGATTGTCATTTTGTTTTTATAAACGCCACATAACCCTTGTGAAAATGTTGCTTTAGAAATTATTTAGCATAATTTCTAATAGCATAATTTTTATAATTTTATATGGTTCCATATCCATTTTCATCGTTTTTAATATCTCCATATTATAGGCTCCGAAACAAAGGCCATAGTCAATCCTGGTTAGGAACCAAACCTACAATATACTAAGAAAAATATTTTTATTTTTCTAGAACTACACAGTGCTAAAGTTCTTCGAGACTGCTGAAGAGTTCTTCACGTCTCTGAGCCTGAGTGGCATGCCGGAACTGTTCTGGGAGAGGTCGATCATTGAGAAGCCTAATGATGGCCGCGACATGGTCTGCCATGCCTCGGCATGGGACTTCTTTGATGGCGAAGATTTTAGGTAAGTAACGGAAATAAGACAAAAGAAAGATATATTTTTAGGGTAAATAGCAAGTTAGAGTGAAATTAATTATATTCGTTGCTGAACCCAATTCTGAAAAAGGATAAAAACATTAATTGTTGTAATAATTAGATTTTCCTTATGTACAAATGTACAATACAGAGTATTATATTATGTACCTTTTATCTATTTCGAACACTGATATATTTTATAAATATACTTTCTCCATCAGGATCAAGCAATGCACTACAATCACGGATGCCTTCTTCAAGACCACTCATCACGAGATGGGTCACATCCAGTACTACCTACAATACAAAGATCAGCCCATCATTTACAGGGCAGGAGCTAATCCTGGTAAATAAAATTTATCAACTGGAAGAAATATAATTACTGGTTATGATTTTAACTTTTTTCAACGCACCATCTTAAATTAAAAAAGATAGGACGTAATAAAAATGAATACAAGATCCTTTCCTAAATTATGTGTGTATCCTTTTTTTGTTTTGTTTTTCAGGTTTCCATGAAGCCGTTGGTGACGTCATCGCCCTTTCAGTAGCTACACCTAAGCACTTGAGAGTGATGGGTCTGCTAGAAGATGGACCTGATGATATTGAGTCTAACATCAATCAGCTTTATAAAATGGTAAGTTCTTTATTATCTGTATGGTCGTCGAATAAAGCTGCGCTAGATCTACTAGTCACTATCAAATCAGAAATTATATCCAGGCTAATAGTCGGTTCTTTATATCCACGAGCACGACAGAGTTCTCAAGCGTGGTATTTATCAATATCCATTATTTTAAATTAACATTCCTTTCCCAGCATAATGCCTATAATGTCCCCACTGCTGGGACACAGGCCTCCTCTTAGTGAGAGGGAGTACGCGGGCCCAGTGTGGTTTGGTAGATGTCACATGTCTTCGAATTCTTGATTCTAGGACATGCCGGTTTCTTCACTATGTTTTCCTTTACCGTTTTGAGTCAGCAGTGGTGATGAAATAATTTATAGAAAGTAAAGCGCCTATTCGAACCTACGATCTACAAAAGTAACGTAAGTCGCGGCCGTTACCACTGGGCCACCACTGCTCCTTTCATTCCCATTCAGTCTATTTTTCTGATTGTCAACTACAATTCAATAATATAATATGGTGCCATAAGAGCTATGGTACAATTTTGGTGTACAATAAAGTATTCTATCGATGTTTTCTCTCATTTCAGGGTTTGGAAAAGATAGTCTTTCTGCCTTTCGCCTACCTCCTCGACCTATTCCGTTACGGCGTCTTCCGAGGCACCACCTCCACTGAGGATTACAACTGCCACTACTGGCAACTGAGGGAGGCTCTCCAGGGTGTTGAGCCACCCGCGCCCAGGACTGAAGATGACTTCGATCCGACTGCTAAGTACCATATCTCTGCTGATGTGGAGTATATGAGGTGAGGGCTACCTTTGGGATTTTAATTGCAGAACTAGTCTGCCGAGATTCGTGTCTAACGGCTTCATTACATCTTTTTAATGGCGTTGGTAGATCATGTGGCTGACAGGCCCAGTTATAGAAAAGGGCTATTGCCGACTATATGTAGGTATGTACATGTAAAATCGAATAGTTTGCAAATCCGGTGCCAACGTTAGAGTTAAAGTGACTATTTACTTGCAATTTTACCAACAATTTAGACAGCAGTTGACTTGCTGCTTGCATAACATTTTTCAATTTAACTTTCCAGATACTACATCTCATTTATCATCCAGTTCCAATTCCACCGTTCCCTGTGCCAGCTAGCCGGCGAGTATAATACCGGAGACCAGACCAAGCTACTTTCCAACTGCGACATATATAAAAGCACTGAGGCTGGAGATGCTTTGGGGTGAGATGCAATAGCTTTTTTATAACACCTGGTGGTTCTTCCTGGAATTATTTATAAATGTAGACCTCAAATAGAAGACAGCGACGGTGTATTATCAGTCAGTCAGGAATATTAATCATATAAATCAACCGCTACGAAACATTGGTCGGGAAGAATGTTATGTTTAAAAAAAATGGTATAAATATTGACATTATTTTTGTTAACCACAGGAGGAAAAGAAAAATAAAGATTATGTTCATGGGCGCCGGCAAGTTTGTTTTCAGTGGGGTGCATCTTCAGTTCCACAAAACGAGCTCGATCATTTTTGCAGTCACCTCGGATATGTTAGGTTATCGTTTGCAAATTCATACGGAAAGAGAACTAGTTGAGTTGACTTATACAAAGAAGCTTAGGAATTAAGATAGAGTAGAATGCAAGAGCGAACGAAGCAAGCTCGATAATGTTAGCACCACGCCTAAGGCAGATTCTATTTTCGGAAATAGGAGTTCGGTTCCTTGTCGACTTATGCACGCAGAGCTTTAAAATTCAGAGAACGATAATTTTTGAACCTTGTCTTGAATAGGTTACGTTCTCTATTTTGTGGCAGGCGTTTTCAGATATTTCTTTAGTTCTGAATGTTTTTACACCAACATTTTTATTTTAAGCCACGGAGGTGCAATGCACCCTCTTGCAATACGGAGCCCATGATTATGTTTTCCTAAAAACCTTTCATTGCTTTCCAAATTCCCTTACAGTAAAATGCTCCAGCTTGGTTCTTCAAGACCCTGGCCTGATGCGATGGAAGTGCTAACTGGTCAGCGCAACATGGATGCCAGTGGAGTCCTCGAGTATTTCGCACCATTGCATGACTGGCTGATAAAAGAGAATGAAAGAACTGGCGAGTTTGTGGGTTGGGAACCTAGCGCTGTCCGTAAGTATTCGTCATTATTATACGGGATTACATGAATATAAATAAATAAAAATGTTTATAGCAGACCACATGATCCAAAAAATTAAATTAAAAAAAGTAATTTATATTAAAGTTGCGTACATACACAGACAAACTCACGCCTTACTTCTATTTGCACATTAAAATTAATAAAAAATAATATATGCATTCAGGTTACTGAATATTTTCTAAATATTTCGACATGTTTTCAACATTATCCCCTACATCTAAGTAGGAAAATACAAAAAATGTAATAATAAGAGGAGGAGGAGTAGGGGGTGTTGTCTGTAGGAGTAATAAATGTTATATTTTTTGTAATGTGCGTTTAGTTTGTGCAGAATAAACCTTCTTTTTTTCTTTTCTTTCTAATAATACATTAATATCATTAAAAAAAAACAAATTGTAAAAAGGCACAATTTTACTACTACTTGCTGAGGATTTTGAACAGGGCTTGATATATTCTTGGAAATAAAATGGTAATATCAATTTGAAAATGTGGTAACTTACCTAAAATAACTTACCGTTAATCTTCACAATTTTTGTATTTTATTATCGGTAACATACTCGTTGAAAACATAATATATTTGGAAACATTTTTATAATAATCTTTTGATTTTCCAGCATACTGCACAGGTGAACAGCGTTCAGCGATGGAGACTTCCGGCTTCAACAGCAGACTGAAGAAATACGCCTCAATGTAAATACATCGATCGACTCGATAATCTATTTATTGAATAATACATATTGTTGTTAAGTACAAGTACCTATTTTGTTTTATTTTGTCCCGATTTTTCCGTATTTGTTGATTGATCAATCAATATTATGGTACAAAGGTGAACCAGTCAACCAAGGGTGGTGAAGAGATATAAGATAGCAGGTACTCTGTTTGAGAGGAGATAATTTAAAAAGATTTCATCCAATTTCTTGAGCCTAATAACAATCCTCACGTGAATGATGAACTATCTTACTATTGAGTCACTCGATGCTTGGCATCGAGTTTTTATAAAAATAATTATAATAGTTATGCAAATTCCCCAAAAAGACTTGATTTCAACATTAATACAGTCACAAATAAAATCAAGCTATAACAAAAACCCCCATTGAATTACTCATTTGTGACGACATATTGTAGTCTGTGGCAAATATTGCCAATATTTTAGGTCTATTCAATAAACACAAGTCATGGTTCTAGACGAACTAATTCCGCTCAATGGCAGGATGTCACACAATACTCAATAGTGGCGTAACGATACAGCCCTGACCTCGTACTGACAAATTTCGCGATACTTTAAAAGGTTAGTAACATTACTCTGTCCCTTTTGGGGAAGGTACAGTAGTAATAATCAAGTAGGTACTCGTTCGACCCTCAATATTATTTCTCTACTACTATACTCACGTATTCGTGAGGAAAAATAATACGCCATTGCCAATACAATTTAATAAAGGTATGATAGTTAATTTGACGACAATAGTGGTGGCTCATACATTGGTCTCCACTCTCCGCAAGCTCTTGTAAATGTTGACGTTCAAAAATACCCCTTTTATGTGCTAGTGCTTATTTGAATTTGCCAAAACCTAAAACCCTGATAAAAAAAATCTCAAAAGCTACGTTCCTACATAGCTGTGACGGTGCTTTGCTGTTAATTTACAGATAGGATAATGAGAGGGACAGCGCGTACGCAGTCCCTCACTACCAAAAATAACGCGTCCGAGTTATCCACATTAGGGATAATCGCAGGGGTCAACCTATCCGCAGTGCAATGGAAAGGCCTCGCCCTGGGGGAACCGCCTACATGATCACGGTTTCCCCTACGCCAGGTAAGTATGACTATTTTACAGAAACACGCGAGGGTCGTTCAACGGCGGAGAATCTTAACACCGCGATTCAGAAAACGGGCTTGAATGAACAACGCCATCTAGTTACAAAGTTGGAACTTAACCGAGAAGTGGGTTGGGGTGACTTGGGGTTGGGGTGCATAAATTATAGGACGCATGTGTCGTTTCGGTACAGGTGCTATTCATTTGCAATCGTTTTTCCCAGTTGTTTTACTGTCTGTACTTATGTCCATCGAAGCTCTTGGCTAAGTAATAACAGTCACACGGGTCGATCCACCACGTTAAGCTACGCTTGCCGGGGTTGGTCCATGGGTGGGTGATCTTTACATACCGAGATTCCTCCATGCCTTGGAAAGCACGTTACGCCGCTGGTCCGGGTGTCATTCGTGGATCTTTGACAGTCGTTACGAGTCGCCAGAAGCCCGAAAGTCTCACATCCGCCTCACCAAGGGGTATCGTATTATCCAGTTACTGGGTTGTGGCGGTAAGATAGGCAGTCGCTCCATGTGACATACTGGTATTCAGCTGCATCAAATTAGACTGGAAGCCGACCCCAACATAGTTGGGAAAAGGCTAGGCAGATTGACTGATGTCCATCAGAATGGTCATAGCCATGCTTTAACTATAACCAGACGTATTGTAACACAAAAACGGAGAACCTACCGACCTTCTGTACGACATACCAAAAAAAAAAATACTTCACACATATAAGCAAAATGTATATGCCTCCAAAATATTATTATCAATGTCACACATGTCGTTTATTATCAGCTAAGCTAATGATTGTGACACCATCAATTTGGCAATATTTTGTCATTATTGTGTGCTTCCTGCTAACGCAAGGCATGCTTAGAATTAATTTTAGATGAAACAAGAATAATGTACCATGGATTTTGTAATATCTTGATATAAAAGAGTGTTCTTGGAGTTTCTTGTCCGTTCTTCACTATAAAGATCTACGTTTTGAAATGGGCAACTAGCTTCACTTTTCCACTAACTGACTGACTTTATGACAGTTCAAAACCTCCTGTTAATGGTTTTATTGAAATATGCTTTGAGTTTTGAGTTTGAGTTAATTTCTGACTTTTAAGACAAAAACTATTGTATTATTTATAACACAATCAAAATGGTTCCAGGAAAATTGACGAATCTCTCTCTATCGCATAAATTAAACTCAACATGACAAAATAATGTCCTAAAAAAAACGATGACATTGCGGTGATGACCATTTTAGCTATACTTCACTTCTTAGATTGGTTAATTATTCGAAATTCCTCTTAATAATTGACTCTAGATATATCTTGTTTGGATTTTAACTAGTTTATCCTTAAACAGAAAAAAATATAATTACTAAACACTTTACATTGGTCGAAAGATTAATCGAATCTTTAATCAGGTGGACAACAATAGATTTCAATTAAGTAGACGGTCTACAAAAAAATGTTGACATCGTTATGATAATAGATGTGATACTACTAAGAATCTATTAGCTGTATTATAACAACCAGGTACATTTGTATTGTTAGCCACACACAAAAAATTTACCCATGATGACGCTTTGAACAAGTGCTACAATATGCCAGGAGCGTGCCCTCAGCTTTTTCGAACACATTATGCATTCACCTAAACATGGTCTGGAAAGGCTTATGATACTAGGCCGGGTGGAAGGAAAACGCGCTCAAGGCAGAGCACCGGTGAGATGGTCAGACGCGATCAAGAAGGCTGTTGGAGGCAGCATTTACCAAGCGGTCCACACTGCAGAAGACCGCATAGCTTGGAGACGCGTCGTATGTGGTCGCGATCAGCATTGAGGGAACGACGAAGAACAAGACGCTTTGAAAATGTATCATAAAATATATGAAAAGGATACGATCCTTTTTACAGAGAAAGTCATGGTTAATGATATATTAGCAACTAGGAAAGCAATCAATTAACTCCATCTTAAAGCAGAGCTACTTACAATAACATGAAAAGATAATAATCAGAATGTTAATGACAGAATAAATTAAGATCTGACAAAGGAGGAACACGGTTATTTTTATCATAATCGTGGAGAAATAGAAATTGAAGTTTATAAAATTTGAACACCAAGGACATCCAGAATACAACCATAGTTAATATTAATAGTAGTTTTCCCCTCGCTGACCATTCATATTTATCGTAATCTGGTTCTCCATTCGTCAATGGTTCCCACAATATATCACATTTTTTTGTCAAACTATTTTTTGCTTCATATTTTTCCGGTCCCCTTGTCAGTTTGTGACAAGGACTTGTAATGTTATTATATGTAAATACCTTTTGTTTATGAACTATTGTGGCAGATATTATTATGCAGAGGCGTCACCATCGGTCATTAGTTAAGGTAAATGATTCATATTTATCATGATTCACATGATCTTCGCAGTGGTACAGAAATCTTTAAATAAGTGTTGAATGATGGCCGAATGCTCCACTTCATGTCGATATCATAATGGTTGAAAATTTTATATATGCGTAAGCTTGAAAAGAGCCTTATCCAAATAGAGTTGATGAGAATATTAAAGACTAACTTAGAGATACCTAACGAGTAGTAGGTACATGATATCAAGGATCGCTCGATGTTTGCTAGTCACCTTGTCAAAAATATAGTAACAATAAGTAAATGTGACTATGCTGAAAGACAAATTCACCTAGATACAAAAAAAAACAAATGTAGCGTAGACCACAGATATTATAATTTCAGAGGCAAAAACTATCATAATCATAACACCTAGCACAGAATGTGAGTTTCTCAAAAAAAGAGCAAAATATAGGTTGCACTACGAACATTTTTGAGAAAAAATAGTCCACCACATTTTGTCCCCAACCTTATTCAACATAGTCTATATTTCCAAGAGAATAAAGTTCATAATAATCAGATTTTTCTTAGGATAATCATTTCATTGCTGACCTTGCAAGGCGTCCGCGGTCAACCCAGTCGTGCGCGTAATGAATATAAAACAATTTTACTATTATAAATAAATGTTTGTTTGAGTAATTTTACGCCAATTTATGTTTAGACGAGTAAAAAGTTGTAGTTGCATGTCTTTGGACTACAGAATTATCGTAGCTCAACATTTATTACCATCTATATCTACAATATATTTTGCTGCATCTGGTTAGATAGTGACAATTAACAGCCTAGGGATTACCCTAGCTTAATTCCCGTCTTATATCGAAGTTATTAAACTTGGATATAAGACGGGAATTAAGCAGGGAATTCTATGAGGTGGATCGGCACTACCCTTTCTATAGTAACACGTACATCAGCATGTGTTTTAAGCAGTATCCAGGCACGTACGGATAGTATTAAACCGTCTCGTACAGGTGTATTTACTTATGTCAAGGGTACATTTACCAACAATTTTATGGTAAAAATTGTCCTTGCTTTGCCATATTCACCAGCACTTGCAGTAATGTGTCACTTAGTATGGGCGTACATACAGAGTAGGTATATATCTAATGTACATACGCAGGTACAGAATAATTCCCACGGCAAAACTGGCACAATAGGAAAATTGCGTCGTCGGTGTTGTATGTAGATAGAGTGGTTAGTACCGATATTTATTTTGTAATCTACTAGCTGTGCCCCGCGGTTTGACCCGCATTAGTCTCGATCCCGGAAATCGGAATATCAGGATAAAAGGTATCCTATGTCCTTTTCCAGGTCATGGTCTACCCATGTGCCAGAATTAATCCAAATCGGTTCAGCCGTTTTAGCGTGAAAGCGTAGAAAACAAACAAACAAACTCACTTTCGCATTTATAATGTTAAGTTAGGATGAGAAACAATCAGATCATAGCGGAACCAGTTGGATATACTCTTGTATATTAGTGATCACATTTAGATACCGTACGTAAACATTCTCACTAACTTAGGAAACGAAGAGCTTTGATCGAGGAGAAATGTGTTTTCTGAAAGTCTAACTTAATAAATTATCTAACTAATGCCGAAATGTTACTTTGCAAAGATTTTGGCTAAGTACTATTCCTGTCACTGTGACACAACTGTCAAACTACAAGACAGTAAGATAGAGACATTTCTAAGCCAAATCAAGTGCTGAGTAACGTTTATCAGTCTAGGCCTGAGTGTTGCTTCACCCCAGGGATCTAATAGAAAAGTTAAGTTAGGTATGTAGTACATTACATATGCATCACAGAACAGAAAATGCATCGTGTTTTTGTTTGTTTTCGTTAACCTATACTGTTCCAGTAGTGGCTGGGCAAAGGCCTTCCCCAAATCCTTATAGGAACTCTTTTCCCGCGCCAACTCGAACCAGCTTTTGCATCGTTTAAAATAGGAAAATGAAAATTCAAATTAGAAAAAAAAAAGTATAAATACGATACACGATACCACATTAACAGCTCTATATAGTTTTTCATAATTTTCTTCCACACACGTTTAGAATTCGCCTTTGATTTGTGTAGAAAATTATGGCATCTTGTTGAAGATATTACGCGTATGTGCGTGCAGTACGTCTTTATTGTGTAACTGAAACTTACCAACTGAGTTCTACGAAGGTTCTTCTTCTAATAAAGAGTGGGTGAATATTACATACCACTATAAGGTTTCAGTTACATTTTACCTTGGTTTCGATGTTTTAATGGGAAAGAAGACTTCTCCTCGAATTTTGTATTCATTCCAGGCTCTAAATATTTGTTCTACCCTTCTGTAACATTTTTCAAATCGTTGGCATACCTTGGTTTAGCTGAAGATTCAGGTACTGACTGTTCATCTTCATATTATCTGGCATCAGTAATTCCCTCAGTGCTGCAGGTGTCTTGCGGTAGTAGGTCTGTCAGTATATTTGCCACCCTTATATCAATTTAAAAACAACTAGCAGTTAAATTCGTAATGATTTATTTTAAAATATCGATTTTCTGCCTGACCGTACAATCATCGTTAACGGAAGTGAAATATCTGCTATTATTATTCGGGTTGAGTTGACTCGGGCCAAGCTTTCACTGGCTCTGAAAATAACCTACCGTAGAATATTAAAAAACCATAGCCATTATTATCTACGACTCTGTCCCATTAAATAATACCAGGTACCAGGAGATAATAACTGCTAGTGTGCTCATGAGGTCACAACTTCCTCCGTTGCGTTATCTATTACTTTCGCTGTCACCGCTTTCCTTGTCACTCCTCACTCCTAGGTAATGGGGCCGTCGTATGAATGTTAAGTGTTATTACGATGATCTAATTGTATTTGGAATAGTATTGTATTTAAAGAAATACTCGCAAATGGGTTCAATAAGAAGGAGGAGACAGCGAACGAGTGTCCGTATACTTGTGGTTCATATATTGAGGACATTTGTGTCCGAAAGAACGCTACGATAGACTTTTGTTGATTGTAGAATAAGTACCTATAACACAGATTTCCACAGAAGTTACGCTTGATGTCTTATATTATTTGAAAGATGGATTTATTTGTAAATGCTTACATGATCACATAGATCATTATTTCACTATCATCATTTTTCGAAAATAATTCGTTCTGAATCTATCCCGCGATTCAATCTCTTTCTAATGTCACATTAACGACACTCTAAAGAACAGATTTAGTGGAACTTCTTTTATCGATAGCAGAACTTGTAAATATGGGTCGCCTGAACGTAATAAAATTGTCACTTGCTTCATCTAGGTCACTCCAATTCCAAACACGTCAAAATATTCAGATTTCAAAGTTTCTTCGTAATCCTTAATTGTTAAACGTTGTTAGGTGCAGTACACACTACACACCTGACTAACAATTTACGCAACAAATAAGTGTAGCACCGTGTTATATAACAAAGAATTCATTACAACTGGGATTTTACGTCCTTTGGGTAATTGTGTACGCACCTTAGTAGGTTTCGAAAAAGGTGACAAAAAGGAGTGCTCGATAACGATTTAGGTGTTGTGTAAACAGGCCTACTAGAAATGTGACTTTTAGAAAAAATTTGCATAGTGGCCCAGACAGTGATTCGACAAATTCTGAAGCATGGATTTGTTCAGTTGGCAAATAAATTATTATATTTTATTCTACAATTTGCCTGCTATGAAATAATAACAGAAGTATAATGTATCGTGCTCATCTTAGATTTCGTCGTTTTAAATGGGATTATTATCATCGTCAGTACCTCCTGTTGTAACATAATTAAACTTTAATTACGTAGTTAATCATATCCACCATCATAATTATTTAATCATGCGTCAAATTATATCATTATACGCGATTTAGTGATTCTTATAGAAATAAAATCCATGTCATCGTCACGCCAAGTTCTATCACAAATTAATGTTACAGCTTTGAAATTATATTATAAATGCTTTTTGGTTAACCGTTACGCTCATTAGAGTTCAGCCAGCCCTTCTACTGTTAATGTATCTATTACCGGAATAACAATATTGATCTAAGAAACGTCAGTTTTTTTGCAGACTGTAGGAACCTTATTTTCCCTATTCCATATAAAACTTTAAAAAAGAACAGCGCGGGCGCAAGTTTTAAAAGATCCAATCAATTCGATAACATTATATAAGTTTCTATGTACGTATAGATTCCGTGGGACAATAGAAAAACTGAGTAATCCACGGACAGTAGGTACGGAAAACTAAAGCCTAACCAGCATTTAATATAATTATCATGTGAATTCTACATAGGATGAATGACGAACGCACGCTTTAATAAATTGTTATGCTAAATTGTAATCTTGTTATTGAATCAATTGTTTTTTTCTTAACAATTTCTAGGAAAGGGTCAAGTAAATAAATTACGTTTTATTTAGGCCACAAACTGTCAGAACTATGAGTGATAACAGAAAACCCATAGAAATCACTGACTGAGACATCATGGAATATTAGATAGAAAAATCTTTTATCAAATAGTAAAGCTCATCCCATATTGTCAAAACTTAATCAATTCTGTGTAACCCCGTGCATCGACAATAAAGCGTAAGATGTGACGCATTATGACCTCAAGTCTATTAGGTACGCAGCAGTACAGGCAGACAAAGCCGATTCACACGGCCCGACTTCAGAAGCCAGCTCACCGACGGACAGTCGTAAACGCGATACCAAACAAGCACCACGCATCATTGGCTGCTAAGAACCTCGCGCAACCAGGTCAAACAGACCACCTTAACATGGACTACCTTCCAAACAAAAACCCCATAATGTGGTTCCAAGTTATTCTGGTGCTTCTTTCGTATTCCTCCGCCGAACCACAGTTGGATTTGCCGCCAATTTCAAGCACGCAGCGGAATTATGGTGGATACGGCTTTTCCAGCACTCAGGCTTCTATAAATTCTCCTGGAAATCAGTACGATGTGAACAGAAACTTTCAGTACAGTTCTGCAAGACCTGTATCATCTAGCCAGTCGCCAGGGATATATCCTGTTTCATCCACCCCTTACAGTATAAACCCTGACATAAGTAACAACGGTTACCCTAATACAAACTTCGGGAATAGTCGAAACCCAAGTTCGACGTCAAGACCTTATGATGATAGGAACCGAGATGATTCAATTGATATAAACAATGATCCGAATTTCAGGAGGAATGATCCCAATTTTGTTCGTAATGATCCTAATTATGTTGGAGCCAATCCTTATGATTTCAACAGAGGTGTTGATGGGAACAATATTGATGATAGACTGCAGCATGTAAATCTGCAACAGATTCGGGATTTCTTGACTCAAGCTGATGATCAGGCGTCGAAGGAGTGCACTAACAATGTTGCAGCTCAGTGGAACTTCGAGACTGATGTCAACGATGGTACTCAACATGCAGCGGTAAGTCTATTTTAATTACTGTCAAATTATATCAATTGCATGATCAAGCTTATAAAAATCGTCCATTTTTATTTGATTGACACTACTGTGTACTGTTGTGAATAGGTTTACGATTGTAGTTCAGTGTTGTTTTATTTTTCAAGAAGCGTTTTTGTCAATAGATAAGCACAAACGTGCTTCGGTTCAAATACTGTTTGTATTTGCTGGTGGCACCATTTGTATTCAAAGCGTGTGCTTCAATTTATTCTATCGAAGTAGATAGCTTGCATGCAGTATTTTTAAAGCAGCTTATATAGAAGCTTTCTTTTAATTGCAAAGAGTAAGCTTGTTTTGTAAATATTTTTATATTTTAATTTTCTTCTCTGTACATGAAGTAGTTTGTTTCGTATATGTATCATAAACGAAACAAATTAACTTTAATGCAATTTAATTCCTAATATACATCCGGTCTATGTGCATTAAACATACAAACAAGTACATAATATTTAAATGGTCGTCCGTCCACAATGATTACTGGCAAATGACTCTACTATTTGAGATTGTTATCAAATAAACAATGTGGTACCTACTGCCACGTTAAAATGACATGCAGCATTTTATAATACCTTGGGAACATGTTGTGTTCTTAACTATCGTAGATATAGTACCTACACCCTACAGTCTACGCTTAATCATTCCTTGTATTTCTGTTGTTATTTCTTTTCTAAACGTAAGTAGATTGGAAAAATCATTTTGAGGTACACCTAAGTGCAGTTAGTTGGTTGGTAGTTTGTTAAAATAAAGTCTTGTCATTTCTTCATTACATATTAAGATGGACTAATTGTTGACCGTTGTGATGTTGTCATAATCACCAAGTTTGGCAAAGAGAAACCGATGATCGTGGAGGATGCAGTTTATGTTCGTGAAATTGGAAAATCAACCTTGATTTTTCTATGCTTGGCCTGGAATTACACTTCTAAAATAACAAGCTAACCCTCATCATGAATTGAATATTTTTATAATTAGACTCTGATGACAATGGTTGAAGAAACGGTGAATTTCCGTGCCCTGGTAACCTCGACAAATAAGTTAAATTTTCTTAAAATCCCAATTAAAGACGTAGAATTTCTTATTTCACACATTCCCATAGACGTTTATCTAGTGGAAAGTTTCCGGGTAGCGGTTCCCATGGAACAATGTATGTGAGATCTACAACCACGTTTCTACGATGTGTCTTCACGGTTTTTGCAGAGAGTGCTGTATTGTGTCTGCCGTCAGATCAATCGTTATTACGTGGTGACTGTTTGTACCATGTTATGGGCAGGTTTCTAGATGTCATGATTGCCTATGATATTGTCTGTATTATCGAAGACTGTGTGCTAAGGAAATAGGTGAGAGACTTTGAAATCAAGGCGTAGTATTCAATATTGGTTGCAGAATACGATTTTTTGTCATGTTTCCGATCTTTAAATTTCTCTGTGTTTCTCTTACGCGATGATAGATCAAGTGTTAAGATTTGAATAAGAACTTGGTTAATCCCCATCTCATCTGCATTGTTCCACGTTCACGACTTATGATCGGAATCATAGATGACATTTTAATTTCGCATCTCATTATGTATTTCTCTGGTAAGAGCCATCTTGCAATACTTTACAATATTGTTGGACTGCTTGCTTGCTAGCTAGGAAAATTGGGGAAAAATGATCATAATGCCACTCATCATGACTGACGTGATATTACTCAGATCCTATTACTTTATCAACATATCCGTCCGGCTCTTCTTTATGAGCAATTATCGTGATCAGCAGCAGCATTATTGTCCGGAATCAAACTTCCAATACACTTTACACTTATCCAGCTACCAAGCTACTTCCATAACAATGTTGTATGATCAAGATCTAATTATTATAGTATTTCTTATGGCACCTGTTCGTGGGAACATTAGGCTATACATGTGGGTCGTGACTAGTTTCAATATATACTTCTGTTTCGACGTTTTTTGCATTAATGACCTTATTATCGACGACATAAGAATAAAGGGGTGTTGACCAAGTGTTTGTTACTTGATCAGCATTTTTATTGTCAGTTGTTTTTTTTGTCGACCTTGATAGTGCTTGATTAATGGGTCCCGATAGGAGTGTGTTTTGTTTCCATCTCAGTGGGTTTATGATCCTTTATTACTGAAAAACGATAATAATCTTGTCTCAACAGCAATTTATCAAGTTTCAGAAGGCCAATATAATTCTCGTACGTAAAAACTTTCACATTCAAGTTGCAATCTGTCAAACTTGTCAAAAATGTTTGTAAATAGATTGTTTTTGACAGATTGAGAATGAGATGTAAAAGCGACGTTCTTAAAAAATACGGGAATTACCCCTCAGATTAACGTAGATATGTTATATATCTACGTTAATCTGAGGAATAAGTTCCTTCAAAGGTAACTTGTCTGATCATTCTCTTTACAATATAAGTCTACATACAAAACAGCCAACAACAAAAGTAGTAAATAACATCAACAATCTGTCACAATCGACGCCCATTGATTTTAGGCCAGTAATATCCGCTATATTGTGTCAAAACAATGAAGCTATGTGTCACTATGGTGTCGCCGATCATGGCCACTTCTATTTGTTCTGTAATCTATTGAAATGTCATCCAAATTGTGGAAATGCACCGGAGTTCCGCAGGATGAGATTTAGAAATAGTTGGAATTATGTCACTTTGCCTGTCAGCATAGTAATTGAACTCAATCAAGTTAAATGGCAAAAAAAAAATAGAACATGTATCAACGATTTTGTAACAGTTACCTTTAAACGTCTTGTTAGTTACTAAGAACAGTTTCCAGACCCATTATCGATTGTCCTTATTGTGGATCCTACATAATATAAATTGCTCAATCATCAACATGTGCCAACAATAACAATAACACAGGCAATATCTGACCATATAATACTATAAGAATAATTATTGTTATTTGCCAATTATCTGTTCCCATCTAAAACTGCGAAACTCAAGGATGGTGGCACTGAGAAAATAGCGAAGCCTCTGAAGCCTGAAACATGAATTTACTGAGTGTATTTACCAAACTAAAAACGAATATTTAGTCGACCTCGGAGTTATTTTATCACCCTAAAGTTGCACGTTGTAAAACGATAAGGTCTACTTGTCTATGTGACAGTTGGATAGTTTCAACCTTAGTGCAGATTTCAACTAACTGGGATTTGTTGTCAAAAGTGGTAAAGCAATTTACATGGTTGACTATACTACAAATTGGAGTGAGGAAACGTCAATATTGTGATATTGACGTTTCCTCACAGACTCCTCCTTTAAAGTTGGATTTTAGAAGAACAAACTGTAGATAGAAAAATTTATTTTAAACTATAGCAAGGACTCGAGTCCCAAAATTTTCCAACTCTTCTAAGACATCACAAAATATCTTGTCAGTTCTACAACCTGTAAGCGTATCTTGACCTAAAAGGCTCGTGATAACAGAACAATGAGATAATTCATTACTCCAAGGCTTCTTATTGTGTCCCAGCCATTATAATTATTAAATATAGCTAGAGGAAAAGCTTATGGTCGTGTGTAATGGGTTTGTGACCATAATAATTGCTTTTGATGACACTTGTGAGGTGGTTCCGAATGGGTAACAAGTATCTTCTGGGTAACTTTGTTTCCTGTAGGTCAGTTTGGGTTTTTGTTTAGAGATTTTATTTTTAGACTAATGTGCAGGTTATTCATAGCAGTGTTCTGTAATTTTCTGTGAATATGTAATGTGCGAATTGATGAAACGACGTAGATTATTTCTGACACTGTAGTTGAACCAACGCTGGTCAGGGACAAAAACCGTAACATAGACTTAAAATTCACTAGCAATGATAATTTATTAGATTGATTCTGCTTCAGTTTTTTCATAATCTAACCCGATTGAGTCAGTCAACGACCAGCCTCTGAAAAACCGATAAAAAATATAACAAAAGCATTAATTTTTTTGAGAATTCAATAAATTCTCGAATTATAGTAATAAGGTTACTATAAGAATTTCAGTGGAACCTTGAAAGTTTTTCGTAAAAAAAAAAAACTAATTCTATTCACAAAAGAAAATTGATTTAAAAAAGTTATTGTATTTTATGTGGTGTTGAGAAGCACGTATATATTGATGGAAAGGTTTATCAATGCCATGTAGAAAAAAATCGGGACATGGACAAGAGGACGGTAATCCGTTTGATGTTTATTTACCTTGTGCTGTGTGTTCCCGGATGAAAAAACATAATATGCCGCGGAGATGAGAATGTTGAGATGAATGTGCGGAGTGACGAAAATGGATACAGTAAGAAATGAGTATAAACTTGCAAGTGGCGCCAGTGACAGCAAAGTTGAAAGGAAATCGTTTAGCTTGATAAAGGCATGTGACTAACCTGGTGTCAGGGTTTTAAAGCCGCCAATTGGCTTTTGACTTGATTTCACTTACCGTCGAGAAATATCTCTCAGGCATGCCGGTTTCCTCACGATGTTTTCCTTCACCGTTTTTAACCAAGCGATAATTAAACAATACGCACATGAATCCGAAAAGTCAGAGGTGTGTGCCTTGGGTTCGAACTCGAAACGTATGACTTGGCAGCATGTGATGAGAAGGGGGAAAAGCATTTGTGACTAAAAGAGTGATGAATATAAATGTCGATGGATGGAGAGGGAGAGGAAGGCCAAAGAAAAGATGGATGGATTGTGTGAGGAATGTTAAGAAACAGAAGAGAGTGAATTATAGCGTGATGGTGTACAGGGGAACATGGAAAGAGAAAACGAGTTGCTCCGACCCGAGAAGCTCTTGGCCTGCATCTCACCTGATGGTAAGTGATGGTCAAGCCGAAAGTGGAAGTGATCTTCACCCGGAATCCTCAACCACGGAGGAACAGGCTATCTTACCTCTAACTGCCGAAACACAACAACGCTGTTAACATTGTTGTAATGACGACAGACTTGTCCACACACCTGCACTTCTGAGGACCTAAAAAATGCCACTGATGCCGCGATTGGCGTGGTCACCTACTGGGCCCAACTCGTTTAACATAATACATGGTTTCCCCTCGAGCCGACAAGAAGAAGAATGGCGACAGACTTACATAAGATGGTGGTAGCTAACCAGGCGGACTTAGGTTGTTCTTCTAAAATCCAACTTTAGTGTGATATTGACGTTTCCTCATTCAAATTTGTAGTATAGCCAACCTTGTAATTGCTTTACCACTTTTGACAACAAATCCCAGTTAGTTTAAAACTGCACTAAGGTTGAAACTATCCAACTGTCACATAGACAAGTAGACCTTATCGTTTTACGACGTGCAACTTTAGGGTGATAAAATAACTCCGAAGACGACGATTCATTCGTTTTTAGTTTGATAAATACACTCATGTAAATCACAGTAAATTCATGTTACAGGCTTCAGAGGAAACGCTATTGTCTCAATGCCTCCATCCTTGAGTTCCGCAGTTTTAAATGGGAACAGATAATGGCAAATAACAATAATTATTCTTATAGTATTATACGGTCAGATATTGCCTGTGTTATTGTTATTGTTGGCACATGTTGATGATTTAACAATTTCGAGCTGAAGGACAAGCCCTGCCATCAACCAAACAGAGTCGATGTCCAGTGGGAGCAAAATTACCCGGGACCTCTAGGTCTGAGACAGGTGGTCTAATCACTAGACAACAGTAGCGGTTAATAGCAAACTATCAAAGAATGTTGTTAACCTTGTACTTGACAAATAAGTGCAAGTGAAACCCTAAAACTATGCCATTGCTGATGTAAAGCCTGATTTAATTATCATACCGCGAATGTATGACACATCCATTTTACAATACTATGTTAAATTGTTTAGCTTATTAACACTGGTATTGCAGGATTTTCATTCATACTCTTTTGTTATTAAAACAAAAAATATGATTGAACCTTGGGCATATCCCAAAAGGGTATTTATGTGTATAAGTACGTATTCCAGGCATATTTCAAACGTCCTGGTACCTAAAACTGTTAGTCCTTATGGTTGCTTACGTGGGTCAGAATTTGGAATAGAATTTTCGTAATTCCACCTACCATCGTTTGTGTCTGCATCACCTAAAGGTTGACTGGTAGAAAATGTCCGCCTCTGTATATTTCTGTGCTTGAAGTATTAAATAAATAATAAATGAAGAAATTACTCTATCATTATTCATTATGCTCTATTTTATGTTCTTCCGCATCTAGGTTGGTTTTTAAATCTTGGGTAAAAATTATGTCAAATTACATATTTCTGAAAGAATTTGATAACTATCTACCTTCACCTTGGCTTGGAATCAGCAGTATATTCAGGGTCGAGAGCCACTGACGTCACAATGCTCGGTTTTTTTTTAATAATTTGAATTTTGTTTGACCACGACTGCGTTGTTATGGTCCATTGAACAAGTACAGATAATAACAATATTAACAATATTTCATTACTGAATTTAAAATATTTTGACATTTGACCAGTTTATTACACTAGTTTATTTGAGTAGGCACATTGGCGTGGAATTGTTAAATAAGAAAATAACAAACAGATGAATTGAAAACCTTCTCCTTTTTGAAGTCGATTAAAAAGAAACCTCGGTGAAAAATGAACTCGGCACATTTATGGCAAAGTACGTTATCGTTAGAGACTGTCTATTGTTATTCGAGTAAGTGCCCATTCTCAACCGTGCTACTGTTAAAAAACTTTCTCTTAATTATCAAACATAACCAAATATTTTTTGTTGTGTTTTTTAATCTTTCCTAGTAAATATTCTAATTCAATCAAAACAATATTCAGATCCATTCGCATTCCAATGACTTTTCTACTTAACAGTACAACAATTTCACACAACCCACACACGTAGTTCGCTAATTGATGACAAAAGACGATCCTGACCTTAGAATCCTCACAACCACCTCAACAAATCACACCAGGCAACCTTCGTAGAACCTAATCACAGTGGTTTAAAGTTCAAAATTCTGTTTCAGAAGTGTAAATCTAAGTTGGTGTTAAAGTGCAAATGGATTGCATAGTGTTGTGCCAAATATTGAAGCAGCTTTGTGCGCGATAGTACATCTGTTTGTAAACTTGAACTAGTTTAGATATGAATGAGTTTTTTTGTTAGTTTGGTCTCTTAGCTTTTGTTAGCTTCTTTAGTAGTTGCATTGATTATGATGGATAGTGTAGTGACTTCTTCAAAGAATTTTTGTGGTTTGACGTACTATGAGTTTTAGAAATAATGAAGGTTCTAATGGATTCAGTGTACCTTAGCATGTAAATCAATCTGTCAAGCCTTTTCCCAACTGTATTGGTCGGCTTCCAGTCTAACCGGATGGAGCAGAATACCAGTATTTGACATGTAGCGACTGCCTATCTGATCTCCACAACCCAGTCACTGGGTAACACGATACCCCTTGGTAAGACTGGTTGTCAGACTTTTGGGCTTCTGACTACCCGCAACGACCGTCAAAGATCTACGTATAACAGCCGGGTCCGACGGCTTAACGTGCTTTCCGAGGCACGGAGAGATTCCCATGTAATTGATGGTCACCCATCCACGATCCGACCGCGGCAAGTCGACCCGAGCGGCGTACCTTAGCATATAGTTTATCCCATAATTTCCGTTACGTTTGATTGTACTGTGACTCTGAGGACAACGATAACAGAAGTGAAACTGTAAACGAGACTTGGTTTCAACTCTGACAAAACTAAAATGGCTATTCATACAGCTTCCTTTGAAGACTAAGTCAACATTTCCTCACAAACAATGGCTTAAGTTACCGTTTTCTAGAAGGGCGGTGGGCACCATATAGCGTCCGCCATTTATCGGCGAATGACGTCATTAAATCGTTATTTATGAAAAAAGTTGGTGTGTTTTCCTTGAGAGCGTTTTTTGCGCGTTTATACAGAAAAGGGGCAACGTCGCAAATAGCTGTCAAATATTTCGCTGTTTTGATTAATTTGGCATTATTAGGGCCTATTTCACATAATAAATTAAAATAAATTCAAAAATGGAACAGAATTTGTATGAAATTATCTGCCAAGTAAATTAATAGGAACTTAATCGTACGTGGTGAAACAGGCCCTTACTGTATGGAAATAATATGGCTAACTAGTGAACTAGAATATTAATATATAATTAATTTGAAGTTGCAACCGTTTTAGATGTAAAAAAGGCATTTGGAAAGTTTCCAAATACTTTTTGTACATCTAATACAAAATATTCCGTGTTCAATATTTTAGTTCACTATAAGCCATATTTCTTGTTTCCATACAGTAATTATGCCAAATTAATCAAAACAGGTAAAATTTTGACAGCTAATTGCGACGTTGCCAACTTTTTAGATGAACGGTCTTTAAGTCAAACTCCGCTACCATTATTTTCATGACAGATGTTGTGTGACGGACACCACTCCTCGAGAAAACCGTAGCACAGTCAAGACGGACCAAATTTTATCAGTGAACTGTTTGATAGATTATCATATATTGGTACCCATGACATTGAGAGTTCCAATTTAAGCCTGCACGTCCGCAAGGAATTAATTAACCCCATTATATAACACGAAATAAAACAAAGAAGCGATGAAGCTTAACAACGAAGATAAAGTTAAGACCTTACGGTAGCCACTTCAATGCCGCCACAGCATAATGAGACGCCTATTAATTCTCACACAAGTTAACGTGTGTCCATTGTCAATGATAGAGGACATTCCCATACTGTGGCGTTTCGCAACCAAAACGTGACGATGACTTCTGGTGATTTTGGTTTTGAGGAAAACTGAGGAAAAGGGTGGACGGAATTTATTTTCATACCTATTGATATGATAGTTTTATTTACTGATCGGAGTATTTTGCGAATTAAACTAACAGATAAGACATCGCCAAGCCGACAAAGCAAGCAGGTTGGTCGACTCTTCACGTGACCAGAGGGCTGGCCAATTCTTCGGCCAAAGAATCAGCATTGCCATACAACGTGGCAATGCTGCCAGCCTTTTGGGCACTTTTCCTGTTGACAGCAATGCGGACGAATTTTTTGATGGTCCCCCCCCCTTTTATATACTTGTACAATCATATTATTATTATTATTTTACGTCTGTAAGTTTTTAAATTATGTAAGTACTTAAAGAAATAAAAGAACTAACGGACCGGGTTAGGAATACGACCATCCGTTCCATCACAAAGATAACTGATGTCGGAAAGCTACGACGCGAAAATAAAATTGGGCTGGACATCTGCCGTATGTCAGACCACCAATGGGCCAAATTCACGACCTAATGGGTCCCTCTAAATAGCAAGTGAAATCACAGCGGGCCCAGACGGAGATGGCAGTCTTTAGCAGCTTTAAATAGAGAGAACTGGAAATAGAGGACCCTGCAGTAGGACATCACAGGCTCTTAATAATAATTTACTTGTTCGAAACATGAATATAACATACACAGCATGTATGAGGTTACTAAGAAAAAAAAATATTACCAGTCACCAACATCAGTTTGTACAGAGTCTCAATAGTACCTAGTAAAGGCCCTTGTGAAAGAGCTCCTACCACAATAGCTTGTTTTGGTCTCATGGGTGTGGGTGCCATCTAAATCACTCCATCCAGACCAACTATGGTGGTAATAGATCGGAAGGTCTATTTTCTAAAAAGCTCACCTTGAAAACTTAGGTAATCATAAGCAGACTTTAATATTCCCACTGCTGGGACACAGACCTCCTCTGTGAGAGGGAGTGGGCTGTAATCTACCACGCGTGCCCCGTTGGTAGATGTCACATGTCTTCAAATTTTTGGTTCTAGGAAATATTGGTTTCCTTATGATGTTTTCCTTCACCGCTCCATGCAAGCAAATAGGCGCAACGCAAAAGTGCAACGCTACTCTAATAAAACTATTTCTATGAAAATTCAGTCATTCTTCAGTCTGCACCAGCCTTTAAGAGCAGTGGTGATGAAGTAATTTACACAAAGTAAAACGCCTGTCTGGGTTCGAACCTACGACCTACAACTCGTAAGTCGCCGATACCACTGGGCCACCACTGCTGTCTTGTCTGAAAACTTAGACTGTCAATAGTGATCAATAGATTGGTTGTTGAAAGAGTATGAAGTTTTTAGCACACAGTATGGGGTTGCCAAGGCTCTTGCAAAATCATAATTTGCTAAGTGCATTAACATAAGCGTTTATGCAGAATTCAAAGTGTGCGGGTAGCCCACCAGACACGACACCCGTCTGGTCGAAGAATCCTTCCTTTTCTATGGAGGTTGAGTGAACTTTACACCCTGTTCTTAATGCTTCTATGTATAACCCTTAACTTACCCTTCCATGATCTCATAAATATGTCTACGAAAGGTGATGTAGACCTTTGGAGTAGTCTAAAACAGATACTTAGGTTAGTATTAGGTTAACATAAGTATAATACTTATGTATCGTACGTACGAGTACTTTAATACGATTAAAGTTAAGATCGTGACAAGGCAAAATGTGCGATAATATGAATGAATAATTAACACATAAACATAGTCTCAAGTTCAAAACCAGTTTCATACCGTGGGAAACTGAATTTGTTATTACTATAGGTAGGTTTAAGGTAATGAGTAGTTATTTGTTTGTAATGCCGAGTTTTCTCGTAAAATTGAAGTCAAGTTCAACCCTTTGAATTTCACCTCTAATCTTAGTAGGTCGGTTGTTAACAATCTAACAACCGAACAAAACCGAACTACTGAAACTAGAGGGAATTTCCTCTTCAAGCATGTTGTTCCAAAAAAAGACTCCCCTCTTACCCCAGGTAGGTGTTGGGGACTTGCTTATGTTCAAGAGAGGAATCAGCAATCTTCCTTTTTTGAACAATGACTGACTTTTTTTAACAATGAGGGGCTTGTGGCTAAGTTATAATAGTCGCACGGGTCGATCCATCAGGTTAAGCTACGCTCGCCGCAGTTAACCCGTGGATGGGTGACCATCTTTACATACCGAGACCCCTACGTGCCTCGGAAAGCACGTTAACACGTTGATCCCGTTGATTTGTACATCTTTTACAGTTGTTATGGGTCGTCAGAAGCCCGAAAGTCTGACAACCAATCTTACGAAGGGGTATCTTGTTTCCCAGTAAATTCGTTTTGGAGGTCAAATAGGCAGTCGCTTCAAGTAAAATACTGGTATTCAGCTGCATCCGGTTAGACTGGAAGCCGATCTAAAAATAGTTGGGAAAACTGAGGTACTATCGTAGTTGGTTCTTTATCACGATGAGTCCCACCAAAAAATCAAATCATTTCTCTTTATAAACTCTTTGTATTATTATTTTAGATTTAGCAGTGGAAGCCAGTAGCGCAAATCATCGGCGGTTTTCAGATGTCTTTTATAGACATAAAAGATATGTTTTGTATATTTCCTATTATCTACATTATTTTTTGGGTAGTTCCTTAGAGAATAAAAACCAAAAGTATAATTCCAAGCAAATATTTTACATCTCATGTCTTCTGCGTTTGGGAAAGGACAATAGCCTCTTTTATTGGCTTATATTTATGGCTTATATACCTACCTTAAAAATAGCAATTTATATTAATCTAAGTAAAAACATCTTTATTCAAGTTTTATCTTTCATCAAATAACTCAAGAAAATAATTTTAGAAAATATTCTTAAAACAATGCTACAATTAGTTTTCATGCCATCGAGAAATATTTTCTAATAGTTAGAAGACTATACCTACGGCTATCTTAATGTCCGTTTCCTCGTACCAAAACTAAACACCAATTTATCAAAAATCTTTTATTATAATAATTATATATATATTTTTTTTTTAATGTTTTTTTATATTTTTCTAAGAAATATTTAAAATGTAAGTATTTTATACTTATGTTAAAAACAAAAACGAAATAATAATAAAAGCCATTCAAAACTTAGGCTACAAAAAAATAATAATAAAAATTAAATATAAAAATAAAAATTAAATTAAAGTAATTCTATTGTTGACGCCAGCTGTCTTAGTCTGTATGCCGATTAATTAGCAAAGGCCTCTACTATCCAGCGCAAAAAAAAAAAACAAATAATTAAACCATCGAATAATTACAATTACAAGCAAGATACAAAACTTGAACTTGAGCTAGAAGATTACATCTCAAGTAAATCAAGGTTACCTAATGAATCGCTTTGTTAAGGGACTTATTATGACACTAGTTCACTGTAATGCTGCGGACGACAAGGCCGTTGTTTATAACAGTGTTATTAGCACGCAAATTTGCGAAATTTGACGTAAGGTCTTGAACTTGAGGGTCAAATGTCGTCTATCTTTGCCCTAGTTGTTTTAATAGGTAACTTCGGTCGTGACATTATGCGATTTACATGGATATTAACAAAAACTAAATGCACGTACGACTGTTAGTCATGTTTGTAGGCAAAATCCGCAGAGTGCGTTCCAAGTGCTACTGATACCAAACTCCTTTTGTTATCATGTCATTTTAATTGCTGGTCTTTCTTACCCCTAACTTCATCCCTATGAAATAAGACTGAAGACCTTCTCACTCCGGTCGGAATGTTGAGCTTTGGCATATTTGCCTTTTATTACTAGCTCAGTTTTAGTAACTTTGTATGAGGTTGACATGGTCATACCGATCAAACCCTCTTTAATACCTACTAATAAAAACAAAAAAGTAACTTTGTTGATTCATCTAGCAACAGGTTCTTTGCCAGAGCTTCCGTGACCCGGTTTAAGTTTCAGTGCGGTTTTAGTGGTTAATCACGATAAGTGACAGTTTGTTGAGTATTAGCTTCTGTCCACGATTTTGTTCACGAGCCTATAGCCTTCCTCAGGAATTGGGATATCCAATACAAAAATAAATTTTCTAATCCGACTAGTAGTTCCGCTATATACAAACTTACAAACAAACAAACATACAAACTTAACCTCTTTATAATATTAGTATAATTATAGATAATTTTTCATAAGATGAAAATACATTTAACTATCTATGTACAAACAGACCTGTCCGTTCAGACCAAAAAAAGTGTGAATTTTTATTCACGGTTTTTAATTACACGATTATTTCACAAAATTATTGCGTTTAATTGCTGTTCATCCGGGTTGTCAAGATATTATGATTGTGAATCATACGAGATGTTGACCTGAGAACATATTTTGACCCATGACGGACTTTGTGAGGCCCGAAACGTTGAGAAACAGCTTTGTGCAAATACAATTTCTCACAAGAAGTTAAATTAAATATTACAAAAAGAAGAAATTGATTAAAGATTCTTCTGCACTGTTTGATATTATTAATAAAAAAATATACATTAAAATGCTTATACACTTTATTACAGAACTAACTATATTAACACTAGGCACTAAATTAAATGACTAAATAATTAACTACACAAATATACACAAAAACAAAAGGACACTATACCTGTATATTTATGTGGTCTCCGAGGCGAACAAGGTGCTAATTATCGAAGCCTATGGAACCATAGCCATGCCTCATAGAAAGATCGGGTTGTGTTTATGGTGACTATATCTCATCATACAAAATCACATACAAGCCAATCTACTTAGAATCAAACGAGTAACATGATGATTATGTCACTTTATAACAATAACCATCAATTATTATGATAGTCACATTACCATGATTCATAAAATCATAACATAATATCATCACGCTATATCCACTGAGTCACCAAAGTAATTGCTATAAAAAATTGGCTACACTTTATCATTGTTTTCTTGTGATCCGTCATTGTGGACTGACGTCATTTTAATTAAGGTTTAATTATCAACGAAGGTAATAAAAAGTAGTAGGTAATTTTGGGATATACAAAATGAAGTGTGTAATTAACCAAACCATGATTTTATCAAGTTCGCTAGCGTGTACTACTAAACATGAACCTTCCAAAAACCACACAATTAACTTATGCTGTATAATCAGCCTATAATGTTCCCAATGCTGGAACACAGGCCTCTTATTTGTGAGTGAGAGTGGGCCATAATCCACCACGAAGGTCAAGTGTGGACTGGTGAATGTCCTATATCTTCGAATAACGTTCTAAAACATAGGTATCCTCTCGATGTTTTCGTTCACCGTTTTGAGAGCAGACTGATGATTGTGAATCTATGACCTTCAATTTGTAAGTCGCGACAGTTTTCATTGGGCCACCACCGCTCTCCAGTGAATTATATTGGTCAGCAAGTAGATGGATGGATGATCGCAAATCTTTTTATGTAATTAGCAAGATTTAAAACCCCATTGAGAGTTGACTTCGTGAAAAATAAATCTCTTACAGGCATCTCTCCCTGGCTAAAAACAATGACTACTGCAACTGTTGCGGACCTTATAAATAAATACATATTTTAACGTGGAACCTTATATGATGTGGCTAAAATACACTGACGAGCAATGTATAAAAGCCACTTGCAAAGTGCAAAATTTTTGTTTTTTTTATCTTGCGTGGTTTTGGACATATTTCATGATAAGTTAGTAGCTTTTTTATATAGCTCGTCAGTGCATCATCATTTGAACGCAAATATTTTTACCTTTATCAAGGGCTTGCTGCTAATTCTCTTTTCCCCGAGATGAGACTAGTTTATTCAATATTTCACGTTGACGCACCGTAAAAGGATGTCAATAGTTCACACGGCTCTGGCTGCTAAGAATTCCGCCATTAATCTTCCTTGACACCACACACTGGAGTACATATTTGTTTTAGATTGAAAAATGAATAGTTTCACAATGTTTTGACAGGTTGTTAGTTAGTATACAATTGCATCTATTAAGGAGATTTTCTTTTTGTTCCATTAGCGTCATAGAATAAACAAGACACGAAGTCAGCAAATATTAAACCGACCAACATTGCGAAATGTTTTTTGAAGGTTTTACACACACACACATACATAAACTCATACCTCTTCCTCACAAGGAGTAAGCAGAAATTACAGAACACCACCCCACACACACCTTATGCTAAGTCCACGTTCATACGAAGGTTCGAAGTACTTCCACTACACTACACTTCCATGGCGATTTACAGCCACTAAAATATCTGTACGTAGTTTTTCATTCATCTATTGTAGGGCGAACCCTACTAATAGATGAATGAAAAACTAGAGCACTACAATTCAGACAGAAAATTCGTTGTTGGTAGGTGATTTAGCATTAAAGACTTCTGTTAGTAATTCGATAAGTTCAGTGCATACGCTTGACCGTTACAGTGGACATCAGGTGATCATAACAATTCTATTGTGTCTCGTTAATGACAGCTGAAGGTTTAACCCTTAATCTGACAAGAGAAAAAAATCTTGAAATTTTATTTTTTTATAATATTTTTGTCATCGTTAGATGTTCCTAAAACCAGGAAAAATTATTAAAAAAATCTAGTATATCTCGATTTTGAGAAAATGCATGTCCAGTATACAGGACATTGCCAGGTTCTCCATAAAGTAACTGTAAATATCGATGTCCAGTATATTGGACATTGTCGAATTAAGGAATCGTTCGAGAATTTTTATAAAAACTTTATTTATTCAATTATGAAATAAACGAACATAAAATGTATGTGTATAATGAAAATATTTATTGTTGCACCATTTTAAAATTTAAAATGACATAATTGTTACTTATTTCGCTTCTATAAAAAAAATTAAAACATAAAAAGTCTAATTCTTCTTTATTATTATAACATAACAACCCGTCTTGAGATCAATATCATTCAAAAATTGATGATGTCTCATTACATGCACCATCCATACCATCGTCATTGGAAAACCTGAATATTTTCGACAGCAACAATGGCAGTGACGATTCTTCTAACGAAATACCCAATAGCGAGCCAGAAGTCGAAGAAGAACTACCAGTGCCTATCACACCAATTATGAGGGAAGTGTTGCCATCTACCAGCCAGGTAAACTATGATGTTATTCCGACCTTATCACCAATCCAGTCTGTGCTGGACATATCACCGGCACCTAATATTGTAAATACCAGGTCACTCGCATTAGACACGTCAGGTGGGCGTTCACCGGCACCTGACGTGTCTAATGCGAGTGTTGGTATGGACGGGTTTTTTTCGTTTTGACCTGGTATTTACAATATTAGGTGCCGGTGATATGTCCAGCACAGACTGGATTGATGATAAGGTCGGAATAACGTCATAGTTTACCTGGCTGGTAGATGGCAACACTTCCCTCATAATTGGTGTGATAGGCACTGGTAGTTCTTCTTCGACTTCTGGTTTGAAGACCTGTAATAATAATATTGTTAGTATCATAAATAACATATAACATGTATAATATAGATAATAGTTCATAATATTATACTAATTGTTAGTTGTCTGTACATTGGCAATGTCCAGTATACTGCACATCACAAAACCATACTAAACCGACAATGGGAAGTATACTGGACACACAAGTTTCGCAGAGAATAATGAAAAATCTATAAGTAATATTATGATTTTAGTATACACGTACATATACAAATACGTTATGGAATATACAGAAAAGAAATAACTATGTATTTTAGAACAAAAAAAATGAAAAAATCGAGACTTACCGAGAGCGGTCTTGACGCCTTCATCCTCCCTGACGTTGCGGCGTCGACAGACCGGCCGAGTGCATGTGCTCATTGACAGTTATTTTTTATGTAATAAAGTGGGACAGAACCAAGTCATTCCATATATAAAAAAAAAAATATTGTTAAAAAAAAATGCTGCAGTTTTTTTCAAAGTCGATGTCCAGTATACTTCCCACCGTCAAATTAAGGGTTAAGTGACCTTTATGTTCTCTTTACAGTTGGATGCCCAGCAACGCTACACCCTCTTCCAGCGTGGCCTGTGGGAGGCCGCTCAACAGATACCACGAGGAGGCCTCCGGGACTTTGCTACATTCAGACAGCTGAGGTTACTGTCCATCATTGGACCATCTGCCTTACCACCTGACCAGCTTGATAGAGTAAGTTTTTACTATGACTAATTTCCTTATTGATGAATAAATATAATTAATGGTTCCTGCTGTAGTCATGAGGTTAGTAGAGCACAGTGTTTCTGAAAAAGTACTCCACGGTAATCTGGGTAGGTATAATTTTTTTTTATTAATAACCTATCCCGTAAGTGCCAATATAAATGTAACAAATTGTTTAGCCAGAATTTTGTCTTTCGCCCACTAGGTATAAGGAACTTTAACATACTAGCAAACTGTGAGGATACTATACCTACCTCTGCCTACCCCTATGCGAGTACAAGCATGATTTTAATTTTCATTTTTCTTTACGAGTATTATTTATCAATTTTCAGTACAACCGCATTATCAACGATATGCTGGCAGTTTACAACACTGCCGAGATCTGCGCGTACAACGAGCCCTTCAAGTGCGGTCTGCACCTGCAGCCTGAGCTTCAGTTCATCATGTCACACTCCAGGGACTGGGACGAGCTGCAGCACATCTGGACTGAGTGGAGGAGGAATACAGGCAGGAGAATCAGGGATCTGTATGAACAGCTGGTGGATCTGACCAATCAGGCGGCTAGGTTGAATAGTAAGTAGCCTTATTAACGTATAGGGTCGCAACGGATTTCACCTAACCTGTGTGGCAGAGCTAATAAAAAATAAATGGTATAAAATACTTATTGAAGCAAAAACTGGACCCATTGGCAGTCAAAATTAAACAGTTTTGTGGCTTCGTCACCTTTTAGGCATTTTCTAAGGTGGTTCATAAATTAAACCGGGTCCACAAAACATTTGCTCCCTTGGTACTAAGCCTGGCGGTGGCGGTAACATGGGAGCAAAAATTTGGTTAGTTAGAGCCGATTTTTTTTATTAGACCTCCGTAATGATACGGATGCAGTGTTATAATTTCTTGCGGAAGTCCCGCATTTACGGAGGCAGAGGCAAAGTTCCGTTACAACCCTGTTACTTATTTATGCATGTAAACAAAAAACAGTTAAAATTGAAAACCTAGCCTTTTATTTAATTGTAGAATTATCTGAACCCACAATAATATATTTTGCCTAACGCCTGTAATATTCGAGCGACGGGCCAATAGCTGGCTGCTTTGCAGTCGTGCGACGTGCTCTAAGAAAAAATAAAGGCGCTATGTGTCTCAAAGTGCTGTGCGTGTTAAGCTAGCATTCTATCCAGTTTCGTGATAGGAAGTAGGAAGCTTTCGAGACATACCATGTGCATGTTATCATCATCTCAAGAGCTCGTTATGATGCCATTTTGTATATCCAGGCCAATACAATCGGTTTTGTTTTCATTCAGTCTTCTTGCAAAGTGTTTCCTACATGGTTATTTTGTGTGTTCCAGATTTCACGGACGCCTCCGCTTACTGGATGTTCCCTTACGAGACGAACAATATGAGACAGGAGGTTGATGAAGTTTGGGAGCAGGTAACAAACCATATTTCTGCTATGCTGATATAACCCCAATCAACTAATTTCGCGGTTTCAAAAAGGCTAATCAACAGCATGTCAAAATGAATCGCAATACTTGTAATTTTATTACACAGTAGTTAACAATGGTCCGGTCTTATACCGGTTCTCAACTTACTCTACCGACCTTACCTATATAGTTCCTACTATTACCGTTTCTATAATTATTTCTCCCCAGATCAAGCCACTCTACGAGCTTCTGCACGCCTACGTTCGTCGTCGTCTCCGTGAAGCCTACGGTCCCGAGCGTATCTCCCGCTCGGCCCCTCTCCCTGCTCATATCCTTGGCGACATGTGGGGACAGAGCTGGTCTGGCATAGTGCCCGTCACTCTGCCGTATCCCGGCAAGACCCTCGTGGATATTACGCCCGAGATGGTTCAGCAGGTGAGGGAAAATAAAAAGCTTCTATAAATAATCATTAATAATCATCATTAATGGAGAAACTATCAAGGAAGACCTTAAAAAATTATTTTTTTAAATCATTTATCACCATAATTGTTTAAAGCTTCAATCAAAAACGTTAAGCATTTCACTGCATCACGCATAAATCACAAGAAGTTCTATTTTTTCAATTAAAGGGCTTTAATTTCTGTCCGTAATAGGTTAATATGCAAATACTCCAGGCCAATGTAACTATATCACATCCATCTATGAGTCATAGACTATTTTTTTCTAGTAACATTATTTAAATTCTAAATTATATTTTCCAGGGCTACACTCCTCTCACAATCTTCCAACTGGCCGAAGAGTTCTTCGTGTCAATGAAAATGTCCGCGATGCCGAACGACTTCTGGGCACTCAGCGCGCTGCAGCAGCCCACCGACAGACACATACACTGCCAGCCCTCGGCCTGGGACTTTTGTAACAGACATGACTATCGGTAAGATCATGATGATAATTTTATGAATGAAAAATGGAACCGCCTCAACAGCTCCCTGAAACAGAGCCTCATTTTTAGCTTAAATATCTCAAATTACTTTTGGATGAGAGATAGATGATACGTGTTCCCATAGCACCGTTCTATTTCTTCCCGTGGGTGTTGTAAAAGGCGACTAAAGGACTCATTAGAGAATGGCAGCAGCGTTCTTTATGCATTTAACACCATACTGCGTTCTCCAACCCGCCTGCCAAGCGTGGCGATTATGGTAAACTCCCCTCCAGAATGACAAGGAACTAAGCGGTGCTTGGGGGAGGGCTATATCCAGCAAGGGCCATCTTTCTTCTGAAATGATGGTGACTGTCGGATGAGCAGTAGGTATCAGCGACTCCTAAAAGTCAACTTTGCGATCAAAACCCTTTCTTAAATTATTTTTTTTCTTTAATGAGGGTTAGTCAACTGAGAATTTTAAATTGCAATGTTAGGTCTTCTAGCTCAATTCGTTTTGTTGAAATACCAAAGTCTCATATTTCTCGATAGTTACTATGTTTTCCATAATTTTCAGGATCAAGATGTGCACTCACGTGGATATGAAAGACCTGGTGACAGCACATCACGAGATGGCACACATCGAATACTTCCTGGCTTACAGAAACCAGCCGAAGGTGTTCAGAGATGGCGCTAACCCAGGTTAGTTGACTATTAAAATAATATCAGCTTCTTATTTTCATGAATCCCAAATGATTGAAGATCGTGATTCCAATTCTTCTGTTAAACCTGACTAAGTATTGACAGAAGATGATTATAGTGTTGATGTAAGGTTTCTGATGAAGGACGATAACTGAGTCATTGGGGCTGGAACCGTAGCGATGCGGGAATGCCAATAGGTGTTTTTACTTTTTGGTACTGGTACACTGTCTCAAAAATAAGGGAGTTGACTAGGAGATGAGTAACCATTGTGATGATTTGGATTGAATTGCTGCTAGTAGTCGCTATATTCAAGTCACAGTATTAGAATGATGTTTATCCACCATTTTGAAAACTAACGAGATCATCATCTGTCTAGCCTTTTTCACAAATTTGTTGGCTAACCAGCCGAATACCAGTATGAAGCGATTGCCTGTCTGACCTCCACAACCTAGTTACTGGGTATAACGAACGAGATAATCTATATAAGTAAATAAAAATGAAATGCTGTTCTTTCGTAAGCGCATCACTTGAGAACGGCTGGACTGATTGACTGATTTGGTATTTTTTATTTAAAGTTGAGGAAAAACTCAAAGCATTGTTTTCTATCCGATTTTTGTATATTGTTGTATACCTCATGCCCAAATTGAAATTTTGACAGGAAATCGTCTGTCGGGTCAGCTAATTTGCTTATAAAATTGACTGATTTAGGACCAGATATTTCTAATCAAAAATAATCATTCGTCATATTATCCGGTGCAGAAGCTATTAGTATACAGCACATGTCAATCAATATTATGTACGGGTGCATTAATCTTAAGTATCAGGAAAACCTATGTCTTGAACATGAGCTGGCTTTCTCTTTATTATCGACTACCATTTTCATAAATAAGAGAAAACGTTCATCTGTGTATTTAAAAGATTGTATTTTCACCAGCTATTGGAGTATGACTGAATGTTCTCAGATATCATACCATGCGTGCGAGCAAAGTTTAACATTAATTGACATCATATGGGAAGGAACACGGGTGGGTTTTAGTCAGTAAGAGTCTGACACGCCCTTCCGCTCCGCCCAGAGCGGGAGAAGTCATTTGATGATGTCCCACACAAAAAAAAAAAAAAAATGCTTGTCAGCTACATATCGCGGCACGTAAGACCTTTTCCAGAAGGGACGAATTCGCCGCGAAACGTTTCGCGCAAATTCATTCGCGCGTTAACGAGATACTAGGCGCCAATACATCGCGTCCACAAGCATCGCGCGATTTCAAAATACGCGCATAAATCGCGTGCAGTTCGCCAGACTATCGACTCGCGCTTGATTCGCGCGTATTGCGCGCGAGTCGAGATACTAGAGACTCCTTGTTGCGTCCAGTTGACGCGCGAATTCCAGAGCGAATGCACGCATCCAGGGAAATGGAGCGCCAAAATGTTGATACGGAATTGTTTATAGTCCCCAAATGCTCGCGCGTAGGTACGCTCTTTCTGGGCGAAACGGTCGCGCGTGATACGCCCGAGAGAATCGCGGCGAATTCGCCCTTTGTGGACAAGCTCTAAGTTAAACCAAACTGGCGGTTGTCCGCGCAGGTAAAATTATGATTATACTTCGATTGAGACTCGAAAATGTTTTTCTGCTCATTTAAGGACATAGTTCAACTTCGTGCCGCAATATGTAACACATTTTTAGGTCTCAATCGAAGTACGAGTATAATCATATTTTTACCTGCGCGGACAACCGCCATTTTGGTTCAACTAAGGTGCCGCGATCTGTAAGCTCTTTTTTTAAACTGTAGTAGGTATAATTACTTTATTGACCTCCCTTAATATCAAATGAAATAAACAAAAAATTAAAACAACAAAAATCTACCACAATTTAATTCCTTCTACCAGCATTCTAATACCATAAACCTAAAAACAACAATGCACAGATAAACGCCATCTCTGGGTGAATCTTTGCAACTCCAGAGTTGCACAGATCCGTGTTACAAGTGCAGTAGGTGACGAATACGTCGCCGTTGCCGGAGACCCGCCGGCAGGATTGGCCTTTGACTTCACCTTCAGCTAAGTACCCGCATTGACGGACCACTCGGACCTTCCCGTAGACTGCGGAGAAGAATTTGTACCTATTAGAAACCGGTCAGTACGTCGTAATTAGGTGCTAAGCTTTGTATTTTGACGACGTTGTATATGGTATTATTATTCGGGTCCAGTTGACTTGGGCCGAGCTGCCACTGACCCTCTTTTTCTACAAATTAACTTTAATTTTCCCAAAACGTCAACCTGAAATAAGCTATACTCGACCTAAAGCTTATTCACCAACAGAGTGGCAGGACAGCATTAAATGTTGATATCCTGAACACTCTAGTTTTATGACATGAAGTAGCGCATGTTCAATCTTCAATTATTATTTTTTATCCATGACGTGGAAGCTCTTGGCCTGCATCTCACCTGATGGTAAGTGATGATCAGGCCGAAGGTGGAAGCAAGCTTCACCCGGAATCCTCTACCACAGAGGAACTGGCTATCTTACCTCTAACTGCCGAAACACAACAATGCTGTTAAATTGTTCTTATGGCGACAGACTTCGATAAGACGGTGGTAGCTAGCCTGGCGGACTTAAAACAAGTCCTACCAACAATCAAACCGACTAGAAAATATTGCTCCCACTGGGAATCGAACCCGGGACCTTTGGGTCTGCCGCAGGTGGTTTAACCACTACACCACAGAAGCGTTTCAAATCTATGTTTCCGTACATATATTTCGTTGTTGTATTTGTACATATTATTTTATAACTTGGGATGAACACGTAGTATAAAAACTCATAAATGGATACTCACTCTCCATCTTGATAGATCGACAGAAGGTGGGCTCGATAGGCTCCAAATGTTCGGGTGGGTCTCTCAAGGAGCAGTTAATGATACCCAGACTAAAGGAGTCGAACTCCACTCCGCAGCGAGGGTCGAACGCACTGTTGCAGTCGTAGCATAGTATTGAAGAGGCTGGAAAGAGAAAAGAACTCTTCACGGAGGGATTCAGAACGGTTTCAAGAAAATTTAAGGAATCTATTCATACAATGCATAGATACAACTATGTTGAACTCCCCAGGCAGAATTATTTGATTGTCACACTTCTGTGGTATGAGAATTCTGTCGGTAATATATTATTAACACTTTCCGGAACACTGAACCAGACAGAAGTTTTATTGTTTTGACGTCCATTCCAATTTAATTTTTATTAATTTTTATAATGTGTGTACTGCCTACTGAAAATAATTAATTTGGAGTTCATGGTTAGAAACCAGCGGGTAACCAGCATGATAATATGAAAAATATATTCTACTTTCAGTGGAATTTGAGTCAAGTTCAACTACATGCGGTCAGTAATCCAATTTCATTCTACATTGTACGGTTTCACGTATAGGGTGACCGCTGTGACCTACTTAAAAATCAATGGATTTGGAACATGACATTATGATACGAGAATTAATCTTTTTTAACCTCATTGCTGATTTTTTTTAGGTACAGTTTAAGCGCATAAAGTAGTTTGAATCAATAAAAATATTTGTTGTCAATACCCGTAACGATCTGAAAGGTCGCAGGGAAATGGTTGATGGAATCGTTCAAAATAATTCTACGGTAGTGGACGGAGACGATTCTTTTCATGTGGTTGGTGACTAACGTGGTGTCAGAGTTTTAAAGCCGTCCATGGGCCCCTGACTTGATTTAACATGCCGTCGGGAAAATCCCTCAGGCATGCCGGTTTCCTCACGATGACAAAATATGATGATGATATTGCATGAGATAGCTAGGAATGCACACATACACCATTCTATTACATTCCGTAGTCAGGAAATACATCCCATGGCTATACTGACTATTACGATAAATCCAGGAAGGGTCTACCTTCCTTGATTTATCGTAATAGTCAATAGAACTGAACTTAGGACTCTGAGACGACTAATAGTGGACTACTGAGTTGCAAAAGTAAATTAGAATTTTGGTTCAAAGCAAGCAATGAAAAAGGTTGATTCAGACTTGCTGAAGTAGAACGCCATCTCAAACTTAAATTTAAACAAGCGTATATTATAATAAAATATAAAAAAAGAGATGATGCTAGCGTAAAACTCTGTAATATGAAAATGTTATCAGAATTTGTACGTTTTAACTTTGTATAACCAAGGGTGGATAATGCAGCAAATGAAATAAATAAAATACATATACATACAAAACAGGAACACAAATGTCATATTATTATTTGCAGGGAAAGGTTAGTAAACTCACCATATTGAACAAAAAGCAATAAACTGACTACTAACGACACCACAACAGATTTAGACATTGACTTCATCACTTCACCCTGAAAACTCCGAACACTGGTAATGGTCGAAGGGAACTGAATTACATATCTATGACGACACGTAATTAGATTAGTGAAGACTGTTGTGCTAGTTGAAATGACACCAGACAACCAAATAACAAAATGACGTATAATTCCTATATAAACTGAACATCGTCTTTATTTATCAGCCTATTCATAACTGGGTTCCTTTTAATCTTAGGTTTTCTGTTAAACCGGATAAAGTACCTATGCAGTTTCTATTCATGTGCAGTGTTTGGAATTTTCAGGCTTCTGCCTTTCTTAAAAAACAAAAAGGTTGGTTTTACGGTCTCGGATATCGAGTCTAAGGTATTTTATTTTTGTTCTTTGCAATTATGTAGCAAGAAATTGTCGCAGCATTACTATCCGCCTGGTTTTTGAGTCACCGATTTCCCCGGCCCAATAACTTTCCGATATCTCCACGAGCAGGTAATTCCTGAATTCGTTGGTACATCCAAAATAATTACTGCCTGCTTTTAATTATTGTGTCTTCACATCGCACCTTCAACAAAGATGTTACACACTATTATTTAATCCCAGCGTTTATCCAACACAAAAACGTTACAATAGTTAAATAACAAACGCGACTGCGTTACATATTACATAATAATTAAATCTAAACTGTAGTTACGACGGTACGAAATGTGGCACACGGCGTGTTGGGAAATTGTATGAATAGACGCAAAATTGTAACACGTACGCCAGGTTAGGATGGATCTCGAGAAAATTAAGACGAGTACACGCGACAAGAATGAAGTTCAGCAAATTTTCTGGATATAAGATAAACTGGGTACTTAACCTTTGACCTAACCTAACTTTTGGTAGTTGTGGGCCACAACTACCAAAGGTAACTCCCAGCGAAACGGAGACTGCCACAACTTGTGGCAGTCTCCAAATGTGACATCTTCACCAAGCATTATCATTATCACCAGCATGTTACTATTCACTGCTGGACATATTCCTTTTAAGCACAACCCCCCACTTACACCATATACCTTTACAACACACATACACACATATTCCTTTTACAACGAACAACTGGAAATGTTACCTTTACAACACTATCACACATATTCCTTTTACAACGAACAACTGGAAATGTATCTTGATCAATACGTATATTTGGAAGAAAATGCTTCTTCCTAATCTTTCGAAGTTTTCGATATTATCGTTTTCGGTTTCGATATTATAAAGAGATAGTTAATTGACTCAGGACTTCAGGAGTGACTTTCTTACGAAACGTACGTCGTATATTGTATATTATAAAGAGGTAATATTTGTTTGTTGGGGTAATCTCCAGAAGTACCAGTCGGATTTGCATTGGATAGCCGAATTCTTGAGGCAGGTTACTAGCGGACGAAGTCGCGGGCAGAAGCTAGTCTTATATAACTTCCCATCTGCACTGTGGAAAAATAATGAAAAGTGGCCTCTTATCTGCCGAGTACCATAATGTAGCTAGGTTGGCAGGCATAATGGATTAACAGTATTTTCTTGCATATTTCAAAGTCCATAATTATTTTAAAAGCCTTCTTAAAAAATATGATTAAATGCGAATGTGACTAGTTAGATTATGCTGTAATCGTATGAAATTAATTCCATGTCAGCACGAAAAAGATACAGAAATAAATATGTAATTAAAAGCAATGAGTTGCCCATTACAAAAAACTGCACATTAAGACGTCGTACGCGCTGTAGAAAATTCACGGAAATTAATACTAACGATTACGGAGCTCTATTACGCAACTCACGCGCATCTCATCGCATGCGTCCTCTGCAACAGATGTGTGGATAATGGAAATGGCACGCAGATAAAACTTTTATCATATTTAAACTACAACTATTGATTATATCCTTTATTGATGAAACATAAAGTGAGATCTTGACCACATATAGATCTAATAAGGAATCCGTAGTGTTACTAACTAAGTTTGTTTTTAATCAAAACCTTATAGTGTCCTACTACACTACTAGCCATGAAGATATTATGCATCATTGTAGATGCCGCCACACCACCCCAATATTCTTCTAGGGTTATTATTTAGTTATTATTTAGCTGTTTTTAGTGAAATATTACACATTTTCATATTTTCTTCCTTACATCTTGTTCAACAAGTTTTAGTTAATTTTATTGTTACTAAAGTCACTTCTAGATTTGTCTAATTCCATGTAACATTAAATACTTATTTTTTTGTACGTCTATCTACGCGAGCGCTCATCGGGGTCAAGTTCGAGCTGCGCCAGATTCGTTTCTATGAAATATGAAATGTCACGGTTCCGTATTTATTATGACTATGATTTTCTATAGATCAACACTGATTTATATTCAAACAAATGTGATTCGTCAATTTTGTGCCTTTTGAATAAGTAAATAGTGTTGCGTAGGCATTAGGCATATCGAATTGATTTATTTTTGGGATATCAAATCCATTATCAAAAATGAAAACTGTCTGATGTTCTTAACACCTTAAAAAAACGTATCAACTTTCTGTGAAACCTGCCTAAATATCTGAGATTTAAAACTTTTAAAAACGTTACTTACGGTATGAAAATTTTTGTTAAAAAAAAATAAGACATGTTCAACAAAAAAAAAAAACATAAATATATTTTTTTTTATGAAAACAACTAGAAAGTAGAAAGTGTGATACGAATACATATTTTTATCGTAGATAACATTAGAATTACATAAGGCTTAGACATTTTTAGCGGCAGGTTCGAGAGTAGAAACTAAGTATTTGTATTTATACCAAAATATTATGCAGCTATGGCAGCTATCGATTCTTTTTACGTAAGATGGCACGTGGTATAAAAACCGGTGAATTATGCTTTAATTACAGTCATCAGTTTCAAATTATGTAAATATAAATAAACTTTTATACTAACCGGAACGTAAATAATTTTTAACCAAAAAGATTGTTCGTAGATCTGTCTGTTATTTTTATTACACATTACATTACCGATACAGTCATCATTATTTTCATAAAATTTCGTAGGGACGTCCTGTTTAAACAAATAAAAATAAAAATCTTAATATGGGTTTGGCCACATCTAGTAGTGCGATGTTTTGTCTTGGGAATAATCTCAAGACACTTTGATAAATGGAATAATCTGTCACTAAAGACAGTTCACATAACTGGCGAAATGTGGGTATACTATAGTACACCTCTGCTTAACCGTACGGGGAAACAAGGCGTGATGTTATGTTATATTAAAGGCAGTCCATTATTTACAAAAAGGTTATATTCCAGTTAAATAAGTCCTAATTTTGTTTCAGTTTAAGTTTTTTTTTTTATCAGAAAGCGTAGCCTCAGGTAAAACCTAGTCACCGATACAACCAATACTGGGTTTTATTTCCGCCATTTTGTTGCGCTCGAGTTTATCAATCGGGAGCAGGTTAACATCCGCGTGTGCGCAGCTTTCACCCGCGCCAGCCGTTTGCATCTCTTTTGTTATTCAAGAAGTTATTGATTAGTTCGTGGCTGGATTATGAGGATAGATCTTAATCCTAACTAATATTATAAATGCGAAAGTGAGTTTGTTTGTTTGTTTGTTACGGTTTCACGCTAAAACGGCTGAACGAATTTGGATGAAATTTGGTACATAACTAGACCATAACCTGAGTTAGGAAAAAGGATACTTTTTATTTTTTTCGATATTCTGAAGGGATCGAGACTTATGCGGATGAAATCGTTGGCGCAGCTAGTAAATACAAAAATTAAGAATTTATGTTTTAAATTGTTTTCAATACATAAATTGTATCATCAGTATCTTATTAAAACTGCAGCTTTTCTTTTTGTAAAAATGACATCTTGTTAGATCTGTGGATAAACCATCTGATTTTTTGAAAGAGCATATTCTGATGTTTACGGGCCATTTGGCCTATCGCCATCGACGCGCAATCTGGTGTTTCATAAAAAGATGTAAAACTTGGTAAAAATGTATGGAATAGCATTTTTTTTTTAAATAACCTACGAAATATTTGTACGCCGCCGGGGCGTTCAGAATCATGATTGTACAAAGTAACAGGTACGATGTCCCGGGATGCCATCCTGTATTTTTATGGTTTAGGTTTTTAAACAAGTTTTACTAGTTTTAAAAACTCATGCTGTTTCTAAGTTTACGTCACACACAAGAAAACAATACAAAATCTCCTTTTTTGGTAAATCTCACCCACGAAGCTGCAAACATGGACATCTTCAATCTATTGCCGAATTAGTTACAAAACAGTAGCCACATTACATAACCTCTCTATAATACCTGCGCAGTCGGAAGTCACCCATATTGGGACGCAGTGCGCATGCTGATCGCGCAGATACAGACTAGAGCACATTGTTTGTACGCATGCGTGAGATTTTTGCTGTTTTGTATCTTTTTGATGCTGTAAGTGGCGTTACATATTTTTTTGTGGAGATGTTTTCTCATTATACTGCAATAATAATAGATATCCATCTGTCAAGATGAATGAGGCAAAAATTTACTTATTTATATAAGTTAATTTTTGCCGCATTCATCTGATCTGATAATATTTCTCATGACCGTTCACGCCCGCCGGTTTCCTCACGATGTTTTCCTTCACCGTTTTGAGAGCAGTGATAATAAAATAATGTACACAAAGTAAAGCGTCTGTCAGGGTTCGAACCTACAACTCGTAAGTCACGGTTGTTACCACTGCTGCACTGGGCTTCTGCACCACTGTCATAAAAGCATACATAAATAAAATAAATTTCAAAGAGCACCCCTATTCGATCTTTCTCGATCACAAGAGTACCTATCTATCTACTTACTTTAGTAACAAGAGCCACATCCAGAACAGCATTCCACTGCAAGCTCCATGTAACACAGTGACGTAATTATTGACACATTAAACGACCATATAAGATAACAGGAATCTATGACATTTTGCAGGAACTATTCCGGTCTATGTTAGTAGATAATAGTATCACTTTCCCTTCGAGCCGCTCGCGCTAGTTCCTGTTTATAATCTGATACTGTAGGTACCTATATCTAATAAATACCTAACTTAGTTTATTTTGAACGCAAATTAAATTGATTACAGATTTTGTGGTTTTAGATACACTTAATTTAATTGGAGTCGAATGAATGACTAACATGCGATTAATTTCTAACTATATTATAAATGTGAGAGTTTGTTTGTAACATTTTCACGCCAAAACGGCTGAACGGATTTAGATGAAATTTGGCACATGTGTAGACTATGACCTGGAGAAGGATATAAAATACTTACGCGGGTGACACCGCGGGGCGCAGCTCGTTAAATAATAAATGAATTGTTTGTCAGTGAATAAGACAAAACCAATGCTAGATTTAACAAAGATTTAAATCATAGATTGGCCCTGCCGCGTCAAAAGATGGCCACGTTTCTGTTTCGTTCTTAGACTTGATTGTCATGCAAACGCCATTTTTATTGTGCGAGCTCACTCTCCTCAGTATGGACAAATTTTCGCTCGACTTAGTACGGTGAGGGCAACTTCACGATTTAAATCTTTGAGATTTAAGCATTTACTTATATCATAACAATAGTCAGTTTATTGCTTCCTGCATTAAGTGCTTCAGGTTCTTTTTTCAAGCCGTTAGAAAACTGTCCATGTCAATAAACGGTGTCAATATGGTGGTAGACAATAAACCAAAGTCAATCAATGACCATTCTATTCCGAAGGCCATCGCCATCAATCCTGATACAGACATGACCAAACCACTGCTGTTTCTACAAGATACCTAATAAAATCCGAATGTCCCTTTCTCTATTTACAGGCTGTAATTTTAATTACTTAGTCCATACATTTTCAATTTACGAACTTCCATACATTTATTGTTGCGCCACAAACATATTGTTTACGGCCTAGTTGCAGACACAGTGAGATACTATTGTTTCATTACAGACTTTTGTTGCCAAACTTATCAGAAACGACTAGAACAATCAACGAGTATCTTCACGGTGTTGAGCGGGGGAAAGTAACGCACTAGTTAGAGGAGTAATTGGGGATTTCAACGTTTGATGCTGAGGGCTTCTGAGTTCTGATTGGTAGATGATTTGACAACAAAAATATCTTGGACAAAAAATAATATTATTATGATGGCTCTGTCCTCTTCGTGCGTCACGTCAGTCAGCTGTCGGTCCGATTGTTATACTCGTACGAGTTGTCATAGTACGATGTTCCGAAGACAGTGGTACACAAAATTTTATCTTTTTTAAGCCCCCACGATTGTCAATACTAAACTACACCCTATACTTTTAATGACGGCATGAGGTATTCTCATAGACTCCTACTCTCATAGACCTCTATACAAGGTGGAGACGACAATACAACAAAAAATTAAACGACGTATACATATATAATGACGTTCCCATTCTGTATACAAAAATTAAATCGAATATATTCAATAGTTTAGCCATTATAGCTCGGAAAAAATCATAGTCAGCTCAGGCTATTCCGTTTATCCACCCCAAAAACCCACCCTAAGGTGGATATTCGGAATGTATGCCCGATAATTTCACCCAAGGCCTAGTTGGACGGAATTTATAGGCTCAGGGTGGATCCGGCATACATTACATTTAATTTGTTTGAAAAACTCATTTTTTTATTTCGAAGATAGGATTTATTTGACAGTTCCAAAATACTCTTAAGCATTAGTAGTGCCAGTATTTTAATTTTTTGTTGTAGTCTCCACATTGTATATAGATGCAGATGAAAAAATCACAAAGAATCTGGTATTTTAAGCCCGGATCTAAAGACAAAAATACTTTGATATGTGTGTCCATGCTAACATCTTTCAACGATATTTCCCAGGAGTGATTTTGTTTATCGTCATACTCATCACATTTCTTTCCTCCAGGTTTCCACGAAGCAATTGGCGAGACGATCGCCCTCTCCGTCTCCTCGCCTCGCCACCTCCAAACCCTGGGCCTGGTGCAACGGTCGGTGGACGACACGGCACATGACATCAACTACCTCTTCACCCAGGCTATGGACAAACTGGCCTTCCTACCGTTTGCCCTCGTGATGGATAAATGGCGGTGGGATGTGTTTACTGGAGACGTCAGAAAAGAACAATATAACTGTCACTGGTGGAGGCTCAGGTAATATATGAAGCTTTTAAATTATAATTATACTTACTAGCGACCCGACGACAAAACATCGAGATTTCATAGTTTTATGTAACTTTAATACTAATGTAGCATACAAATAAACCTTCCGGAATAAATTTTCTAAACGATGGTGAACACCTCATCAAAATCTGTTGCGTGGTTAAGAAGTACAACGCGGTCATAAAAACAAACGTGAAAAGCGACTTTAATTAGTAATATGAATAGATTTTTCGTTAACTAGTTCTTTGTTAGTATTTAAAGAGATGAACAAGAGATGATATTTCTAGTCGAGTAACTAACATTATCGACTACTATACGCTTACACTTTCAATCTACGGTAATCAGGGACTAAAATCGCAGTCTCTTCTAAGTGGACCGCTTACCATCATTGCAGGAATTGCCATGAGCTCTTTCATTTCAAGAGGGCCGACTGTAGACTCACCTCAGTAGAGTGATATTTGGGAGACTTTGTTTCGACAGTTCACTTACGCCTTCTTGTGGTTATTATTATCATTCCATAAAATATTTTAACTAATATTGGTAAAAACGGTACACATACCGAGACTCCTCTGTACCTCGGAAAACACGTCCCGGCTGTCATTCGTGGATCTTTGACAGTCGTTACGAGTCGTCAGAAGCCCGAAAGTCTAACACCAGTCTTACCAAGGGGTATCGTATTACCCAGCTACTGGGTTGTGGAAGTCAGACAGGCAGTCGCTCCATGTAAAATACTGGTATTCAGCTACATCCGGATAGACTGGAAGCCGACCCCAAGATAGTTGGGAAAAGGCTAGGAAGATTGAAGATTGATTGATTAGTAAAAACGGTATGCAAGCAAAAAAGTGTTCCTGTAAATTAATCGATAGTATTTCACAATGCAATCAGATCATAATCTCAACATTCCATAATACTTATAATGAGGTGTAAGATCGTACGCAAGTAACCACAGCTCATCGGCTGCCGAGTTAAGTAACGGTCACCCTCAGCTGGCTATTACAACACTACAGAACACACTGGTTATCTTGACTATCCTCATAGAATATTATGTAGTGTAGGTACCTAACATACCAAGCCTAGTGATCTAGATTTTGTTACTGTGAGAAGGCAGAATGCAGAACAGATAGGCAAGGAGGTGGGTGAGAATTTAATGTAGGATGGTTAAATAACAAGACGAGAAAAAAGATCAAGTTTGTTTATGGAATTAATTGAAAGATTTAAAGGTATTTATGAATAATGGGAGGTTTGGACAAAAAGACCAGACCGCAGGGTAGATGAACAGATTGAAAAACATCTTATTAAGCAAGTTTTTCAATGAGATTTCCTCTTCGGGAAAAACCACGGACTGTATTGTTTGTCATCCTCTTCAACTTGTAAAAGCTGGTAAAATGGGTGATGACAAAATCGACATTATTTTAAGACGGTCTCGTTATTAGGTATTAAGTATTCTGAGACGTTACCTGGGGGCCAAGTCAACTAATTTACAAACGTCACAATGATCTCTCGATGGTGAGTTTTTGACAGATTTGCCATACAAAATCTGTCAAAAACTCATCATCGAGAGACCATTGTGACGTTTGTAAATTAGTAGACTTGGCTCCCTGTAGCTTTGTGGTCATAATGCTTTATCCATCTTCGACTATATTCCAAACATTTATAGCAACAGATGCTGTAGCTCACTCAAACGCGACACACGAACAATAACAAAATTAAATCACTTCACACATCCCCCATTATGCATTACACTTTTTTACTCGCCACTAACTAACTTACTCATTAACAGTTAGATAATTCAGTAAACACACGCAACTACATGACATAATATTAACGCTCTGGCGATCAGTTAAAATATGTATACGAGTATATTCTAGGTCAGAATAGTAAATTATGTAGAAGTAGTGTTGCTTCACTCAAATCAATCAATGATTTTGACGTTCTGACGTATTTCTATGGTAATTCGGTTTAGTAACATTGATGTTCAAACTGATCAGATTACTTATTGTGCTGTGTAGAACATTTCCTAGAGCTATTACTTATTTTTGAAATAGACGTCATAACAAAATAACACAGGCTATAAGGCTATAATAATATGTCATCAAATAGATGTAGATGGGATGGTAAGTGCGTTATTGTCCAGAAAGTTGACGTAAATAAATCTTCACTAAGTATAAGATGATGCTGCCACTTACAAGCTAAAATAATCAAATAGCTTACGAGTTTGACTAATGATTCTAAAAATCAACTGACATTTTTTGACATGTAAATTATGAGCAAAAAAATTAAGGGCTTTAATCCAAGCTTGCTTTTTGGAAAAGTGGACTTCGTTTTTTCAGCATTCTTAAGTAACAAACCAAAAGTAATCGTAAGTTTAAAGCTTGATGAAACAATCGAATTTCGCAAAGCACCAAGAACATAAAACCAAAAAAATAAAAAGCACCATAGCAAGCGATTGCTACCGGTTGCAAGAACGCTAATGAAGTGGTTCAAGTCGTGATGGGATTGCGGTCGTCTGTCGGCCTTGACTCGGTAACGGGTTCAGATCTCCGATGAAAGCAAGAGTTGTATGTGTGCAGTGTATGAGCGGCAGCGAGAATGTTTTTTTTAGCTCAACTTTGCCCATAAACTCAAACTCAAACTCAAAGCATTTATTACAATTAAACCATTAACCTATTTTGAATTCAAGTCAAGGAGTTGGTCAGCTAGTCAGAATTCAAAAATATAGATCTTTATGGACAAGAACGGGCAAGAAACTCCAAACACACTCTTTTAAAGCAAGATACTACAAAATCCTAGTTACATTATTCTTGTTGCTTCTGTATATCACATACTGTCCCACCTCTGGATAAAGGGCCAAGTCCTTCCAGGAACACATTTCCCGCGCCACCTCAAAGATTTATTAAAGCTCAATAATAGAAAAATGTATCTCAGAGAAAACACAAAAACAAGTGGTCAACCAACAAAAATATGGGATAGATAATATACATGTGGTACAGTATATTATGGTAGATGTAAATATAGGAATAAGGACCAATTTTGAACTACCCAATGATGCAAACCCTCGTCCTCATTTATAAAGAATAGTTATTATTTTTGCCTTGGGGATAGATTATTATTTTAGAAAAGTAAATATGTATTCTGTTAATTATTTCATTCCACCCAAAAACAAGAAATTCAGCTATATTTTATAAATCTGAAAGTTCAAAATACTTACCTACAATACGCTATCTCTTATCATTATACCCTCTACCTCAAACGTACTATGTTACAGAATGCGTTTCTGACATTATGTAAGTTGAAAATCTTGTGTGTAACCAATTGACCCAATTTCTTTTAATAATACACTTATGTCGATATTACAGTTTTAATGTACCTATGTTACAAATAAGTACCTTTAGCAATGTCAAACTTGGGAAAAATAACTGATTAAATGGGCCTGGAAATAAATAAAAATGGAATCAAAACAATTGAATAAATTATATCTTTCTGACTGACCGACTCCTTGACAATTCAAAACTGCAATAAATACTTGAGTGATTTCTTTTGCAGTGCAATGTAGGACATATTATATAAAACATAGCATTGTTAACAAATATAATATCACGCCTTGTTTCCTCGAAGGGTTGGGCAGTGTAGCTATAGTACACCCACATTTGACCTGTTATGTTAATTCCAAGTCCTAGTGGCGAGCCTATTGCCATAAACCAGGCACAAATCCGCAAATACCCAATGGCAATTTGCCCGACCTGGGAATCGAAACCAGGACCTCATGCTCAGCAGAAGCGCTTGCGACCACTAGACCAAAGAGCCGAATTATTAAATTAAATTAAATAAGATCGCAGGTCAAAACATGAGGATAGAAGGACCAAGGGATAGTGTTAAACAATTAAAGACGAAGATATAAAGCTATTATCTAAAATATCTTCCGTTGACGATGTTATTATTTTATTATGATAGGTCTTAGCTTTTCCGATAAAACTAATCTGTTGACTTTCTGCATATTGTTTCCTAATCTCTTATTTTTTTCACAGGGAGCAGTACCAAGGCATCAAGCCTCCAGTACTTCGTTCTGAGCTGGACTTCGATCCTGGTTCCAAGTACCACATTCCTGCCAACATCCCGTACATAAGGTAAGTCAAGGCTATAATATTGATAATAATATTTCAAGGCGTTGTCATTGGTCTTTAAAAAACGATAGAATAACGTCACTTGAATTTACATCGTTTTCCAAAAACAAAAACTTACAGGGAGCTGCGGAGATTACGCCCATTTACACCAAAACGTCTTCGTTATAACAGTTTGATATCTTTATTTGACATAAACTTTATTTATGTCTCACATAATGGCCAATCAGTTGCGAAAATTTCCTCATATAAAGTAATATAAGATCAGTCTTTCTTACTCCACAAGTAATGAGGAGATTAAGTTAAGAAATGTATCGGGTTACTGCTTATTTTATTGTATTCCGGTTGTATAATGCTTCAGTTATAATATTATCATGATGACATTTAGTTAGCAGTGCAACTATCCGTCATTGCTTGCTTTCATTTGTTTTAAATGTCATTACACTTTTTATGTTTGTATGTAGGTTTATTATAGTCTTGTTCGGTATCATTTAAGAACTGTATCTCGTATTATTTAACGCAGAAATTCATTATGATTTTTGCTTTGAGAAAAATTATAAACAATTTAATGTTAGTACGTAATAATTTTGCTGAGTCTTAATTGACAGATGATCCTATTCATCTGTCAATTGGACACGTTAACAAATTTTTTGGGGTGTGTTCACTTTATTATCCCCAGTAATTAGATAAGTTTGTTCGTTTTAGGAGTAAATTCACACTAAAATAAATAAAAAAAAATCTCAAAATTAGAGGTCTTTATAAATGTATGATGTTAGAATACTTAGAACCACTAGTTTTTGGGATGTCTATCCAAATATATTTAACTTATCCTGGTTAGAATGATTGAATAATACAAAGCCATTTTTTGACATGGCCTTTCTGAAAGTCTAGCAGTCCTTTTTGCAAAATCTTTATCATGCAGCGATTTCAGACCATTTATTTCTCAAAACACAAATTTGCACACAGTTGCACAATCTATTACACCATTCCTTAAAGGGATTAATGGACAGTCGAGGTCCATTGTGGTGAATGTACCTCAGAATCGTGTCACGCTGCCAGTAATTCATGTCCGATACAGTTTAAGACAACTACCGGCGTTCACACGGTGTTGCGTGTACATTTAGTTTTATATGCGTAGAGGTATTTGAGACAAGCTTTTGAATGTGTTGTTCTAAAGGAAACAAGTACTTCGTCTAGTAGGAATGAGGACTCTATTTAGGTAGTATAAACGTGCTCGGTTTTATGTTCGATAATGAATGCGGAATTTATTGCTTCTAAAATTTGAAAGGGCTAACCTAGAAATACGCTTCAGTTTAGAAGAGGAGGCATGTAATTAAGTGTGGGATTTCTTTGAAGCGGTTGCAACTAGTTTTGGGGGGTAAAAGGACCACATTTCCCCCCCAAACCGCTTGCCTATAAGTGTTCTTCCTTTTAAGAAGATAAAACTGTATCAGCTATATGCATAACCGTGAACCACAATGATGTAAGAAATTGTAGAGAAAGGAAGATTTATACAGATTAGTTCTCGGCACCAATTCTCTCCAAAATATCGGAAAACTACGTTTCCCAAAATATTCAGAAAATAAGACTTATTATTGGAATGATAGTGAAATCAATAGAAAGCTCTAGAACAAAATAGATTTTCTTCTAGCTCATTAGTTATCCGGGGATGAATAAAGCTGATACTAACGTGTTGGTTGATGAAGTTAGTTATGTAAGTGCTGCTCTTGCGCAAGGCACGCGGTTTCCTTAATGACGACGGAGTGGTCTGCAGGAAGTTGATGGCTTATACAAGTTAGGTGCGGTTTTTGGGTAGGCGTAAAAAATAATCACATATTTTGAACGTTGACTTTACGTATTACGGAACTTACCTGGAATGACGTCTTGGATTGTAAAATGACAGCTTTGAGAGAGATTTCTTCAGATATATGTTTCGTAATTTTTTCCGTAACCGATTATAAATCCGTATATTTTAATTTTAAAACAGTGAACTCCACATGTCAAGGTTAAAATGACAAAATTGAAATCGACATAATTATATTTTCACATATAAAATATATACCTTTTTAATTATAATTTAATGGACAATGTAATTAATTTTTGTCGAAACCATCGTAAATAAATTATGGCGCCCTTCGAGAGATGTGTCAATATATTTCGATATTTTTCTTACTATGTAGAAAAATATAGCAGAAAAAACAACTTGTAATTTCTAGTGAAGTTTCCGATACTCGTGATTATACGTGCGTCGTTATGTACCGTGATAAGCAATTTTCTTCCATTAATGTGATTTTTCCGGTCTTTGCGTTGCGTATTGGATTAAAGGACCAAAATGCTGCAGAATTGCGAATACTTATATTTAGTCAAATACAACTTGCACTAAGAAAAATCGATAGGAGACCACTGAATAGAACAAGCAATTTGAGTTCCTGCAAAGCTTTAAGCTAAAGCACTATTAAGTGGTTGAAGGGCGGAGCGTTTAGGGGGACTGTCTCATGTAATTTTGACATTCATAAAGAGCTGATTCTCGACCTAGTTTGAATAAACGACGTTTTGATTAAGAGTACTACAAACTTTACTAAATATATTATGTTAATGAAAAAAATGTCGAGACATTTCAAAATTGTTTTTGGGATGACCAGGCATGGAAAAATGATTAATTTATGTAAAAAACGTTACAATTACAGGGTGTCAGGGACATCGACGCGAAGCCTATTACCATGGATTCAGTACATGATTCTGAGCCCCCCTGCGTTGAAATATTTCGTTGGTTATTTTTTTTTAAACTGCTGTTTCATAGAAAAGTGCGCGTATACCTACGCGGTCAAAATGTATGGAACAGCTGATTTTTTTTTAATAACCGACGAAAAATTTCAACTTAGTGCGGTTCAGAATCATGTACTGAATGCATGGTAACAGGCTTCGCGTCGATGTCCCTGCCACCCTGTATTATTACTGTTCTGAGTCTGGGACTCTTGGAGCTAGTGGTCTATATTATGAGAAATAGTTTCTATCAACGCACTCAGGATATGAAAACTTTAAATTAAAGACCAACTCTCTCTCTCAAATTCTTGAGGTCATTTTTTGAGTTGAGTATTTTGACCCCACAATGTCAGTATAATTACGATAAAATGTCAGTTACTTCAGATTTCACTTACATAATCCTACTAATCGGTCATAAGTTCAAGTGGATTTGATTACTTAGAACTTTATTCGTGCGTACACTTGCGAGATATTAAAAATTAGCATACGAATTCTTACAAAATCTTGCTGTTATTTCTGTATCTCTACTTCCCAAGGTGTATTGTCATTTTGCACGATATGTTTAACTGTCTGAGTAACTGGGTTGGTTAGTGAAAGTGGTTTGTCTACAAAAAAACTTGATATGAATAATTTAGGATTATGTAGCTTATGTATTGGATTTCTTTCGATAGTGTGATGTCACTGTATTATCAAAGCTTGTTTGGGAGTAACATTATTGGAGTAATCCTAAATTTGTTTGAAAATGGAAGAGATCCATAGTGTTTATTTTATTTTTGTGTTCATTTGATACGAATAAATGATTTAGTAAATTGATTATTAGTGTACTGGTAATCTCACGTAAAATTAAATTAGTAAATAATCAAATTGAAAGAGATGATCTTTGCTATTGCAGTCTAATGGAATTTAGAAGCTTCCGGAAAGTTATTATGTAGGTAGGCTATAAACAGGAAAATAATCTTATGTTCTAATGTAATAATATTAAAACAAGTTACACCTAACGCTTTTCCGGTTTATCTTATAGACATTTTCCTCTTTCAAGATGCTCATAATATTAATAAGTTTTGTTCAACGGTTTTGGTCTCTCCAGATGATAATAAAACGAAAACATAGTATTATTTATATCACTTTTTTAATACTTTCGTTTACTATTTACATCGTCACAGGTACATAGCAGTCACAAAATATTATTTAAAAAAAAACAATTACTAACAAGATAACACTTTAAAGCTAAAGAAAAAATAAAGAGATCAGTTCTTTTTAATGGTGGTAGTGCTCCTCTTGGCCTCCCTCGAAACCCCCCTCGTGGCCGCCCTCGTAACCCCCCTCGTAACCCCCCTCGTGACCCCCTTCTTGACCCCCCTCTTGGCCCCCTTCATGACCACCCTCGTAACCTCCGTAACCTTCTCCCTCACCACCTTGGACTTCTTGATGTGATTCCTCATGGTGCTCGTGGTGTTCATGCTGCACAATAGGCACGTGCACTTTCACGGGGTAAGGCACGGGCTTATCAACGTGGTAAGGGACGTGCTTCTCAATATGTACGGGGTATGGCCTATCAACTGGGATCTTTACTGGGTAGGGCACATTCTTCTCTACTGGGTAGGGAATGACTTTCTCAACTGGGTAGGGAACTGGGTAGGGCACCTTTACTGGGTAAGGCACTGGCTTGTCGACGTGCACTGGCACTGGGTTATCGACATGAACCTTGACTGGGTAAGGCACTTTCTTTTCAACTGGGTAAGGCACTTTCTTTTCAACGTGAACGGGAACTGGCTTCTCAATGTGAACGGGCACGGGGCGGTCCACGTGCACCGGCACTGGATAGTGGATTATTTTCTCGACGGGGTATGGTACGTGCACCTTGACTGGTACTTTGACGGGGAACGGTACTTTTTTCTCGACGGGGTAGGGCTGCGGCACGTGCACTTTGACGGGATAAGGCACGTGTTTCTCGACTGGGTAAGGGACGTGCTCGTACACTTTCACTGGGACGGGGTTGTCGACGTGAACTTTCACGGGAACTGGCACGTGTTTCGTCACGGGGTACGGCTTAGGGATGTATTCGGGTACTTTGATGTATTCCTTGACTGTGTAGTGGACGGTTTTGATAACGGGGTAGGGCTGTGGTACGTGCACCTTGACGGGGTAGGGCACTTTCTTCTCCACTGGGTAGGGGATGTGTTTTTCGACGGGGTAGGGCACGGGAACTTTCTTGACCACAGTGATGGTTTTGTGGGAGTGGGTGTCATGTCCACCGTGATGTTCCTCGTGGCCAATGGAGTGTCCTTCATCACCGCCTCCAATGGAGCCTCCTAGATCATGCCCGTAGGAACCTCCGAAGTCGCCACCGCCAAAGTCTCCATGGTCACCGTAGTACTCCGATAGTCCTCTTTTGTCTTGTCTCTTTGTTTCCTCTGCGGCTTTTGGTTCAGCCTTGTTGTCCTTCTCTGCCTTCTCCTCTGCCGTGGCCAGGCTTAACGCCACGGCCAGGATTAAGGAAGACCTCTGAAACAAACAAATATTAAACTATATTATTTCTGTTATGTTTAACTTCAAGGGATGAGCAGAAACTGTGTATCTATGTGGATTACTATAAAGATTCACCATGAATAGTCTAAAACAACTGAGATCACAAACAGATCTAAAATTACATAGGAAACGCTAAATGAAAAGGAAAATTTACTTATACCGTGAAATCTAACTGGAAGTGAACACAAGAACTTTCCGAGCATTGTGGGACAACTCATAACGACTAGTTATGCGAATGAGGAAATATCTTTACGTAATATTGATCTAGTAACGCGTCATTCACTTAGATAATGTGATTGATTAATAACTTTACGATATATGACATATCCGGTAATACAATGGGGATCGATGACATTTAAATCGATAAATAAGAATCGAGTCTTCTTTTTCAAATCGATTGATCTGAATTCCATTGCCACATAAAAAAAAAACACACAATGACACTTGACATCCGAACTGCACACACATAGAACACTGTCACTAGAATTTTTTGAATTTTTTACTAACCAGTAGCTTCATTTTCGCTTCGCTTGTTGTTCAGCGAATGTTACGCCGTGAGTGTATTCCTATCACGCCAGTTACCACGTTTTATACCTCATGCAAGTAGTTTCGTATGTACGAATGTTGTAAACACTTTCGCCAGTGTGAGTGACGGTTCAATGTGTGGGTGTTGTTTTTTTTTTAAGAAGATGGGACGTTGCAGTGCCCTGCTTAGTAACTTTAATTGATAAATTAGAACTATTACTTATTTGATTAGTGTATTTTTATTTACAATGAAGTGAAGTTGATTTTAGTTCTGTGGTAGGACTCATCTGAATAATTGCAACAATATTTTTACTGAACTGTTAATAAATAAACAAATCTTTACAGATTAAAAAAAAAACAATTTTCATTCGGTTTCGCCTCAGCTTCTCTTGTGTTTTTAAATTATTTAATTATATTTTTTAAATAATAATATAATCAATATGATCGTAAACGTCTAGTCTGTTTTAATCAAAAAAATATTTTGCGTCAATATGCATATTGAACAAGCTAGAACCGATAGTAAAAGTTTCTTTTGAAACATGTTAAAATAAATAATTTAAGGAGAGTTGGATTCTAAATATTCATTGCGATTAAATAAAATCGTCTCTGCATAGATTTCACTTTTTTAATTTTTAATTTATTAATGGAACCAAAAACATTATCTAATTTTACGACAAAAACGACATAAAATAAAAAGAAGGGACTTTGCAAAAAAAAATCGTTTCTACATAATTTATACCGATCCCAAAATACCTACAACATTTAACACAATAATAGTTTTTGTTAAACTCTCATTCATAAAAATTGACCATCATAATATCCAGCTTTTTCAATGGTCCATGGGCTGGCATAATTTATTCACAACACAAGGAATAAAAAACAAGAAGAAGCAACGCCTTCATCCATGGCACCGTTTAGGTACGGTCAATATCGATCGCGATCTAATATCAAAATCAATGTTTGCTATCCAGATTTATTTGACGTATCCAAACGCGATTGACATTTATTGTTAGCAACCGGTTTCTACAATCTTTCTTGAACTCTATTAATTTATGTTTTTTATATTTTTATTAACGATAAAAAACATGTGATAATTTAAAGTTATCGCTCTCATAAAACAATTAATGATATAATTTTACTAGATTTATTTTCCAGCGGCATTATTACCACTAGCATCGGAACAATCGGAGCATATCTGCTATAAACTCTGGCAGGTTGTAAATTAAGGTTTCAATCATTTCACGCCTGATATCATTGTGGCAAGTAAACTAACTAATTAGCGTGTCGATCAGTAATTAAGGGTACGCTAGTCGGTCATTCTTCCATACAAACGTAGTGTTGATTACTCGTCTGGTTGACGGTATACGTTCAAAATCAATTTGTCTTGTCATTATCAAGCCCTGAATGGACGCAGAATTGGAAAAATATATGAGTTGTGACGTTATGAGCGTCGAAACTTCCATATTTCAACACTAATTTTAACTTGTCTTTGCGTGTAAATAAAAAACTTATGTAGTAAGAAAACTTGAAAATAGAAACTAAACAGGAATAGATAATTAATTTATTCAGTAATTCAAATAATTTTATTTTGAGTAAATACATCCAGTAGTTTTTCATAATATCAATACGCCCAAATATCTGTTCATGAAATTTTACGTGCTCGTTTTCATTATAAATCATCGTCTATTTCACTAAATAAATTAATTCATAAATAAATAAAATCTAGACAAATAAATAATTAGACTAATTAGCATACATATTAGTCACGCCTTTTAACGAGTTTGAGGCGGCGACTAGTGTACCCTTAAGTGTCACTTTTTTCATTGTCAACGATTGGTAAGGTCAGTATAGTGGCATAGTCAGAACTGCTGCAACTGCTGGAGCAGTGATGATATCAAAGGGGTGATCTCTGAATATTATTTCAAAAAAACATATTCAGATTATCAAAATCTAAAAAATGATTATTTATTTCTCAGTAGCATCCCGGAGTCTAGATTTGTGTCCGAGTGATGGCAATAGGGTCGGGTGACCCTATTGCCATCACTCGGACACAAATCCTATAACATAAAATGGGATTTAAACATTACTGGTAAAGTATGGGTGTATTATAAGTACACCTCTGCCCCTCCCTTCGGGGAATCAAGGCGTGATGTTATGTGATAAATAGTTTCTAAAAATGATTACAACCAGCTGACTTTACCTGGTTTATCATGGACTGTGTCTAGAGCTGTTTAGACACTGAGTGTTTCCTGAGTAGTTTGGGGCAGTTTACTGTCATTGAGTACTGATTAAAGCTTCGTGCAGACTAGCGCGACGCGACACCGGCTATTATTATACCGTGAAATTTTCTTAGAAATTGTATTGTTCGTGTCGCATCGCGCCGTCTCGTCGCGCTGGTCTGAAAGAGCCTTAACACTTTGGCGGGCTGTAAACGAGACACAATAGAAGTTTTATTGTTATGACTCCTATGGGCGTTTACTGTCCTTCAAAGTGGTAACAGTAAACTGCACCAACCATTAAATTCAGAAGAAATCTTATTTCTTAGCCTGCGTTCCTTTAATAAGTTAGAAGTTCTCTTTTCATAGCACTCACAGAAGTTATAACCAAGAAGCTCGTGGCTAAGTAATAACAAGCCGCACGGGTCGATCTATCAGGTTAAGCTACGCTTGCCGGGGTTGGGCGGTGGATGGGTGACCATCTTCACATACCGAGACTCCTCCGTGCCTCGGAAAGCACGTTAAGCCGTTGGTCCCGGCTGTCATTCGTGGATCTTTGACATTCGTTACGAGTCGTCAGAACCCCGAAAGTCTGACACCAGTCTTACCAAGGAGTATCGTATTACCCACCGTGGAGGTCAGGTCGGACCATGTAAAATACTGGTATTCAGCTGCATCCGGTTAGACTGGAAGCCGACCCCAAGATAGTTGGGAAAAGGCTAGGAAGATTGATTGAGTGAAGTTATTAACCGTCGCATCTTTTTTTCCAAAACATTTAAATTACAGTAAAAAACTATATGTTTTGGAACGTATGATGGAGTAGGTATAGCATGTAAAATGATGACATAGCTGTAAGTAAATGTTAAAACGATTATTATCGCACTAGCAGTGCCCGCGGCTTCGCTCACGTGACTCTATTCTATTGGTTAAGTTAATGGCAACGTGAATTCATACAATGTAACTAAAATAGCCGTTCTTGTACATGTCAAAACTCTTCTTCTCTCTCTTCTGACTTATAGATAAAGCGTGATGATATTCATTCCAGAGGTTAAATGCGTGTCAATCTGCGATATTATAAAAAAAAAACTCGTCTAATTAAATCTCGCGAAAAGGCTGTTGAGGTATAGGGACATAATGCAATATTGCTAATACCCCATTGCAAATAGCGTGATAATGTACAGCGTATTCGATGACCAGACCTTTATGGAATATTTTTGAGTATTTTTAGCGTCAATCCCGAACATACATCCAGACAAACGGACAAAAATTTAAAAACTATATTTCGTTCTCACACATCGTAGCAATGACTTGTTCAAAAAATGCTTTATACAGTTTTGACTTCGTTACTACTTTATTATAATCTTTAGTATATAGATGTGCAGATATAGATTAGATAATTCTGTTTGAACATAGGTTAATGAGGATTAAATTATATGACATACACAAACCATGTAAAATAATCCTAGCTACTTGATGAAAGCGATAACCCTTTACAATGATAAAGGGCCATGCAGCTACCAGAAATAAGATAGATACATAGTTAAAGAAACCAGCACGGAAATGAAAATAGTGTAGATGTAACAGAATTTCACGATAAAGATCTAAAACAGGAAGAATAGTAAAATGGATGACAATAAACTGCCAATACGTATTACAGTTAATCTTATAAGAGCAGCATTTAGCATCCTAGTCACGGTCCTCTAAGTTGACCATTACGTGCACTACGTCTAACGTATCTTAGAGAAGGAACTTAATAATATGATCCCAGTTTGTTAAGATTTAGGTCAACTTTCGTGTTGTTTTTTTAAAAATTAAATGTTATTTCTTTTATTTTTAACCCCCACGCAAATAGAGGGGTGTTATAAGTTTGACCGCTAATATGTGTCTGTCTAGGGCACCGTAGCTTTTAAACGGGTGAACCGATTCGAATACAGTTTTTTTTATTTGAAACTAGGTTTCCTAACGATGGTTCTTAGACATGTTTCATCAAAATCGGTTCAGCCGTTTGAAAATTATCAGCTCTTTTCTAGATGATAAATGGATGTGAGCGTCTTCCACAGGTCTGATCGATTTGTAATTTGGTATTCTGTTACTTCAATGATATTAGAAGAACATAGTAACCTTGAATTGATGCTGCAACATCACCTGGAATTTACAGGATACCCAACTCCCTTATCAACTTACAGCCCAGGTATCGTGTTTTGGCTCATAGGAATGGACTCAATGAACAGGTTATATGTAGATAGATGATTAACAGAGTTTGGTGATGGAGCAGGAAGGAGAAATGAGGAAATGTTTATATCGGGGGTTTTTAATTTTTAATATAATTTCACTTGTACATTAAAACACTTGCTGACAGCCCAATATTATAACTACTTCCAGCATGAGTTATTGCACGACTCTTAATGCGAAGCATTAGAGTGTGCTCTACGATCGAAAAATTTTTTTTGCCCCGTTTCTGTAACTGTTTTTATTGTTACACTCCTGCTAGTACACAGAACCTACTTAATTTATATACCATTGTATAGATGATTAAATGGAGATTAATACTGTACTTTTTAACAATTGATTTAATGCAGCAGAAATGGAAAAAGCATCAAAATAGTTGAAAAAAAATTCCTGTCCGTCAATGTATGAACCCTGAAAACATTGTAGCTTGCGATAAAATCAATTAATTGAGTCAATTTTTTTTTATACATTTGTTTCAACCGTAGAAGGAACCCTATTGAAAATGGCTCTTTTATTCAAAGTAGTTTAATTATAATTAATAAAATACTAACTAAAATATAATATCTTTATCTAAATATTTCCAACCTTTGACTTAAGTTGCCTAGCAACCGCCAAGTAAATATCTTTGTCAGTCTTTGACATTACGACTTCATGAAAAGTCATAAATTGTTAATTTTTGTTAGACACTATGTTTTGAAATTCTTTTTCGTTTATGAATGAGTGTTATGTGTGAGTAGTGATGTGTCGGGAGAATATTCTCACACGGAGAATATTCTCGGATCGAGAATGTTCTGCAATATTCTCGAATATTCTTTTCGACGGAGAATATACGAGAATTTAAAAATGGAAGTAAAATTGCTAAATTTTAATACAATAAGTTTCGATTTCAAGGTCTAAAGTAAACTTCTATTGTTGTTATTTATACTTTACTCGAAAAAACGTTACTGTATTATGTTTCGGACTGGAAATGGCGCCGATTCTCTTGTACCCCGAACTAAACTATCACTAAACACTATGACACACTTGTGTCACTTTAGTCTATTTCAGAATGGGAAATCCTCGTTTGACAGGACTAAACTATATTTTGGTGATTTTTAGTCTAGTTTAGAGGCATTTGTGACAAGAAAATCGGCACCAATAGCGACTCCACGTGGTACTTATTTGTCCTACCCCGTGATTTTTTTTAGAGTTGGAAGGGCGCTGGGGGGCACTCTCGACGTGTTTTATACGTAAGTTTTCACTTTTTGTATGGAAAATATGAAAAATGTTTGCTTACATGATGAGTTTTAAGGGTTTATGAGTTTCATAAAGGGGGTCGAAATTTTCATTATTCTGCGATAGCTTAGGGCACACTTTTTTCGAAATATTAGCAAAAGAAAAGAAAAAAAAGACAGTACTGTTTTTGCATCCGAAGTCGAGGTGTTGGTGTGATTTTTAAAACCCATAAACCCTTAAACTCAACATGCAGGTAATCATTTTTAAAATTTTCCTTGATATTTTTCATATTTTCCATACAAAAAGTGAAAAATTTTGATATAAAACACATCGGAAAAAACCCCCAAAACTCAACATGTAGGTAATATTTTTTTATATTTTCCATACAAAAAGTGAAAAATTCCATATCAAAACACGTCGACGCTGCCCCCCTGCGCGCCTCCGGCTCTAAAAAAAATTCCCAAGGTAGGGCAAACAAGTACCACATGGAGTCGCGATTATCAAATTAATTCGATTTTAGTTGCGTCAAAATTATTTTTGATTGTTATTTTGTTTTTAATTATTTGCACCATAAACCTTTCTTATAATGTTGTTTTCTTATTCATTTTATTAATGCTGATTATTTTAAACCCATAAAGTTCGTTTTAATACAGAAATCATACTTTAACATTACTACCTTAGGAAATTTAAGAGAATTTATGAGAATTTTCTCGAAAATATTCTCGGGAATGTTCTGGCTCAGGAGAATTTACTGAGAATTTAAGTTGAGGTGTAGTTTATTTTAAACTCAAACTTCGTAAAACGTTCAAATGCACTAAAAACTATTAGTCTAAAAAAAATACCGATTCAATACAGTCATCCAATTTTTAAATTCTCATAAGTTCCCTACCAAAAGAATGTTCTCGAGAATTTAACAGCAAAGTTCTCGCAAGGAGAATATTCTCGAGAATTGCCCATCACTATGTGTGAGGCGTGCACTTTTGGATTTTCCAAACTATTTTAAAATAGTTGAAACGAGAGAAGAAGAAGAATTGGTGACTTTTTAACACAATTATCTAATCAACTGCCTCGTGGTCGCAAGCGCTACTGCGGAGCATGAGGTCTTGAGTTCGATTCCTAGGTTGGCAAAGTGTTATTGGGTTTTTTCATCTCGAATTTCTCAGTGGCAGCCCGGAGTCTGAAATTTGTGTTCGATGATGGCAATAGCATAAAGCATAATCAGCCTATAATTTTCCCACTGGCTTCCTCTATGTGAGAGGGACTGGCCGTTATCCACCACCGCCGCCGGCTCAGTGCGGGTTGGTAGATGTCACATGTCTTCGAATTTTTGGTTCTAGTACATGCCGGTTTCCTCACGATGTTTTCCTTCACCGTTTTGAGAGCAGTGGTGATGAAAGAATTTACACAAAGTAAAGTGCCTGTCAGAGATCGAACCTACGACCTACAACTCGTACGTCGTGGCCATTACCACTGGGCCACCACTGCTCTGGTGGAAATATGCTCGTCCCCTATTACCTAGGACTTAAAGTTAACTGGCGAAATGTGGGTGTAGGTACTATGTGTACACATTTGCGTAAATGTTAAGGGAAATAATGCGTGATGGTATATTTATATTGTCTAATCAAAACAAAAATACAAGTTAGTGTTGTAAATGGGTTTCAAGGAAATACTTCAAGAAGATGAACTTTACTGCGTAGCTTTTAAACAACTTATAAAAACAAATTGGAATCACTAATCAATTTTCCAACCGTGGTGATTCTCATTGTGACACTTTACCCTTGACCAATTATTGTAGGATTAATGATTATGTCAAAGTTATGAATAATTATTCATTAACATCATTTTGGAAAATCGCCCTTGACTTGGTTCGCAGTTAGGTAACTACGAATCATTTTCAAAAACAGCGTAAATTATATTTTGTTTTCTATAATTAATGCGAAAAGCAATGAATCCTTTAGATGGCTCATAGTCATAGCCCATCCACGCTTACAATCCATAATAAAAATGGTATTGTTTTACAATGATTAAGCATTCTGAATATCATGAACATAATTTTCCTGTCAGATTCTTTGTATAGTTTTTTTGTTAAATCATAGAATTTACATAATAATTATGTACTGTAAAAAAAATCTGTCATTTATTTTTGTAGCAATCAAGAGATTTTCAGGTTTTGTCTGTAAAACAACTAGAGGTATGATAATTATTTAATTAATCTCACTTGTTGAATAACACGTTTGATTTGTAATAACCCAGTGATATTTTTTTATCAACGTTAGGATTTTTTACTGAAAGCACCAAATCAAGATAGAGCTTAAGTATACGAGTATACAGACCCCAAAATGTACGTGAACTTGTTGGTGACCTCAATATGTTGTAATTTAAACAGCTGTTTAAACTATTTCAAAATATCTGGATGATGATTTGGACGAAGCATCCTGCAGATCATATCCCAATTTATTTGAAATTGTTGTCGTAGATACATCTTTTTAGGGTTCCGTAGTATGCAAGGAACACTTATAGTTTCACCATGGCCGTCTGTTTGTCTGTCCGTCTGTCTGTCCGCGGCTTAGCTCAGAGACCCTTTGTACTAGAAAGCTGTAATCTGGCATGGATATACTCTATACATATTAATCACGCCGATAAAGTGGTAATTTTTTTTTTTTAGGGTTCCTCCCTTACACGTAAAGTAGGGATATTATTTTTTCTCATCTATCCCATGGTGCGCGGTATCGTTAAAAGGTCGTTCAAAAATATTGAAAGGTTGTGGAAAGTATTTTTGGATTCAGGGATATTTTTGGATTGTGCGTGGTCCAATATGCACATGGCCGGTTTTTATTTACTTCCATGAATCTCTTTTAGCCGTCATCGCAGTGATCACCCTTCCTAGCCATATTATCTTTCACACAACCTACCCATATTTTTTTTTAGATTGTCGTTGTTCTTTTTGCCTTAATTTTTTTTTCTTATCTCCAATTTATTCTGCTTTAGGACGACCAGCTGCTCCTCCTAAAGTTTGTCCAAACATTAATTAGATATTAAATAAGCTTTCCTAACTCCTTTCTAAGCTTACTCTGTAAGTAGTTTACCTTGAGATAGCTTTACAAGGCTCTGAGCCCTTGACGCTTCACACTTCGCGCTGTAAAGGTCATTGCGGTCAACAACCTGACTCTGATAAAATACTATAGTTTGTTTTGATTATTTGTATTAGCTTTATAAACATTAAATTATTGAATGCAATATTTTATGTCTTTTATGTATTAAAAGTACCTTGTGAGACATGTAATGAAAAATTATTTTCATACATGCGTTTAACAGAGATGTTGATACTTCATTAAATAAGTTATCTTTGGCTTACTCAATAAGATTAACAAATATTATACTCTGCTATTGAAACATCGAGTATCTGTTTGTCTTAGCAAACGTAACTATTTTGTATTCTACCAAAAAATCGTAGGACCATGAACATTTGTAGCACCGACCATTTCTGAAAATAACCATTCAACAAATAACAAATCAATGAGTAATCAAGTTAGTAACGCGAATTACTATAAAAACCGTGTCAAACATAGAGGCAGAAAACATTCGAAAGTGGTCCAAATATGTCTTAAATAATAAATGGCGACCTTGACTGAACTGAACGGTATTGCCCAATGGACCAGTTCATTCATAGAAACTATTAATTACCCATTACTTTGATTTGATTGTAAAAGGAAGGATATCGTTCACTGTGACTGAACTGAATCGGTCAGGGACGTAGATAGTTCACTTACTTGTTATACTACGTTATATAATCTGAGATGGATCTAGACCAAGTCATTGCGCTGTATAGCTGCAAGGCTTTCCTATTAAGTTTTCTTTGTAGTGATTCGGTTTGTGAGCTTGTAGTCTCATACCTTCATCAGTATCTCTTCTCCCTGTCATCATTTTTCTTCCAATAAAATGTTTTGAAGGTCGTCGAAATATATTATTTCATTTTTTTATGCGGCTATATTTACACTTAATATGAAAAAAAAACAGCTAAAATAATGTATCACCATAGCGAAATTGCTGGGAATTCCGAAAATGAATTGCTTTTAGAGGAATGTTATTGCTTAAATGTAGCCGTTTTAGGCCCCCAGGTCAATGTAATATCTCTCTAGATCTCAGTTTTTATTTTATTAATTACATACCATCTTAAATATAACCGGTACTCTTATCCTAGCGGGTTGCTAAAAAATATAGACGGTACCGGTGGGTGCTCATACTACCTTGAATGATTCGAAATCAGATAAGCTTCAAAACATTATTTTTCAATTGTGTTCTTCTTTCCCATCAAACACAAGTTGCAATAGGAAACCATACGCGAGAGAGTAATCGGGGGCGATGAGCTTGCAACCTGTCATTATATTTACACTAAGTATTGCGTTATATTGCAATATATTTCCATGTCGATCTAGAAATGGAAAAATGTTTCGTTATAGATTGTATCATTTGTTTAAAGTCGATTATGTGTTATATAAGAGATAAACCTACTACTTTATTCTTACGGTACAGTTTTCACAGTATTAGTTCCTAGCTGAAGTGGTAGCGTGCTGGTCAATTGGTCATAGAGTGGACCTAGAGTTTGACCGCGTGTCGGTAAATTTAGTGTGGGACACCTCCCAGTTATCCAGCTGAGGGCAACCCACTCTACGTTTACCTTTTTAGGTCGTCGGTCCAAAATTCAAAAGTAATTTATTCAAACTAGGTTAAGAATCAGCACTTTTCGAACGTCAAAATTATATAAGATAGTCCCCAAAAAACGCCCGCCCTTCACCACTTCCGAGTGCTTTAGCTAGGAAGAAAAAGTGGCATGGATCTAGACCGACAACCTAAAAAGAGTGGAGGGTGCTGTGGCGCAGCTGCGGAGAGGCCTCTGCCCAGTACAACAGGCTGAGATAATATTTTTAAGGGTACTTATTTATTCATCTAAATAAATAAATAAAACCTTCAACCGAATACGAAATTAATTAGACCATAGAGCAACAGCCACAGTACAGCGTTGTCTCATAGGTCATCGGTATAAAATCTATGTGACCGACCTTCAGCTTATTTGACAAGTTATTAACCTGGAAACTTTAGACTGGATTGGAACTGTATCTTGCACGAGACGAGAGCGTCACCCAGGATATTATTATCGATAACCACTATTTTATACGTCTTAAACCTACTGACATTTTAATCAATACACTTCGATCAACCATAATCTCAATTAACACTAGTTGCATACAAACCACGCAATATAATCCGACATTTCTCAATAAGTACCTACCAGTTTACTTTCCAGCTTGCTTCATTAAATCTCATAATAGCATTGAATAATCTTCAAACCGTATTACAGTTTAAAAAAAGCAACAATTAAAATTTTATTAATAAACTCTCATTAGCATACACTGGTGGCCGCGAAAACCGGTCATTATAAATTATAATACATAATATCCGTCAGTCAGTTGCAGGCCTAGATGAGGACGTAATAGTCACTAGTGTACGGTGATGCGTACGCAACGATGTACACTTAGTGGCAGATTTATTGACTCAGCGGGAATGTTATTTTTTCTTATTTATGGTTGCGCGTTATACTTTGTTATGTTTATGTTTTGTTTATGTTTAAGTATTAGTGGTATTTATGTGTTAATGAGTGGGTTTAAAGACAAGTTAGATAATGTTTATATCATAATTTTATTGATCTATAAACTGTTATAGATAAAGCATTTATTTTATTTGGAAGAACAAATAATTACACATTTTAGATTAAACATAAATAGAACAGAAGTGAAAATATTATATTTCACATAAAAATGTATAAACATTGTGTAATTAAAAAATAAAATCAATCATTTTAATAAATGGAGTACTACATTACTGCATTTAGCAAAACTCATTGCAATTGCAGGTTACGAGCTAATTACCATAGTAATTAACTGGTTGCAGACAATCCGCTATGACAGACAGATTAAGTAACGTAAACGATAAGTAGAGTTTCAGCTCTGATGTAAATATATTTAACTTTTACTGAATTTTAATCTAGCTAATTACTTAGGTACCTGATGTCTACATGACCACAAAATATGAATAGTCATTAAAATAATAATTCTTATGATATTTTTTTTAAATTCCCTGTTGTAAGTTTGTCATTCAGGGATTGCGTTTATTAGCTAGACATTATTGTTATGTAATTTACTTCTCCATTATTGTAAGCAAAATAGGTCATGGTGTTATATCTATAACTATTTTGTGAATTTATTGAAGAAACGAGTGAACAATTCTAATGGATTCTTGTAACTTATACTCTGCCAGTTACCCTACTGGAATTAGAGTGTACTGGAATTAGAGTGAACAAAATATTAATGACACGAAACCTCCTTACCATGCTCGCCATTGCATTTGCTATTAAGGCCACACTTTTGTCGCCAGCTACACTTAAGTTCATTTTGTTTTCTCCACACGTTTGCAAACACCACAACAAGAATTAAGATTATTGCGTAGTGTTTTTTTATGTTTCCTTTGTAATTTTAAAGAAAATTTTGTAACTGACATTTTATTGTGCGTGGGAAAATAATTTTGGATTGAAGTGTAATCAATGGCCTAAAGAAACTAAATTAAATTGATGTTTGACGAGATTTTAATGGTTTTTGATTATGTGATTGAAGTTAATGTCGAAGTTAACCATGCCAGCGTAGGCAAAAAACAAAAGGCGCCTACATTCCATACTTAGAGAAGATGACACGCCTTAACGCAATGGTACAGAAAATACAGGGTGGGGCAAAAGTAATGTCATTGTGAAGGCGTCATAAGGTCATTGTGATTTGATTAGACACTTACGTTGTAGACAGATAAAGAATTAGTTGAAAATGCAATGAAGCCATACACACAGCTCAGGTAATGACGGAGATTTTGAAACACCAATTTCTGGGCTCAACAACCTCTCACTTTGGCGATTTCATCTGGCTGGCCAGATCGTCAGGTCTTCTTCCATTGGGGGTTTTTTGAAATCTCGCGTTTACCAACATAAACCACAAACCTTGTAAGTCTTGAAAGTCAACATTGGACAAGAAAATATCACCAAATTGGAGCCAGATTAATTCAAAATGCCGTAAAACAAATACAAATGTGCATCAACTCAGAAGGTGATCATTTGCGCTATAAATTATATCTGTTTCTGACTTTATGTCGTCAATTTTACAACTTTAAATAATCTTTTCAAACAAGACCCAATCTTTTTTATTTTCATCAAAAATTTCAATATGATATTACTATTGCCCCATTTTTCACATATTGGTACCAAATAAACACCACACAACACAAACACAATAAGCTAAGTACCTACAGCTGGACGCTCCGTTTGATAGCAATGTCGGCATTGCAACAAGGAATAAATTTATAGTTCATACCTACTCGAAATCACCATGCTCGTGTACAATAATGGTCTATAAATGAGACACTAGCAACCTTTTTACTTATATTTGTATGAGGTTAAGTCAATATCATATGTAATAAAGCTGTGTACACAAGCAGCAGTTTGTGTTGTACTGTGCTGTATCTTCTAGCACGAAAGACTTTTGAGTCATTCAAGTTTTTTATGTTGCGTCACTATTTCATTTAAAAATTTCTGTTGTAAGAATTTACAATTATACTTCTACCTTTTCTTTCATAACGCGTTTCTGATAAAGATCCAACGCCATTGATGATTCCCAGTTTTCCTTCAACTTCTTCTTTTGCCGCGACATAAAACTAGCAAGTTCAAACTATGGTGAACAAATATTTTCTTTGTAGAAAATTTTATGGGTTTATTAAACAGCCAACCTCACTTTCACATCACTACAAATTATAAAACAAAGTCCCCCACTGCATCTTTCTGTCTGTCTATATGAACGCGATAACCACAAAAAGTACCGAACGGATTTTCATACAGTTTTCACGAAATTATTCATGAGGAAGGTTCTGTGTAAATTGGCTAAAATAAGAATAAATTAAAAAAAAATTGTTAATTGACTCAGGCGTGACTTTGCGGAAATCCATTATAAAATACAATAGACGATGTATATTTAGTAACTTAATCCGCTTAACTAATGTTAAAGAGTTAGAGAACCCTGTAAGAAATCGACACGTGTTTCGCCTCTCAACAAGGATGCCTTGTTGAGAGGCGAATCACGTGTCGATTTCTACAGGATGACGATTGACTTGTTGCGAACTCGGACACGAAGTGTTGCCACGACAAGAGGCGAACGCAAAAAACGTCTATTGTATTTTATGATGATGATGATTGTTGAAGATGTCGGACAAATCATGCGGACTAGGAGCATTACTATCGTACGCCGCGTAAACCAACAGGCTTGTATTTGAAAAAAAGTACATCTTTACCAACACATTCCCGTGAGATATTTCCGACATCCACGTGGGCAAAGCAGCGGGCAAAAGCTACTGAGATGTAAAAGAATGTAGGCCACAGCGATGGTTCTAGTTAACGAAATAGCAATTTTTACTTGAGCAATTATGATCTTTTTTAATAGCCAAACATAATTATTTGGTTGCCACAAGTTGCTCGGAGCAAGATTAGTAACCAGTGTGTTTCTTGATTCAGACAGCCTATAGAATGCGTCACAGTGATTGATTAAATATGCAGAATGAGTTCATCTTTTTTTAGATGTTATCATTTTCGAAACACGAGTTATTAATACCACTGGGCTATGCATATAATTATGTGTAACAATTTAGCACAGACTCATACAAAAACATATTATTATTCTTCTTGTGAAATTGTTTTCACTGACACCAAGCAAAATTCGTGTGTTCTTGTTCGAGGGTATGGGTGACTGTTTCATTGAGAATCTGCAACTTATCATAATCTCTTGAACTCTCTGTGTTGCTTGTGTTATAAAAAAAGCTATAATTTCCCATCAAACAGATCGATTTTTTTTCACAAAAAGAATTGAAATTCTTCTCAGAGTCATAATTATCACTTGCTTCAAAACAATAAACGGTGAAGGAAAAACATCGTGAGGATACCCGAGTGATATTTCTCGACGGCATGTAAAGCCAAGTCAGAGGCCATGGGCAACATAAAAACTCAGTCACTAATCCCACGGAAAAGAAAGAATCTTCCCCAAAATTCTGTTCTTATACTGCTTACCTACCCCAACACCAGCTAATCTATTTGACCCAGTTGACATCACCGAAGATCAATCAGTTAAACAAAACGCTCACGATCTACTTACCCCGTGTTTAGACTAGAGATAGGCATGTGTTTGTGTTCTGTAACCATCTAGAATGTTCTCTCGAATGCGGAAGAACGTTGTGCAAGCTCACTTACTTTATTACGGTAGGGTGTGGCGCTAGTGGTACCGAGAGGTATAGGCTCATAAAAAGAGTAAGTTCTCTGTCCGCTATTTCATAGAAAAAGAATAAACGCAATACATGAAGGGTTAGATTTTTGTCTGGTTACAAGACTCATTGGTTACTTATTTCTTTTGTTTTTTCGCGGTAAACACTCATATGTTGCGGCCGCATTTGCGTATATCGTGACGTGTTTTCCCGTTGTCCTCGTAGAAATTTTAATGTCCCCGTTAAAGATGGCAAAGAGAATTTAATAAAATAATTAAAATTACTTGCCGTTGTTCCCGTAGTCCATGTACGCTCTCCACGATAATTTATTGTAATATATGGACAAAGGGGACAATGGGAAGTAATTTAAATTATTTTATTAAATTCCCTTTTTAACTGTGACCAGCCATTATCGGTTATCATCGCGACAGTTCTGGCCGCGAAGCACTCGCCCGGGTGGCGGTACATAATAAAGGTGGCGAAAACACTAATATGACAATATGAAAACATACGAAGATTCGGCACGTATTGCTTGTCACGGTAGACGCAGATGCGGCTGCAGCAATAGAGAGATTCTCCCCAGAAGCACCTTCTAAGAATCTAGGTTTGTGTGGAGTATGTGGACTGTTGCATACTTAAACCCCGCGATATTCCTCTTTCAACCATGAAATAAGTGTGGAAGATTTTCGCCCAGTCATCTATGCAAGCACATTCATCTTGTCTAGCTAACCGTGGTGATATTTTAACCGCCTCTAGTGGTTAGACCATCTGTCTCAAACCGAGAGATCCCGCGTTCGATTCTCAATGGGGGCAAAATTTTCTGCTCGGTTTGGTTGGTGGTAGGGCTTGTTCCAAGTCCGCCTGGCTAGCTACCACCATATTATGTAAGTCTATCGCCATAGCACAAATGTTAACAGCATTGTCGTGAGGTAAGATAGCCAGTTCCTCTGTGGTTGAGGACTCCGGGTGAAGCTCGCTTCCACCTTCGGCCTGATTATCACTTATCGTCAGTTGTGATGCAGGCCAAGAGCTTCCCCGTCGTGGATAAGAAAAAATATAATATCATAATCGTTTTTGCGGTTCGTTAGCTTTCCAAGGTGATATAAATTTATACTCATCTTCTTAAATAATTATCTGACAGATTGTTTGCCAATATCGCAGAAATCAAGATTTTAGGATGTCGATAAAAGATTTGATTAGATACAATTTTCTCTGGACTAAACAGTGAAAAAGGTGTAATAATTATAATCATTTATTTAATTTAGTAATTACGTAAACAACAGCACAATTGTTAGTAATGCCAATTTATATTTATTTCCATCACATTATATACTTAGAAAATTATACGTCGTTTTCGTGCTGGCTCTCATTAGGAAATTAGACATGTCATGATAATTGCTATTTTTGTAAATAAATTAGTCATTAAACAAGCATTAATTAAAATAATTTGCATACTAACTTTCTTCACTCCATTGATTAATTTATTTGTGGTTTGATACATAAATTAAATTAAAAAAACAACATAACATCAAGCCTTGTATCCCCGGAGGGTTGGCCAGAGGTGTACATAAAAATAGTACACCCACATTTCGCAAGTTAAGTTAAAATAACTTTATTAGACACAAAATGTTCCTATTCAAATAGATTATGCAGGATACTGCAGTAATTTGGTTGCGTTGCATTGCTTCGTGGTCGACGACCGACCAGAAAACGACGAACTTTGGAAAAAAAACAAGCACTGATACAATAGCAATGAGTTACTGCAACGTAAACGTTCAACCATAATATGCCATTACTAGCTGCGCCCCGCGATTTTACCCGCATAAGTCTTGATCCCTTGGGAATATCGGAATAAAAGGTATTCCATGTCCTTCTCTAGGTCATGGTCTACCCATGTGCCAAATTTCATTCAAATCGGTTCAGCTGTTTTAGCGTAATAAACAAACTCACTTTCGCATTTATAATATTCAAGTTACGATTTTCATGCAAGGGTGTTTTCCAGCAGAGCATGCCAAGATTAGAATTTTGCAAAAACTTTACATTTAAAAATAAATGTGAAAATTGAATAGGCATAATTATCTGCACTTATCATCATAAGCAACATCTCGCATTTTAAATAAACAAACAAACAAGTTTGAAAACAAATTATCCATTTAGTCCTCGCTGGCACTGCAACCATACCCAGCCCAAAGGCTACAACAGCCGCGAAGGCAGATCGCTAATGTACTATTAACATTAAAATTTAAGAAATCGCTCCACCATCAGCGTTTACTTTACAATATGGCTTCCGAAGGGTTGTGAACACGTTTCCACGAGGCGCGAAGCTTAGTCAGTAGTATTGATTCTAATCAATATTGAATGGGAGACTAGCTTCCGCTACTACTTGCTACTTGTCCGCATGGAATGCCCTTATATATTATTTATAATATTTTTATACACTAAAAAAATAGTTTTTAGTAACCTGTTGAAAAAAAAATTAGTTTATTATAGACAGGTTAAGCATTATCCTCCTAGTTAATCATTTCTAAGTTTGTCTTCATCCTGGTATTCCAGGATTTAGTACAACACCAACAGCCTTAAAATTAATTAAACAAACAACAGAATACGACAGACTATTAATAACATAATTTTCAATTAGATCATGGTTTTATAAAGTTAAGAGGAACAGGGTGGAAAGTTCCTCATCTTCTATTAAAAAGCGAGAATCCTCCGACCACTGCATTCGCAGTTTGCATGCGGCGATACAGATGGTACCACAGTTATTTTATCTTCAAGCCTTACTATATATGTTGTGGCATTTTAGCATGGGAAAATCGGTCATTGACCCTCGTACATTTTCTTGCATTTTTTATTTTATAAACTGAAATATAGTCGGTTAACGTCTTGAATATAAGGTCTAAAATCATCTTCAATATGTTTTAATAACGAAAAACCATACATAATACATAGATTATTGTTTGGGTTCCTACGCTGGGATATATAAATGTTTAATTATTTTTAAACTTATATATCAAATCGTTTTTATTATTATTTGCTAAATATATCTATTTATTTTTTATTTATTTACACACACTATAAAACTGATGTACATCCTTAAGACGTACTCGTAACATAAGGTTCACTGAAAACCAGCGTCAGGCACTAGTTGTGTCGCATTTATGCTGAGCTGGGCCTATTTGGCGCAGCCGTGGGGCACACAATACCGTTATAAGCTTTCTATGTTTTTATTTCAGTTCTTGTGTAAATGTTTTTGCTTTAACCTGGGTCAAATAAATTTATTTTCTTTCTTTTAGATATTAGAGTAAGGGCAATGACCCCTATTGCCATGCAAGAACGCAACTACTATAATAATTATAATAGTCTTGTAATAGTCGTCCGTCCACCAATCAATCAATCGATCTTAGAGCTGGTTTATTTGTAGGTGGGATAAAAATAAGATTAATGTGGCTAACTAGGTTTTAGTCGTAGAAACTCAGAGCGTTCGCACACTGAAAGGGGATTAACAAGAGTTAGTACATCGAGGGTGTTACATCAGTAAGTAACAATCGTAAAGAGATAGAAATGGGTTAACAAAGCAATAAATCTTATATATTATAGTATTTAGTTCTAGTTTGACGTTACTTAGGTGTTACTGTCTACCTATAAAATTTCAATTTCAATTTATATTTCTTGCAATCTATAATGTACACATACAGGTGGTAAGAATAATTACATAGACACAATTATGGACCCTGTCGGGCACAGCAAATTTTTAAATAATTAAGTAGTAGTGTGTGGGATGTGCGATCTCGTGGCTAAGTAATAACAAGCCGCACTGGTCGATCCATCAGGTTAAGCTACGCTTGCCGGGGTTGGTCAGTGGATGGGTGACCATCTTTATATACCGAGACTCCTCCGTGCCTCGGAAAGCACGTTAAGCCGTTGGTCCCGGGTGTCATTTGTGGATCTTTGACAGTCGTTACGAGTCGTCAGAAGCCCGAAAGTCTGACACCAGTCTTACCAAGGAGTATCGTATTACCCAGTTACTGGGTTGTGGAGGTCAGATAGGTAGTCGCTCCATGTAAAATACTGGTATTCAGCTGCATCCGGTTAGACTGGAAGCCGACCCCAAGATAGTTGGGAAAAAGGCTAGGAAGATTGATTGAGTGTGTGGGATGTGCGAGAGCCACCAATAATACCACCACAAAGGTCCTGTCACGGTCGCCAAATGTGTGGGATGTGCGAGAGCCACCAATAATACCACCACAAAGGTCCTGTCACGGTCGCCAAATGTGTGGGATGTGAGAGAGCCACCAATAATACCACCACAAAGGTCCTGTCACGGTCGCCAAATGTGTGGGATGTGCGAGAGCCACCAATAATACCACCACAAAGGTCCTGTCACGGTCGCCAAATATGTGGGATGTGAGAGAGCCACCAATAATACCACCACAAAGGTCCTGTCACGGTCGCCAAATGTGTGGGATGTGCGAGAGCCACCAATAATACCACCACAAAGGTCCTGTCACGGTCGCCAAATGTGTGGGATGTGAGAGAGCCACCAATAATACCACCACAAAGGTCCTGTCACGGTCGCCAAATGTGTGGGATGTGCGAGAGCCACCAATAATACCACCACAAAGGTCCTGTCACGATCGCCAAATGTGTGGGATGTGCGAGAGCCACCAATAATACCACCACAAAGGTCCTGTCACGGTCGCCAAATGTGTGGGATGTGCGAGAGCCACCAATAATACCACCACAAAGGTCCTGTCACGGTCGCCAAATGTGTGGGATGTGAGAGAGCCACCAATAATACCACCACAAAGGTCCTGTCACGGTCGCCAAATGTGTGGGATGTGCGAGAGCCACCAATAATACCACCACAAAGGTCCTGTCACGGTCGCCAAATGTTTGGGATGTGTGAGAGCCACCAATAATACCACCACAAAGATTCCGTAAATATCTTATATTGTATAATAGGTACAATGGGAGAGCCATCATCGCCACGGGACCGCGTGCACGCTACATTTTATAAACACGACAGTTCGCGGCTAGCCCATTGTACCTATTATACCTACAATATAAGGTATTTACGGAATCTTTGTGGTGGTATTATTGGTGGCTCTCACACATCCCACACAAGTAGAGAGGAATCATATATTATATTACTAAATATTTAAATAATGTCATACCTATCCAATCCCTTATTATATTTGAATGTTGGAATTAATGCAACCAGTAGGAGGGGATGAAATACTTTAGGTAGGTAGAACAATTTTTGAGACACAGAAAAATTTTGATTTTAATAAATATTTCCATTTATCTCATGGATATCAAATAATGTTGGTGGGTAAATAATTTAGAGTTATTTACAATGACGCCTCGTTTGTTTGGCTTTCACTAGTTTTTTAAAATATACATAGGTAATCAGCCTATAATTTTCCCAATGCTGGGACACAGCCCTCCTCTCGGTGAGAGGGAGTGGGTATTAACACACGCGGGCCCAGTGCGGGTTGCTAGATGTCATATGTCTTCCAATTTTTGGTTCAAGGACAGGTTTCTTCACGATGTTTTCTTGCACCGCTTTGTGTCAGTGGTTATGAAAATAATTTACACAAAGTATAGCGGCTTTCTGGGTTCTAACTTACGACCTACATTTTGTACCACTGGGCCACCACTGCTCATATTATTATCTATAATTAAAACCAACTTTATTCATAAACATAACAAAACAAACAACAAAACCAACACAAACTTCACAACTCTTCCATATGTTGATTCAATCATATTACTACATTTAATAACTGATCATCATCAAACATTATCATCACTAGGCTCTCTGCTCACCCACAAATGAGAAGCGAACAAATAATAACACGCACATAACTAGCGGCAAACATTATCGAACATGAAAAACGTGTACATCTCGACTGATACAACGTAACTTTTAGAGATGGGCGCGATGCGATGAAGAATATCGAGTATCGATAAAATCAAATAATTTAAAACATTAAGTATGTAATTGTTTAAATAAAATGAAAGATTCATTATTAGCCAAGTATTTCGCTGAATTTACAAATCGTTGGAAAAAAATTAAAAAAAATCCGTTTTGACAAGAAATGCGTCAGAAAAATGATAAAAAAGAAAATGATCATAATTCACATTTAGCAATGATTTCCCTATGTTAATTATTCAATGATTAGCACATACTATAATCAAATACAATAAACATAATTATGTAGTTTATGAGTTAACCGTTTCTCAAACAAGTTTACGTAACACGGTTTGATGAAAGTTATAATCAAGTCGAGTTATTAATTACTCCAAGTTGTCGTAACTAGCCCTATATCAGATAGAACCAATGGTTATTAATCTGGGCGGTCATTGTTATATCTTTTCAACGTGCCTTTATTTCTATTCGACACGATTTTTCAACGCTGCATGGAGGACAATAGAAAGCTTTAAAAGTGAGCATTTAAAGTTTTGTGAAACAGAATGAATGCGTCAGAACTAAAAGAATAGGCATAGGCTTGTGCTACTAAAGTAATATGCAAAATCATGTAACAGTAGAAATAATTATTTAATACATTAAACAAGCTTCAATTATATTATGAGCGTACTGTACCACCTTGCACCGCGCAAATCACTTCTCTCAGTATCAATTTCCAACAAAATATCGCAATGCAGAGCAAACAACGCTTAAGTAATCCAATTACTGAGCTATGCATTCTTATCAAGATAAATTATTTTATCGATTAAGTAACAACACTAGTAGTTACATAAGCTGTGTGATCGCGGCCAGTGCTCACTCTTCCGTTTAATTTAATTGCACTAGCTTGGTACTGTGGAGAGGAAAATTTTAAAGAAAATTGTGGTAATTTTAGCAAATACCAAATTCTTACAAATATTTTTGTAATAAATATTCTGGTACAGAATATTTGATGATTAATAGTGTTTGACTGATGGTTCGGTTTTGATAGCACTTTTCTAAATGATGTGGGGTTATGGGGTTTATTTTAATTTCTGAAAAGAAAAGCTGTTTTTTTGGAATTTCAAAATCTTAATATGTTTTAACACGATTATGTAACTACTTCTACATAATTTCTTGCATTAATTCCTAACTTGTGTTTTTTTTTCTATTGGACAAATGTAATTATGTTTACATAACTGAATATAGTATTCAGGCATCTCAATTATTATAAATATTCATCCAATTATCTAACTTACACAAGATTCGCATTTACGCAATATTTGGTCAAAGATCACTAAGTAAATAATTATAATTTCAAATTATTATGTTCATATTCATTAAATTGGATAAAACATCAATATTAATGGGTGGTACGGTCCCTAAATTTCCACAGAAGAAACTTTCGCAAGTTAATGAGTTGATATTTAGATTTTTTTTATTAATGAGACTATACATAATTACATAGGTAAAATTCCAAAACGCATTTATGAAAACACTTAAGTAAGATACAAATTCAACTAATTGATTCTTTTTTTTCAGTACCGTTCATTCAAACCTAAAGAGTCACTGAAATGAATGACACAATTGGTCATATAACTGTCATATCAAATAAATACCTAAATAGATAAATAAATAATTATTTACTCTACCCGTGTACTCTGCTTTGCGTCGACTCCCGTGCACAACCACAACATATCGCGCGCGCGCAGCACGCTTCCCCATTTTTTATCGATCATTGTACACGATGACAGTTCACATCTATCGATAATAATCACCGCCTTTTTATGACGTGTCACTACACTACTTCCGGATTTGATCACCTACTTTATCTTTTCTGGTTATTCGGATTTATGGTGTCAATATTTGTGTTGCGTATATTGTTATGAATTTATTAGTGTGTCCATACCACATCTCTTTTTAAAATATAATCTTCTTTTTAAATTCAACATAGGTAATAAATCTTCTATTTGTCACTTTGCATTGACCGCTTCAAAGGGGATTGCCATAATCACGCACGCTTGGCAGAGATAAATAATAGCAGTTCGGACAGAAGAATGCTGCGGTTCGTCTTTTTAACCGTTCCGTTCTTCTACATTGGAATGGGCAACTAGCTTCATCTTTGTGACTGACCAAACCTGTGACAGTTCAAATGTACCTGTAATTGGTTTAGTTGAAATATATGCTTTAAGCTTGATTTTCGGGTTTGTGTGGTGGATGAAAGCCGTTTTCTTTGCATATTTCTTTGCTAGGAAAAAAATGGGACGGAACACAACATGACAAATCCTAAGGTATCTAATCCCTCTCTTCCTACTGACTTCCGTCCAATTTCTATACTTCCCTTCCTATCCAAAGTGCTCGAGGCCTGTGTCCACAAACAATTCTCCAATTTTGTTCATCGTAACTCACTAATTAGCCCTCTTCAATCTGGGTTCAGGCCTGGGCACAGCACTGTTTCCGCCCTCCTTAAAGTGACTGGCGATATAAGGGCAGGACTGGAAGACACTAAAGTTACTGTTCTAGTGTTGGTTGATTTCTCGAATGCCTTTAATGCCGTCAGTCACGACATCCTGTTAGCTATCCTGTCCTATGTTATGGTCTCTCCCGAAACACTGGAATGGTTCTCCTCTTACCTTCAGGAACGTCAGCAGTCCATTCATGTTGGGGATTCTTCTTCCTGTTGGTGTGGCTTGGAAGCTGGCGTTCCTCAAGGCGGTATTCTTTCTCCTCTTCTGTTCTCTATTTTTATTAATCTTATAACTTCCGAGCTTCAGTGTGCGTATCATCTGTATGCAGACGACTTGCAGTTGTACTATCAAGGGAGGGTTGATGATATACCTGATGCTATCGACAAGTTAAATAGGGACTTGGCAGCCATAAAATCTTGGTCTGATGGATTTGGTATTGCAGTAAACCCTAATAAGTGTCAGGCGATCATAGTTGGGAGTCCTCGTACTATTAGTAAGGTGGATGGTTCAACTTTGCCACCAGTTCTCTACAATGGTACGATCGTTCCATTTAGCACTGACGTAAAGGATCTAGGCTTGCACATCGATGCTACCCTGAACTGGCGTAGTCAAGTTGCTAGGGTCAGCCAGAAGGTTACTGGAACGCTGCGGACTCTGTACCGACTAAAAAATTTATTACCATCAAGTACCAAGGCAATGCTTGTGCAGTCCTTAATTTTCCCTATCATCGATTATGGTGGTGTGCTATTATGACCTGAATGCAGATCTCCTCGACAAACTTGACCGTCTTCTCAATAATTGCATTCGATTCGTTTTCAATCTCCGTAAATATGATCATGTCTCTGCGCATCGGTCGCTTCTAAAGTGGTTGCCCATACGCCAGCGCAGAGAGCAAAGGGCATTGACTACCTTGTTTTCATTTCTTGACTCTTCCTCTTCTCCTAGTTATCTAGCCCCCCACTTTCAGTACATTTGCGCAAACCACAATAGAACTCTACGTTCATCACACAATCGTCTTCTACTATGTCCCACTCACCGCACTGACTTCATTCACTCTTCCTTCTTCGTTCAATCTATCTCTCTGTGGAATGCGCTCCCCCAAGAAATCAGGATGGCAACCAACCGATTATCCTTTAAAGTTAAAGTGCGCGAGCACATTCGTAAGAAGCTGGCAGTATCATCACAACGGTAATATTTTTCCCATTGTTTGTCTTATTTGTTTTAAGTATATTCGTGTATTTATGTATTATTATATTTATGTATATTTTAGGTATATTATATATATAGTTTTGATAGGATATCCTTAGATTTAATTAAATATTTATTCCACAATTTTCGATATTGCACCTACCACTGTTTGTCTCTGCATCACCCAAAGGTTGACTGGTAGAAAATGCCTATGGCATTAAGTCCGCCTCTGTACATTTGTGTGCTTAAAGTGTTAAATAAATAAATAAATAAATACAAATAAAACGATGTATAGCTTGTTATGTGTTGTGTGACAGATTTGACAGCGGGAAGCGTCGTAGTTATTCTTAGGTTTTTATACATCATTTCTATACTTAGACACTTATAGATAGATCTCTTGTATGGCATGAATAGCACATTTTCTCAACACAGTGCATGCAGGTAAACAAAAACATAAATTGTATTTATACACGCATGTTCATCTTCATTAATCTTATCTTAATTACAAATATGAGCCTACTAAACCAAATGCAATAAAATAATCAAAACCAAAGCAATTAATTAGGTATTTTAGTACAGCGGGATGTTATTAGAATTAATTCTAAGTAACTGTTACAAAATAACTGTTATTAAGTATTATGTGCGTGCATCTAATAATTAACGCAATGCTTTAAGTGGGTTATTAAGACAATGTTTGAATTTTTTACCACCCACTTTGTTTTGTGTAAATTTTAAATACGCATAATATATTTTTGCCTAGCCAGTATTTTACATGGAGAGACTGCCTATCTGACCTCCACAACCCAGTTACTGGGTAACACGATACCCCTTGGCTAGACGGACCACCAGTCTTGCCAAGTGAAAGTCTTGGCAAGACTTTCGGGCTTCTGACGACTATCCCGTAACGACTGTCAAAGATCAACGAATGACAGACTAACTGCGAGACACGAAGAGATCTCGGTATGAAATGCATGGTCACCCATTTGCGGACCGACCTCGACAAGCGTTGCTTATCCTTGAAGAACGACCCGTGCGGCTGTTATTATTTAGCTACGAGCCCTAAACAAACCGTGCAATGTCATGTAAAATATTGGTATTCAGCTACAACCAGTAAGACTGGAACCCCACCTCAACGTACTATGTAGTTGGGAAAAGGCTAGGATGATGACCTCCATCTGTACCCTTGTGTAAAAGTAATATTTTTTTTCGAAATTGGCGACTTAAACATAACTGGCGAAATGTGGGTGTATTAAAGGCACACCTCTGCCTAACCCTTCTGGGAATTATAGGCGTGATATTATGTTAATGTGCACTTACTGAGCTGATATAATTGTAAATAGTCACGTGCTCTCATTTCATAGGTTTGAAAATGTAGCAGTGTGTTTCAAATCACTATCGCTTCTTTATAATTGATCAGTTTATGGTTGCAAGAAGAGTAAAGTCGATCATTGTAATTATTTAAGAAATAACGGGTGTAAAAATACCCTAAAGTTGTTCTGGTTTCCGTGAAATTCAGTTTCCACCTTGAGCAGTCCCAGTGGTAACTGCTCCGATTTGCGAGTTGTAGGTCGTGGCCTCGTGGGTATTTAATTTCATTACCATTGCTCTCTAAACGCTGAAGGAAAACATTGTGAGGAAACCGGCATGTCCCAGAACCAATAATTCGAAGACATGTGACATCTACCAACCCGCACTGGGCCCGCGTGGTAGATTACAGCCCACTCCCGCTCACTGAGAGGAGGCCTGTGTCCCAGCAGTGGAAACATTATCAGCTGATTATGTTACCCATGAGGGATTATCTACCATCATTTAAAGGCAAAGAATTTCGATTAATAACATTTTGTTGCTTCTGTACAACATGTTTATTCAATTTATTAATATGCTAATGTGTTACCATCTACATGATTCAAGTTTCACACTTCATTTATTAGTTACCAGATTAGCATAACTGAGGATAATAATATAAGGCGTTATTTCATTTAAATAACTTCAGCTATGCAACTTTACCGGTTATCAGAATTGTGTAATGTCAAAACGTCCAGTTAGCTTCCTGGGTATTAGTTGCAAATCATAGTGTAGGTTGAGCTTGAATAATTTAGCTATTGACAAGCTTAGGTACCTTCCGAATTATGTAAAGGAATAATGATTTTGTTACGTTACCAAGTTAGCATAAAAAGTGTTATCGAATAATTTTGTGACCCGGAACCCTTTGTAGCCCCATAGGGTACAGGGTGAAAAACTTAGTTTAAAAAATCATTGAGGATTTAAAGATTCGTTTAAGTGATCTCTAACAAATAAATAGTCAAAAATATGATTGCACCAATAATTTTCTAAAATGGAGGTCTACAAACATAGCCCAATTAATCATAATCGCTAGAATAAGCTTCCCTTAAGCAATAATGGCTCTAATAATACTCACTACCAACTTTAAACTTCCAAATCTTTAAAAGCTGAAACTACCTTAACCTCTGCCGGTTCCTATTCTAACAAGCGTGACTATGTTAATAATCAGGTGTGCTAGAATGATGCGTTACGTAAAGTATTTGGTACGCGAGTGATTACCCTCGTCAATACATCGTGACGCCCCGCTTGTTAAACAGCGTGTGTACCATGTTATAATAAACTGCTGACTTATATATTGATATAAAACAGGTTTTTAGATGAAATAGCTATATTCTGGCAATATTCATCTATCGGTTTAGTCGTATGATTCTTTTTTTTTTTTGGCTCACATGCCGCTGAGAATGCGATAGCTACCTAATGCAACTTCCATTTAACACTATGGAGTTTAATTCCCTAAATATTACTTCGAAATTCGAACGGAACATTTTGTGTCTGACAGTACATTTGATCAAAAATTGCTTTGAATGAAATAAATCGAATCGGGGGAGTCGGCCACAGGTGCGTCGACCACTGGGGGCGTAAGCCACGGACCCGCGGTGTCGAGGAGCATATAATGAAAACAAATAAGTTCCAATTTAGAGCGGTCACTGGAGTTAGGTTTCGAAGTTTTTTAAATAATAAAATAATAAAAATTGTTTATTGGTAAAAACAAGTATGGGTATCAACCAAATTTTTTGATTGGATCCTCCTTTTAGGCATATAGTGCCTGTATTAGGAGAGTCCGCTCTTCCATAGCAAGACGTGTTTTATAAAAAGCCAAACGTATAATTTTTATGCTAAATAAAACTACATAAATTAACATTAACTTAAATTAATTGTCTGTATGAGTGGGTGTAAGTATGTGTGTGAGTATATGTGAGTGAAATTTTAGCCTGAAGGTGTAACTGAGAGTACATGAGTGTGAGGGTGTGTATGTGTCAAGGTTTCAGAAGTGTTTCGGTATCATCGTAGGTTAGCGTTTCTATCCATTCCATTTTTTTTTTTACTGTCATAGTAGTTTTTGGGATAAATGTAGATGTAGTTATTAATTTTATTATATAGCGCAGCAGATCGTTTACTAAATTGCATACTGGCAAACAAAGTCCTTGTCCTAGGGATATTTAATATCATATGTTTCCTTCTTTTTGTCAGTATGCCAGCATCATAGGAAACAGACTTATGTGTTTTTAGTATAACTTTTGCAATGTAAAGCTTCCTGACTGAGAGCAACTTACTAAGCCGATATAGGTTTTCAGTAGGATATCTCTTTTTTTTAAAGTACATGCACTTAATAAGAGCGCGTTGGGCCCTTTCCACCGCTAGAAATGTGTGACTTTGCCAAAAAGTACTATTGAGCTTTGTTCCCAATTTATTCCGGTAAGCTGTATCTGGTGAGTCTGAAAGCCGATTCCTACAAAGTTGACAAAAAGTATCATCGATGGAAAGTGTTACATGAAATTGACATCTTTTTCGTTTACCTACGATAGTTCCCACTATTGAAACTCGAAAACTTTATTCGATGAAACTGCTATGATGTCTGTACTTATTCTCATCATGTATTTTGCTTTTCTTTCAGGTAAGTCGGCTGTTATTCAATATTTTTCCGGGAAATGACGCAATGGTAAGTACCCACTCTATGTTTTACTCAGAGAAGCTGGAATTTTCATAAATTAAAGTGCACTTTTATAAAATATTCCAATTATGAACTGTATTTGATAAAATTGACCCATTTGATTTTTTGAAATTAAGTTTTTCCTATAAACTCTATAGTTTATAGGAAAAAGTGTGCTGTGGTGAATGGTGGATTTTCGTATTTCTATAAATACGAAAATCCACCATTCACCACAGCACACTACCGCCACTAATAAGCGGACAAACGCCGAACTATTACGTTTTTGTGCGGACTATTGAAAGAATTAAAAAATATACTTCCTTTCACTGTCGTTTTTTTCTGGCGGTCACTCAGCAGTGCAGCGGCGATTCTGTAGATGGCGCTGTAGTTGCTTATTGTATCTACTGAATTTAAATTGCATTATTTTTTGTGCGTATGCGCGTTGAAGGTGTAACTTTTACTAATACGTGAAAGAAGCACTAGATGTCTCGGAATTAGATTTTACTACGGATCCGTTTAAGTTAGCAACAGTAATACAATTATTGTTCTGTAGAAATGACTTTAGGAAGTTTGAACTACAAAAATTGCTCTTAAAATACCCTTTTTGGTAGAAGACGATTTAAAATAATTATCAGCACTAGAATGGCCTCACAGGCTCTGGCATGCTTCGATAGAATGTAATAATATTATATATTTCATAAATCAGTCGCATTCTATGGTGGCATTACATAAAGCCTACCATATAATACACGGTCATTTTATAGGTTTTATAGCCCAATAATTATTATCTATTACATAGGAATTCCCATCATGAATCAAGGCCACGTCCGACTCGTAAGTACCAATTGAAAGCGAGAGTATCTACTTAACGTCACACAACGATAGTGCAAGTTGGAACACTTAGCCCTGGGGCGGCAGTCTCGACATAGATAGCGATCGATAAACAACCGAATTCGGTCGCAAAGTCTTAAAGGGGTCACTAGACGGTCAACATTGCTTGACAAGCACCGGCCTGCAGTCTCTACATAAATAGCGGGAAAATTGCAGAACATGATTTAATAAAAATAATTGTTTTTCTTGAAAATTGTATAGTGAATAAGTAAAACTTATCTTGAAAACATTATTTTTCATGGAAAGTAAGAAGTAGCAATATCCATTTTAAAGAATTAAAATAATTTGTTAAATATCTAGGGGATTAAAGTTTACCTCCTTGCAACACTTAACGTCGGTGTCAAAACAACTTTTTGACATGTACCCTATATATAATTGTAGTCTGTGTTGACATGAAAACAAATACGATTTGTCGTTTGTCGTTTGTTGTATTTTGTCTTGTTTGAGAAATCGTAGATTCGTAGTGTCGATACTCAAAAATAAAATGTTAGGAGGACAAACTGAAGCAGGTGCAGAACTGCAGACCCGGCTCCAACCGGCGTCAAGTAAGTATCTCAACCTACAATACCTATATTTGCACATTCAGTGAATGGCCAGTAGGCAACTGATAGCAGCTACTTGCGTAAAATCGGAGTGCCGCCAGTACCTATTTGGAAGGAAATAGAAACAAGTAAGTACCTACATAAGACAAAAAAAAAATAGATTTGGATTTAAAAAATAAACGATAAATGCAGACTCTCACTTGAGACTCCACAGAAAATCCGTAAGGTCGCTGTCTCTGCAGAGATGGCTGAAGTTCAATGACGAGCTCATTGAACATTTCTTTATTCACTCTATACAAAGATAGAAATTCCGAATCCTCCAAATCTAATACATTTTCACAGTCGCGCCGGTTTTTTCCGATTTGTCGTCGTTCAATAATGTCGCGTCTGTGTTCAAGCACGACTAAATCCCACGCTAAATATGCCTCCGCCATAATTTAATGTGATTTCTTCTTTTACTCAAACTTTAACGAATCACCACTGACTACATAGAGCTAACGAATCACTTTGCGGGCTGTCAAAAATGGTCGCAAAATATATTCGTAAACACCGAGCATTTGCGACAAAGTTCGGTACAATACCGATGACAATCGATAACTCGGAGTATCGAAACTACCAAATAACGTTACATTCGACTTTGCGAACGAATTCGGTCGTAAAGTGATCGCTATCTATGTCTACACTGCTTGTCGAGTCAATGTTAACCGTCTAGGGACCTCTTTAGGATTTTGCGACCGAATTCGGTCATTTAGCGATCGCTATCTATGTCGAGACTGCCGGCCCAGGTTCGCATGGACGTGTTTTTATCGCGGCGATTTTTATTGAGAATACAACAGAGCGCATCCACTGCGTATCAAGAAAACACACTGCTTAACATAATATTCAACTCTCGGCACTAAGAAAATCCAATACGCGAAAAAAATTCGCCGCGATAAAAACACGTCCGTGCCTACCTGGGCTTACTGAGAATGAGCGAAAATTTTACTTTCGTACTACTTACTTAACTTTTTATAACTCGTTTTCAAGTTTTGTTGCAAAAACATTTTATAAAAAAAAACAATATTCAGGATCTTAGTGTTCGACTAAGGACTTTTAAATATTAAAAATTCATGTTATGCTAGTTGAGGGCTAACTCCCGTATTTTTTTTTTATATTCACATTCTAATCTCAGTTGCAATTTACCAAAAATACGTCAAATTTTTCTACATTTTGAATTTTTGACGTTGATTGGCGCTGCAACTAGATTTTGAACGTTTTTAATAACGGGTATTGGCCCTACCCTGATTTTCTTCCTGAAAATACATCGATGAAATTCTAATTAAATAAAAAATAAACCAATGCCAATAAACGCATTTTCTTTCTTTCTTTCTTTCTTTCTAATTATGTTGTAGCACATTGCCAATACTTCGAAATACTTACTTACCTATTTGAGAATTTAATTATAATAGTTGTCATATTATAATGAATACTCATTATCCTGTAGAAATTGTACAAATTAAGCAAAGGAAATAAGTTGTTGAGGTGTCCAGGTGACAGTAACCTGCCACTTATTACGATACCCATTGCAAGATTTAGGTGTTAAGCTAACACATTGTTGCTTAAGTAAAGATACTTAAGAATATTCTACTACTTAAGTAGACTTAAGGGAGATGCGCTATGGGCACGTCACAATTGCGGCGATAAATCCCCTCTTTGAGGAGTGGCTAGAGAGGCTCCACGGGCGTCCTCACCTCAACCTTCAACCCAAAAAAAAGGGGATGCGCTAAGGTAGCCCACGAAATTCAAAATTTCTTTCGTTTTATGCAATTTGCAGGTCAATGTCAGGTTGTATGTTGATTAAAATATGATTCGCGACCGTAACAAATATGGGTTTTCAGAATTATAATCATTAGTATCATCAATACAACTCCTTAAGATAGCATAATCCTCAAATGTCATGATTTCATGAAATAGTCATTCAATGGGATTACATGAACTTACTTCATGAATATTGATGATTTCTATGATTTTAATTCTATAAATAAACTTTTACATAGGACGAGGGGTAATCAATGTATATCGCGGCTGAAATTTTGTAATTTTACGTAGAACGGTTGCCATTATTGACTAAGAATATGACAGTAGCTACTAACGAATGCTTTTATCCTAAGACAAGAACGGGTGCCATAATTTTTTATTTCTGCAAATTCCTATTTTAAAAGATCAAGTTAACGTGTTCTTAGGAGCCAATATACGTCCTATCAATTAGTTATTGGTCGCAATAATTTTACCAGATACAAGGTTTTTGACATAATTATCGGTCTAAGACATTATCGAGACATTTCATGGGTAAAGTGGCTTATTCACCGTCCATCTTGCTGTACGTCCCGCCAAGGAACCGCATTATGCACGACGCATTATTATTATTATTAACTAGCTGCCCGCCCCAGCTTCCCACGGGTAAGCAATTATCTACGGCGCACCTACCTACCCTAACTACCTACCTACGTACATACATACATATATACCTAACTACTTACATACATATGTAGGTATGTATGTAGGTAAGCAGGTAGGTACTTACCCTACCTACTTACCTACATAAATACATACCTACTTGCATACATACCTACCTACTTACCTACCTACCCTACGTTCACCTACTTATCCTAAGAACCATCTTTTTACTATAACAAACACAACAAAAAAAGAGATAGCGAAATTGGTCCAGCCGTTCACGCGTGATGCCGTGACCAAGGAAATAGGGATTCATTTTTATATATATAGATAGATTGCTGCAAGACAATGCAAATACAATGCGTGGCCTTGGCAGGACGTACAGCAAGATGGATGGTGAATAAGCCGCTTTAGTATGGCCTTACGATAGCTAGGGCTACACTGACTCAAACAAAGACTTCGTTATGTGTACGATCAACAACGGGCATTTTAAACAATCACAAACGAGGCTTGAACAATTCTAATCAAACATTATGTCACCGCTCACATTACACACCCAATCCTTCATTACATAAACTTGAAACCAATACTAACTGTACCAGTATAATATTTCATTTGATCCACCCGTCACATATCACGTAGCGTAGCAGGTTTTTCCTCAAAAATCCGGTCGTGGGCACTCGTGCGCATCGGATCCGTTGCGCGCGCGTTCCGTTATGACATAACTTTCGCTGTCGTGCCGTGTCGTCTCATTGACTCTGTCGTGACGTGATCTTGACCTTGAAGATGGGTACTGCTCTCGCTTTTGTTTGAAGAGGTAAAGGTGTGAATGGGTTTTGTTTTTGGGTTCGTCTTTTGTTTTTAATGTTTGGTGTTTTGTTTGTGTGACAATGGGGTTACAGCTTTATTTGGGTCGAGTGTAATTAATTTAATATTGATTCATTAATGTTACCGTTTACTTTATTCGGTAATATTATAATTAAATTCCTTATTTTTTTATAACCTGTGACAATACTGGGCAACAAGATATCGCATAGCTGCCTACCACTTTTTACAAATGTAAGTTTGTCATCGTAAAAAAAAATTTGTGCGATCTTGTTTCTAGGGCAACAGGAACTACCCTATAGGTTTCGATTTATTTTCGAGTATTGTCGCTTAAATGGCCGTATTTTTTATGCGTTGACTTAGAAGTTTAATTTTTTTATAACTACAAAAGACCGTAGACTGACGTATTTGATATTAATTTCAACTTGATACCTCCACGCGTTTTAAAAAGGGTCTTGTCAGATAGACAGACAGACGGACATACGGACAGATGGACAGCGAATTGATCCTTTAAGGGTTCCGTTTTTTCCTTTTATGGTTCGGAACCCTAAAAATTATCACAATAGTTGACTCTCGAGAGCGCTTTTTCACTCGTTATAATACTGCTTAATGTTTTAATTTTAACGCGTTGAAGTCTTTTCTTCTACGCAGTGACTAGATAAAGATTGAACGTAATGAATGTTCAAAATAATGTACTCTTTTAATCTAGTCAATTTTCTTTTGTTTACCACACTTCATGGTTTTGATTTATGAGCAGCAAAAAAAAAATCTAGTGATAAATTAAAAAATAAAAAAATTATACAATAATTGTAGGATCGCAATCTTGACTTAATTTGTAACCTGCCAATCCATTCTGTAAAAATATCTCACCGTGAAAACTTAGGCCGCTTGCCCATTGGTCGGTATTTTACCGCGCAGTACTGTACAGTACTGCGCGGTAAAGGTACTGCTTATGTTTCCTCACTGGTCGGTAAGCACTCTGTACCGAATCGGTACTGCACACAGATATAGATATACCTAGATAGCGCAAGAGCATCTACTTCGCGTGCCCGAACGTGGCTCAGTGTGTCTCATTTTATATAATATAGTCTATGGTCTGCGCCTGTCCGTCGCGCTAGTCGGACATAAATAATAAAAAAGAAAATGCCTATATTCGTAATACTTTACAGCTTTTTACTAGGAACGGTTGATGTGACGTTGAGTGTTAACAGGTTATGACTATCAAAACAAGTGATACTATCGTATTTCGCTTCAGTTTCATGGTATAGGCGCTTTGATCATTTTTTTTAAATGCCACGCATGGTTTTCATACAGATTGTGATACTTGCCTTATCTAGGTATTATTATATATCTATATCTGTGTACTGCACTGCTTTCATCTAGAATTCCAAATTCAAATTAATTCAATTAGTACGAGAGCGCATGACCAACATTTTTGCCTTATCGTTTTACGAACAAAATCGTATAAAAACGATAGATTTGGTTATTCTTAAATTCAAAAATCCTAGTTTCAGAAATTTTCCGCGTCACATCTTCTGACCTGACCGCATTTTTAAATATGTCGATAATTCTTTTTTATCATGTTTAAAAATGATAGATTTTACATAAGTACCGAAAACACCATTTTCAGAAACCAGTAGCTTCGAGTACGTACCCAAGAGACCATTTGAGAAAATTAAATATGAGGCAAACAATAAAACCCGTATTCAATCCATCTGAAAATGTTTTCTGGTGAACATTGGTCAGTTGATTCGAATACGTCATTTTTGGAAATGTGCTCAGGCCACATTTGACACGCAAAGTGACGCAAATTAAATATCTGAAAACAAACTTTTTAGTAATCAAATTACGAAATCTTTTTATCCGCTGGACTGTCACTAATGAGACACAATAAAATTTTAATTGTTATCGAGCTGCATCAGTCTTTCGGACAGTTGAGCATCTACGTAAATAACAATCATTGATTGCTGTATTTAACACAACATCACGCCTTAGTTCCTCGATGGGTTAGGCAGAGGTGCACCTATAGTACACCCACATTTCGGCAGTTATGTTTAAGTCCCATGTAATAAGGGGCGACCATATTGCCACCAACCGGGCACAAATTCAGACTCCGGGTTGTCCGAATAGAGAGAAATTTTTGATGGAAAAACCCAATAACACTTTGTCCAACCAGGAATCGAACACAGTACGTCATGCTCAGCCTTACTACCACTAGACCAACGAGGCTGTCTTTATTTATTTAGTTATTGATCATTTTAATAATAACATTACCAAGCAATATTAAGAATTACTACTCTGTCGTAAGTCACATGAATAAGTTCTATTTTAGTTTCTTAAAGGTTAAGTTTTGCAATAGTACCGCATGATAAATTATTATCCATTCATATGCGATCATCAATTATTACGGTAGTTTAGAGCAAGTACTGTTTAAATCATTGAATTAGGAATGTGTAAGTAGTGAGGTGAGATCCCTCACTGAAGATGAAAAGACTGAAGATAAACGATGAAGAAATTCTGGCATAAGATAAATTAATGAAAGGAGAAAGAAGTCTGAAGATTTTAACTATCGTATAATTCAAACTAATAAACTTGAATATTGAATATTTTTGAGCTTTTAAATATCAACCAAAGTCAGCCAAACACTTTTCCGCTTCTGACTGTTTAATCTGAAGAGATTTAGAATTGCTGACTTCTAATTTTTGCTCATTTAATAACAAAATATGTACCAATTTGTGGCTATGTGGAATATTTCTAAAAGATATTCCAATTACCACCTTTTTGGAATATTAACTGTAGTAATATTAAGTTCTTTACAAAGAATACTGGATCACATTCCTTTGTGATGCCTTCTTTGACATTCAAAGGAAAGTCACACACATAACTTAGAAATTATGATTACGTAACGAATAGATTCAAAAGAAGCTACCTAGTCCATCTATAAAATATCTAGAAATACAGGTATTATTATTAGTAATGTTTCAGACCACTAGAATGCCTGGAATGCTGGTTAGTAACAGCTTAATTATCTAGCGGTAAAGGAGGTTTTAGATTAGAGCTTGCCACGGTTAGTTGACTTTTAAAAAGGCACGTGTATGCACCAGGGATATACAGTTTAACTTAGTTTTTGCTTGTCAAGGCCCTTACAGAACTCTGTATTAATTTTGAAATTGATGTTTTCTTCGAAACGGCATGTTTAAAAAAAAAAAAAAACAATGTGTCTTTCAATTATTACATATCTGTAAATGCTGCACTGACCCCAAATAAATTGTTATATGGGCAAGAAAATGATGATCAATAGGTATTTATCAAAATTATATTTTTTAAGGTTCTAAACTTAACAAATACTATCATCACTATCAATAACATCTCAATCATGGCATATTATATCTACTTATTACTTCACCGACCAAGTTCCAAAATTTTGCCCGCGGCAAATCCATTTTCAAAACCAAGGCAGTCTCGTTTTTAAGCAATAAATTGCTCAGTCCAGTGTACAATAGCTCTATATTGGAAGGAGTCACACATGATTGCAGATGTGTGACGGCCAGTAAGTGCATTGGCACACAGTCCAATAATGCTGGGCTATCTGATTGTCTGTGCACAACCAGTTTGCGTTGCGTTTCATAATCGTCTGGCCACACCGTTAATATTAAGAACAGTTATGTTCTGAATTTTTTATGAGTTTTTCTGCCTAGGCTTTTTCAAACTATATTGGGGTCGACTTCCAATCTAACCGAATGCAGCTGAATACCAGTATTCTACATTGAGTGACAGCTTATCTGACCTCCACAACCCAGTTACTGAGTAACACGATACCGTTTGGTAAGAATGGTTGTCAGACGTTTGGGGACCCATAACGATTATAAAAGATCTAGGGCTTAATGTGCTTTCCGAGGCACGGAGGGGTCTTGATAAGTAATGGATGGTCACCCATCCACGAACCGACCTTGGTAAGCGTAGCTGAACCTTCGATCGACCCGTGCGGCTGTTATTATTTAGCCACGAGCCCCCCTGAATTTTAAATAAAAGTTAGTAAAAAGTAAAGTAATAGTAAAAAAAAGAAAAAAAAATGTAAAGTATAAGTTAAAGTTTTGGATGATTTGGTTTTAAATACACTTGGTTGCTTCTTCAATGTCTTGTCTATAGATAAACCACCGAAACTTACATAGAATTCGAAAAAGCGATTGATAAATACTGAAACTTTATTCTGGTACAAAATACATTCGTAAGTAAGTTGTCATAGCTTATATTCATTGTTAACCCAAAAATATCTAATGCTGAACATAAGGCTTTTTCATAGACCAGTAATAAACGGACGTACTTATGAGAATAATAAGATTATTGCCAAAACTACTGACGGTTACCCTGTGCGGTTAGCAAACACAGTTTGTCGTTAATTTCTAAATTAAATATTGCTGTAACAGGTATCTAAGACCTTCAATGTGTGATTTGTATGAGTATTACTACAAATTCCTTTAACTAATAATAATTGGTTATTGTTCGTTGGCGCAATAATTTATAGTTCTTTACACAGTGGTCTGTAGAAAGTGCAGTTGGAAACCTGTCCTATACCCAATAGAGTATATTTTTGTAATGGTGCTTTTGTGTATTTTTGTTAATATTATCTTTAATGCCATTGCTGAACATAAGGTTCACTATTCCTAAGCTTATGTCCAGAGAGAGAGAGAGAGTTAAAAATAGGTAATCTTTATCGGATAGTGATCAAGTTTTTTACCAATTGATTCTTAACATAGTCAATATCAGTTTCCTCGTATCCTTCTACATCTTCGTCTTACTTAGATTGCAATACTATAAATCAAACGGTTTCTAAATAAGCTCTATGAAGGTGACGATGTTTTTTCGAAACATTTCGGAAAAGTAGTCTGACCTCGGTTTTTTATTTTTAATCTAATCCAAAACGTTTGATAACTTTGCATCTAGTTCAGCAACCTTTGCTGAACTATGTGAACTGATACTCACATTAGTAAAGGACCGATATTCAAAATCTGGCATTGGCATGGTCGCCATCTTTTGATCGAAAACACATTTTTAATCAGAATACCGGCGTGATTATGTGAGATAGTAAAACAAGACCCCTATCTGCCCACCCTTTGTATTCTTTAGCGCCGTAAAAAAACGATGGCATCCAGAGAGTCGAGAACTGCAACTGTCTATCTATTTATAAAATATTTCTTGAAAGCTCTTTTTGCCCACCCCACAATATACCACACATGGTGTGAACTGTTGACATTATGTAAAGGGTAAGGTTAATAACCCCACCAGCAAACAATTATTACGCATACGCGAATTTATCGTATAAGTTATTGCATCCGACTTCTTCTTCCTTTAAGATCGCTCTCTGTTTCCAATTTTGTCTCATTGAAATCCATTTTTTTTAACCAGAACATAAACGGAGAAAATGTGAATATTGACAACTTCAGGACTGTCTCTTGCAATTTTTCTCAAATCCTTCTCCACTTTCTACACATCTCTTCCTATCTTGTGTTTGTGTTATTAACACAAGCTAATGTCCTTTTCATGTGCTGTCTCTCTTTTGTTCTCTTTTTCATCACCATCCTCTTTGTTAACGGCGCAGTATGTCTGCTTTATTTATTGTTCTCTTCTTCAGTAGTCACCGTCTTTCTAATCATAATCATCTTTCACTGTCTTTTTTATATCTTGCTTGATTCCTTTCCAATTCTTCAAGCGCATATATTAAAATAAACAAACAAACGTAATTCAGATTAATATCTGATAAGGATGTGTAATATGTCAAAACGTTAAATGTCAGTTAATGATTAATACTGTTGCCTCACTCTATCAGCGGGTATTCAACGTTTCTTTGATATCATAAAAGGAGTCAATAAAATCTTATAAAGGTGCTGCAATTTTAAATGTTTGAGTAAAGATTAAAGTAACGTTACTTTTGGCAAAGATTTTATTAACATACTGACAGTGATAGACAAAAATGACAGTTAATGTGTTCATGATTAATGTGACAGTTGAGTCATGCACGGTTCCAATATGATAATAGAAACAAAAGTTGCTGAACAATATCAAAGAACGTAGTGCTAAGCATAAACTGATGGTATTTTATAATTTCATACTGTTGTTCTTTCAAACTATTAGCTTGCCAGCTCAATTTCAAAGTTACTAATAGTACTAACAGATGAATGCATGGTCGACTATGCATAGCTTTGAATATTTACCTAATGATTTGTGAAAAAACGAGTATGCGGCTTTTAAGTTGTTGAAAGAGATAACAACGAAAGTCCAAAAAATTCAAAACTTACTTTGTTCATTTTCATATCCTAAGAAAATTAATGCAATATTATATTAAAATACATGCCAGACATAACCGCTAATGTTTTCGAAACAATGTAAATATTTAAAACATTTCGATTCTAATAAAATGATCAAAACTGCTCCGATGACTAATATTTTGCAAATTTTTCGATAACGAAGCGCAGTAGTAATCCATAATTATTTATGTTAAGTGTATATAAGTTGCATAAAATTGAATACATTGACATGAATCCGATCGACTTTATATGCATAATCACAATCTAAGAATTAATTAGTCTAATTGATCTTACATTATTTATCACTCAGCTTCAATTAGGAATGCATTTATTATAGTCCATAACGGATCTAAAATTAATTATATTAATAGTTATAGTATCAACATATAAAAAAATATATTATTATTATGTCTATTTATTTGTTTATGGCGGGCGATAAGTTCAGGGTTACGACCAATATAATAATTTATTCATAATTAATTATTCATAAATTCCGTTTTCAAGGCCAATGAAATGATATCGCTCGTGGAAACCACAGCACATCCTTTTTGATACTATTATTTTCTAGGTTTGTGGCTAAGGTGACGTTGGTTTTAATAATAATGTCTTTAGAAAAACCAGAAATCGATGCTTTGTTTTTTAAAGGCAGAGGCACTCTTACATCTTTTGAGCTCTGAAATGATCTGTTAGCCTTCGTCGTATATCTTGGTAAAGTTGTAGAGAATGCAATTAAAAGTCACCCATGCTAGAACCGAGGAATACCTATACATTATAACTACACTATCTTCACATTACTATGAGTTAGGAGAACGTGTTCTCAGGGTTTCACTATAATACAATATTTCCTTACGTAAAGACTTCCTGCCAATTTCATATCAATGCGCCGCACGCCGCTTAACATAGTTTTAAATACTTACAAAATGCACACTGTATCGTCAAGTTGCATTATGTCTCACATAAGTGCGAATAAATACAAATGACTTATCACTTATTCCACTTAAATTACTTCTCTGAGAGTGGGATGAGAAATATTTCACTTTACACACAGTTTTTAATTTCACAATTACATTAAATTTTTTTAATACCATTCACCAAAACCGTAATGCTAATTGAACTCCAATTATTGCGCAAAAATATCATAAAAGTACTTTTATTGATACCAATGGAATTGTTTTCGAGCATTTATAAACAAAGCTTACGTAAAATGAGGCTTACATTTTCGTAATGGCGAGCGTGCGTACATTTTGTCGCAGTAATGTTGACAGTAAACAACCACTGCATGTAATGACATTTTGCAATACTTAATGCTCATAAAACATGCGTTGTAAATCAAGTACCTAACACTGATTTTGAAAGATCAACGTTAAGTTAGTAGGTAATCAATCTGCAATATGACAAATGGATGCTCAACGAATTGGTAATTTTATGCAATGAATTTATGATCATAGAAAGAGATCCTACTACGACTGAAACAGGTTACTGTGTTATTGATTGCTTCGCGCTAATAAATAGTAATAGAACATTGTAGTTAATTGTAATCGTGTGAGATTACGTTCGTGTAATATCGTGGCGGATTACGCAAAACAAAGATCGCGTAGCGCGTGTATATTGTCAAGAGTGAAAATGTACCAGGTTTCGTCACACGCGTAACTAGCGGCTATCCGCTTGCGATGCTTCTATCTGGGTCATATTATTTCACATTTCGTAAAACTTACTTACAGACCCATAACGTTACACCCAATTACACAGGGACAATGGACGAATTAAAACAACGGACATAATTATCATAATTGGCGTGGCCATTTATTTTCACAGTCAGTTCGTTCATTCAAAATTAAGGGAAATTCAAAAACATCATTTTTCCGTCTTACAATAACAGGTACATAAACTCAAACGTAACTTCAACCGATTAAAAAAAATTAACAAAAAAAAAGTAGACTAATAGAGTATTTAGTTCAGTGCGTTCGATCGCGGGTCGTGGAATACGAGTTCCTTGGATCTGGTAGCACGACCACTATCCATTGCCGGGGTATTTCACGTCCCCCGTTCGTATTAGTGCTAAGCTTATATTTATGTATCACATTCAGACGTATCTGCTCCCTGCAGCCTTAGTAGCTATCATGATGGCCATATCCGTGGCCGTGTCCGTGACCGATAACAACGGGGACTGGTACCTTCACTGGGTAAGGCACGGGCTTCTCGATGTGGACTGGCACGTGTTTCTCGATGTGGACGGGGTAGGGCCTGTCGACGGGGACCTTGACGGGGTACGGCACATTCTTCTCTACTGGGTATGGGACGAGTTTCTCAACGGGGTAGGGCGCTGGGTAGGGCACTTTGACGGGGTAGGGCACGGGTTTCTCGACGTGCACGGGGTAAGGCCTGTCAACGTGAACCTTGACGGGGTAGGGGACAGGCTTCTCTACGGGGTAGGGCACGGGCTTCTCAACTGGGTAAGGCACAGGCTTGGGGATGTGCACGGGGTAAGGCCTGTCGACGGGAACCTTGACGGGGTAGGGCACTTCCTTGTACACGGGGTAGGGTTGGGGCACATGTACTGGGACCTTTACGGGGTAGGGTACCTTCTTCTCAACTGGGTAAGGAGCGGGAACATGAACCTTGACAGGGACGTGGATCTTCTTCTCAACGGGGTAGGGCTGAGGTACGTACACCTTGACGGGGTAGGGCCTGTCTACGGGCACATGGACGGGGTAGGGCACCTTCTTTTCAACTGGGTAGGGTTGGGGCACATGCACTGGTACCTTCACGATCTCCTTGACTGGGTAAGGGACGTGTTTGACTACGGGATAGGGTTGGGGAACGTGCACCTTTACGGGCACGTGAACCTTCTTTTCCACTGGGTAAGGAATGTGCTTCTCTACAGGGTAGGGGACAGGGACGTTCTTGACCACAGTGATGGTTTTGTGGGAGTGGGTGTCATGTCCACCGTAACCTCCACCGTAACCACCGCCAAAGTCGCCACCGTAACCACCGCCGAATCCTCCGTGACCACCGCCGAATCCTCCGTGACCACCGCCGAATCCTCCGTCACCACCACCGAATCCTCCGTGACCACCACCGTGTCCGTAGCCAAGTCCGATGTCGAACACTCCCCTCTTCTCGTGCTTCTTGTCGTCCGCCGCAGCTTCCTTGTTATCGGTCACTGCCACTTCTTTTTCTGCTGTCTTGGCTTCCTCCGCGTAAGCGAAGGCCAAGAGAGCCACCAGACTGGCGGCCACGAGCTGTTAACAAAAAGGCAAAGATTAGTATCAAAAACTGGAACGAATGTGATTGTAAGAATAGAATCGAAAGTTATTATCGCAGTTGACTAATTATCTGGTGCAAATATGCTTCGAGGTTGGTTGTTTTAATGAGTGGTCGAGTTAACATCGACGCAGACAACAACACACTAAGTACGCAATTTCCTTGTTGCGTAAAATTATAAAAGTAGGACAAGGGGGTTTTGCATATCCAGGCACTGTCACAACCCTACGGGTTTTTAATTATTATTTGCACTGTCACTTAATTATTTTTGTAATTTTGAGAGTATTTTAAAGTTCGAACACACCATGTGCCTCATGATGCTGCACTAGTAGGTTGCACTGAAGTCAGCGAAGTCCTGAATGCGAATGATGCGTGATCGTTCGTAGCTTCGCTATATATATGCGGTAAGAGCGGCCGAGCGAAGAAAAAAAATGGCGGCACTCTATAGGACCATGTTACACTTTCGCTTTTGAGGGGGTTCGGAATCGAGCGAGCCGAAATGCTCTATATCTGTCTACGCCGAGATTCGTGGCAACCGGTTTGCTAGCAATGATATAATTTAAATATAATTAACGTAATCATCTAATGTCAATCTGCGAATGCTTTTCCTTTGTAAGACCTCAAGGTTGCTGTGTTCATGTTTGGCTTGTATGTTGCAGTTTAGTGGATACGTAGTCGGTTGTTCTATTCGTTTTTCGTCTTATAAAACTTGTTATTGATGTAATCCTTGGAGTTTTCTTGAATAAATTCTTTATTTTAAATAAATGTGCAGGTGAATATTCTAATCTTTTATTTTAGTGCATTTTGTGTTTAGTTGGTAATTAATAATTACGTGAGGCAGTAAATGTATGAGTTTTAAGAGGGTGTTTAATTACGAAAGATAGTGATCATTCTAACACATTCTGTTTAGTGGCTAAAATATTTCGCCGAGTAATTGGCAAACGTTGGATTGCTTCGAAAATGTATTCACAGTAACTAATTAAGATTTCTGAAATATAAAAGCTTGCATTGAAATTTCTAAAATTAACGACTTCAGACTCATGTTTACGTCGTAATTATCGAAGAAATGCAAGAATAGTAAATAATTTTGACACCAAAAGGTTCATTTTGAGAAAAGTCCTTGAAGACATTAAATTAGAGGCGAAGGGCAAATTGAGTCATCCGTAAGTAAACAATAGAATGGCCACAAACTGCATGCACAACGTTATTATAATAAATTGAATTTTTGGAATAAACCCTGTACATAATTTGATAATTTGAGGTCTTATTGCAGATTGGGTGAATCATAGGGTTGCAAATATCATCGTGAAATCTTACAACAGATTATGCAAAAAATCATTTTTTGCATTGCTTGTTGGAAGTCATTGTTCGAAAACATGGGATCTTGCCAAAAAAAAAATCATCATGATTCTTTTGCCCTCATCACTATTTATTTGGGGTCACAACATGTCTTCTTCCTCCATATTCTCTATTAGTCGTCATCTCGGTAGTCACTCCCTTTCTAGCCATATCATCTTCTACACAGTCCATCCATTATTTATTTGATACTCCCATCTTATAGCCATCCAAATTCATTCTCAAAATATTTGTCACGATATTTGTCTCATTTCTCTTCACCATGGCACAACATAAAAAAATTATTCATGAAATAAATATAATGTATTTATTTCTTTAATTATTTTTTACTACTCGATTAGTGACGTGCCTATCTTTATCAGTTCCTGAACAATCGATTATTTTCCTAATGACTCGTGACTAAGAATATAAATGTTCGTTTCATGTTTGCGCACGCAAAACATGCATATCAGTAACATACAATAAAATTACAGTTACATTTGCATAAATTTGCAGTTTCGTGCTATCATTACAGGATTTCGGCTATTTCATTGAATAATGGTTTTTTGATGCTAGTAAGCTAAGCAACTCAGTACTTGTAATAATGACTTAATAAGCTTTAGTAATTAAATAATTAAAGTATGTTTAGATAGAAGAAAATGATTTAACTATCATACCACAAAAAAGCTTAGAAGCTTATACAAAGAAACGGACAAAAGAAAACAAAGATTAATTCTGTTAATGAATAGCAAGTGAGAGAGAGGAGAAAAGAAGTAAACGCTGATACATTGATGTCTGATAGAGAAAATGAAAGTAATCCAAGAAGGGTGTAAAATAAAAAAGAAGGCCGCTAAAATTAGGATAGGGAAGGAGATTGAAGAATTTAAGGAATTGCGATGTTCAACCGTAAGCTTTATTAAAACCACAATATCTCGTAGGGCACACCCTAGTTGGACATGACCCACAAGATTACTAGCAAGAGACTTTCAACTTTGCCTCTGGGTGACGGGCGCAATTCAATGAAACGTAGGGTAACGTCCTTGACGAAGGCACAGGGTTCTGCTCATCATTCTATCACATAAGATACACTTTGAACAGTTTATAGATGAACTTGTTTCGACTATAAGTAAGCAAGAAGAAGCTATAATTTCATCAGCTTTTAATCATCAACTGAATGTAGTGAATTGTCTATTTTATTTTCTCCTGCTTTTTGCATGTCTTTTGTTTTGTTTACGATCATGCCATTGTGCAACGTTTGTTCGTATTCTTCATCCGGAACATGCCTAATGTTATTACGCCACGTTGTCAATATCAACCATGATTCCGTCAAAATGCTAATTTACAGTTACTGCAACAAGTACTTTGGCACGTAAGCCAGACTATGTTAAGTAAGTAAATGAGTAATAGTTATCTTGAAGTTGATCACAACATCGGACAGTTTAGTGACAGCAACACGGATTATTGAATTTAGGGAGATGTGTCATCAGTACCATTGCCATATCACCGCCAACTGCTGGTTCTTGGTCCCTCTCATAAGCCAAGGATATTCGCTGTATTCCCCAGAGGGCCTAGGTAATTGCTTTTAATGCGTTTCGTATTTATACAAATACTTTCAGCAGGATTGTCAGCAGCTTATGTTAATCCTTTTTGGACTTTTTCGTCGTCGTTATCGTTGATTGAATTTCACTTAGTCTAGGCAACCCCCAGGTAATATTTTTACCTGAGGGTTGTATGCTTCAAAGCTGCTATTTTTATATGATATGACAGCAATTTGTAATAACGATCACCGGTAATTTTTTTCAATCGTGCTAATTAAGTTTAGGAGAAATATTTTGCCATTTGTACAGAACAGTCTTAGTTTCAAAAGTTGACCCATTGAAAGTGTCAGCTGACTCGGATTGAATACAAAATGCGGAGAATGAGGTGTTTATGTGCAACTCTATGACAAACTGAGAACTGCATTGGTATTAATTGGCTATATGCGTTCGATTGCCTACATAAAGTACCATGTTCCGTTGTCAATTGTCTTGTCACGCTGTGCTTCTTGAATTAATGTACACCGGGTGAAACGATAGTGTCTGCGGGTACTCGGGTGCTTGCTTAAACGCATATCGCAGCTTACACTTGGAACAAGTTTCAGTTTACAAGCCTCTTGTGCAGTATATGATAAACAGATGCATGCCTGTGTCTATTCCATTTTCTAGATTTGTAGAGTTTCGTAATTGGATAGCGAATTCTGTGTGTGATTAATTATATTACCTATATTTGGTAAGATAGTTTAAGTGAATTTATTACTATTTCAGATTTCAGTTACGTAAATTATGGAGTAAACTTTAAAGTTTCTGTGTTGTACCTACTTGCACTTATTTTCTAATGTTACTCACGATGTGGATATAACATCTTTCTTTCTCTCAAAAAGTCCAATTGATATCTGGATATCATTTGGGCTTTTGGGTTTTTTTTTCAGTACTGGATGTTTGGCCTAATTTTATGATAATTTGTAATACAAACTATAACCTCGCTATACACTAATACACGCAACAGATATAAAATAAAAACCCTGATCTTATACTGAATCAATAGACTTGATAATGGAGCATACAAATTAAATGCATTATGTATTTAATTTATATTCTTCGAAAAATTTAAGAAGGCTTTTTATGTCAAGGTGGACTGCAGTCATTCCTTTAGAGATTTTTTGTTAAATTCTACATGTATTTAGGTGAATGTGGGCGGGGTAGTGCATTAGCATAGTGATAATGGTTATATAGTCTAGATTCTGACATTTGAATGAGTAAACGTTAGATCCAATCCAACTGTCATTAGCCAGTAGTGAAAATCTGCTGAATATAAGGAAAATAATTTGATGTCTTCAATCGGAAGGAATGACATGAGATTTCAGTTGACTGTTTCTATCGTAGAATAGGTTAACAACCAAGTTCTTCAATAGGTATACCTACATAAAAAATGGCTGTGTATGCAAAAAAAAAAAAAAAAAAAACTCATCCTTCAAATTGGTTTGGCAAAGCCTCCACGTGTGGCGATACTATTGAAGGTCCGGGGTATCCTATAATAGCAGTCAATTTAGTCGTTACTACCCTAGCCGAAAACAAATGAAGACAATTATTTTATCAAATATTTTTTATTTATTTTTATCCTTATTACCTTGCATATAACGTGCATAATTTTTTTGGGGGATTAACGATGACACATCTGCAAAAGTGCAAGAATTACAAAATCAATAGGTTACGAAATTACGAAACAAAATCCATTTTATGAATTCAGAATTCCGAAATGATTCATCTCTCAATGACATCTTGTCAACCCAATCACTTTGTGTGCATAATCTTATTCTTATCATTTTTACGAAACATTGTACTATGTATAAAATGAACATAAATTATTTCGATTTTGACATTTAATATGGCCTTTGAATGTTTGCTTATTGTTTCTTATATTTTTGAATTAGTGTGTGAATTTCGAAAATCTTTTGTTTTACGAACGGAAGTTATTGTTATCGCATTGCTTACGTACGTCTGGGTACGTTTTATCTTTCTATCTTGTTCCTGCAATGGTATCTGTTTTAGGATCTCCAGAAATGTGACATTGAATAAAGACGTGTTTCATTTAGCTACGTTGTTGCAAGTTTTATTTAAAACGAAGGTAAAGTATTTTTTTATTTTGTAAAAAGAAATAAGAGCGTGCATTCGGAAAGTGGGCAAATAACGTCGCAAATAGATGCAAAACATTTCGCTATTTTGATTAATTTTGCAATGTTACTGTATGGAAATATGAAATATGGCTAACTGAACTAAAATATCGATTTTGAAATGCAATAATTAATATCGTCATACCGAATATTTAGTTTTAGATGTAAAAAAAGTATTTGGAAACTTTCCAAATGCCATTTTTACACCTAAAACGTTACAACATCAAATTCAGTGTTATAATTATTGCAATTGATTATTAATATTCTAGTTAACGATTTTTCATATTTTCATACAGTAATATTGCCAAATTAATCATGACTGGTAAATATTTGACAACAGACTGTTTGCGACGATGCCAACTTTAAGAATAAACGCTTTTAAGCATAATTTACTCGGATCTGAACAGTGTTTAGACGATGCAAGTCGGTTATTGGTTCAATTTAGTTGTATGAAAGTTGCATCATGTAAATGGGACTTTGTGGATTTATACGGCGTTACCAACGTTCTTGTTTCGGGTGTGTTCAACCAGTATTTATAAAGAGGATGGGGTCGGAATTATCAGCAATTTTCTAAGAATTTTTACGCATTAATACCTATAATGATTTTAATAAGATAAGCTTCGCGTTTTCTTAGCAAAAATGAAGATTGACTTTAATTACAAAATTAAAATTCAATGTACTGGCGTGTATAATAAGGGTATATCCCGCACAGCCTTCAAAACAAATACACATTCATATATTATTATGCCTATTAATCAATTATTAAAGAACTGCAGTTAAATTGCATAATTTTTTATTGAGGATGCTATTAATAAATTCAACTCAAGGCAACTCGATTAAAGTTTCTCTATATAATACGTTGTGTTCTATCAGTGGTTTTTTTAATATTATGAGTACAATAAAAGCTTGTCTATGCACCTATTAACTGTAATAAGGTACTAAAATACGGTAAAGTAAGGTACTGTGTAAGGTATTAAAATTTTAGATATGATCAGTAAAAATGCTGATAAAATCTGGCACCCCAAAGGTTCGTTGGTCTTAATTCAAGAAGAGTGAGCTGGTGAATCTAAAGTTGTTCTTATCATAAATATGGCCTGTAATAGCTTCATGTCTCAAAATCTTAAGATAATAGCGTTTTTGAAGTAGGTTTGGCGATTTCAGACCTTTCCAAGGCCAGGTTTCCACACTGTATTTTTTTTACAATCAGCAGATATCTAGGATAAAAACTCAGAACATGCATTACTTAGCGATGAATCTTTACTTTGCACACTACTGCCAAACCCAATAACCTATCTACCACCAGTTTTGGCATACTGAAGATAGAAAAACCTATCTATCTATGGTTTTAACGTCCCAATAATCTGTCAGAGACAAGGAATCTTATGGAATGTGACACAATGACAGATAGAATTATACTGTCTACCATCAATAGCGATCTGTCATACACTGACAATAGGTTATTGGGTTCAGCCGTAAGAGAACGAACTTGATTGTTGAAATTGACATACTTCGTCAATTTACCATTTTTGTTAAACATTTTTACAACGACTATATGGAGCTGACTTGTGGTTTGAATTTACTGACAAATTTATAGATTAATCAAGTCATCTTTACAATTTCTATCAAAACGAACAAAGCATGATGTTCAAACACGGTGCAATCCTTTAGTAACTCATAGGTACCACGCGCTCTTCGCAAGACTAGGAACGTGACAATCAATGACTTCGTTAACGTTATGTGTCAGACCGTCAGACGTCACACTATAAAGGTGCGTGCCCTTTTACTGACGCTACATGTCGTCATTCATCATAACCAGTCTGGTCTTTGTTATGTAACATGACCTGACTCACCTGTAGACAGAGCATGTGGGCGGGTTATAAGTAATTATTATACCTATAAAATAACCGGTTGACAAACTGTATAATTTTATAGTGTTTTGGCGACGCCATAGCTGTCTGATCTTTGTGAAACTAGTTTGAAATGCTGGATCAGATGTTGGTTGGTTCAGGTCAGGTCATATGGTCGTTAAAGCGACTGATTTTAAAGACAAGAAGATGAAGTAGCCACATCAATAATGAATATGCTGGTCTATATCCTCTGTATATAATATTTTTGGAGATTTCCAGGAGTGTAATTTTGTATTAACCATAAGTCTATAAATATTTTCACATTATTTATGAGAGTAGGTGTAGACACCTACTTATATAGAGATCAATCGTTTCTGCAGTAGTCACAGATTCCGTAGCGGCCAATATTGCTGCCCCATAGTGAACGTCAAAACAGCACCTTATATTTTAAAATATCCACAAGAAAAGATACTATCTTTTTACATTGTCTACGCCAGAACTTAAGTTGTAAGTTCACGGTCACGACACCTAGCGCCGAGGGTAAACCCGACAGCAAATAATTTCACGCCAAATAAAGTGCTACTGTATGTATGTCCGATTAATTTGGAGAAAAAACCTCTTTAAATATATGCAATCAGGAAATTGCATGCTAACTACCGGTATCTTTATTTTTAGGTAAACAAATACTTAGATAGCAGGTACTTTTTTGTCAGGCTTCGATTTTATTAGATTACAGTACAATTTTATAATAAGTTCTAAACGTGTAGGATGTAAATACAACTTCCAGAAGCAAACAAAACAAGTGTTCCAAAGTAAAATAAAAGACGAACGCAATTATTGTGTGATGCGTTTAATGCCACATTTCACAAATGCAAAGGGTCTTAAAGAATATCAAGATGAACAACGTTATACAATGCTAGATGCAAAAATAGGAAACTTTGGTGAAGCGTTCCACGCATTAATAATGAGATAAAAAATTTATAAAAAAAAAAAATACTGACTTCCAAAAAAAAAAAAGACACTACAATGTCAAAAATAACTTTAATATCGGAAGTCGGTGCCTCTGTTTTTGAATTTTCGTTTTTTGCCACCGACATCCGAAATTAAAATTATTAGTGACTTCAAAAAAAGGAAGGTTATTTTTGACCTCATTTTTGAAGTCGGTTAAAAATAGCCAGAAATTATTTTCTTTCCGAAAATTACTAGGGATTACAATATTTGCTAAAATATTGTCACTATCATCAGTTAATAGAAATTTCTCCTTGTACCATAACAATAATAATAGCACACCGAGTGCGTCGTGGGACTGTCGATCGTTTGCTCTATTATCGATAGGCCGCGATAAAGTTTTCGTAATAGGCTTCGAAGGTTCGCACTAGGCATAAACGTCGCGTCGTTTTAGTAAGGGTTTGGAACGTTGTAGATGATCTACCGTTTAAAGGATAATCAGTTAAAAACCACATGATTTCATGTGATTTTTTATGACAACTTAGGTTTAATAATTGTTTGTAACACAATAATTGCAATAAAAAAGAAACAAGGCAGTGTATAGAGTGCCACCATTGGCACTCTATCCCTATCGGATAAAGTGCCACTACAGGCACCCTAGTAACACCGCCTCGGCCCGGCTCAAGTGCCGCAAGCATTGGATTGTCATTGTCACTGTCACTAAGTCACGTCACTTGGTCTAACCTAACCTAAATAACAAGTGACAGTGACAATGCAACGCTCACGGCACCCTAGCCGGGCCGAGGCAGTGACACTAGAGTGCCACAAGAAACTCGCGGCACTCTATACACTTCGAAGAAACAATGAAAGCTACCAACTTTTGACGTATAGCGCAATCTAAAAGATGCCACAGAAGCTAAGTCAAAGTTTTCGAATTTGTTTTGCTTAGCGACAACTTACTTAACAATATCATCACGCCTGTAATCCCCGAAGGGCTAGGCAGAGTACTTATAGTAACAACAACAATACTAAAACAACAATATTATATTAATAGCACATGTTCTCTAAGATCTAATGTTTACATAGTCATAAATAGTCCACGCTCTATATACATAACTTTATTCCACATACATAGGTATTTTTGTGACGTCAAACGCGTGATTAGCCTTAATTTGTCGGTTTATTTGCGCGTAATATTCGAAACAGCTAGGCGGACTCATCTGACGCTGAATAGTAATGTCTATTACTTGATTATGCCGCAAGTTGGTACTATTGACATCATTTACATCATTTACGTGATTCTATTTGAGTAAGAGTATATTTTGTTGTTGTTATTTACCTACTGCAGAGGGTTTGTTCGTCTCTTTTTCCATGATAAACATAATACCAGAAGTTTGCTGAGAAGACCTTGATGAGACTCACAGAGACCAGGGCAGCATGGCGTAAATAGGAAGAGGCCTATACTCAGAAGCGGTTAGAACTAGGCTATCAATGGTAATGGTGATGATAACAACCATAATGAGTCAATTCTCTATGAGCACCCACTTTTGCTACATTTTTTGATTCAGCCCATGATTCAGGGTAACTTACTTTCTAACCCGTACCTACCATGTAGTTTCAAATATTAAGGGCTTGTTTCACCTTCTACGATTAAGGTCCTATTAACTTACCTGGCAGATAATTTCTGTTCCTTTTTTAATTTATTCGGTAAGTAGTGGCTATTCGGACATCGTGAAATAGGCCCTAATACTTTCTGTTTTCCTACTAATTTTTTTCCAATCAAAGGCATAATATATACCTATGACTATCAAATCAAAGAACAACACTGTTTATCTACACTTACACTGATGACATAACTTGAAACAAGTATCCGCCTGCCTAGCATGCTGATTAAAACATTTCTGTCAAGGTCTTCCGTTGCAAAGAGATTCATTAGAAAGGCGTAGTTAGTCGTAGAGTTTATTAGCTTGGTGTGGATGGATTGGATGAATGGATGAACACTTTAAATAGATTTTTCATCGATGGTCTTCTTCTTTGTTTTCATATTGTTTGGGCCTAGTAGGACGCCATGTTAATCGCGGCATGTATTTTGTCTAAATATCCTTAATCAGGGGTTCGCGAATCGATCGCGTTTCGCATATCGCATAAATTCCGAACAGCAGTTTTGTTGTCTTTGATTTATTGCGGATATGATAGCAGGTAGCAGTACCTCAAATGATAATACGCACATTATTTAAATGTGTGTGAACTGTTCCTGTACTGTATGGTGTCATTATGCTCTCAAAATGGGCAGTTACAGGGTTCCCATGGCTAATATTCGTTTAAAAGATAAGTATTTATAGTTTCATAGTTCTATTATTTCGGAAGTATTTTGTTTATGTACTGTAAGTATGTATTGTGTGGTATTTTTAGAAGTTAGAAGCTTTATAATTACTTCCTTAATTATTTCCTGTTTTATTTGATTTGGTGGCTCCAAAATAATATCATGTCATGACAAAATTTTGATTTTAAGGAGACATCAATTATCTGGAATATAAGGCTATAGTTTTTAGAAGCATATACATCCATTTGCAACGATTTTATGCAATCACCAAGCGACTGACATGACCATTAAAGATTTTTTTAAAAGGTCAGTCAAGTCTTCAACAGGTCATCAGCAAGTTGATATACAGGATATATTTTAACCGTTCATTGCGTATCATTATGTTCCGCCCATAACTCACCCGACACTTGCAGTTATAGCATGGTATAGCCCGTTAGACAGCACGCTAACCACACTACAGAAAAATGTGACACTGCAAACCATTGGTTGTATGGTATACGGCGACGGCACCGTACCGTAGGGCTGCCGTGTCTGTCAACAAACTTCTATAGTCATCACTGACAACCGCGCCTACTTACGGGGAATCAAACGTAGTTTTTCACTGCATTAAAACGTGTGTCTACAACGGAACTTCCTTCCGGTGTGAATTAAAACGCAGCGTTCCAACCGCTGCGATTATTTTCCACAGTGCGTCAACACCTTAGATCCGAGCGATTCTTAAGTGTTATTTCGCAAACGTTTCCCACCGAACGGTTTTCGTGAAGCGATTGTCATTCCAAGGTCCTTATTGTTCTTTTAAATTGTCTTATTTTTATTAGGATTATGCTGTTTAATTATATTGAGATCAGTTGCGTTATGTTGCTCAATGTGGAGTACAAAATGTACTTACTAGTACACTCATGCTTGTATTTATAAACTTTGTTGGTAAGGCATATGTTACTGTGTATTGTTTGCTCCTTAGGGTGACACCAGACCACGGTCGTTTGACGGTATTGTGACATATTGCACGACTCATAATGCGAAGCATTAGAGTGTGCTCTACGATCAAATTTTTTTTTTTGCCTTATTTCTGCAACTGTTTTTATTGTTACACTCCTGCTAGTACACAACACCTACTTAATTTTATTAGTATAGATGATTAAATGTAGATTAATACTGTACTTTTTAACAATTGATTTAATGCAGCAGAAATGAAAAAAGCATCAAAATAGTTGAAAAAAAAATCCTGTTTGTCAATGTATGAAACCTGAAAACATTGTAGCTTGCGATAAAATCAATTAATTGAGTCAATTTTTTTTTAATACACTCGTTTCAGCCATGGAAGGAACCCTATTGAAAACTCTCTTTTATTCATAGTAGTTTAATTATAATTAATAAAATACTAACTAAAATATAATAATTATCTATATCTAAATATTTCCAACCTTGACTTGACGTCGTTGCCTAGCAACCCACAACGTGAATATCTAAATAAATAGTCTTTGACGTTACGTAAGGATTGCGAGGTTAGAAATTTTACCCATATTGATGGGTAAAACAGCAGTCAAAACATACTTCATGAAAAGTGTTAAATTGTTAATTTTTGTTAGAAACTATGTTTTGAATTTCTTTTTCGTTTTTGAATGAGTGTTATGAGGCATGCATTTTTGGATTTTCCAAACTATTTATCATCTACGATGTAACGTACGAGGTGGCTATCGTGTCACATTTTTAGTTGATCGACTGTGCTCTTATTGCAGTCTATATATATACTTTCGATAAAATGTGAGCTTTAAATAAAAAAGCCGTCTGACCATAGGCCGTCACAATTACCAGCATCATTGCTGCTGAGCACGTCCTACATACTCGTATTATCGTGGGTTACGAAACTGATATCAACAATAATTTAACGGTACTCTATTGATTGTAATGATAATAATTTCATTATTTTTGCCTGTAGACTTCCTTTCTGCTTGATGTCGTCAGAAACAAGTAAATGATCTTTCAATAATTTGTACCTTTTGTGTATGTTAGCAGGGAACTTTGTTATCATTAATTGCTATCAATGTTATGCATTCTTGCGACCGTATGTAGAGCAGTGGTGGCCCAGAGGTAACGGCCGCGACTTACGAGTTGTAGGTTGTAGGGTCGAACCCAGGCAGGCGGTTTACTTTGTGTAAATTATTTCATCACCATTGCTCTCAAAACGGTAAAGGAAAACATTGTGAGGAAACCGGCTCCTAGAATCCAAAATTCGAAGACATGTAACTTCCACCATCCTGCACTGGGCCCGCGTGGTGGATTACGGCCCACTCCCTCTCACCAAGAGGAGGCCGGTGTCCCAGCAGTATAGGCTGATTATGCTGATTATGTATACTGTTAATATTTTTTATCAAAATATTATCTATGAGTACAGTGACACAAAACCATTTTTTCCGTGTTCGTTAATATGATTATGCAATTATTTACACTAGGTAGATTTTAGCTAGTGTCACTGTTTTTTCAAAACAAGTAGGTATTTCTAAATCTTGGTTGAGGCCTATTTTGTCCAATACCAGAATTTATATATTTTGATTCAGGCCTATAATGTCTAATACCAGAATGTCGATATCTTGGTTGTAGCATATTTTGCACAATACCAGAATTTATATATCTTGATTGAGGGCTGTATTGTCCAATACCATAATGTCGATATCTTGGTTGAGGCTTATATTGTCCAATACCAGAATAACGATATCTTGGTTGCGGCCTATATTGTCCAATACCAGAAAGTCGATATCTTGGTTGAGGCTTATATTGTCCAATACCAGAATAACGATATCTTGGTTGCGGCCTATATTGTCCAATACCAGAAAGTCGATATCTTGGATGTAGCATATTTTGTACAATACCAGAATTTATGTATCTTGATTCAGGCCTATATTGTCCAAAACCAGAATGTCGATATCTTGGTTGTAGCAAATTTTGTACAATACCAGAATTTATATATCTTGATTGAGGCCTATATTGTTCTATACCATAATTTGTATATCTTGGTTGAGGTCTATATTGTCCAATACCATAATGTCGATATATTGGTTGAGGCCTATATTGTCCAATACCATAATGTTGATATCTTGGTTGAAGCTTATTTTGTCCAATACCAGAATAACGATATCTTGGTTGAGGCCAATATTGTCCAATACCAGAATGTCGATATCTTGGTTGAGGCCTATATTGTCCAATACCATAATGTTGATATCTTGGTTGAAGCTTATTTTGTCCAATACCAGAATAACGATATCTTGGTTGAGGCCAATATTGTCCAATACCGGAATGTTGATATCTTGGTTGAGGTCTTTTTTGTTTTAAACCAGAATTCCAATATCTTGGTTGAGGCCTGTATTGTCCAATACCATAATTTTGATATCTTGTTCGAGGCCTATTTTGTTCAATAAAATAATTTTGATTTCTTGACTGTACTTTTTGTTTTTCATCACTGGTAGTCTCATAAGGACTTGGATCACCCAATTTAAATAAAAACTTAAACTGTAATCCTTGTCCTGAAACAATATAAAATTAATAAGAACCAGGTATAAAATAATAAGACTAACAACAAGTTTGGTAAAACTAACTTTATTATTAACTTTTTATGAAATAATAATCTGCACATAAATAAACATTATTGCTTCCGTTATTTCCGTATAAAGTTAAGGTGCTACTAGACTGCGGTCAATCGATGTCAACTGGTCAATTTTGATCGGCTCGCATACAGTCAAATTTGAACGGACGATGTCACGAATCTGGACGGTCGATGGCATCGATCTGAACGGGCGATGGCATCGCAATCTAGTTACACCTTTAGTTTTTCGGTCTTCAAGCAACGGCATAGCACTGACAACTCCCGTAGAGGCAGAAACAGCCCGAACCGTATTGTTCTAAGCATATCAGATCAGTGGAGCATTCTGGAAACGAGACAAAACTGTACTGACTATCATTTTGTATTTGCTTATGTAATCACTAAGTATTTTCCTATGATATTGTTTGTAAAAACTTTAAGTGTCACGGGAATTTTATGTTATTCAAATGAAAGCTACGGCACTAGCTGTACGGGGAGGTATCATATGGTAGTGAAAGGAAATGATGTAAAAATTGACACAATACATCCCTTGCCCTTCTTTTCGTATGCACCGTGCAAATAAAAATGACGGATGGGTCCTTAACTAAAACTACTTATTTTATGACACCCTCGTTGGTCTAGTGGTCGGAAAAGCTACTGCTGAGCATCAGGTCCTGGGTTCGATTCCTGGGTCGGGCAAAGTGGTATTGGGCTTTTCCATCTGGAATTTCTCAGTAGCAGCCCGGAGTCTGGATTTGTGCCCGGTTGATGGCAATAGGCTCGCCTCCTATTACATAAGGACTCAAACACAACTGGCGAAATGTGGGTGTACTATTGGTACACCTCTGCCTAGCCCTTCGGAGAATACAGGCGTAATGATATGATGATTTTTTTATTAAATAGAAGTAAAAACATAAATACCTGGTACATCTCTCAAATAATAAAAATGATATGCAGACGCAAATTCCATCACCAACAAAAATGTGAAAAACAGTGCAACTCTTGGAAACCCCATGATTTCAGTAAAATATTCGGTGGCGTACATTTTCACCTATTATGTACTTTAATACACGTGTAATCAGAACAACAATCGATTAAATTCACCTCTTGTTTATTATGTCTATTGCCGTAACTAACTAAATACACAAATTCAAACATTTAATGTTTAGTAAATGCATATTTTCAGGTGATTACTCGTATATTTAGCAAATCAATTTATTCTTCGAGATATTTATGATACGGTAGTCGGTAAGCCGCACAACAAAAAAAATTAAGCAAGACTTTATTCTATTTTCAGGTAGGTGATATACCCGATTCGTATGTAATTGTTAAAAAAATTATAGCTACATGTTCACATAGTTATTATCTTAATAGCAGCTAGAAAAAAGTACTTTATCAACATAATTTTAATTTAAATAGTCTACGTCGTAGCATTGCTACGCGGCGTAGTAGGTTTTCCCGACTCGATAAAATTGATGTCTGTAGATAACGATTTGTCAATGAATAAATAATTGTAACTGTACTCGTATTTTAAAATCACCGTAGCAAAGTCTTGTAAGCTTCTTGATGCCGAATGGTTACAAAAATCTTCCTGCTTTTGTAAGATTAACAATTGGTTTTTAGTAAATGATCAATTAGTCTGCCCAGCCTTTTCCCAACTATTTTGTGGTTGGCTTCCAGTCTAACCGAATGCAGCTGAATACCAGTATTTTATATGAAGCGACTGCCTGATTCAACCAACCTTACCAATTGGTATCATATTACGATATGATACCCATTAATGATTGGTAAGATTGGCTATCAGACTATCGGGCTTCTGTCTAATTTTTATAACAGCATATCTCAAACTCAAACATAAACTCAAAGCATTTATTTCAAACAAACTAATTACAGGGACTTTTGAATTGTCAAGGGGTCGGTCAGTCAGAAAGATGAAGCTAGTTGCCCATTCCAAAGCGTAGTAGGTTCCTATGGAGAAGAACGGGCAAGAAACTTCTAGGGTCATAGGCAGCCAAACTTTCTTTTCCTATATGTGGGCCCCATACTTCCAAGAAAAACTGTTGACTCGACAGGATCCAACCCTAAAATTATGCCATAGATAATTATTTAATATATATAGAAACCCATTTTTACAAAACGGAAGGGAAGGGAAGTTCCCATTTTTAATATCCTATGAATGTGGATTTCGTAAATTGCAATGGAATCTACATTTCATATTGTACAACAAAAGATTTATGTCCTAAGTATAATATTCATTTCAAATTATATGCCGTTTGACCCGACACGTATGCGCTTGTGCAAGTCATACTCAATTTCACATTTATAATGTACCTAAATGTAACTTATGTTTATGTTTGTATGTTTTATTTTAACTCATGTTACCGTTATGTTCAATATTTCGTTGGTCCAGTGGTTATAAACGCGACTACTGACCGTAAGGTCTTTCGTTCAAAACCGGGATGGATAAAAGTTGACAATAGAAGCGCGGAATCTGAATTTGTGTCTGCTAATAGCAATTTTGGCGCTCGAATGACGTTAACTGGGGACTGTTGGTAAACATTTGTGAAATGTCATTTGACATAATTAAGATGGCGGCTTTAGTTCCGAATTTCACCACGCGCCAAAATAACCTTGTAGCGCTATATGTACCCTCTTCGGAAAGGCTAATTATTTTCCAGGCGACTAACAACATATAGGGTGACTAACAATTTGCTACTAAAAAAATAACTTGGCAGTGATTAAATATATTAGCAATATAATTATGAGCTTCAAAATGCAAGGAATTATAAAAACTAAATAATGACTGCTACTTCGTTCAAAACCGGGATGGATAAAAGTTGACAATAGAAGCGCGGAATCTGAATTTGTGTCTGCTAATAGCAATTTTGGCGCTCGAATGACGTTAACTGGGGACTGTTGGTAAACATTTGTGAAATGTCATTTGACATAATTAAGATGGCGGCTTTAGTTCCGAATTTCACCACGCGCCAAAATAACCTTGTAGCGCTATATGTACCCTCTTCGGAAAGGCTAATTATTTTCCAGGCGACTAACAACATATAGGGTGACTAACAATTTGCTACTAAAAAAATAACTTGGCAGTGATTAAATATATTAGCAATATAATTATGAGCTTCAAAATGCAAGGAATTATAAAAACTAAATAATGACTGCTACTTTAAGGTAGCAAACATATTAAACAGGGCCAATTGAAATCATAGGCGAGGTACTATATATATATGTATTTTATTATAGGCAACTATAGGCTTCTATATAAAAAATACTTTTGCTAGCTTTTATTTTTGAGAGAGGCTAATGTTAATTTCTTTCATCTTTAGCCGGCTAAACTTAAGTGTAGCCGTAAGTAACCCCTTGCCTAAAAATTAAGTAGTAAATGAAAATGGCTGAAAGGTAGCTTAGGTTAGAACTTTGACCACACAAGGCACTAGCCGAGCGAGCGAAGCGAGCGGTGCCGCGGCAGAGGCGAGCGGCGAGTGCCAGTGTCAATTTATTTGAATTCGATTCCTCAGTGCGTTTCCTCAGTGCGTTGCAAGTCTTGTGAAAGCCCTTAAGCTGTCACTATTTAGAATAGTATTATATTCTTAGGCCTGAATGTTTCACATTGTTCCAATTATAGTATTGAGAATATTTCATTGTGTTTGTTCCCACGCAACAATTAATTTATTCCAACAAATCTATTTAAGATTACGATACAAGACAAGACTTCGATTTCAAAATTCTATCAAAAAATTAACTTGATTAACATGTTAAAATTGACATTAGAATCTAATTATAAAAAAAAATCTAGATTAATTTGCATTTTGTGAAATTATAGATCGTAATTTTTTATGATATGCGAATTGCGAACGGTAGCTCTATAGATTAAATTTTTAAATGTGTTGTGTTGATTGAAAGTCACGTTAAACTTTTATTAACTAGATACATCGGTGACATGCTTTAGCATTGCTTAAACAACTAGCAGTTTGATTGTGTAGCAATGGCTACTGCTTTCATTTGTCGGAGTCAACTAGTTTGATAGGATGTCTAGTATTTGTAGACTTTCATAATTAGATATGAAATAACGTAGCGGTTTTATAACAAGTGTTCGATTGTTCAAAAAGTTCGATTGCTTAGGCAATCGAACTTTTTCGGAACAGCTTCAAAATTTTTGTATGTATTTTTTCAAAGCATGTATATATAATTTCAAAGCATGTATGTATGTATAATTGAACCCCTAATAATTCCCATTTTGCGCTCCGTTTTATTATTGAACACTTTAATATAATGATTGCGCCTCTTTTTGAGAATCTCACAAAATTACTATTTGGGAGTCCAAAAATACTAGATATTTCCCTATTTTCATTCCGTTTGATATAATACGTATACCTGCTAGGTCCAAAGTTACACCACAGAGCCCCCGCCTTCTGCATCACGTCTATTCCTCCTAACTGCCTTTTTGCGAGTAACTATTCGCAATAAACATTACTAACGAGACCTCTAAGTTATGAAGCTTCAATTAATGCCTTCTCATGATCAATTACTCCACAAAGTAATACAGTATGTATACATTTCCTAACGTTACCTTCGCGTTGAGAAAAATGCCGTGATGCAATGTCGCAGTGAGATGTCCACATTACGTATGTGGAGCAAAACGTACGAACGTCCAGCTGTAGCGGGTAGTCTATGGCCCAAGAAGTAAGAGGAAGCAGTTTACTTACAAATAGGCGTGAAGCTGGTCTACACAAAATGGCATTCTATCAGCGATGCCGACGATGGAAAGGCAAAAATACTCACATAAAAAGGTTATGTGAATCCTGTTGAAAATCTTTGTAGGAATAGGAAACGCTTTGTGCTTGCCATTAATTATTAAGCCCTCAGGAGTATTCGTAAAAGGCAACCACAGGTTGGTTTCAGGAGATGATAATATGAGCAGCATCATTCTAAACTGAACCAAAAATCAAAAATGTAGCGAACACTATTCAGTCTTTGTCTGGGTATAAAGATTCGCTAAAGTTGCCGGATATGAAGTACATTCGACAGAATGATGCTTATATGTATGTGCTGATAAAAATTTACATGAATCCACTTGCTAAGCCCGTGGTTCACAAATCGATTTAGTTTTCACAGACAAACTTAGGTATGTAGAGCCCATAATCAAGCACAACGTACAGGCAACACTATAAAAAAAATGCTAAATCGATTAAAGGTACCATTCCGTAATCGACCGCAGGCGGCAATT